>CP092886.1:83747611-84947611 GCA_030710605.1 Cordylochernes scorpioides | reverse complement strand
TTATATATTGGGTATCGGGACCTATTTTAATACCTTGAATACAGGATTCGAGGAGAATCTCGATCCTTCTAAAAGGTCGTTTAATCCCTTTTGGGAGAATACGTAAGTTTGAAACCTAACTAGCAAAGCGGTAGTATGCGTGAATTTTGTCATATTTGACTTTGAGATCTACGTGTAGGTGGAATATGTAACTTTTTTTTTCTTTTGTTGGAGTCTGTAAAGTAATTATGATTAATTATAATTGAGATATAATAGAGGTGAAATAGGGATGTGAATTCCTTGAGATGTGTTGGTACGTCGGGTATTAGTGGAATTGTCTTTGTAAGAGTTGATACGCAGGCTCGAACTGGAATCCAAGATTGGTGGCATGGAGAAATCTGGATGGGAAAAGCGGTGACCTATTTTATGTGTTGGCCAAGAGAGGTTTCCAAACGGACGACATGTAAAAGTCCCCAGCTTGACCTCCATTTAATTGCTGGTCGAGGGAGATGGTAATTAGAAACCGGACATGGGGGAACTCATCCTCTATTTGCATTAGCTGGCTGCTCGAATTTATGGCCTCGCGGAGCTACGTTTTCCTGTCTGCTAATTGATTTTGTGTGCGACTTGCATCTTTTATTGTCTCTCTACTTATTTTATTGGCGTGGGGATTTTTTTTTCTTTCGGCACTGGTTTGTTACCTTTCAGTTACTTCTATCTCCTCGGAATTTATTTAGATTTTCTGCAAAAATGCTTCCTAATATTACAATAAGCTTTACAAATGCTTGTCCTAAATGAAAAACTGCTTCCTGCCGCTCGAAAATTCTATTAGCAGGCATGGTATAGGTTAACAAATAGCTAAGAAATAAAACTGGGATACATTTGTAGGGTAGGACTAGCAAACAAAGGATGAAAATCAGATGAAAGATAGGGTATCGATACATGTTCTTCCATATTGTTGTAAATGGGGACTCTGAAATATTTGTTCGAACCTTATTCATTGTTGGCCGTTCAATTTCGCACTGTTTGTTGTCGTTGGGGAGTGGCGTGTAACTTTTTTGGGACAGAACGATAGGATTGGAATGATGGTCAGGTTCGCAGTTCTTAATGTCGGGGAAGAATGGTGCAAATCGCCTTGTTGCAAAAATGGCAGGGTCGAAATGCCTGAAAGGCTCGCTGTTGGTGGGTTTGAACCTTAATGGATCTGCCGGGAATAATTCGGGTGTTAAATGCTTAAAAGGGAACGTGTAATCGGGTTTGTGCTTTATATGACATATGCTAACGGCGGGCGGTGATATATAACGGACTGTTTCTGTATACAGCTTAAGCTTGTTGACGTGGATCGTGTCAGTGTCTCTTTGAAGAGGTTGATTTGGTCGATCTATACGGACCACATTTGGTGAAATAATTTCTAATAGTGTGTGGGGTCCTGTGAAATATGGCGCGAGTTTCCCTGTATTGGGGTGGTGATATAATTTAACTAACACTAGATCACCTACTTCGAAATGTGGTTGTTTGTGTCGTTGATCATAAATGTTTTTGTCTTGTAGATACTTGTTTTGTGTGCGTGTGTGTGCAATTTTTCTAGCTCTGTCGATATCTGGGTAAGGTGTGCTGTGATTAGAGATTTCTGGGGGTAGGGTGCCAAACATTAGGTAAGTGGGTGGAAAACCTGTGGTAGAGTGTGGGGTTTTGTTATATATGACTTTTTGACCAACTTGGTCCATCCGATCTTAGGATTTTCTAAATGTAACAGCCTAAGTTTTCCCGTGAGGGTGGCGTTCAGGCGTTCACATAGACCGTTGGCTTGTGGGTTGTTGCTGGTTGTGAGTAGTGGATGGATGTTCCTATTAAGTAGGAAACTACGAAATTTTGGCGAAGTGAAGGCAGGGGCTCTATCCGTAAGGAGGCGTTTCGGAGAACCATCCTGTAATACTCGCTTAAGTACCTGTTGGTAGGTGGCGATGCTGGTGGATTTAGATGGAAAAGTCCACGCGTAGCGCGAAAAATGATCGACTACCACATGGAGGTATATTCTGGTGTTGCCATATTTGGCAAATCCTGCTATGGTGTCTAGGGATAATAGGTCAAAGGGTTCTTTGGCCCCCAGAGGTTGACTTAACTCCCCGTAAGTGGGTCCCAATGGACGGTTTGTTAATTGGCAGGTGGGGCAGGTCTTAACCTTTTGTTTAATGTCTTTCGACATACCTTGCCAGTAATATTGCGTGGAGATGAGTCGTGACATTTGTGAAATACCGGGTTGATTGTATTGTATGTGTACTGTTTGTAAGAGTGGTTGTATGAGTGGTTTTGGAATTATTATCTTGGTTACACCTTTTCGGGAAACTGTATGTAATCCATTACGATCAATGGTCAGGTTAGACTCTCTCGATGGAGGAGGTTGGTGTGTCTTGATAAGGGACGCGTCCAAAAATCCACAGAACGGGTTACGGGACAAGAGATCTGCCTCATACTGTGGTTTTCCCTTTATGTAGCGGATCTCATATTCGTAACTCGATAGTCGTAAACTCCATCGGAACAATCTGCCGGACGGGTTTTTGATGGTCTTCAGCCACTGCAATGCGTGATGGTCAGAAAATATAGTAAACTTTCTGCCCATCAGATATATGCGAAACTTCTCCACACTCTCAACGATTGCTAAGCACTCAAGTTCAGAGATGGAGTAGTTTTTCTCGTGTGGGCGCAATGTTCGGCTGAAAAACTGAACTGGATATACGTTCCCGTCAGGGTGAACCTGTTTGAGAATGCCTGCTATACCGAGGGTGGATGCATCGCAATACACTTGGCATGGCAGGCCTTCTTTGTAAAGGTGTAAAATGGGGTGTTGTGTGAGGTTCCCTTTCAGGTCAATGAACGCCTTTTGACAAGCTTCATCCCAGATCCACACGACATCCTTTTTGAGAAGGTTGTTGAGCGGTGCTCGCAAGCGAGCGTATTCCGGAATGAATTTGTTATAGACGTTCACAGCGCCTAAAAAGGATTGTAGCGTTTTTCGGTTGTGTGGCTGTTTAATGGCGTGAATAATGTCGGTGTTGCGTGTGAGCGGTGTAGTGGTACCAGCTGTTATGGTGTAGCCTAGAAAATATATGGACTGCTTAAAAAATTCGCATTTCGCGAAGTTAAGTTGTAGCTTCTCTGCTTCGCAAAAGGCGAAAAATTGTCGCAGGTGGTTTTGATGTTCCTCCAATGTGTTGGAGTAAATGATGAAATCATCAAAGTAATGTGCCACACAGTCAAGTCCGTGTCTCTGTAGGACCTGACTTATGGCTCGTTCGTAGACCTGAGGGCTGGTTTTTAATCCGAAAGGTAATCGAGTGGGTTGGTATAATCCTTCGAGGGTGGCAAATGCTAACAGTGGTCGAGAATCGGGGTGTATTGGGACTTGCCAATACGCAGAGGATATGTCGGCCGTGGAGAAATATTTGGCCTGTGCGAGGCGGTCGAGAATATCCTCGATTCTCGGGAGGGGATGGAAATCAGAGCTGATAAGCTCGTTCACCTTTCTATAATCGATACAAAACCGTTTGGTCTTGTCGCGCTTAGTGACGAGGGTGACAGGGCTCGAGAAAGGAGAAAAAGATTGCTCTATAATGCCATTCTCTAGCATTTGTTGGACTTGATTACGGATTTCTTGTTGGTCACATATCGGAACACGATATGGACGTATGGTAATTATTTTTTCGGAATTCGTGGGTATTTTTACTGGTGGAACCCGTAAGCATGGTACGTTGAATTTGTTCTGTGTGAAGATGTGAGTGTATCTTTGTAGAAGTGTTGTGAACTGGGGTGCATAGAGAGGGTTGTGTGTCGTGTTGTAGCATGTATGTGGTAAAGGATTTTGTTGGGTCTTAGAGTGAGTGTCGAGTTCGTTGTGTGGGTTGGTCATGTGATAGTTGTGTGACGACGTGTGATCACCTATGTGCTTGGTATGCGAGTTGTCCCGCTCTGTGGGTACGTTTTGGGCATGGTGTTTACAAGTTGAAGCCGTTGTGGCTTTGTTATTTGAGGGCATGTAAAAAAGGCAATTGGCCTTAGTGAAAAAATGGCATGTAGATAAGGGTTTTTTTTTTCAATGAATGCACGCAATGGTTGTCATAGTCGGAAGGTTGGGATGCAGGGTAAATTCTTTGTGACATCGCCTGACACTGCCAGTACGTGCATACATTCGGTACATGGTTAAAATGGTAGGATGGGGTAGACAATGGGGCGCCCAGCTGGAATATAGTGCATTTATTAAAGTCTATTGCTAATCTGAATTTGTGGAGGCTATTAATGCTAAGAATTCCAAATGGTAACGGTGCATTCACTACATGGAAATTCTCTCTTCGGGTTATTTGTCCTATTGTCAGCGGGATAGACAGTTTACCCATGGTTTTTGCAAAACCGTTTAGGGTTTGGAGATCCAGTGAATGTCCCTTAAGGGTTAAATTAGGCAGGTGGGTTTTTAACATATGGTAGAGATTATAGGGCACTATATTCAGGCTGGCGCCTGTATCAATTAAAAAGGGGCATGGTATATTAGGGGCTAGGAAAAGTTTGACAGTCAGTTGGGTTAGGGATCCTACCTCAGTCTCGAAAAGTCTGCTCGGCTGGGGTGTCTCTGGCTTGACTTGGTTGCTGGGGACTCGGGACTGGTTGTTTTGGGACTGTTTGCACTGTCCGAACGCCTTGGTATCTGTTTGGTGGGACTGATTGCACTGTCCGTTCTTTTTCGTGGGTCGCCGGGACTGGTCCATGTCGGCATTCGCTGTGCCAGTGCCTCGCGCCGCAGAACTTACAGTTGGACGGCGGAAGAGGTGCATTCCATGCACCTGGGCGTCGGGGTGTGCTGTGATACGGACCCGACATTGTGGGCGGTTGGTCCTCTCGAGGTCGCGTTGTCGGTACACTGGGCCCGTGGATCCGCTGTACCAGTCGGAACCACTCTCCTAGGTTCTCGGGAGGCACTACGCGGACTAGGCGTTGGTCGGAGAATGGCAACCCTTCTGTCAGCGTCTCGAGGATCACCTCCTGCGGGAGTCCTAGTTGTAGTCCCATGGCGGTTTTCTCCCGGTAGTAGGTCTCTAGGTTGGCTTGTGCAGTAAGTTTCATGGCGAAATATTTCGCAAAGGACGCTTCGCTTGACTCAGGATAGAGATCTAGGAGGATTTGTCTCACCTGGAAATAGCTCCGGTCGGCCAGCCGAAGTTTCCTGAAAAGTTCCAGGGGTTGTCGCACCAGGTAGTTTGGTAGGCGGAGTAATTTTTCTTGTTCTCCCATGGAGGCGTCTTCCATTTTCCGGTCGAACGTTTGGAAAAACTGGGTCGCGCTGTATGTTCCATCGAAAGGCGAGATTGTCGGTCCTGTAGGATCGCATGACCTACCATGAGCTAGTGCCGCCGCGAACTGTTGGATGACGTCCACTAGGGGGCTTGTTTCCTGTTCGTTCCCCTCCCTTACTTCCTGCCTCTCTCCCGTTGGTTCGTTCTCCCTCGATTGGCTGCCGTTTTCTCCCCTTTCTTTCGTTAGGTTGTCCGTCTTTACGCCTATTGATCCTGGCCAATATCCATAATATCCTGTCGACTTAACCCGTCTGTCACAATATCGTTGCGGAATTTCTTGTTGTTGGATGAGAATGGTGAAGATTGTTGGAAGCGCAGTCGTTTGAGTGGAAAGTTGAGCATACAGTGGGGAATAACCAGGACACGTGATGGGGTTTTGAAAATAAAAGGCAACGGGTTGGAGGAAAGAAAGGCTTTAGAGAAGATGGAGCGAATTTTTGACTATTAACTATCTGATCACATGGCGGTGATTGACTTAGATACTATCTCGGTGGGAGCGAAAGAGCTACTCTTTTAGGTGTTGTCTCGGTGGGAGCGAGTGAACCACTGACAACCCTCGGTTCTCGATTTAACACCAGGACCTATCTTACTTCCCATTGGTCGAAAGGTGGGACGTGGCCGTTTTCTATTGGTTGACCTTTGGGAAGGTGCTTCCTAATTGGTCCTTGCTAATTTCTTTGTCTTTGGACTTGTCCTGACACGACCAGGAAATACTGTGTCGTTGAACTCAACTTTTATTAGTTTCGCGATAATAAAATTGGCTGTAATTTTGCTAATGATTGTGCTGACTTCTAAGCCTCTTTTCTAGGCCTTGCTGTCCTCCATTTAACCTTATTCTTTATTAAATCTTTGAAACATACATTGCATACATATTGGGTCGGGGTTGCATACAGCCATTTACAAATTATGACATATATACAAATTATTAAAGAATAAACACTCAAGCGGTTAGAAGTGAAGAGGAAAGCTAGGGCCAATAAATGGCGACGTGCTGGATCGGCCCACAAAATAAGGTTGTTCTACAAAGCGAAGGCATCTCGTTTGACACCTAATTCCGGCTGTCTTTAACAAGCCCCCAGGCTCTTTTAAAATTCCTGCCGTGTAAAGTGATATGGGGCCAGGCTGTCACGCCTATTAGGGGGTCGTCAATCTTCTTTTAACACGTCATTGTTTCTAAACATGTTACAAAATAAAGGATATTTGTATTTTCGTTTAAAATCCCCTCCCCCTTTTTTGGGAATTTTATATATGTTCGTCAAGGAGGACATATAAAATGCTGAAATGATGAAAATTATTTTCTAAATTAACCTAAAATGTAATAATGAAGCATTAAATGCTTTATTATATGCAAATATATGTGGCAGACATGATAAGAGCTTCCCAAGATATCTAATTTATAAAAATATTCATATGAAAATATTTATTCTTCAGTTAGAAGAGACAGAAAGAAAGAAAGAAAGGGATGTGTTTGAAAGTGTGTTGACAATGAATATTTAGAAAAAGACTGAAAAAATAGTACAAAAGTGAAATTATTCTGGGATCAGGACGCTAAATTATAAAAATAACATCTCCTGATCGTGCAACTAAAAGTTTCTGATGGGTTGCGCCGTCTGTTGGAATAAATATAAACTATTTGTTAATTTCTAATTACTCCAGAATTGGCCAAATACCCATTCTTGATTAACAACAAAAAAAAAGCTAACCGCGTACTCTAAAATAAAAAGTTAAAAGTAAATAAACGAGTAGATTAGGATGTGTGTTGCGATATTTGCAGGATCAGACAAATTAAACAGTTCACGAGCGTTTGCGGACATGGTCAGGGGATATTTAGGCCATCAGCGTTGTTGCAACTAAGAGACGAAAGCCTTTGTTTAAAACATAAACCTTAAACCAATAAGCGGGACGCGGCTCGCGTGTGTGGGTGGAATAAAAAAAGAGACTTGTTAAAAATAAATGGTGTAAAAGGTTTGACACACATGGGCCAGAGGTTCTTTGATGAATCGAGAAATGAGCATCGTTAGATATTATTTTAGAAATAATATAAACGATACAGTCTCCATGCTCACAGCAAAAAAACACAACCTCTCAAAATATTACAATGTAACATAAATGGAATTTGTACCACCCCGATTAAAAAAATACATTTTTAGGTCATCCGCCCATAACAAAATGTGAAGTAGATGATAAGGCACAACACCAGTTTTGGAAAATTCAGACAAAAGGCCAACCTCTGTCCCATGGTTTTGGGCTTTGTCCCTGATCAGCTTCACCAACTTAAGAACACTTTTGGCCAATTTGAAAATTTTCATAAATTCCCTCGTAGAATGTTATGAAACGGAAGCTGCCCCTGGATTGAAGAAGACTAAGGTTTGAAACCATAGTATCCATATTGGCTTCTGTCTGAATTTTCCAAAACATATGTTGTGTCTCATTCGTCAAATTTACGTATTGTACTGGGGTGATAACCAAAAAATATTTTTTAAGGGAGAGGTGCCACTTTTGGTACATGACTATAATCGTCCTACAACTTTTTATATATAATAATATTATCATAAAAATTCCTATTTTGTATCAATGATATTTTTTATAATTAATATTTCAATAATACTGAGGGGGGTTGCCCAACTGATGGATTTAATTATTTTAAGCAAAAAACTCCCAAGACGTTTTTACCCATTCCACTCTCTAGCATTATGATATTCAGGAATTGAATCACATTTAAGCATCAAACGAACGGAAACATTATACTAGTATAATGTGAAAAAACATATTTTTTTTTTATAGAAGGCACTTTAGTATTTAAACTTTTTTTAAGAGCTTAATATATATTATATAAGTAGACTTTTGTTAAAATAACGACATGAAAAAATGAGATTGTGTGTTAGTAATGAGATTGTGTGTTAGTGATGATATTGTTGTTATATAATGATATTGTTCATAGATATTAATTAATATATCATTGTCGCCCATTTTAAACCCCCACACTATGGAATAACTTTCTCAAATATCAAATTGGTATTTTCTGATGTCGAAAATAGAACAATGATGCCTTCCCAGACCGCTCATTTTATCCGTTTGGATTGCTATCCATATAGATAATATTCTGTAGAAACAAATGTGGAACAGACGAACACACATGGGTTTAATATTAATTGCAGTAAAACAAAAATATAAATAAATTCTACAATAAAAGCTACCCAAAAGCATGTATACTCCTAGATACTCATGAAAGAGGTTTTTATTTGAAGGCTTGTATATATATCACAACATCTCGTTATTAGAACATCTGATGAGAAACCATTTCCCTATGTTAAATCATATAGACATAATCCAATCTCTAATTGAGGACCAATTCCACGAGTGACTAGATGTTTTTGTAGTATTTTAAATAATTACAAAATAATTATTTATTGCATTTAGCAAGACAAGAAAGCAAACAAAAAAAAAACAAACACGGAATGCCAAAAAAAAACTTATAGGTTAGTTCCTATTCCAAATCTAGCTTTCACACAGAGTATTCAAAAATAAAATACAACAATCCCTCCCCTGTGTGGAAGCTTCTATCAAACAAGTCCGAGAGAGTTTATACAGTTTTTATGTTTCTCCTTGGGAAGACTCTTTGTTAATAGGTCCGCTTCCATTTCGTCACTCCTAACAAATTCAAGGTCGATTGTTCCTTCTTCCACAGCATCTTTTACAAAATACAATTTTCGGTTTATATGTTTCGTCCGGGAAGTTATTCTTTCAGATTTAATCCACTTGATAGCAGATTGACTATCTGTTTTAAGCGTTGTAGGAAAGTTCGCATCCTTACATAGTTCTTCTAAAAGTCCTTTAATCCATTTTACTTCGCACATCCCTTCGCATATCGAAATCAGTTCGGCTTCGCATGTAGACAGAGCCACCAAACTTTGTTTCTTGCTTCTCCAACTGATCAGGTTGTTTCCCAGTTTAACTGTGTATCCGGAATAGGACTTTGCGTCACTTGTTGAACACCAGCTTGAATCTGTGCTGACAAGAATGCTATTTTCTGATGGCTTGTATCTTAACATTTTATCTCTGGTGTCCTTCAGGTATCTATATATTCTCTTAACTCCTGTTAAATGTACTTCTCTTGCATCATTGCAAAATCGGGATAAATTGCTCACATTAAAAGAAATATCTGGACGAGTTCCGGTTGCCAAATACATCAGGGATCCGATCATCTCTTGATACAATGTCCTGTCTACTGGTTTGGAGTCTTGACATTCATCAAAACTTTGGTCTCGATCTCCCGGAGTTTGAACAATGTTACATTCTTCGAGTGCAAATTTCTTCAAGATTTTATCGATATAATGGGCTTGTGATAGATCAAAAGCGTATTCTGTTTTCTTTATCTCTATACCAATGAAAGGTTCATTCTCCCCTTTTTCTTTTAAAGCAACAAATCTTCCTATCTCTGATGCTAGTTTTTCATTAAAGGTTTTATCCGTTCCGGCTATTATTAGATCATCCACGTATAAACCCAATATTCCATATTCCTTTCCTTTTCTAAAAGTGTACACACATGGATCATATTGCGATCTTTCCATTCCCAGTTGTATCAGTATCTCGTTGATCTTTTTATTCCAACAATGTCCCGATTGTGGAAGTCCATATATACTTTTTAACAATTTGCAAACTTTGTCTTCTTCACCTTTTTCAACAAATCCTTCCGGCTGTTTCATAAAAATAGTTTCTTTCAATTCTCCGTAAAGGTAGGCGGTCTTCACATCATATGATGTTATAACCAAATTCAACTGAGCTGCTAGGGCTACAATTGCACGAAGACTTTCTTTTCTGATCACTGGTGAAAAAGATTCCTCATATTCTACGCCATATATTTTATTACAACCAATAGCAACTAATCTAGCTTTTCTTCTATAAACACCCTCACAGGGCGTACTCTTTATACTAAAGATCCATTTGCAGTTTATGATCTTCATATTCTTTTCTCTTTGAACGAGAGTCCATACCTTATGCTTGTCAATAGAGTAAAGTTCTTCTTCCATTGCTTCGAGACATTCATATTTATTCTCGCAGTTAATCGCCTCCTCATAATTTTCGGGAATACGTTCTTCTGGTTCTAATATAAAATTCACTTTATTTATTTATTTTATTCTTTGTGAACGTCGAACGCCTTGTTCAAGCAATTTCATTTCTTCTTCTCTCAGTTTTGCTCTGTGTTTTTCCTCTAAAACTTTTTGAGTATCTCCCCTTTTGCGACCTGACCTTACAATTCTTTCCTCGTTAGGTTCGTCTAGCGTGGGAATCGTTTCTTCATTTAGTTCTGAGGTTTCTGGACGCGTCCGATGGTCGATTTCAATATCATCTTCCTCTTCCTTTTTATATGAAAAATGGTGTTAATTTGTGTCTTCTTGAAGATTTTTTGCATAATCAATTCCTTTCTCATTTTTGACAAATTTTACTGATCTTACTTCTTCTATTTTCTTAGTGATTATGTCATACACTCGATAAGCCTTTCTTTTCAGAGAATAGCCAACAAAAATACCTTTTCGACTTTTAGGCATAAATTTACTTCTATGTTGTTGTGTTATGGGCCAAAACGCCAAACAACCGAATATTCTGAAATGTCGAATGGAGGGTTTTCTTCCTTTCCATTTCTCCATTGGTGTATCAAGCTTGATTGACCTATGGGGAGTACAGTTTTTGACATATGATGCAGTAGCGACTGCCTCCGCCCAGAAAGCCAAGGGTAATCCTGAATCAAGCAATAATGTCCTTGCTGTTTCAATTAGGGTTCGGTTTACTCTCTCAGCAACTCCGTTACTTTATGGCAAGTAGGTGGTGGAGAGTTGGTGGTGTATTCCATTTTTAATTAAGAAATTCTTGAATCTGTGATTAGTGAACTCTGTGCCATTATCAGTTCGCACATCCTTTATTTTCAGGGTCAGCTCATTTTCCACTCTTGCCTTAAATTCTTCAAACTTTCATCTTCAAAGTTTCATCTTTGTTTTTCAGAAAGTAGATAAAGGTTTTTCGGCTGAAGTCATCAACCAGAACAAAAAAGTATTTTGATCCACCTAGAGATTGGTATGGCATTGGACCACACAAATCCATATGCACCAATTCAAGGGGTTTGGTTGTACAGTTGGTGGTAACGGAATGGTAAGGTTGTCGAGTCAATTTCCCCATTATACAAGCTTCACATTCTGGCAAGTTCTTAAATTTAACATTAAACCCCAATACCATATTCTGTTGAATTATCTCTTTCATGTACGCTTCGTTCAAATGATTCAGTCTTCTATGCCACAAACTGATATTGTCATTTGAGAAATCATCTTTTTTGGTCATGACATTCTCCGTCTTTTCCGAGTATTCATCTCTGGACCTTGTTTCCATTACATACATCCTATCCTGGGTTTGAGCCTCTGCAATTAAATTATCTTGTTCATTGTAAATCTTTGCTCCATCTCTATTGAAAATTACAGTATTTCCTTTGTTAGCTAATTCGTATATTGATAGAAGATTAGACCTTAAGTTAGGTACATGCAGAACTCCTTTAATTTGAACATTCTCAATTCCGTTTTCGGTACAAGTAGAAACCTTGATATCACCTTTAGCTGTAGCATGTGTAACTTTACCTTCTTCTGCCAAATTTATCTCACTTTCATAAGGCATTACATTTTCCATCCAGTCCAAGTGTGGAGATAAGTGCGTAGTACACCCTGAGTCAAGACACTAGGTTTGTATCTGACTATAATTATTTGAGGAGTTTTCAAAAACTCGATCTGTGCTGGTATTGAAAGTTTGTTCCGCAGGCTTGCTTGAGACGGTATTCGCATTATTTCTGAAATTTTGTTTGTTATAGTTCATATTTGAATTTGCATTTATTTTCCCATGTTGTTCTTGAGTTCGCTTATTTTTAAACCAGCAATCTTTAGCTAAATATCCTTTTTTATGGCAAACAAAACACTCCTTTTGTCGATTCTGTTGAAAGTGATTTCTTCTGTCTTTACTTCTTTAAGCCTGTTCATTTTCATCAGAATGACTCCCATTCATCCCAGAATTCATTCGATTCTCTTCCTCTCTAAGTGACTGCCGAATTTCATCAAGAGTTAAGTCTCTTCTAGTTCTCAGTACAACAGCGATCTTTTCCAATCTTGGATGGATACCTCGCACAACATGAAACACTAGTTCTCTTTGGGATATTTGGTGTCCGAGTGAAGAACTTTGAGAGGCAATATTTTTGGCTCTAGCCATATATTTGATGTGGATGAACTTAAAAAAATAATTAAATATGAGTGATTGAATATTAGATAATAATTGAATATTAATTAATTTATTTTTCTATTGTTTTTTGACCAAGAAAAGGTAAATTCATTCTATCAAGAGATATGTAAATTTTGTTCGTTCAATTTTAATTTTAATTTTAGTTTTGCTTGGCTTGCATGTAAATATTCTTAAGGAAGAGAAATAATTTTGTTTTTTTTTATAAGTGCAGACATCTTTTGTTTGATATAAATTTCTAGAAAATTATTTAAATAGCAAAATAACAATGGCGACGAGACTTTCGTTCGAACCTTATGTAATGAAAGAAGAACCTTTTGAAAATTATATTCAACGATTCAAACAGTACATTTTTGTGAATGAAATTGAAGGTAAGAAGATTGTTCCTTTTTTATTATGTCTATTGGACCAAATACTTATGGTATTCTGAAAGAATTGATCTCACCTAGAGATGTTTGTGCATTAGAATTCGAAGAAATTGTTAGTGTTTTACTTACTCATTTTACACCTAAGCTAAATATCATTTTTGAAAGATATGAGTTCAGCCAATTGATTCAGAAACATGGCGAAAAAATAGAAGAATATGTCCTTAAATTAAAAAAACAAGCTAATAAATGTAATTTTGGCTTAAATATTGAAGAACACCTAAGGGATAAATTCATTGCAGGAGTTTCTAATCAAGTTATTTTGAAAAGATTACTGCAAGAGCCTGAGCTCACTTTTAATATGGCAGAAAATATTGCTACCACAATAGAATCGGTAGATTGTAATGTGTTGAAAATGAAGTATTATGCTGAAACTAAAGAAATAAACAAATTACATTCTAAATGCAAGCATTGTGGAAAGATGAATCATCATTCGGACAGATGTTTTTTTAGAAATTCTTTCTGCTATTCTTGTAAACAATTGGGACATATATCGACTGTTTGTCATTCAAAATCTAAGAATGGATATTTTCAACCAAGAAAGAGAGGAGTGTCTAGTGAAGCGTCTGCCCACGGAGAATCATTTTCGGGAAAGAATGGTGAGTCCATCAATAATATAGAATATCTGACTAATAAATTTGAGAGTATTTTGTATGTCTTCGACATAAAATTCTTAGCAGAAATTGACACTGGTGCGGCTTTAACAACTATGTCAAAAGATCTATTTTTAAAATATTTTGAACATGTTAAATTATTTCCGTCTAAATGTTATTTAACCGATTATCAAGGAAAGGGCATTTCCTCTATTGGAGAATGTAAAGTAAAAGTAAGATATAAAAATAAAATAGGCCATTTAAACTTAATAGTAACAAATATTGAAAATAATAAATTTCTCATAGGAAAAGACTGGATAGTATATTTTGATATGGTACAAATTAATGTCCAACAAAATAATAATTTTGATACTAATTTTATTTTTAATAAATATTATAAACTTTTCGAAGATATAGTCTTGCCAATAAAAGATATTTCCGTACACATTAATGTAAAAAATAATTTTGCACCAAAATTTTATAAATTTAGACCTGCTCCCTTTGCTATTAGAAATTTAATTGAAGAAGAACTATTATTTTTATTGAATAATGATATTATTGAAAATATAGTGGATAGCCCAATAGCTTCACCGCTAGTATGCGTCCCTAAGAAAAACGGCAAAATTAGAATTTGTGCAGACTTTAAGAGAACCTTAAATCCATTTATCGAAGATGTTAAATATCCGATACCGAACATCGATAATGTTTTACATTCTTTTTTTGGTAAAAGTATCTTTAGCAAAATTGATCTTTCAAGCGCATATCATCAGATACTTCTAGACGAGGAATCTCAAAAATTGACAGTTATTTCTACCCATAAAGGCCTTTTTAAATATAAAAGGCTGCCCTTCGGTATCAAATCCGGAGCGACTATTTTCCAAAGAACTATGGACAATAGTTTTTCCGGTCTTAAAAATGTAATAATATATTTAGACGATATTCTTATAGCATCGTCTGATGTAAATGAGCATATTTCAGATATTGAGACAGAGAGTCATGAATAAATTATATGATTTTAATTTTTCAATTAATAAAGAAAAATCTTTGTTTTTTGTTGACTAGTGGTCATGGCATCTGCCCGGTAAGTGGAAGGTCGTGGGTTCGATTCCCATCCCTTGACACTTTTTTTATTTTATCCATTCTGACCAAAATCTATCCGTGAACTTCACACAGTGAACTTCACACAGACAGAATAAGGCAATTATATAAGTAAATTTGATCTATATTTTACAATTTATTTTTTTTCAGATTAAAATTTCGAAAAGTCTAGTATTTTTTAATAAGTAAATTATTCTGAATATAGAGCAATCCATAATACATTTATATTTTAAAATAAGGCCTATTTTGGATTTTAATACGATTATTTATTAAACCGATATTTCGATGGATCGATCTTCCATCTTTTACAAGGTGTTTTGCTGTGAAGCACGCAGCAGGTCACGTGCCCCAGGTGAGCCACTAGACGTCTTCCAAGCTTATTGGGAGATAAACCATCTAATATATACATTCTAAATAGAGTAAATATAATCAAAAGAAAAAAATGATATATGTAAATAACTATTGAAAATTAAGAGATATCCAATTAATTAAACAAATAAAATATCATAAAATTGAAATAACTGTGAAATAAATATACAAATAATAGTAATAAATATCCGATTAAAAATGAAATAAAATAAACATGTAAATAGCATAATCATCTAGGAGGTTCTAAACTGAGTTTATACATCTGGCAAGTCAATCTTTCTATTGATACTATTTTTATTTTCTAAAGAGCTCCAGCTTTCTAAAAATAAACGGCAATGTTTTTCTTTTATGTTTTGATGTATTATAGATGTGTGATCGAAGTCTGGAGTGTGACTATTGTTGAATGCGTGATCTACCAGTAGGGATGTCGGGTTATGGTGCTTTAGTGCAGATTTGTGCTGGTTGATTCTTTCAGATAAAGGTTTGCTGGTTTCTCCTATGTATATTGCCTGGCAGGATTTGCATGGAATTTTATAAACCATATTCGCTCTATCTTCTGGCTTGTAGATTTGTTTTGTATCAGGGTGACGGGGAAGATGCTTCTTAAATTCTGGTTGGGTTGATATCTGGTTGTAATATTGTGTTTTTTTAAACTTCTGGCTATTCTTTCACGGCCATAGCTGTAAGGTAGGGAGCAAAACACGTTCGGGGTTGAGATCTGTCTATTGTTCGTGGATGGAATTTTTGGTGCATATATTTGCTTTTTGATAAATTCTTTAGGGTAATTATTTCTTTGTAGTTCTTGAAATAATCTATCTCTTTCAATTTTTTCATCATTTTTATCCTTGAAATGTGTAGTCAACCTCTTGGAAAGTGTTTTGACCACCGCAATCTTATGACAGATAGGACCAAAAGATTTGAAGTTCAGGTAACTTCCTGTGTGGGTTGGGTTTCGAAAAATTTATCGAAACCAACCCACACAGGAAGTTACCTGAACTTCAATTCTTTTGGTCCTATCTGTCATAAGATTGCGGTGGTCAAAACACTTTCCAAGTGGTTGACTACACATTTTACGGATAAAAATGATGAAAAAATTGAAAGATTTCAAGAACTACAAAACAATAATTACCCTAAAGAATTTATCAAAAAGCAATTATATGCACCAAAAATTCCATCCACGAACAATAGACAGATCTCAACCCCGAACGTGTTTTGCTCCCTACCTTACAGCTATGGCTGTGAAAGAATAGCCAGAAGTTTAAAAAAACACACAATATTACAACCAGATATCAACCCAACCAGAATTTAAGAAGCATCTTCCGTCACCCTGATACAAAACAAATCTACAAGCCAGAAGATAGAGCGAATGTGGTTTATAAAATTCCATGCAAATCCTGCCAGGCAATATACATAGGAGAAACCAGCAAACCTTTATCTGAAAGAATCAACCAGCACAAATCTGCACTAAAGCACCATAACCCGACATCCCTACTGGTAGATCACGCATTCAACAATAGTCACACTCCAGACTTCGATCACACATCTATAATACATCAAAACATAAAAGAAAAACATTGCCGTTTATTTTTAGAAAGCTGGAGCTCTTTAGAAAATAAAAATAGTATCAATAGAAAGATTGACTTGCCAGATGTATATACTCAGTTTAGAACCTCCTAGATGATTATGCTATTTACATGTTTATTTTATTTCATTTTTAATCGGATATTTATTACTATTATTTGTATATTTATTTCACAGTTATTTCAATTTTATGATATTTTATTCGTTTAATTAATTGGATATCTCTTAATTTTCAATAGTTATTTACATATATCATTTTTTTCTTTTGATTATATTTACTCTATTTAGAATGTATATATTAGATGGTTTATCTCCCAATAAGCTTGGAAGACGTCTAGTGGCTCACCTGGGGCACGTGACCTGCTGCGTGCTTCACAGCAAAACACCTTGTAAAAGATGGAAGATCGATCCATCGAACTATCGGTTTAATAAATAAACGTATTAAAATCCAAAATAGGCCTTATTTAAAAATAATTAAATTGTAGCAGTTTTTAAATATTTAATCATTGAGAGAAATATTCTACGTATATTTCAGAGAGGGTTTTATTCCAGATGTCACCCAATCCAGATCGAAGTTCTCCAACACAACGCCATTTGGCTGCACCCCACTGATGATGCTGTACAGATGGACAAATCAATACTGGCTTGACCCACAATGTAATCAGACGAAAAGCTCAATTTTATTTTAAGGGAATTATATATATATTTAGAATCTTTTTATTTTTAAAATATTCAAACACACAAATATATTCTGTATTAAATAAAATTATTTCAATGTAATAATTATTAATTATATATATTGCCACGTTTTTATTTTTAAAACGCTAATTTTAGTTTAGTAAAACTTTATTTTTAAAGTTTATTATTTTAAAAGTGAAATGTTTGTTAATGAAATAGACATTTTGCCTAAACTCATTTATTGCTGCTTTCTTTTACAAGCCATTTGTTTATGTCTATTTTTACATATCGTTTTTATTGAGTTTTTACCAATTTTCAATTGTACATAAATTCCTTTAAAATGTTACTTTAATTTTTCATATGTTTATTTTCAATTTCTTTTTCTCATTCATTAAAAGTCAATGATGTACATGCAAAATTAGTAAAAACTCAATAAAAACGATATGTAAAAATAGACATAAACAAATGGCTTGTAAAAGAAAGCAGCAATAAATGAGTTTAGGCAAAATGTCTATTTCATTAACAAACATTTCACTTTTAAAATAATAAACTTTAAAAATAAAGTTTTACTAAACTAAAATTAGCGTTTTAAAAATAAAAACGTGGCATTTGGCGCAGTCGAAAAGGATACGGAAAAAAAAATGGCGGAAAATCCAAACAACCGGTTGCAAAAATTCAACGGCTCGAAGTCGGCAATTAGGCCTGAGTCATGGATCAAATTATATGATTTTGAAAATAATTCTTTAAAAGAAGATGAAAAAATCAAAAATCTTATGTACTACTTGACAGATTCAGCACTTGAATGGTATGCAGACGAGATTATTTCAAATCCTGCAATAAAAAGATGGGAAGTTGTAAAGGAAAAGTTGATTCAAATATTTGGTTCATACAACGCAAATCCAATTGTCTCAGCATCACATCGAAGATTAAAACGAGAAGAATCAATAGAAAATTATTTTCAAGATAAAATTCGCCTGTTAAACCAAACCCATCTAACGAAGGAGGAAAAAATTCATTTATTAACAGACGGACTTCCAAATGATTGGAAAGATTTAATTGTGGCTGCACAGCCAACTGACGCCACAAAATGGTTTCATATCGCAGCTTCAATTGAACAAAATAGGGATTCAATTCAGTTTAAGCCTAAAAACAAAATACATCTCGCGACAAAAAATAATGATAATAGAAAAAATGTTTGCCCATTCTGGTGTCCAATATGTTCGAAAAAGGGAATAAAAATTAAACATTGGGTCACAGATTGTGAGGATTATGATCCTAATTATAAAAAGGATAGGCCTAATCAAAACACTTCAGTGAAACAAGTATGCGGAGCCCTGGAATTGTTGAATGTAAGTACTTTGACAAATACCCCTACACAAGGAGCTTTCAAGCTTATCAACATAAGTGTTGAAGTAAATGGAATTCCTGCGCAAGCATTTGTGGATACTGGAGCAACAGTATCAATAATCAATTGGCGATTGTTCAAGCGAACCCGTCTTCAACTTCAACCAAATTCAGACATTCACATCAGCCAAGCGGATGGTGTTACCAGGACATGTGGAAGCCTTCAGACCAAGGTAAGAATAGATAAACTAATTAAACCTGTAACTCTCCATGTAATGAAGAACTTTAAATATCCACTCTTGATCGGATTAGATGTTGCATCTCTTTTCAATCTTTTAATAGATGTCAAAGACAAAACAATTTACACCAAATTTGATGGATTACAAAATCCAATTCTTGTAAATCATCGAGAAGAGATAAGAGAACATGAATTAAAAAAATTACTTGAACACAATAGGAATGTATTTTCTCAGCATGCTATTGATTTGTGAAAAGTAGCTATACAACATAAGATCATCACGAAAAGTGAACAACCAATTTCTCTTAGACCCTATCGTCGTCCTCTAAAAGAGTATGAAGAGATAGCTGAACAAGTTAAAGAACTTCTCGAACACAAGTTAATAAGAATTTCAGATTCTCCTTGGGCATTTCCTGTTGTTATGGTTCCCAAGAAGGATGGAAATAAAAGGATGTGCATTGATTACAGACGTCTTAATGAGATCACACTGGATGACAGGCAACCCCTACCTCACATACAGGACATATTTGATCGATTGCATGGATCCAGATTCTTCTCTACCCTTGATGTTGCATGGGGTTATTGGCAGATCGAAATGGACCCGCAATCTATTCAAAAAACTGCATTCGTCACAAACGATGGTCATTATGAGTTTTTAGTGATGCCCTTTGGTTTAAAAAATGCGGCTTCAACGTTTCAAAGGATAATCCAACATATTCTAGGTGAATTATTATGGAAAGGAACTTGCTCTTTCCAAGATGACATATTGGTGTACACGAAAACATGGCAAGAGCACATAGAGCTTTTTAGTAAAGTTTTTGACAAATTAAGACAGTACAACATGAAATTAAAATTGTCGAAATGTATTTTTGGAAGAACTGAAGTAAAATACCTCGGACATATCATCAGTCACAATCAATTAAAACCTGATCCAGGAAAAGTAAAATCTATTCAAGACTTTCCAAGACCTGATACTGTAAAGAAAGTTCGTCAGTTCATGGGATTGGCAAATTATTACAGAAAATTTGTGAAGGACTTTTCTAAAATTTCATTCCCCTTGGTTCGACTCACTCGGAAGAATCAGCCCTTCATCTGGAATGAGGAAGTAGAGGAGTCATTCGCTAAACTTAAAATGGCACTATCTACAAAACCTGTCCTTGCTATTTACAACCCGGACTACCCCTCTAAAGTTTATACAGATGCCTCCAAATATGGAATTGGAGCAATCTTAACACAAATTGGTCCAGACAATGAGGAACATGTAATTGCTTATTACTCCAAAACACTGCAACCACACCAAGAGAATTATTCTGCTTATGAGATGGAATGCCTAGCCGTAATACAAGCAACTGATCACTTTCATGTATACATAGAAAACCAACCATTTGAAATCATCACTGATCATGCGGCGCTCCAATGGCTTTTCACCATGAAGAAACCGAAACCTAAGTATTTTAGATGGATTCTTAGTTTATCCTGGAAATCATGTAACATCGTTCATCGTTATGGAAAGCAACAAACTCATGTTGACGCCTTATCAAGACTCCCAGTTGTTAACATTGCAACTCAAGAACTTCAAGAACACCAACAAAATTCAGATTTGAGTTTCTTGAAAAATTCCCACACTCACGATGATCAAACAAAAAGGAGTTTTTAAAGCAGTTGTCCCAAACTCGCTTACAAAAAAAATATTGGAAGAATATCACGATTCATTGAGTCACCCATCAATAACCAAAACATGCAAACTTATAACTCAATGTTATTGGTGGAAAGGAATAACAACTGATATCAAGAATTATGTTCGATCTTGTAAATCTTGTCAACTAGTGAAGGTCAGACATGAACCAACTTTAGGAGAAATGATCACTCCAACGTCAAATATCCAACCATTACAAATGATCGGTTGTGACACTATTGTACTGGGAACAGCAGCAGCTAACACAAAGCATAAATTCATTCAAGTTTTTGTTGATCACGCAACTCGTTATCTATGGGCATATCCCACAATAACAAACACTGCTCAAGCTGTCACTCAATGTCTTGATAAGATAATCAAATCTGTTATTTCGATCAATACTATCTTAACAGATAATGGCAAAAACTTAATATCAAAAGAGTTCAACAAATTTCTTTCTTTACAAGGAATTAAACACACATATACTTCGCCTTATCATCCTCAGTGCAATGGCATTTGTGAGAAATTAAATGATACGATAATGACAAAACTGAGAATAGCTGTTCTAGAGAAACCTAGATGTAAATGGAGCACATTGTTACCGCAAGTTGTCAAAAATTATAATTCCACACCACATGACGTGACTGGTTTTTCACCGCTTTTCTTAATGTATGGAATCGGTAATGTACCCGAATTTGCCGACCAAACTCCAATTACAATTGAAGAAGCCAGGAAGAAAGCTAGCCTGCGAACAGAACAAAGTAGAAGTAAGTGGAAGATTAAACACGATAGCCATCACCCCAAGTATGTCTTTAAAGAAGGAGACTTAGTCATAAGAAAAATTGCCTTCAACGACCCTCGTCTCATCAAGACATCACCAAAATATGAAGAACCCTTTGTCATTCAAAAAAAGATATCTGATGTAACCTACGATATCTCTCTGAAAGACCAAAAGCAAGCAAGACGCGTTCACATATCTCAACTTCGACCATTTATTACCCGAGAATAAATGCTTCAAGAAATAGACATTTTGCCTAAACTCATTTATTGCTGCTTTCTTTTACAAGCCATTTGTTTATGTCTATTTTTACATATCGTTTTTATTGAGTTTTTACTAATTTTGCATGTACATCATTGACTTTTAATGAATGAGAAAAAGAAATTGAAAATAAACATATGAAAAATTAAAGTAACATTTTAAAGGAATTTATATACAATTGAAAATTGTTTTTTGTAACGTCTCAATATATATACTAGCGGACGTACCCGGCTTCGCCCGGGTTTTACCCGAGTAAAAGTTTGTCTAACGAATCTCTCGATAAAGTGAACATTTTTTTCCCGGTCCCTTGAAAAATACTCGATAAGTTGAATAAAATCAATATTAATTGGTTCCCTCGGTAATTGGAAGTTAAAGGAATAGTATCTTGCCTTGGAATTGTATCATTATTCTTGTATGGATGTACCCGGCTTCGCCCGGGTTTTACCCGAGTAAAGGTTTGTTTAACGAATCTCTCGATAAAGTGAACATTTTTTCCCGGTCCCTTGAAAAATACTCGATAAGTTGAATAAAATCAATATTAATTGGTTCCCTCGGTAATTGGAAGTTAAAGGAATAGTATCTTGCCTTTGAATTGTATCATTATTCTTGTCTCAAATAAATTGCCGTGTCATCCTGAATTTTGTCTTTCCTAATTTTCTACATTACAAAATCATCGTATCATCATGATAATATTTAGAGCAGATTGTTGAATTATAACAGATAAATTAGAATATTTATCTTGATTATTTCTAGGCGAAAAGTTATTTGAAAAATTTTATTTGCTAGAAACCTTCCCAGTACTATACTAAATAACTTCCCAAAGTTTCATGGCGATCCAATGAGTGGTTTGGTCAGGCATAAAGGACAAACAAACAAACAAACAGACACACACACATACATTCATTTTTATATATATATGAAAAACAATAGAAAAAAATAAAAGATAAGCGGGTCAGGTGTTGATATTAAAAATAAAGAGAGCTTTTCCTGAACACGAGCACATGTGCTCTGCCATATAAAAAGCACATGTGCTCGTGGTCAGGAAATGCTCTCTTTATTTTTAAAATATATATAAAGTAGAGTTATATATATAATATATGAAAGAAAACACAGTTGTGCAAAATGTTAAAAGGTTTTTGATGTTTGAGCATTTAAAATGCTTTTTGGGAAATCCAATGGCGCTGATTCCGAATCTGCTCTTAGGTTTTCTGTATGTCATTAAAATCTATAGATAATGACCATAAAGTGTATTTCAACGAAATAATATTTTCATAAAGAAAACTGCTAAGTCATCAAGATTGATTCATAATTTTTACAATCATCACATCTCAAAGTTCTTCTAAAACATACGTCATTAACTCCATATAAAAAAAAATTCTAACAATTAAAATAAATAAATCACTTCAAAGAATTATACCATCACTTCTAAAACATACGTCATTAGCTTCATATAAAAATAAAATTTTAACAATTAAAATAAATAAATCACTTCAAAGCATTATACCATCACTTCTAATTTGAAATTGTCGAGAATTTAATAAGTATTTAAATTATTAGTGAAAATATATTTATTCACACAGATTAAATTTAATAAAAATTATTACATTCTGTATTTCAAGCATCATTTATTTGAAGATATGCCATAAACTTCATGAAAATAAAATTTGAACACATTAATAAATTCACTTCCAGACATGGTTTCCAAAATAACATCCTATAAAAACGACCCAGATATTTTCTGTTATACAGGGTGATCCAAAAGTCCCGCACAACTTTAAAAATTAATAACTCCGCGAATATTTGCGCTAGAGCAATGCGGTAAACACCATTGGGTTCAGGATGCAATGGAATATTTATGGCAAATAATGAAAAATTCGAAATTGATTTTAGTTACAACTTTATTCGCTAGAGATGGCGCTCTACCAGAATCAACGATTCAGCGGCCAAATTGTTTGATAAATTGAAAAATATAACTGAACGACACGTATTTTTTCCTTTTTGAATACCATGAAAGAACCCTAATAATATCAAATCATAAATTAATAAAACACCATTTCGCCAAAAGTTAGAAGAAATGGTTAACGATTTTTAAATACAATCTGAGATATGTAAAATAGGTATATGCAAATTAAACATGTAGCAAAAAATATATATATTTTAGAAGGAGTTTTGTGAAATAGATTGAATGTTTGAAAATAACTACTGATATCAATACACGATTTTTGAAATGTTAATATAGTACCAAAAATTATGATGGCACTACTAATAGGATTTCATGCTATAAGGAATGTGTAGTTTCTTGACTGATTGGCGACACTTGACTATTTAACTGGATATTTGTCATGATCCAACAAATGTAATATAGAGGGGAGTGACAAAATATATTTTTCGTACTTTATTCCAAATATCCTATGGGTTTGTCAAATGTTATCATTGTTTATTATACTGTACATAATTTTGAAAATGTATCCCCTCAAAAAAAAACATTTTTAAATCGGCCTTTTGCGTTGAAAAACGTGGTAGTAAAATCATTTTGTATTATTTTTGCGCAAAATTTCTAAAGTTGGGGGAGGGGGGGGACACAGAGAATATTCCTTATGCTATTTCTTCTAATGAGCGAAAAGCGATAAACTAAACATAAGGGGTAAAATTGTGTATACCAGTGTTATTCGAGAAGTTATAACACTTTGGCCTGCACGACATAATATAAGATGTGGGCAAATGACAAACAAAAAAAATTACTGTTCACAGAAAAAAAAAGAGTCAAGATGTGAGGACAGCATTTATTATTCCCATAACCCAAAACAAAGAGCTGCAAAATATAACACATGAGGTAACTGCCTTCTCTCTTGTATTAGGTCACAATCCTTGCTCAATGTGGCGCCCTTCATTTTCAAACACCGCCTGCAGACGATAGATGACAGAATGGTCACAATTAAATAGTTGAAATTTATAAAACGTGCCATCTGATAGAAGCCTTCAACATGGCCAATGTGGTTGGCCGGCATCGATAAAAACGCGACTTAATGTACCCCCATAACCGAAATTGTAAGGCGTCAAGTCTAGTGATATTGGAGGCCACTGGTATATAAAGTGGCGACTTATCCAACGATTTTTACCGAACGTAATCGTTCAGCAATTGTTTGGCACCACGGGAGATATGAGGAGGTCCTCCATCTTGCATGAATGTTATTTCGCTTAGTGCTTGTCTGTTCTGCAATATGGGAATAACCTTTACTCTCAAAAGTTGAACATAACGTTCACCAGTTACAAAACGGTTTTAAAAGTTCTTCCATTTATTTTTTCAAAGAAAAATGGCCCAATAATAAAAGAAGAAGTGAACCCACACAAAACCGTAACTCTGGGCTGATGAAGTGGTATTTCTGTAAAATTCCTAGGGTTTTCTGTTGCCAAAATGAGGCAGTTTTGAATGTTAAATTCTCCCTTTAGATAAAAGTGAGCATCATCTGTTCTTAGAACATTTGACAGCCAGTTTTCATCAATATCAATTTGCCGGAAAACCTATGCAGAGAATTCTTGACGCTTCTCAAAATCGCTGACTTTCAACTCGTGAAAACTTTGAATTTTGTTAGGGTATTTTTATAGAAAAATTCTAAATGTGTGTTCTTTCTAAACTGTTCCATACGAAATCCCCGTTTGTCGAGAAACTTGTCTAGCATTTACTTCTCCATACGTGGATAACGTTTCAATAGCTTCAGCATTCTGCAAAACCGTAACAGCCACTGACTTGCATGTCGATGGTCTTCCACTCCGAGGTTTTGCTTCCAGAGATCCAGTTTCCTCAAAACTTTTAATCAATCGCTTTAGAGAGTAGCAACTCATTGGTCCTTTACCGCTTCGAATATCTTTAAAGGAACGAAACGCTCGTAAAGCTTCAGTGACAGATTCTGAATCACAATTAAAAATATTCACCAAGAGTGCTTTATACTGTAGTGACGGCATTCCAGGGGGAAGGGGAGAAGTCCGACCACACCTCCTTGCAGTTCCCCCTGGACCCTTGGAATATTTGACCAAATTCTGGTTCGTTTCCAAGATGACTAACGTTGTAACGGCACCCATTTTCAAATGAAAAGCAAAACTGATATCTCCAGTAATGCTACCGCGTCCGGGGTAACCGCCGCGTCAGGAGCTGCAGCTCGAGCTCATGATGAGAAATATACTACGAGTACACAATTCAATCTACTACAACTCAATATAAATGGTACCCAGAGGAAAATAAAGAGCTGACTTGTCTTCTCTGTGACAACAATGTACATATTACTTGTCCTCAGGAGACAAAATTGAATCAGAATCTGAGATTCAATATCAAAGATTATACAACACTACGAAAAGACAGACCGGGAAAATTCGGAGGAGGACTTGCCGCTTTGATTAAAACTCTAGAAATCAAATTTAAGGAAATCGCCTATAATCAGAGTAAGCCTAGAAAAAATCACACAGAAGCTCAGGCAATAGAATCCATCTTACAGATAAAACAATTCCAATCATAAATGTTTATCACCACGATAATACTAGCATCAATACAGGCCTGATAGAGACCTTAAGTGAAGCTTCTTCGGATATCGCAATCATACTTGGTCATTTTAACGCCGAAAGACCAACTTGGGGATCACCTGTCCAGGATAACAAAGGTCAACAGGTTGAGGACATGCTAACCGACCTCGACCTTACACCGATAAATAACGAAAAGAACACCTATCTATGCAAGACCACAGGCACAGAATCCGCAATAGACATCACAGCGATAAATTACAACATCGCACCCACAACACAATGAAAAATTCTGAAAAGTGCAATCAGTGACCACAGACCAATTTTAACAACCCTAAAATTCAAAATTGAAAATTTCCAACATAATAAAAGAACACTGGAAAAAAAATCACAGAAAATCTTGAAGCACTGTGCAACGAAGAATTAAATCACAGGACGATTGACAAAAAAATGGAAAAATTCTCTTCGAACATATCCAAAGCTGCAAAAGTATCGATACCTAGAGGTAGACGTAAAGACCTGTGAATACCTTACTGGAAGGACAACAATATCGAGGCAATGATTGCTGAGAGAGACAATATCAATGAACTTCTTAAAACAGATAAAACCGAAGAAATCATAAAGGAACTCATTGAAATTAGTCACAAAATAGAACAAGAAATTTGGATATTCAAACAAGAGAGAGAAAAATGGGCAGAATTCTGCGAAAAAAAATGAATAAAAAAAAGAAAGCCATCACTGGAATATAATTAATGTTATAAAACCATCAAAACCAACACTAATCCTCGAATACTCTAACCGATATGAATAGCGAGAACGAACAAACAGATGGCTGAAATAATTGCTGAATATCTTTCAAGCACTTCCAGACTCAGCTATACGAATGAAGGCAGGACACTAAAAAATGATGTAAACAGGTTAGTTAAACAAGCAAAATATTACCATCAACAATTTATTTACTCGAGAGACTTCACACTGAATGAGCTAAACTCATCAATAGGAAAGTTAAATCCAAGATGTCACCTGGAGATGCTCTAATCTTTGGTCAAATGATTAAACACTTTGGAGGCGAAGCTAAAAATCAACTCCTACGAATACTGAAGATTTCATGGCAAACTGGTAAACTACCAAAGAATTGGAAGATATCAATTATAGTGCCAACACTGAAACCAAACAAAGATGCCAAGGAATACAAGAACTATCGGCCAATTGCTCTTACCAGCATACTTTGTAAAATAACAGAATGAATTATCCCCTCTAGGCTCATAGTGTGGCTCACTAACAATAATAAAATAAACTTCTACCAAACTGCCTAAAGATCCAGACACTGTATAACTGATAAACTGTTCTACTTCTGTCAATAAATAATAGATTTCTAGGAAAAACCGCCAAAGAAGACAACGGCCGTATTCCTGGATATGACCTCAGCTTTTGATCGAGTGTAGAAATTATTTGAAAGGCTGCACAACATCAGAGTAAGAGGAAAAACCTTAATCAGGATTACAGACTTCTGAGGGGGAAGAAGGATAAAGGTTCGGATCAATGGAACATTTTCCAAAGACCTAAGAACATGGGCTGGTGTACCTCAGGGATTTGTGCTCAGTCCTCTAGTCTTCTCGCTATATATTAACTGTTGTTTATGTAAATAGATTAATATTATTTATATGATTTAAAGCCTCATTATGTAAAAATATATGTGTATATAAATTGGACATTTGTTGTTGGCCATGGTCAAGTTTGAGCTCTTGTACGTCTAATTATGACACAACAAAAGTGGCGACGAGGATGCGCAATCTACAGAGCCAGTAAAAAGCTGAGGAAATCGGCGTCTATGCAAGTATAACAACTACATCTTTTAAACTATCTGGATCAAGAAAACAAAGGAGTAGAAAAGATCAGCATGACAAGTTCAAAGTTAATAGTACGTTTTAGATGCTATAGACCAGTGGAGGACACTTCGATCTTTTTGTAAAAAAATTTGAGGCTTTCTTTTTGGCATCTGAAGGAGAAGATTAAAGTGCTTATTTTTACCTCGCTACCAGATTCTGAAACTTTGAAGCAGGGAAACGACATTTTCTTACTGGTCTAATGAAAGATCAACCCTATGATAATATCATTCAAAGAATTAAGCTGCATTTGGATCCAAAGAAGAAAGTGATACCACAGCGATGCAGATTTTTAAAGAGAGTTCAACAGGAAGGAGAATCAATTTCGGAATATCTTAGAGAATTGAAACATTTAGCAATAAATAGTAATTTCGGCGATATGCTGGGAACCATGATGCGAGACCGTTTTGTGGCTGGAATCAAGTTGGAAAGCCTGCAAATGAAGCTACTACAAGAAAACGACGATGTCACACTGGATAAAGTTTTGCAGTGGCGATCTCGTTCGAACTGGCGGAGATAAAAAGGGTGAGTGCAATAATAGTATGGTGCAGCATAGGCCTTTCAGGCAAAGGGGAGAAATAATGTGTTATAGATGTGGTGAAAGACATTCACACGTGGCCTCGGTTTGCCCTCATAATTTTAATCATTAAAATGTAAAAAATGGGTCATTTAAGTAGGGTCTGCAAAGCTAGTAAAAAAATGTGAGGATGTAAATATGTACAAGAGGACTCTATATATTCTGTAAAGGGCGAAACTGATGCCACAATAAATTTAACAGTAGATGATTATTATTTGTGCTTTACAATAGATACAGGAAGTCCAGTTACGTCAATACCTAAAGATATTTATAAGATTTATTGGCAAGGGAAAAAATTATTTTCAACAAATTTAAGATTAAAATCCTTTTGTGGTAAATCAATAGAGATTATAGGTCTAAGAAATGTTTTTGTAAAAGAAGCCAACCAATTTTTACGATTAATAGTTGTAAATGAAAAATCCTGGTGATTTTGTTAGAAAGAGAATGGCTTAAACAGTTAAAACTTGATTATTCTAGATTGTTTAGCATTGAATATTTAAATAATTAATCTAAAAGAAATAGTTTGATTGATAGATATGCAGATTTGTTTAACAAAGATTTAAGCTGTCTATAAAGGATGTTAAAATAAATTTTAATTTAAAAAGGATGTGACTTCTGTATTTTGTAAGGCCAGAAGTTTACCTTTCTCTCTAAAAAACTAAGTAGAGAATGAAATTGATCGTTTAGTGAATTCTTGAATTTTATAACCTATAGTTCATGCATATTGGACCGCACCAATAGTACCAGTATTAAAAAAGGATGGTAGTGTAAGTATATGTGGTGATTTTAGATGTACAGCTAATAAAGCAATAGAATTAGATAGGTATCCCATTCCATCGATCGATGAGATCTTTACAGAATTATCTACAAGCACGGTACTTTCGAAAAAAACATACTTAAAAAGAAAGGACTTGACACAATTGGTTTATACGATCAGATAAATTTTTTAACAGCATATACAGATGGATCATCAGACCTTACCATAAATAATGGAGGGGCTGGAATCAACATAATACTGCAGGATGGAACATACATCAAAATCAAAGAAGGAGCAAGAAAGATTTCGTCAAACTTCACTTGTGAACAGACAGCTATCTGGAAAGCTCTTGATGTATGCCTTAACTAACCATCCCTGCATCAAGCAGAAGGAATTATAATATACCGTACAACGACCTTATATCCAATCTAGAAGCAATTCAGAAGGGCAATACTATAATCACACAGAAAATACATTCGTTACTTAACTGATATCATTGGAGAATAACTGCATTCTACAATGGATTCCTGCCAGTGTTTGGATCGGGGGTAATGAAATGGAGGTTGAATTTGCAAAGGAAGCCAGAAGGTTGAGCCAAAGGAAAAACAAATGTCATTATTTGACGCTAATTTTACAAAATACAAGATAATTGAACGAAAAATAAGAAAAGATCAAAATGTGAAATAAACTCCGAGAGAAAAATGACAAAACTATAACAAGATTTAGAACAAAACATTATAAAGGATGACAATACATCCAGATGGCACAAGAACCTATAGAACATGCAACTGTCCTGGTGTGGAACTAACACCTACCCACATATTCTCATGCCCGCAGCCTTGCAGAAAATTGACATAGACCCAGAGCAGCTGCTTAACACACCCAAGATAGTGGACAATGCTGCTGCTGCTGCTGTGATAGAGATGCATGGAGACATCTGAGGCTCTTTATTGGACACGACAAAAACAACAACGGCATTCCAGGGTAAAATAAATCATCGATATAGATATTTTTTTTTCAAATGAATTAAAATAAATATAATCGATACTGAGAGAGAGTTGAATTTTAAAAAATAGAAAATTATTATTCTCGAAATTTAAATAGCTGAGAGGATTCCAGCAAACCGCATCTAAAATATCAGTTTTTTTTTTTGCTACATGTTTTAATTTGCATATACCTATTTTACATATCTCAGATAGTATTTAAAAATCGTTAACCATTTCTTCTAACTTTTGGCGAAATGGTGTTTTATTAATTTATAATTCGATATTATTAGGGTTCTTTCCTGGTATTCAAAAAGGAAAAATACGTGTCGTTCAGTTATATTTTTCAATTTATCAAACAATTTGGCCGCTGAATCGCTGATTCTGTTAGAGCGCCATCTAGCGAATAAAGTTGTAACTAAACTCAATTTCGGATTTTTCATTATTTGCCATAAAAAATCCCATTGCATCCTGAACACAATGGTGTTTACCGCATTGCTCTAGCGCAAATATTCGCGGAGTTATTAATTTTTAAAGTTGTGTGGGACTTTTGGATCACACTGTATATTTGGCGAATGTACTATAAAAGCGCAAAGAAATGCAATAATAGAATTGTAAAGCGGGCGTATTTCGCATATTTTGGTATAAAATTAGGAGACCAGGACAAGACATGGGCTCCACATAAGGTATGCAAAACGTGTGTCGAAACGCTGCGCCTGTGGACAAAGGGTGAAAGGCAAGTGACATTAGGGATCCCTATGATTGTTACTTTTGCGTACAAGACTTGAAACACTTTAACAGGAATGGTAAGAAAAAGCTTATATAAAAAGACCTATATTTAGCTAGACTTCCAATACCACACAGCCCAAATAGTCCTCTCTCAAACTTTTCATCTAGTGCTAATAATCCTCTTTTTGATGAATCAGAAGACACCACGCAAAAAGATATCGAACTGGTTGATTCTGATAGTGAGATCTATGGAAAACAAGAATGTCCAAAACGTTTTTCACAAACAAAAACTGAATGATTTGACATGTGACCTGAGACTTTCAAAGCGAGATGCGGAACTGCTTGCATCAAGATTAAAAGAAATGAGCCAACTTGAAGACGATGTCAACGTAACATTTTATCGGACAAGAGAGAGAGAGAGTTCCTTCCTTTCTATCAGAAGGATGCAAATCTGGTTTACTGCACTAATGTAAAAGGCTTACTACACCTTTTAAAACTATACGAATACCGTCCTGAAGATTGGCGTCTATTTATCGACGGTTCCGTTCGTAGCCTCAAATGTGTTTTACTTCATAATGGAAATAAATATGCTTCTATTCCAATAGCGTATACAACAAAAATGAAGAAGAATGTTGAAAATATAAAAACCATTTTGAATAAAATCAAATACAATGAGCATAATTGATTTATTTGCGTTGATTTAAAAATTGTTAACTTTTTACTGGGATATCGAAGCGGATACACCAAGTATCCTTGTTTTTTATGAATGTGGAATAGCAGGGCACGTAAAATACATTGGAAAACTAACAAATGGCCTCTTCGAGATGAACTTACAGTAGTAAAAGCTAATGTGATTAGCAAACCTTTGGTGCCACGGGAGAAAAACATTCTACCACCATTACATATGAAGCTAGGATTTTGTAAGCAGTTTGTAAAGGCTCTAGTTAAAGATGGAGAATGCTTCAAATATATATGTCTTTTTTTTTTCATATATTAGCCTAGAAAGATAAAAGCAGGAGGTTTTGACGGACCTCAAATCAAGAGGTTCCTGAATGACAAAAACTTTCTAATAACCATGAATGGAATTGAAGAAGCAGGATGGTCAGGCTTTAAGGCTGTAGTACATGGATTTTTTTTTTGGTAATAGGGAAGACGGTAATTAAAGAGAGCTTGTCCAAAATATGCTTAAAATCTATGAAGTTTTGGGCGTGAATATGAGTATTAAGAGTTGTAAAGGCTCTAGATAAAGATGGAGAATGCTTCAAATATATATGTCTTTTTTTTCATATATTAGCCTAGAAAGATAAAAGCAGGAGGTTTTGACGGACCTCAAATCAAGAGGTTCCTGAATGACAAAAACTTTCTAATAACCATGAATGGAATTGAAGAAGCAGGATGGTCAGGCTTTAAGGCTGTAGTACATGGATTTTTTTTGGGTAATAGAAGAGACGGTAATTAAAGAGAGCTTGTCCAAAATATGCTTAAAATCTATGAAGTTTTGGGTGTAAATATGAGTATTAAGAGTGTTAAGGCTCACTACTTGTATAGTCACCTGGACAAATTCCCTGATAATTTCGGCGCATATAGTGATGAACAAGGCGAGCGATTCCATCAAGACATGAAAGTGATGGAAGAGAGATATCAAGGTGTCTGGTACGGCCACATGATGGCAGATTACTGCTGAAATCCACTTTAAAGAGAAAATCACAAAGGTTGAAATTCATGAAGGATTAACTGTATCATTTTACATATTTTTGTATAGATTAGGTTTTCTCATACTACAGTAAATAAAGCACCTTTTGGTATGACGTTCTCAGTTTTCATTTGCGTTCAATGTGTTTTTCGTACCGCTTATATGGGCTCATGTACCACATTGTGGCCTAAATATGTATATGTTATATCTCTAAAATTGATGAGATACATGAAAGCTAACATTATATTCGTTATTAGCCCCTCGAATTAAGTCAGAAACTGATGCATTATCAAAAACATATTTTTCAGCGTAGACCAGTGTAATTGGTATATAAGAGAGTATTGATATTTATAAATAAACTAGACGAATGGCCCGGGCAACGCCCGGGTTTTACCCGAGTGCGTATATATTTTAAAAATGTTTTAATTAAAATACTATTCGTTACAATTATAAATTGGCGCCGTGGATGTCTCTCTTGTGAAACGTCCCGCCCTAAACTGTGTGCGTCTTGAAAATATAAAAATAAAAATGTGAACGGAAAAATATGTCCAGGGTAGCCTAGTGGCCATGGCATCTGCCCGGTAAGCGGAAGGTCGTGGGTTCGATTCCCATCCCTTGACACTTTTTTTATTTTATCCATTCTGACCAAAATCTATCCGTGAACTTCACACAGTGAACTTCACACAGAGAGAATAAGGCAATTATATAAGTAGATAATCCAAATTGTGCCTTATCACACACTATTTTTTTATTTGGCCTTATTACCTCGTGTTTATAATCTATGACGTAATGCCGGCGGCGCGCGCCCGTTGGCTGCCGGCGAGCACGTGACCTCCATGTGCGCGCGCATCCGTGACAGAACCGGCCCAAGACGGTCGTGACTATATATGTTGACGGATGGATAATAATAATAATAATAATATAATAATAATAATAATTATTATTATTATTATTATCATTAGATAATGATAATGATCATAATGATGATGCGCGCGCATCCGTGACAGAACCCATGACGGTCGTGACTATATATGTTGATAATAATAATAATAATAATATAATAATAATTATTATTATTATTATCATTAGATAATGATAATGATCATAATGATGATGCGCGCGCATCCGTGACATGACGGTGGAAAGACGGTCGTGACTATATATGTTGATAATAATAATAATAATAATAATATAATTATTATTATTATTATTAGATAATGATAATGATCATAATGATGATGCGCGCGCATCCGTGACACGATTGACGGTGGAAAGACGGTCGTGACTATATATGTTGATGGATAGATAATAATAATAATATAATAATAATTATTATTATTATTATCATTAGATAATGATAATGATCATAATAATGATGCGCGCGCATCCGTGACAGAACCCATGACGGTCGTGACTATATATGTTAATGGATAATAATATAATAATAATAATTATTATTATTAGTAGTATTATTATCATTTGATAATGATAATGATCATAATGATGATGCGCGCGCATCCGTGACAGAACCCATGACGGTCGTGACTATATATGTTGATGGATAATAATAATAATATAATAATAATAATTATTATTATTATTATTATTATTATCATTAGATAATGATAATGATCATAATAATGATGCGCGCGCCTCCGTGACAGAACCCATGACGGTCGTGACTATATATGTTGATGGATAATAATAATAATATAATAATAATAATTATTATTATTATTATTATTGTTATTATTATTATTATTATTATCATCATTAGATAATGATAATGATCATAATGATGATGCGCGCGCATCCGTGACAGTATATGTTGATTATATGAATAAAATTTTTAAGGAATCAAAAATTTATGAACCAAAATAGAGATATAACAAGTTCCCGCTGTAGTTTCGGTAGTTACGCGTCATAGTAGCAGAACATAGGGAAAAAATAATTGAAGGTATTAGGATAAGAAAGTACCATGTTAACCTTTTATCAAACTTTTAAAGTTAAAAGAATGAAAATTTAACTCTATATATATATATATGAAAAAACAATAGAAAAAAATAAAAGATAAGTGGGTCAGGTGTTGATATTAAAAATAAAGAAGGCATCTCCTGACCACGAGCACATGTCAGGAGATGCCTTCTTTATTTTTAATATATATATATATATATCTTATATTTAATAAAGATTTTTTGCTGTTTTGAGATTGATTACTTGTAGAGGAATTATTGGTCATTTGCTTGCTTTTGGTATGCAGTCGTGGAAGAGATTATAATAAAATTAGTTATCAAAAATAGCTTTAATTGCGCTAAAAGAATATATAAAATACATAATTTTGTAAAAGTACTGCCTGGCTTAAGGCGAGTAGAATAAGAAAAACAAAAGTTATTTACATAATGTACAAAAGTTTTGAGCCGGCCAACGGGGAAGAACAACAACGAGTTTTTATAGGGGAAGCATGACCTCTGGCGGTCGATTTAGCAGAGTATTTTATCAATGAAATATAATCTATATATATAAAATTGAATGTATGTGTGTCTGTTTGTTTGTTTGTCCTTTATGCCTGACCAAACCACTCATTGGATCGCCATGAAACTTTGGGAAGTTATTTAGTATAGTACTGGGAAGGTTTCTAGCAAATAAAATTTTTGAAATAACTTTTCGCCTAGAAATAATCAAGATAAATATTCTAATTTATCTGTTATAATTCAACAATCTGCTCTAATATATATCATATATATATATTATCATGATGATACGATGATTTTGTAATGTAGAAAATTAGGAAAGACAAAATTCAGGATGACACGGCAATTTATTTGAGACAAGAATAATGATACAATTCAAAGGCAAGATACTATTCCTTTAACTTCCAATTACCGAGGGAACCAATTAATATTGATTTTATTCAACTTATCGAGTATTTTTCAAGGGACCGGGAAAAAAATGTTCACTTTATCGAGAGATTCGTTAGACAAACTTTTACTCGGGTAAAACCCGGGCGATGCCGGGTACGTCCGCTAGTTTTAAATAAAATAATACTTTAATATAACATATATATATTTGAATATTTTTATGCACTTTTTTCTGTGTTAATATGATTTTTTACAAAATTTCCGGTGCAATATATACTATATTTGCACTATCAGTTTTTTACTAAATTGTATTAACGCAAAAAAAATCATAAAAATCTCAAAAATTACATTAGAAAAATTAAATCTTCTTTCTTTTTACTCTTAAAGGTTTAATAAAAGGTTAACATTTTTTAATTTTTCTATTTCAACACTCAAAACACAATATCCCGATTAAGGATAATTGCGTCGACTTACATATTTGAACAGAATCGGTTATATACATGGTTTTCTTATCCTAATACCTTCAATTTTTTTCCCCCTATGTTCTGCTATTGTGACTTTAACTGCCGAAGCTACAGCGTGAACTTGTTATACCCCTATTTTGTTACATAATATACAAAACATTTTTTGATACCTTGAGAAATTATATTTGCTAATATTTCTTTTCATATACATTATTATTGTTCAGTAATAGTTTGCTCTACGGAGATTATGCCTACAATTCGACTTCAAAGTATTTGAAAACTCTCTTTAATCACTATAAAACCTTCATATATACAGGGTGTGATCCAAAGGTTTTGCAAAACTTTGAAAATTAATAACTCCGCGAATATTTGCGCTAGGACAATGCGGTAAACCATTGTGTTCAGGATGAAATGGGATTATTTAGGGCAGATAATGAAGAATGCGAAATTGATTTTAGTTATACATTTATTCGCTAGATGGCGCTCTAACAGAATCAGAGATTCAGCGGCTAAATTGTTTGATAAATTAGAAATATAATTGATCGACATGTATTTTTCTTTTTTGAATACTGGGAAATAACCCTAATAATATCAAATGATAAATCAATAAAACACCATTTCGCCAGAGGTAGAAAAATTGGATGACGATTTTTAAATGCAATCCGACATATTTCATCAATGACTACATTATTAGACAATCATTTAAATTCTATGAAAAATCCGAAAAATTAGAAAACCCCACCTTTAAGGAAGCCACAAACTACAAATGCGGAAAAAGGAAAATAAGAAATTTAAAACCTAGACAAATTCTTCATCAATTAAGCCAGAATGACGAAAAGTGGAAAAAAAGGAAAAACAAACATACCTTGAATATCAAACAAGCCAGAAAAAACCTTCTCAAGAACAATATCCCCAAGGACCTGAGAATCCGGACCCAAAGTCATCATTATAAATTATAATTGTAAATGAACCCCTATACATAACCATCCCTCTCAGTATATTGTAAATATGATGATCTAGGTTGCTCTTTTTGAGCGGCACCTAAAAAGGTTATTTGGAACTTGAATACGAAATATGTAAAATAGGTAAATGCAAATTAAAATAATTACCAAAAAAAATGATATTTTAGATGCGGTTTGCTGGAATCCTCTAAGCGATTTAAATTTCGAAGATAATAAATTTCTTTTTTTTATTCAACTGTCTCTCAGTATTGATTATATTCCTTTTAATTCATTTGAAAAATATTTATCTATCTCTGATAATTTACGTTGTGTCGTAATTAGACGTACAACAACTCAAACTTGAACATGACTCTTTATTAAGCTCTTATTCTTCCGTTCGGCCAACAACAAATGTCCTAATTTATATACACATATATTTTACATAATGAGGCTTTGTAGAAATCTAATAATCTTCATATATTTACATACACATCTCCCCCCTTATTAATACACCAGTCGGTCTGGGTATTTTTTGGCTCTCTGAGGTCTAGGACTGCGGACGGGCACTTGCACAGCGGCAGTCTCCGGTTTAGGAGTGCAGGAGGGCACTTGCACAGCAGCAGACCCCGGTCTAGGAGTGCAAGAGGTCACGCTCACAGCAACAGGCTCCGCTTCACTTTCTTTCTGACTTCCACCTACAGGCTTCTCCCCTGATGCTCGAGGAAGTATAAAATTTCTTGTCTCCACTTGTTTCTTTCTCACAGATCGCAATTGATTGATATGCCTCTTATACACGAGGCCCTCGCAACCTATAAGGTAGTGACGGAAGCTCAATAATTTCAAAATGGTACCTTTTTCCATTTAGGTTCAGTTGCATAGATGCAGAAATAAACCTCGCAACTTGTAGTAAACTGCTCCTGCCTTCTTACGGCCTCATGAAATATCTCTGACGGATTACATCTTTGGTATTAAATTGCGAGAATCTTGATCTTAAACTTCTCTTCATTAGAAGAAGCGGGAGATTCCTTTATTACTGTTTGGCGGAATGCTTTATGAGCAAATAATAATCTTTGTAGATTCGTCTCTAAATCATCGTTCCCATTATTATTTCTCAAAGAGTTTTTAAACTCTCTTACATATCTCTCAGCTAAACCATTTGTAATAGGATTATACGGACTGTTCTTAAGTGTGCCGTATACCATTCATTTTGGTAAATTGCTCAAATTCACTGGAGACAAATTGTCTTCCGTTATCTGTAACCAAAAATTCGGGCAATCCAAATCTGGCGAAAATTTCTCTAAGATGACTTATAATCGTTTTGCTGGTAATATCTTTGATGATAAAAAATTCTATCCACTTTGAGTATGCGTCCACGAGAACCAAAAACATTCTTCCCATGAACGGACCCGCTTGATCAAGATGAAGTCGATGCCACGGTTTTTCGGGCCAAGTCCATTCCGAGATGGCAGCCGGGGGCATGCTTGCCGATTCTTGGCATACTCTACATTCTCTAGCCAACTCCTCGATGTTACTGTCTATGCCTGGCTACCAAAAATACCGTCTAGCAAACATCTTCATTTTAACAATTCCCATGTGCATTTCATGCAACTCATTTAAAATTAAAGATCTTAATTTTTGGGGAATTGCCACTCTTTCACGCCAATGAAGACAACCAAACTCCAAACTTAATTCCTCTTTGCTCTTATAATAAGGAGCTATTGGATTTACCCTCGGTACCCTTGTGAATTTCCACACACAGTTGCCCTCTCTAACATTCCATAATACTATAGATAGTATTTTATCTCGGGATGTCCTATATGCCACCTCCCCAAAAAGAGAACGGTACCTCATTCAACTTCCTTATAAGAAGTACCTGGTCTTCATCAAGAGACTCACTGACACTCGATTCTAAAGGAAGACGTGACAATGCGTCAACATTGGAATTATCACTAGTTTTTCGGAATTCCAAAGTATAATTAAATGCAGATACTTTTAAGTACTATATATTTTTTCTGGATGCTGCACATATGGGAATTGGGTTCTGAGGTGAAATATCTGCATTAAGGATTGGTTGTCTGTGATCAATACAAATTTTCGTCCCAGTAATTATTGTCTGAATTTATTAATTTATGAAATTATGCTTAACGCTTCATTTTATAGATGAGAGTACCGTTTATTCGCTCTAGTTAATGTTCTAGAAGCAAAAGCTATAGGGCATTCTTTCTTTCTATCATTTCCATGACTCTGAATTACGCCTCGTGCATAGCTAGACGCGTCAAAAGCCAGAACCAATTCTTTGTTTGCATCGTAATGTGCCAAAACAGACTTATCAGTTAATAATGGTTTACATTTCTAAAATAACATTAGATGTTCTTTCGTCCAATTTCATCTACAATTTTATTTCAAAAGTTGATAGAATGGCGCTAAAATGTTTGCTATATTCTTTATGAATATAGAATTATACATTAAGAGTTCTATGAAAGAGATCTCAATTGCGAAACATTTTTAGGTTCAGGCGCCTCTATCACTGCTTTGGTTTTATTTTCCAAGGGATGCAGTCCATATTTATCAATTATAAACCCTAAATATTCCACCGAATCCTTTTTAAATTTACATTTATCTCTATTCTTCAAATAACTTTCAATAACTTCAAATCTTATTCCAGCAATCTTCTAAACACTAGATCCAACTTTTGTTCATGATCTTCAAAGTATTTTCCTGTAACCAAAATATCATCTATGTAGCGAGCCATACCTGACAAATCAGCAAATATACCTTCCATAATCATCTGATATTTATTTGGTGCTACTGCTACGCCATATGGTAGTCTTTTATAAGAAAACAACCCCTTTGTTGTGTTTATATTGACAACAGCTTTGGCTTCTTACGCTAACATTACTGTAAGCCTGTGATAGGTCTAGAGTCGAAAATACGGTGCTTGTAGTTAATTTTGAAAAGATCTCAACGATCAATGGAAGGGGATACCTAACTAATTCTATTGCTTTATTAGCTGTACATATAAAATCACCACATATTCTTAAACTACCATCATTTTTTAATACCGGTACTATTTGAGCGGCCCAATTTGCATGAAATATAGGTTCTAAAATGCCAGAATTCACTAAACGATCAATTTCATTCTCTACTTTGTTTTTTAGAGACAAAGGTAAACCTCTGGCCTTACAAAACACAGGGGTCACATCCTTTTTGAATTTAAAATTTATTATAACATCCTTTAAACAGCCCAAATCTTTGTTAAACAAATCTGCATGCCTATCCATCAAACTATTTCTATAAGATTAATTATTTAAATTTTTAATGCTAAACAATCTAGAATAATTAGGTTTTAACCGTTTAAGCCATTCTCTTTCTGAAAAAATACCTGGATTTTTTCATTTACAACTATTAATCGTAAATATTGGTTGGCTTCTTTTACAAAAACATTTCTTTGACCTATAATCTCTATTGATTTACCATAAAATAATTTTAATCTTGAATTTTTTGGAAATACTTTTTACCTTGCCAATAATTATTATAAATATCTTTAGGTATTAACGTAAATGAACTTGCTGTATCTATTGTAAAGCACAAATAATAATAATCTACTGTTAAATATATTGTGGCATCAGTTTCGTCTGTACAGAATAAATAAATTCCTCTTGTAAAAATTCACATCCCCACATTTTTTTACTAGGTTTGCAGACCCTACTTGAAATACCCAATTTTTTACGTTTAGAACAAGTCTTTGTTCTATGAGGGCAAACAGAAGCCACGTGTGAATATCTTTAACCACATCTATAACACATTATGTCTCCTCTTTGTCTGAAAGGCCTATGCTGCGCCGTACTATTATTGTACTCTCCCTTTTTATCCTTTCCATTCACAGGGGATATCTTGGCCTCTAATATATCTCGTAATTCTCTTGTATTTATCTCCGCCAGTTCGAACGAGATCGCCACTGCAAAATCTTTATCCAGGGTGACATCGTCGTCCTCTTGTAGTAGCTTCTTTTGCAAGCTTTCTGACTTGATTACAGTCACAAAACGGTCTCGCAACATGTATCCTAGCATTCGCCGAAATTACAATTTATTGCCAAATGTTTCAATTTCCAAAGATATTCCGAAATTGATTTTTCCTCATGTTGAATTCTCTTCAAAAATCTGTATCGCTGTGGGATCACTTTCTTCTTTGGATCGAAATGCAGATTAATTCTTTGAATGATAGTATCATAGGGTTGTACTTTCATTAGGCTCGGGAAGAAAGGTCGTTTCGCAGCTTCAAAGTTTCAGAATCTAGTAGCGAGGTAAAAATCGGCACTTTCCTCTCTTCCTTCAGATCATTTTCCATAAAAGAAGAATCAAATTTTTGTACAAAAATATCGACGGTATCCTCCACTGGACTATTGCATCTAAAAGGTGTTATTAACGTTGAACTTGTCATGCTGATCTTTTCTACTTCTTTTATTTTTCTTGATCCAGATAGTTCCAAAGATGTAATAGCTATACTTGCTTAGACGCCGTTTTCCTCAGCTTTTTACTGGCTCTGTAGATCCCGCATCCTCGTCGCCACTTTTGTTGTGTCGTAATTAAACGTACAACAACTGAAACTTGACCATGCCTCTTTATTTTGCTCTTATTCTTCCGTTCGGTCAAGGATAATAAGAATAACCATGGCCCCTGGAGCGTAAGAAATGCCAACCGCCCGGGCTGTCCAGCTAACTAGTAGAAACCAGTTGATTTAGATTATATTTACACAGAGCCAATTGCAGAGCCGAACCAGCTGGTCACGAAATTCCATGCCTGCAGAGAACCCGGGACTCGAGCCAACGAGACTGGGTCGAAGGAGGTCTTCCCAAGTAGCAGGACTGTCTGCATTCCGTGGCGCATGAAGGCAGGGCATCTGAATAGAAGGTGGTCCACAGTCTGTTGTCCCTCCATATAATGTGGGCAAGATGGGTCTTCCCCAGGATGCCAGAGACCAAGGCTGCCCGAACATGGCCATGTCCTGTGAGTACGGTGATGGTGACTTCTCCAGGATAGACCTTAGGGAGGAATTGGAGCAGCCGGTCTGGAGTATGGGCTATTCTCCGTCCATGCATCTAGGGCTGCCGCGCGTGAGTGATTACGGGCCAGACTTCTAGGCAGGATGGAAAATGATGGCTCTTAGATCGAAACGGCCGCGTTCTTAGCAGCTCTGTCTGCTCTTTCGTTTCCGTCGATGCCGCAGTGTCCCGGCACCCAACAGATTTACCTTTTGGTTGGTGTTCAGGGCGAAAATAATCCCGGCTACTAATGTCGAATTGGACCTGACGTACATGTGGCTGACAGAGCTGATCTGCAGACCGACGCGATAGTGATATCATTTCTTAAATAACCTTCCTCTACCAGACGGACCGCCCAGCGGATTTTCATAAGTTTACCCTGGAAGGCTGTGCAGTCTTGATAGAGCCGTAAGAGAATGGGCTGCTGGTCTTCTGATGAGAGAACAATTGCAGCGCCCACACTAGTCTCATTTTTCGATCCGTCTGTAAATATTATATGTGTTGTTATCTCCTCGATGTTTAGACTGAAAGACAAGTGACGTGTATCCGGAGGGTATTGAAAAGAAGCAGGGCCTGGTCTAGATTCAAAATATCCTTCATTGATTTCTTTTAAGAACGCCGTACGAAACCCAACAATAATATCGAGAGGAAGGCTGCCGGTGATGGAAATTGCTGAGACTGTTGGTGTGCAAGGACCTCTTCTCAGTACACGTTTTGCAAAATTGTAGTGAAGGCTACAAAGCTGCCTAATTCCTTCGCTGGAGAGAGCAGGACGTCCTCATGCTGACGCTCCGTAAAGGAAGGCAGGTACCACTACCGCGTCAAAAATCCTAGTTCTAGCTAAAAAGGAGATATCAAATTTACCCTGTATAGAGTGGGTGAGTCGTGGGATTATTGATCTGCATCTACGTGTGATCTTGCGTAGGTGGGCGAAAATCCGCGGGTCTGGTCAAACTCCACTCTTAAGATTGTGATGGTCTTCTTAATGTTCAAAGGTTGACCTAGAATTTTAAGCCCTGTCTCGGAGTTCGGCTGGACATTAAGCCATTGGAACAGGCGAGCTTGGGTCATACTGGGGTTTATATTAAGACCATCGTGCACCAACATGTCAACCTCTCCAAGATGTTGTTAGTGGCAGAGACCGGCAGGCGACCGCAAACCTGAATCAGAAGGGTGAAGTCGTCCGCGTAAGCTATTAATCGGCTATCTTTGATGGAGGGAATGGTGAAGATGGTCCGAGCAACTATGTTCCACAGGAAAGGACTTAGCGATGAACCCTGGGGAGTGCCGAGCTGGGAGGACGTACATTCTGTTGCTGCCCAAGCTGATTAAGAAACCCTCCGGTGTTCCTAAAAGCTTTTTACTAAGCAGGTAATAGACTCTGTACAATTTAGACGTTCAAGATTCTGTATGATTGCCGGCCTCCAAACAGTGTCGAAGTTCAGTCGATTATGGCACGATCGTTAAAAACCGCGAAAATTATTCCTAATGGGACACCGGACACTCTGACTGTAACGGCGAAGGGAGATAACCAACCTTCTGAGCTGACTAATTTCGGGGGTCCACCACGGCTTTGACGGCCTTGTAGTAATGGAGCGTCTCCTCGTGGAAGAGTCACAAGCTGATTGCAGGATGGAAGTCAGAAGAAGGACCACCCTGTTAATATATTCTGGGCTAGAAACTTCGTTTAATAGGGTTGTTACACCATCAAATTATAGGGGCATTGCCCTTATAATCAACTTGGCAAAACCTTTTACATCCATATTAAAAAATAGACTGAGTAATTGGATTGAAAATAGAAAACTCATAGCGGAAACCAGGCAGTATTCAGAAGGGGCTACTTGTGTCAAGACCATATATTCACTTTACGTCACTAATCCAAATGAGATTAAACCACAAAGGAGGAAACTTGATGCAAACTTTGTTGATCTTAAAAGAGCGTTTGATGCCGTTACATATCTACAATAATGGAGAAAGCTTGCGCTTGTTGTTTTAAGTGGGCGATTTATCAAACTTATACAGAACTACTATGTTCAAATGATGGCAGCGGTCAGATGGAACGGCTCTTTTACAGAATTTACCAAAATACAATCAGGTGTTCTTCAGTGCGAACCTCTTTCACCGTATTTATTTATATTTTTCATTAACCATCTGCTTGCTACGCTGGATGATTCCGACCTGCCAGGTATATACTTACCGGGCCATGGAACTATACACCTCCTCCTGTTCGCGCATGATATAGTCCTCGTTGGTGAATCCAAGATAAATCTCCAAATAAAGATTAATTTAATAAACATATTTTGAGAAAAATTGTTTAAATTCCAATCCAAGTATAAAATCGTAGTGTTTCGAAATGGAGGACGCTTGGCCAGATCTGACGTTTGGTTTTGGGGCCAGCAAACTTTGACAGTGTTCTCAAAATATACGTATCTTGGCTACCCCTTAACAACCAAGAATCCAACAGCTTAAGTGGCGCAGCACTTTAAAAGCAAAGCATTGGTTGCTACAATCGCAGTATGGAAAATACTATCTAAGTCAAGAACCAAATCGTTCGGAGCAGTGATGAAACTACTTGACTCTATAGTTTTATCCACGTTGTTATACTCGGCCCCACTGCGGACGACGAATCAGATAGGAGTTGTAAACCAGATCCAGGATAATTTTCTACGGCGATTTTTCTTGACCTTCCAAAATTTACTCCGGGCTATATCTTACGAACAGAAACCGGAAGGATATCTCTATAATTAAACATTACGAAATTGATTCTAAAGTTCTGGATACGGATTTTAAAAATGGAAAGGACAATATTACCTTATGTTTGTTTTTCCCAGCTCTGGAAGGTTTCAATTGTGGGAAAAGCGGGAAACAACTTTATTTATAACCTGAATAACATCATTTCCTCGAGGGGTTTTTCTTTTCTTAAGAACTGTGAAGATTATCTGCTTGTGCGAGGAGAAAAGCCTAGAAGAGTTCAAAATACAGTGGACCAGCTACACTAATTTGACCGAGCTAAGATACAAACCTCAACTCATTTTATTCACTACCAATCTCTATGTAGCTTCTTTATGACGGAAGACTACTTATTATTCAAATCTCCATTTGTAAATCAAACGATTTCTAGCTCGTCAAAGGATTATATGGCTATTTTTTTCGAGGATATCACGGGAATTTAGAACAGCGACCCTTTAAATTTCTACTTCTGCAATTCTGGCATCCAAGACAATTTGGTCCATTATCTATTCCATTGCCTATTCCTACAAGAAAAGAGACTGTAAATTCGCGAAATTTCGGGGCTAACTCACTATAATGAACAACATGTATATAAAATTTTACTCCTCTCCTGCTGGATAAAAAATGGTTTATAAATATTTAAAAAATTTCAAGGCGATTTATAAAATGAGGGAAGAAGTGCTCAACTCCCTGACAACGGCATATTGCTCCCTCTCCCCTCTTAATTACTTTTCCTCTTCACTCATGTACATATATAACCTTTTAGGGGAATCCCCTTGTAAGACAATAGTGTCTTAATAAAGGTTTTTGTTGTTGTAATAGGGTAGTTACCTGGTGGAGAGAAAAGTTGAGGAAGGATTTAAATGTCTGTTCTTTACATGAGGATTCAACCCAAGAAGAATTTGTCTCGTTATTGATCATGTATAGGAATGTAGTCCAGATAGTTATATGGTCAGTTCAGCCCATCTCATCTTATTAACCTCTATTGGCATGGATAGCCAGTGAGCTGGATGCCAGAGTGACATCTATAGAAGAAGATAAAGACCCATTTGACCAGGTCGAGTCCACAGGGGGTCCCAGGAAATGAAGATCATTGAAGCTGGCGAACTCTTCAAGATTAGCACCCCGGAAGTCCAACCTCGCACCGATGCCCCAGGTAGGAGAGTGGGCGTTATGTCCATACCCAGGATCACTGGAATAAAGGCTCGTCTTATCGTATCTTTCAGAGAGGGATAAAATAATCGGAAGCTCTACACGGCCGAGTACACCGCGATGATATTCTGCTCTAGACATATGGCTATGGTGGTTTTGGCGGTGTCTGGGGAGGTTAGAGGGATTGGATGAAGGTTGCTACGTGCCACAATTCCTGAGGGGATGTAGACGCCTGGGACAAAAAAATGCCTGAAACCCAGGTGTGGGCCAGAATAAGTTAGTTGGGAGTTCTTGCAGGAGCAGGATGTCGGCCTGTGTCGAATTTGCCATATTTGCAATTATAAGAATGGCATTTTGTGATTTTTTAGCGTTCACCTGCAGGACACGCAATGGCCTAGACATTGTTTCTTGTTCGGGCTATTCTCTCTTTTACAAAAGGACAGGTAGATGAGGTGGCAAAGTGGTTCATGGGATCTCCAGAATTTTTTTATGCAGCGGCAGCAGCGGCTTTGGCTTGACTCGACCGAGCATTGGAAGCCCTCATGCTCTGCAGAGCTGCAGCGATAGCAGATTGGATGGGCCGCTGGACAGGCAGAAGCGCGGTGGCCGAAGCCACAGCAACGGAAGCATGTTGACCGAGGATTTCGGCGACTTGGTTTTCTCTGGAGTGACTGCACGGAGTGGTTGGAGCGGTAGCTCTCGCATATCTCCTGGTCCCGCACCTCCCCGTCCACTTTGAAGAGGCTGTATCTTGGTAGGATAAACGGGCGTTCGTGGCAGCTTAGGCCCGTTGGCAAGGAGGTCAGCCCAGTGGCCAGCGACATTGCCATTTGGGTTGTTTTGGTGTGGAAAACCACCTTGCCGCTGGTGTTGATGGACGACACCACGTCTCTTGATGACGCTAGGGAAGGATTAATCTTTTGACTTTACCACAAAATTTCCCTTGGGTTGGCTTTGGGGTTAGCCGACCTGACGACGACATGCGATCCAACGAAGGAGCCAGATTCACAAATGTGGCTTACGCTTTGGGTTTCGGAGGTGCAGGCCTTACCGGCTTGTCTTTGTCTGCTATTACCAAGTCGAATGAGGTGGAGGGAAACGGGACGTTGGCTGTGGTATTGGGTCTTCCTAGACTGGCTCCCTTGACGGCGTCCTCAAGAAGAAGTTCTGCCATTTGGACAAGAGTCAGCATCAGTCCTCTGGTGGCCATCTGTATTTTTTCGGGGGAGTCCAGGCTGGTGTCGGCAATGATCGTCTCGAAGGTTTGGCACCCAAAGTTGAACAAGTTCGCTCTGCTGTTGAATTTAAATTGCTGATGGGAAGACGGGAGGAGGTCTTCGTCCTCAGGACGCGGCCGCTTGTTGTTGGCCTGCTGATTTTCTCCACCACCGATATCATACTGGTTTGGCTCCATAAATAAAAACTATCAAAAAGCAAATCTACTCCAAAGATAGTAAAAGAAGGCAAACAGACAAAGAACACTCTTCCGTTAACGAAATGAGGTGTGTATGGTTATTGGTTAGGCCAACAGCAAATGTCCAATTTATTTACACATATATTTTTACATAATGAGGCTTTGAAAAATGCAAATAATATTAATCTATTTACATGCACAACAATTTAATTTACCGTCACTACAGGATAAAGCACTCTTGGTAAAATATCTTTATTGCAATTAAGAATCTGCCAATGAAGCATTACAAGCGTTTCGTACCTTTAAAGGTATTCGAAGCGGTAAAGGACCCATGAGTTGCTACTCTCCAAGGCGAATAATAAAAACATTTGAGAAGACTGTATCTCTGGAAGCAAAATCTCGGAATAGAAGACCATCGACATGCAAGTCAGTGGCTGTAACGGTTTCGCAGATGTTGAAGCTATTGAAACGTTATCCACGTATGGAAAAGTAAGTGCTCGACAAACGGGGATTTCGTATGCAACAGTTTAGAGATCACTTAGAATTATTCTTAAAAAATACCAATCAGAATTCAAAGATTTCACGAACTAAAAGTCGGCGATTTTGAGAAGCGTCCAGAATTCGCTGCATGGGTTTTACGGCAAAACGATTTTGATGAAAACACCCTGTTGAATGTTCTGTGGACAGATGAAGCTCACCTTTCTCTAAAGGGAGAAGTTATCACTAATAATTAATTATAAAAACACTTTTAAAAAAAGCTTTTATTTAAAATGCACTAAAAATAACAAAATAAATATTTCTGAAGTATTGCTTTTTTTTCTGAAGGTACCATTTAACAAATAAAATAATAGACTTAGAAATAAAAGCGGTGGGGGGTGATAATCATTTAGGCAGCAAATAGGTATAAATTTAATGAAAGGCATAATCTTGCTAATCATTTGTTTCATATAAAATCACATTGATCGCAAATTTATTGATATTGTACCCCACCGCTTTTTTATTTCTAAGTCTATTATTTTATTTGTTAAATGGTACCTTCAGAAAAAAAAGCAATACTTCAGAAATATTTATTTTGTTATTTTTAGTGCATTTTAAATAAAAGCTTTTTTTAAAAGTATTTTTTATAATTAATTATTCACGCTATTTTTAGTCGTATAAATGCCAGTCCGAAAAAAAAGCCTTATCACTGAGACGACGTTGGCCTTAAATAGCTACAAGCCTGCTCGCAGCAGATTGGTCAATTCCTCGTGGGAGGTCGGAAGTGACGTAAGCAAAATCCGTTACTAACAGAACTGCGTCTCTTTTCTTTTGGGAACCCTAAATTTATTGAATTATATTACAAAGTTAGAGACCCAGTGGATTATTGTTAGGGGTTAATTGGTACATATAAAATTTGAATTATAATTAAACAATTGATTAGATAGTTAAAAGTAACAACATACTAATTGAAAAATGGGAACTATTTAAAAAGGTGTCGTGAAATGTATGGTGCTATATTGTTACACACACACCTATATATATATATAATGAATATAAATATATGCGTGATGATATTGGAATAAGATGACTAAATTATAACAGATAAAATTAATATATTTGTTGGCTTTTCTCATTTATTTGCTTGCAATTCCAAGGACGTTTTAGATTGGAATCTGAATATTTGGATTTCTAATTCCTTCCATGTCTTGAACATTTATTGAAAAAATCCTTTCGCAACCTCCAGCATTGTCGCATTTTTAGCCAAGAAAAATTGAAATTGACAGGTTCTAGGAAAAAATAGTTGTTTTTTAGTCAGAAAATGATAATGAAAATATTGCTGTATCATGTTTGATAATCAGATACAAAATTATATAGGGAAAAAATTCCAAAAGAGCAGAGACCACGGGTGAAGCGAGTTCACTTTTAGTATGCAGAAACAAAATTCTAACAGAAAACACTCATTCGAGTAGAAGACACAAAGCCAGATCATCTATATATATAAAAATGAATGTATTTGTGTGTGTTTGTGTGTGGTGTGTCTGTCCTTTATGGCTGACCAAACCACTCATTGGAACGCCATGAAACTTTGGGAAGTTATTTAGTATAGCACTGGGAAGGTTTCTAGCAAATAAAATTTTTGAAATAACTTTTCGCCTAAAAATAATCAAGATAAATATTCTAATATATCTGTTATAATTCAACAATCTGCTCTAAATATTATCATGCATATAGAAAAAATGATTATATGCCTCTTCTTTATGCCGGACCAATCTACTCATTTCATCGCAATTTAACTTTGAGAAATTGTTTAATATACTACCAGAAAGGTTTCTATCAAATTATTAGTTTGAAAAACCTTTTTTTTTTTTGAAAAAATAAGGATAAATATTAATTAATATCTGTTATATTTTCAGCACTCTGATTTATTATCTCTGTATTATCTTTATCCCTATATATATAAAGGTCAGTGTATGTATGTATGTATGTATGTATGTATGTATGTATGTGGGTATCTATGTCGTCTATACACGTCCACAATACGTAACTAATCTGACTGAAAATTTAACAGTATATAGAGTAGAATCTGGAAAAACTTATAATGAAAATGTCAGATCTCTATCCCGAATATTCTTCGAGTTATTTGCAAATTGCGTTGCAAATTTGCCTTTTCGCTCGCAAGCAGCGCCTCTAGCGGTGAAGATGGGAAGTAATTTTAGCTGACCTAATGTACATGTAAAACGTGTTTTGACAAGACATAGAGAAAAATCTGGAAAATATATTTATCGGATTTTTAGCCAATAAAAAAATAAAATTGACAATTTCTGGGCAAAAATAGTTGTTTTTTAGTCAGAAAATGATTATGACAATATTGCTGTATCATGTTTGATTATAAGATAAAAAAATATATCGGGAAAAATTCCAAAAATCTGAGACCACGGGTGTGCACATTTTTGGTGTGCAGGAACAAAATTCTAACAGAAAAACATTCATTCGAGCAGAAGACACAAAGCCAGATCATCTCTTTATAAAAATATCGCTTCTCTGACACAAAGTTTGGAGCGGGACGTTTCACAAGAGTGACATCCACGGCGCCAATTTATAATTGTAACGAATAGTATTTGAATAAAAACATTTAATCGGGTAAAACTCGGGCGTTGCCCGGGTCATTCGGCTAGTATATATATAAAAATCAAAATTTGTCTGTTTGTTTATCGATAAACTCAGAAACTACTTAACCAAATGTCACCAAATTTTCCACATAACTACCAATCACCCTGAAGATGAAGAATTTACAATGCATTAAAATTAAGTAAAAAAAATATATTTTAAAATCTATATTTTATCTTTGTGTATAACTTTATTTATATAGCCACTTGATATTTGACCATTTAGAACTTTGGAGAGAGTTATAAAGCTATTTTTTGTCAGATTTCCTTTTTTCGTTTCGTTTTATTTTCCAAATATTCCATCAAAATATTTATTAAAAATCATCATCATCCTTAAGAAGGTTTTCCATGTGTCTGTATTCAAATTATTAATGACATTTTTGAAAGTAAAACAGTGTATACGGTATAAAATATGTATAATGGGGGGAACAATGGCTTAAAATATAATAGAAAGTAAACTGAATGAAGACAAAAAAAAAGTTAAGAATTCCCTATGAATTGAAATGAAGTGATTTTGCCTACAAAATATCAAAAAATAGAGTGGATTAATAAACATTCAAAATGGTTAAAATGGCATTTATTAAGCCAAACAGTGTGAAAAAGTAGATACAGTAGAGCTTCCATTGAGAGGATGCCTAAAATCGTAGCTTAACCCGTCTCTCCAAGAGGCAGTCTCTTATTAAAGGTCCATTAGAGATTCTTCAATATCAATTAGAATCTCCAATGAGAGACCACCTACAAGAGAAACAGGTTGAGTCATGTCTTTAGGTGGTCTCTCTTAAGAGACTCTATTTACATATAATAAAATCAACATTTTCTTACTGTTACGTTTAATTACTGCTAATCTCTATATATTAAAATGAATGTATGTCTGTCTATTTGTCAATTATTAATTGGACTGAGCGAGTATTGTGAGTTTCATTATTCTATATGGTCTGGAAGCATATTAAAATTGAATATACAAAATTTGAAAGGAAATTTGGATATTTGTCCGTTCTTGGCCAACCTGTCAACCCAGAAGTCTGAAAATTGGTCAGCTAGCATTGTCATCAGGTTTGAACATGCGTACCAAATTTCATATTTCTAGGTGCCCTATAAGTATATTATTAAAAATTGATTACAAGATTTCGCGACAGACATCAAGACAGACAGATATGGAGGCAAGTTAAATAAAAGCTTTTAAATAAAAAAAATGGACCAATCTCAAAGACAATGGTACCATTAGAAAGAGCGTAAAAAGTATACCAATAATGTTTAAGAAAGACGGAGAAATCGAAGGAAAATCGCTAAAAACGAACGGTTCGCGAGATATTGGCAAAACAAAATAAATGAAATTAAATATACAAAATTTGAAAGGAAATTTGGAAATTTGTCCGTTCTTGGCCAACCTGACAACTCAGAAGTCTGGAAATTGGTCAGCTAGCATTGTCATCAGGTTTGAACATGTGTACCAAATTTCACATTTCTAGGTGCCCAATAAGTATATTAAAAATTGATTACAAGATTTGGCGACAGACATCCAGACAGACAGATAGATAGGCAAGTTAAATAAAAGCTTTTTAAAAATATCCGCATACGGGCAACAGAAAACCCTAGGGTTTTAACAGAAATTTCACTTTATCAGCCCAGAGTTGAAGTTTGGTGTGAGTTCACTTCTTATTTTTTTATCGGTCCATTTTTCGTTTAAAAAATCAATGGAAGAACTCTTAAAACCATTTCTGTAACTGTTTGGTGAACATTATGTTCAACTTTTAAGAGAAAAGGTTATTCCCATATTGCAGGACAGACAAGCACTAAGCGAAATAACATTCATGGAAGATGGAGGACCTCCTTTTATCTCCCGCTGTGTCAAACAATTACTGAAGGATACTTTCCGTGAAGATCGTGTGATAAGTCGCCACTTTCTACACCAGTGGCCTCCAAGTTCACAAGACTTGACGCCTTGCGTTTTTTTTTTATCTAGGGGAGTACATTGAGTCGCGTGTTTATCGATACCGGCCTACCACATTGGTCATTTTGAAGGCTTCTATCAGACGGCACGTTTCATTAATTCCAACAGATATTTTATTTAATGCTGTCCAATCTGTCATCTATCGTCTGCAGGCGGTGTTTGAGAATGAAGGGCGCCACCTTGAGCAAGTATTGTCACCTAATACAAGAGAGAAGGCAGTTATCTCATGTGTAATATAAGCTGCCATGTATTATATTATTCACCAATATTTTGCAGCACTTTGTGTTGGGTTATGGGGATAATAAATGCTGTCCTCACATCTTGTCTTTTTTTTTATTTGTGAAAAGTAATTTTTGTTTGTTTGTTTGTCATTTTTTCACATCTTATATTATGTCGTGTACACCAAAGTGTCATGACTTCTCTTATACGAGAGTAGTACTGATACATACAATTTTACCCCTTATGTTTAGTTTATCGCTTTTTGCTCATTAGAAGAAATGGCATTAGGAATATTCACTGTACACCCCCAACTTTAGAAATTTTTCGCGAAAAAAAAAAGATTTTACTACCCCGTTTTTCAACGCAATAGGTCAATCTGAAAATGATTTTTATTTGAGGGGACACATTTTTAAAATTTAGTACGGTATAATAAGCAAGGAAAACCTTTGACAAGCCCATAGGATATTTGGAATAATGTACGACAAATAGATTTTGTCACCCCCTTTTTATTTCATTTGTTGGATCATGACGAATTCCACTTAAATGGTCAAGTGTCGCCAATTTGTCAAGAAACTATACATTTCTTATAGCAATAAATTATATTAGTAGTGCCATCATAATTGTTGGTACTATATTAACATTTCAAAAAATCGTGTATTGAATTCAACAGTGCTTTTCAAACATTAAATATATTTCATAAAACCGCTTCTAAAATATATTTTTGTTACATGTTTTAATTTGCATTTACCTAGTCCGCCCTAGACTGACGAGGACCATTAGCCCGAAACCATGATCTCTAGGTGGACGCTTTTCAGTTTGCCAAAGCTGGTGTTGTGTCTTTGTCACCGACCCGAGGCCGCTAGTTGCGACGAAGGTCAATAGATGGCGTCTAGTTTTGACATCTCTTTTGACGGGAGAGGCGACCTTTGTCTCTTTAGATCGATATCCTCCCGGCCAAATTTCCATCTATATTATAGCCATAGATTTGGCCCAGCCACTTTGCCAGCTAAACACCTCTTTGGCAGATTGTCAAGATTCCATTAGATCCCGTGTGGATCTCATGTAATAAAGTCCGCCCTAGACTGACGAGGGCCATTAGCCCGAAACCATGGTCTCTAGGTGGACGCTTTTCTGTTTGCCAAAGCTAGTGTTGTGGCTTTGTCACCGACCCGAGGCCGCTAGTTGCGGCGACGGTCAATAGATGGCGTCTAGTTTTGACGTCTATTTTGACGGGAGAGGCGGCCTTTGTCTCTCTCTCTCTCTATATATATATATGTTGTAATATATTCCAATACATCTATGTCTCCATGTATTGTATAAATGTATAATGTAATTGCCAAAGTGACAAATAAAATTTCGAGTGAGTGACAGCCGATGCCAGAAGGAGGAAAGAGGTCCGAAAAACAAGTCGGGTATGCCCTGTGGTGTGTCGATTTACTGGTCCAGCGATGGCTCAGAAAGTCTCTCAAAGTTAGTGTTTTATTGAAGATTCTTGATAACTACATTCATATGGGAAGACCAAAAAGGACAACACCCCAGGAATGTACATCTGGTCCTCTCTAGATTCCCCCGCAGTGCCGACCTGGCGCGCGCGGTCGTCCTGGTAATTTATGGCGGCCGGCTGTTTATTTGTCTTGACGGCGGCGGGGTGCTGCATCCAGCTGGCCCCCACAGCCCCTTTTTATAAAACGGTTAGTCGGCTTTGGGACGATACTTTCAGACGCTTCTAGACGGAGCTCTCCCCTACCGGCGCCGGCTACACTCACTTTTTGCCATCTCCGTGGTGACATCTACCATGTCTCGTTCTTTGGTGCAATACATTCACGCCTGAACCCACTCTAACATTGAGGTCACAACGACTGCATTTGACCAACACACTACAGTCATCCTACAGGATCGACTACCTTACCACATATATTTGTTTGATATCGAGCAATCTATTTTTGATAAATTAAATGGAAGGTATATTTTGGAGAGATCAAATATAATTTTCAGAAAACAAAATTCGATATTTCCACGAGGCTGTTCACCTATATTCCTCTTGGATATCAAACCCCTTGTAAGCTAATCATCCGCGTGATGCATAAGAAGGGCACACCAACCTATTTTATATAAAAAACCCTTTCCCTCTATCACGCTGATGATTGGCTTGCAAGGAGTTTGATTTCTTAGAAGAAAATATGCTAACAGCATCGTCGTAATATTGAATTTTGCTTTTTATTAAATATATTTGATACAAAATATGTCCTTATTTCAATATATATATATATTAAAATAAAAAGGCGTCTCCTAAGCTCTCACAATGGGCATATAAGATGGCAGAACAGGATATTGTGGAATAAAAATAAACTAAATGTTGATTTAACTTGTTCCGTGATATTTTAACAACCCATTTACTTGAAAAAATAAAGAAAAGTAAACGCCAATTCGTTTCGGGGTATTGGCCCACGTCAGCGTGGTGCAGTCTGTACTTCTACGACTAAATTTTGGCTATAGAGGCTTTCTGAGAAATCAAGAAATTGTTTTTTTTAAACCAAATATTCATAAGTACTCTGTTCATGTATAAAAAAAGAAAATAATATAAAAATATAGTCAGATATTAATATTAAAAACAAGAAAGGCATATCCTGAAATGCCTTGAGCGTGAATCCATAAGCATTTCAGATGGCTGAGCGCCTTTCTAAAACGCTCGAAAGTTCAAAGAGTAAGCCATAAAACATTGTAATGTGTAGAGAAAGAAAGCAGGAGTACAAACCTCGTATGAGTAGAAAAACATTCCGCACGATAGATAACATCCCGTCCTCTTTTCATTGAAAAAGCGTGGTGCGATACTGAAGTGATGGTTAAATGGCCCTGTCGAATATTTCAATCAAGACCGTATTTTCTACAGTAAAACAATATTTACCCTGATAAGTACACACAGCACCTGGGGTAGAAGAATAACAACTTTTCTTTAAGAAACGACGGAATTATTCCAAAGTCCAATGCCATACCTATGTGGTTAAAAAATAACAAATGAAAGGAGCCAATTACAGTCCCCCGTTAGGCGGTCCAGCCGCACTCCTAGGCCTATGTGCCAAGAAAAAGTCACGCCACCCACTGAGGAGTTATGGTTGCGCGAGAGACGAAATTCCTCCATCGACGAAAGACGAATTAGATCCCAAATATCTTGTTCTAATCAAGAGCATCATATTCAGTAATTTCAGATAAATATATGTCGTAAAACACTAAACAATGTGGTGTTTGAAAGCTCGAGTATAACGTTAAAAATCACAAGCATACACACACAAAATCCAATTGTGCACCCCATTAGAACGTGTAATATTAAACCTGAAGTTAATAACTCGTAACAGACATTCAAACTTCTTATCTTCCCAGCTGTACCCAAATTGTTATTTTAGAATGAACCTTTTTGGAGTCATCGAATACACTTTTTCATTTACTCTTAAATATCCTTTTCAGAGAAACAAATTTCAAAGGACGACTTTTCGTCAAGGACGACCACCTGATTCTGCTAAACTCAATGAAATATTATTACGGCCCCTACATAGTAAATTCCAGGTATGAAAAATATAATGGAAGATGAATCTAAAATAAAAATATATTTTTAAGCAAAGAAATACTAATATCAGTTTCACTTTCATAGTACTACATAACAAGGAAAAGCCTTGGGTCACAAATTGCATCAGGCTTGCTAATTTGATTCTTTCTGAAATATGTGTTGCCCACATTTCTGAAATTGATCACCACAACATGGTGATTTAACTATGCCGATTTAATAATCCAGGTCAATGCATACAATACGTATCAAAGTAACGTGAAAGGCGACAATGCCTCAATAGGCGAAAGTCTTTTCGAGAATCCCCAGCTAGGCGTTAGCTCACAAAGGTTAGGTCGACAAGATTTTAGACGCAGACACAACTTCCAGCCATCAGAAGCCCATGACCCTCACCAGCTATCTTTATGAGGAAGTAAGATTGTTCTTGGAGGTTTTAGGTTGATTAATAGGCTAAAACTAATTACCAAGAAAAATATAAGAGATGTGTACCTCCTACCTCGCATTTACGTTGCGTTAGATTGTTAGGAGGTGAAAAAATGGGCATCTAGGAAATTGATATTGACAAGGAGAAAACTAAATTTATCACGCCGGTGATCTATTTCAATTCAAGATAAGTTTGTTTTGATTTTGTAACACAATCCAGAACCTTTAAATGAATTATAGACTGCCCGATGAAAGGAGTGAGTTGGATAATGTGCTTAAGCTACTTTGATGACGTCGTTGTCTATTTTGATACCTTCGTAGAGCATCTCTTATGTTCATCTTCTGTCCTGTACTTTTTAAAACTGGATTGCGACTCAAAGTCAGAGTGTTGCGTGCGCTTCGGGTCAACCCAAATAAATTTTGGAAGACCAAGTAGATCAAGAAGGAACCAGACATGATTGAAACAAAATAAAGACAATCGCCGAAAATCCCAAACCGACGAACCTATAACAAGTAAAAATTATCTTAGGATTATCATATTAATTTTTGGAAGATTCACTAAAGCTTTGCCAATATTACACGCACACTTGGAAAAATTATTTCCAAAGAAACAATTTTCTAATAAAAAGAAAAACAAGAAAGGTAATTCAAAATTCTAAAGGTGAATCTTACGTTTTCGGATATTTAGATGATAATACGCGAACAGAAGAACACAGCGATACAAATGTTCAGTTTGAAATAGGTGCCATTTTAGTTCAGGTCTAAAGGGGAAAGAAAATATGATCGCTTATATATACATCTCGCACTCTAATAATAGCCGAAGAAAACTATTCAACCACTGAAAGAGAATGTTTGACTGTCGTAAGGGCGATCTGCAATTTCCGACCTTATTTATTTGGACGTCCATTAAAAAACAATAATTGATAACCGCTCCTCGTGTTGGTTAACAACCTGATGGACCCAACCGGCAGATTGGCCAAATGGGCTCTCAGTCTACATGAATATAGCATTTATCTAACACCTACAAAACAAAAAAGACTCACCAAGATGCTAATTGGTTGCCAAGGAGTCATTTAAAAGACAAACATATCGAAATCGTTGATGATGACTTTCCGTTTTTTACAATGATAAGAACATCATCGAGAAAAAGAAAAATATCTTTTTATTTTAAAGATTCATTAAATGTTTGGCAAACTTTTATTCGGGTAATTCCCGGGCGGAGCCGGGTACGTCCGCTAGTATAAGATATTTTTATCATATGAAAACAGGGTTTCAAGTTTTAACCTCGATCATTATTCAGGGAGCAACTAGTAACCCCTTTCACACAATGACAAGATATTTCAAAAAGATTATTATAAATAATGTACAAGTGTATTTAGAATTATATATTGTGTACATAAATACTGGAACAAAAAAGGACTAGTTTCCATTTATTATTTTATTTGTTATTATTTATTCATATATTTATTTACCAAATTCAATTTATCTTCTGAAATATCCATTAAAATATAAAATTATCTTATTGAATTTTCAATTTCAATATTATTGAATGTATATGCTCAGAATTTCTCATTTTTTGGAAAAAAATATATTTTGAATTAACTATCCCAAATAAATGTATATTTTTTTCTAATTAATTTCAAAACAATATTTTACTCTAACTTGAATCATGAAAATTTCTCTTATAGAACTGTAAAAAGATTATAAAAACGAAGAGAAAATTATTTATTTTTACTATACATGGGCTACGAGCTTTCGGGCAGCCTCGCCCTTCTACAAGAAGGGCGAGGCTGCCCGAAAGCTCGTAGCCCATGTATAGTAAAAATAAATAATTTTCTCTTCGTTTTTATAATCTTTTTATAATATTTTACTCTAAAAATAGATTTTGGAAATATTTTTACTTTTTTAAAAAACCATTAATATCTCTTAGTTTACGCTATTGAAAACTATGAATTTTAATATGGTGGCAAGAATTTTACAAACCAGGGAAGTAATCATTTGTCACCCAAGAAGGGCGTAAGAGGATTAGCCTTTATAAAGGATAACCCTCAAAATAACTTGGCCTGGAATCTAATCCCTTTTATTTTTCACCCCGAAAAAAACTAAAATAAGTTAAGTTTGCAGACCTATAAAATATTCTAGTTTCAGAAAAAATCATTAAATTCAATTTGTAAAATGAGATTATTTTTAAATTCTTTTGAATTCCTATTATAGTGTTATTGTTCGATAAATATTGCTATCTCTCTTTGGGGGCAGATGCATTTAAAGGTTAGGCTTTGCCTTTCACACGCCACTTCAACATATAAACGCCTATCTTCATATTTTTTCACACACAATTACATACATTTATACTTCAGGAAAATGAGCTTTTGGAGGAGGGATATGTGGTATTCATTTAAAAATGTAATGATTATATTTTGAACAGAACTATAATTAAAATACATACGGATATTGATTAATTCTTCTTTTTAATTGAGAATAAAATTATGCAATTTATATTCAGTATGTTTTAAAACTTAAATTATCTCTATTTCTCCCGAATGCTTTTATATGAGATTCAGAACCGGGTAAATCTAATTATTTTATTTTTTTATAAATAACTTACCATTCGATATTTCTCGATTTGAATAAATCAGGGAAAACCACTCAACAATTTCTAAACTGCTATAAAGGATGCTTGCTGAAAAAACTCGACTTATGATCTTAATTGTATTTGTTGTCTTTGTTTTACACTATCAAGTACTCCAAACATGTTTTTATTATACTATGTCTATAGATATATTCTAAAAATATTATGTTTCACTGTGATATATATATATATATATATATGAGTATATGTACATTATTTTTAATATTTTTATAAATAAATCAACATATATTCTATGGTTAAAATGGTAAGGAGAAAAAATGTCAGCAATACAACAATTAATATCCATGCTACTAATATGTGATTTGGCCCCTCGGCTCAAATTATACGAAGATTGAAAAAATACTATTTAGTTTTATAATAGTGAAGATGCAAATTACATTGTTGCTGTTGTTTATTATCGTTTGTTTATATTAAAAAAAACTTACATTGTATGTGATGATGATAACAAAAATGAAATTTTAAATTAATATATATAATTCACTAGACGTATGACCCGGCTTCGCCCGAGAATTCCCTCGATGGCTATTTCTTTTTTTCATTTGAAAAACTTTTTTTTTACGCGGAGTAATCCGGAATGGAACGAATACCCAAATATGGCCATTTTTTATAAGAATCGGTGGTTCAGTGGTAGAATGCTCGCCTGCCACGCGGGCGGCCCGGGTTCGATTCCCGGCCGATGTATTTTTTTTTTTACAATTTTTAAAATTCATTTATATTATTAACTAGCGGATGTGTACCCGGCTTCGCCCGGGTTTTATCCGAGTGAAAGTTTGCCTAACGAATATTATATATTATGAAGTATAATAAACAATGTTAAAGATTAGTTTTAATTATTAATCAAGATTGTGTGTGAATATGTGAGAAAGATGTAATATCGTTGTTGTTTTCTTGGCCGACTGTTTCACATATGGTGTTATCTTAAAATTGCTTGTTTTGAATATTTTTTTAGATTGAGTTGAATGAATTGCTGAATTTATTTTTGTATTTATATATAAATAAAATTAAATCTGTTGATTTTTTTTGTATTTAATCGATAACAGCGAAGTTACGCATGTTAAAGTTAGGAAAAATATTTTGATGTTAAGCAAAACCTGCTCCATCTCGTTTTACATAAATGTTGAAAATTTGGTCGAAATTGATGCATTGTAACGAAAGTTTTTAGCGAACACCACTTATGAAATTTGCATTTTATTAATATATAAAAGATATATATATTCACGACCGTCTTTCCTCATTCCTCATCGGCCGGCCGCCTCTGTCACGGATGCGCGCGCATCATCATTATAAAATCATTATCATTATCTAATGATAATAATAATTATTATTAGATATATTGTTGCACCAAGTGGCAGCTTTGCAGGGTCGTCGACTGTGGTTTCTTCCTTCTTGGTGTTATACACGTTTCCCGAACGGGTTTTCATATTCAAATCAAATGAATAAAAGTAAATAAATAAAATTAAATAAAAATAAATTACCTTTTCAAGTTATTGTGTTTATTTATTCTTGTCTTGCTCCTCCGTCGCGATCCGCCCTCTTCCCCTCAGCAATAAAGATATATGTACAATAAAATATTACAAAAGGAATGAAACTATAAAAAGGAATGATAATCTAAATATTCTGTTTTAAATAAAAATAAATAAATATATAATTTAAATTTTAAATTTCTTAAGAATAATATTATAAATAATTTTTAAAATACGCGCATTAATCATGATGCAACAATATATACTAGCCGATTGATTTTATTCAACTTATCGAGTATTTTTCAAGGGACCGGGAAAAAATGTTCACTAGATAAAATGATGATTTTGTAATATAGAAAATTAGGAAAGACAAAATTCAGGATGACACGGCACACAGGGACCGGGAAAAATTGTTCACTTTATCGAGAGATTGAAATTTACAAGTTTCAAATTACCAAAATATATCTTTTTTTAAATAAGTTTATAGAGAATTGTTTTAACAAATGTTCGTTAGACTAACCTTTACTCGGGTAAAACTTCGGGCGAAGCCGGGTACATCCACTAGTATATAATATAAATATATATTATAATATCAACTATATTAATTAAAACAAATACCTAAACACTAATATAATACAATTTTTGCCATCACACACACTTTTTTCCTGTAGTTTATGTGTTACTTCTGTATTGCTATTCTATGCCACTTCTAATATTTATTATTGATGTACTTTCAGTATGAAGGGAATTGCAATCGGGGGAATTCTCGGGCGAAGCCGGGTCATACGTCTAGTATATAATATAAATGAGTTTTAAAAATTGAAAAAAAAGATGCATCGGCCGGGAATCGAACCCGGGCCGCCCGCGTGGCAGGCGAGAATACTACCACTGAACCACCGATGCGTATAAAAAATGGCCATATTTGGGTATTCATTCCATTCCGGATTACTCCGCGTAAAAAAAAAGTTATTCAAATGAAAAAAAGAAATAGCCAAAAATACTAATCAAAATGTAGCCGAAAATTTTCCTCAGGTTTATAAAAAGCGACATGCAAAATTTGGTACCAATTGGTTCAGTAGTTTTTGAGTTAACGCGAAACAGACAGACAGAAAATGACTTTTATATATATAGAGAAGAGATAGAGATTGAGAAAAAAAGAAATAATTAATTATCAAATTCACAAAATTGACAATATCTTATTTAAAATATAATAAACGTTTTCAAAAAAATTATGTATATATTTTAAAATTATATTCAAACGCGTATAACAATTATTATATTTATATATGTTTATAAATCAATATATATAGGTGGATTGGATGTTTTCTAGAATCGTTTTAACAAATGTTCGTTAGGCAAACTTTTACTTGGATAAAAACCGGGCGAAGCCGGGTACATTCGCTAAATACAGTTATTTACAAATCTTCGTTTGTGGCAAGATACTATTCCTTCAACTTCAAATTACCGAGTGGCCCAATTAATACTTTTTTTTTATCAACTTATCGAGTATTTTTTCAAGGGACCGGGAAAATTTTCAAATTATCGAGAGTATGACAAGTATAGATTCAGTAGGGATTGGATGTTTGCTAGAATCGTTTTAACAAATGTTTGTTTAGCAAACTTTTACCGGGTAAAAATCAGGCGAAGCCGGAAACATATATATATGTTTGTCGGCTATGCACGCCCTCTATATATAACTAATCTCGCTGATATTTGAAAAGGACATATATAAATCTGGAAGAGTTTTTTTGTCTCGCGCTTTAACCAAGAAAAATTATAGTACTGAGCAACAATATTTTTTTAGTCAGAAATGATAATGCCAATAATGCTGTATCATACTTGATTGACATAAAAAAAATCTTAAGTGGAATATTTACTAAAGCAGACCGCGAGCGGTGCCAGATAATAATTTTTAGTAGGCAGGAACAAAATTCTACCGCGAAACATTCACTCGAGCAAAAGGCACACGAAGCCAGGTCATCTCTACATATAAAATATCGTTTCTCGGACTTTTGGCTAAGATCATGTAGTATATCTCTAGATATTTTCATTTATATATATCTTATTAAAATTCTATTAAGTAGAGAGAGTGGATATATTTGCTCGAAAAATATATTTTCTATATTATATAAATACTAGCGGATGTACCCGGCTTCGCCCGGGGTTTTACCCGAGTAAAGGTTTGTCTAACGAACATTTGTTAAAACAATTCTCTACAAACTTATTTAAAAAATAATATATATATTTTGATAATTTAAAACTCGTAAATTTGAATCTCTCGATAAAGTGAACATTTTTTTCCCGGTCCCTGTGTGCCGTGTCATCCTGAATTTTGTCTTTCCTAATTTTCTACATTACAAAATCATCGTTTTATCTAGTGAACATTTTTCCCGGTCCCTTGAACATTACTTGATAAGTTGAATAAAATCAATATTAATTGGTTCCTTCGGTAATTGGAAGTTAAAGGAATAGTAACTTTGCCTTGGAATTGTATCATTATTCTTGTCTCAAATAAATTGCCGTGTCATCCTGAGATAATCTTACTTTTGATAAATAATCTTTAAGATAATAAACTTAGTGATAATAAATCTTATAGATAAAAAAAAATGTTAGCATCGTCGCAATGGTGGCGCTGCTTGCGAGTTAAATCTACAAATCTGCAAATAACTCTAAGGATATTCAAGATATTGAAGAAATTATTTTTCAAAAACCTTCCCGGGGATATACCTAATAATATCCCAAAATTTCACGGCGATTGGATGTATGGTTTTTGAATCTATAGAGAACACACAGACAGACAGTCATTCAATTTTATATATATACTAGGCGAATGACCCGGCTTCGCCCGAGAATTTCCTTTATACTAATAGTATATCTATATATATAAAAATGAATGTATGTCTGTTTGTCCTTTATGCCTGACCAAACCACTCATTGGATCGCCATGAAACTTTGGGAAGTTATTTAGTATAGTACTGGGAAGGTTTCTAGCAAATAAAATTTTTGAAATAACTTTTCGCCTAGATATAATCAAGATAAATATTCTAATTTATCTGTTATAATTCAACAATCTGCTCTAAATATTATCATGATGATACGATGATTTTGTAATGTAGAAAATTAGGAAAGACAAAATTCAGGATAAACGGCAATTTATTTGAGACAAGAATAATGATACAATTCCAAGGCAAGATACTATTCCTTTAACTTCCAATTACGGAGGGAACCAATTAATAATGATTTTATTCAACTTATCGAGTATTTTTCAAGGGACCGGGAAAAAATGTTCACTTTATCGAGAGATTCGTTAGACAAACCTTTACTCGGGTAAAATCCGGGCGAAGCCGGGAATATCCATTTCGTAGCTACACCGTCTCTCCAAGAGGCAGTCTCTTATTAAAGGTCTATTAGAGATTCTTTAATAGCAATTAGAATCTTCAATGAGAGACCACCAACAGGAGAAACAAGTTGATTCATGTTTTTAGGTGGTCTTTCTTAAGAGACTCTATTTACATATTTAAAATATGAAAAAATTAAAATATTTTAAAATTAAAATATTTTAAAATCAACATTTTCTTACTGTTACGTTTAATTACTGTTAATTAAAATATTTTAAAATCAACATTTTTTTACTGTTACGTTTAATTACTGATAATATATATATATATCTATATATATTAAAATGAATGTATGTCTGTTTGTTTGTCCTTTATGCCTGACCAAACCACTCATTGGATCGCCATGAAACTTTGGGAAGTTATTTAGTATAGTACTGGGAGGGTTTCTAGCAAATAAAATTTTTGAAATAACTTTTCGCCTAGAAATAATCAAGATAAATATTCTAATTTATCTGTTATAATTCAACAATCTGCTCTAAATATTATCATGATGATACGATGATTTTGTAATGTAGAAAATTAGGAAAGACAAAATTCAGGATGACACGGCAATTTATTTGAGACAAGAATAATGATACAATTCAAAGGCAAGATACTATTCTTTTAACTTCCAATTACCGAGGGAACCAATTAATATTGATTTTATTCAACTTATCGAGTATTTTTTCAAGGGACCGGGAAAAAATGTTCACTTTATCGAGAGATTCGTTAAACAAACCTTTACTGGGGTAACCCGGGCGAAGCCGGGTACATCCATACAAGAATAATGATACAATTCCAAGGCAAGATACTATTCCTTTAACTTCCAATTACCGAGGGAACCAATTAATATTGATTTTATTCAACTTATCGAGTATTTTTCAAGGGACAGGGAAAAAATGTTCACTTTATCGAGATATTCGTTAAACAAACCTTTACTCGGGTAAAACCTGGGCGAAGCCGGGTACATCCATACAAGAATAATGATACAATTCCAAGGCAAGATACTATTCCTTTAACTTCCAATTACCGAGGGAACAAATTAATATTGATTTTATTCAACTTATCGAGTATTTTCAAGGGACCGGGAAAAAAATGTTCACTTTATCGAGAGATTCGTTAGACAAACTTTTACTCGGGTAAAACCCGGGCGAAGCCGGGCGGGTCCGCTAGTCAATAATAAATATTAGAAGTGCCATAGAATAGCAATACAGAAGTAACACATAAACTACAGGAAAAAAGTATGTGTGATGGCAAAAATTGTATTATATTAGTGTTTAGGTATTTGATATAATTAATATAGTTGATATAATAGTATATTTTAAAAATAAGGCTTATTTTGGATTTAAATAAGATTATTTATTTACCGATATTTCGATGGATCAATCTTCCATCTTCTTCGAGGTGTTTTGCAGTGAAGCACGCAGCAGGTCGCGCGCCCCAGGTGAGCCACTGGATGAATGTATGTGTGTCTGTTTGTTTGTTTGTTTGTCCTTTATGCCTGACCAAACCACTCATTGGATCGCCATGAAACTTTGGGAAGTTATTTAGTATAGTCTGGGAAGGTTTCTAGCAAATAAAATTTTTGAAATAACTTTTCGCCTAGAAATAATCAAGATAAATATTCTAATTTATCTGTTATAATTCAACAATCTGCTCAAAATATTATCATGATGATACGATGATTTTGTAATGTAGAAAATTAGGAAAGACAAAATTCAGGATGACACGGCAATTTATTTGAGACAAGAATAATGATACAATTCAAAGGCAAGATACTATTCCTTTAACTTCCAATTACCGAGGGAACCAATTAATATTGATTTTATTCAACTTATCGAGTATTTTTCAAGGGACCGGGAAAAAATGTTCACTTTATCGAGAGATTCGTAAACAAACCTTTACTCGGGTAAAACCCGGGCGAAGCCGGGTACATCCATACAAGAATAATGATACAATTCCAAGGCAAGATACTATTCCTTTAACTTCCAATTACCGAGGGAACCAATTAATATTGATTTTATTCAACTTATCGAGTATTTTTCAAGGGACCGGGAAAAAATGTTCACTTTATCGAGAGATTCGTTAAACAAACCTTTACTCGGGTAAAACCCGGGCGAAGCCGGGTACATCCATACAAGAATAATGATACAATTCCAAGGCAAGATACTATTCCTTTTACTTTCAATTACCGAGGGAACCAATTAATATTGGTTTTATTCAACTTATCGAGTATTTTTCAAGGGACCGGGAAAAAAAATGTTCACTTTATCGAGAGATTCGTTAGACAAACTTTTAATCGGGTAAAACCCGGGCGAAGCCGGGTACGTCCGCTAGTATATATATATATATATATATTTATAGTATACTAGCGGACCCGCCCGGCTTCGCCCGGGTTTTATCCAAGTAAAAGTTTGTCTAACGAATCTCTCGATAAAGTGAACATTTTTTCCCGGTCCCTTGAAAATATTCGATAAGTTGAATAAAATCAATATTAATTGGTTCCCTCGGTAATTGGAAGTTAAAGGAATAGTATCTTGCCTTGGAATTGTATCATTATTCTTGTATGGATGTACCCGGCTTCGCCCGGGTTTTACCCGAGTAAAGGTTTGTTTAACGAATCTCTCGATAAAGTGAACATTTTTTCCCGGTCCCTTGAAAAAATACTCGATAAGTTGAATAAAATCAATATTAATTGGTTCCCTCGGTAATTGGAAGTTAAAGGAATAGTATCTTGCCTTTGAATTGAATCATTATTCTTGTCTCAAATAAATTGCCGTGTCATCCTGAATTTTGTCTTTCCTAATTTTCTACATTACAAAATCATCGTATCATCATGATAATATTTAGAGCAGATTGTTGAATTATAACAGATAAATTAGAATATTTATCTTGATTATTTCTAGGCGAAAAGTTATTTCAAAAATTTTATTTCCTAGAAACCTTCCCAGTACTATACTAAATAACTTCCCAAAGTTTCATGGCGATCCAATGAGTGGTTTGGTCAGGCATAAAGGACAAACAAACAGACATACATTCATTTTAATATATATAGATATATATATATATATTATCAGTAATTAAACGTAACAGTAAGAAAATGTTGATTTTAAAATATTTCAATTTTAAAATATTTTAATTTTTTCATATTTTAAATATGTAAATAGAGTCTCTTAAGAAAGACCACCTAAAAACATGAATCAACTCGTTTCTCCTGTTGGTGGTCTCTCATTGAAGATTCTAATTGCTATTAAAGAATCTCTAATAGACCTTTAATAAGAGACTGCCTCTTGGAGAGACGGTGTAGCTACGAAATAGATATTCCCGGCTTCGCCCGGATTTTACCCGAGTAAAGGTTTGTCTAACGAATCTCTCGATAAAGTGAACATTTTTTCCCGGTCCCTTGAAAAATACTCGATAAGTTGAATAAAATCATTATTAATTGGTTCCCTCCGTAATTGGAAGTTAAAGGAATAGTATCTTGCCTTGGAATTGTATCATTATTCTTGTCTCAAATAAATTGCCGTGTCATCCTGAATTTTGTCTTTCCTAATTTTCTACATTACAAAATCATCGTATCATCATGATAATATTTAGAGCAGATTGTTGAATTATAACAGATAAATTAGAATATTTATCTTGATTATATCTAGGCGAAAAGTTATTTCAAAAATTTTATTTGCTAGAAACCTTCCCAGTACTATACTAAATAACTTCCCAAAGTTTCATGGCGATCCAATGAGTGGTTTGGTCAGGCATAAAGGACAAACAGACATACATTCATTTTTATATATAGAGATTTTTTATAAATGAGTTTTAAAAATTGTAAAAAAAAGAAATGCAGCGGCCGGGAATCGAACCCGGGCCGCCCGCGTGGCAGGCTAGCATTCTACCACTGAACCACCGATGCTTTTAAAAAATGGCCATAATTAGGTATTTATTCCATTCCGGATTATTCCGCGTAAAAAAAGTTCTTCAAATTAAAAAAAGAAATAGCCAAAAAAACTAATCAAAATGCAGCCGAAAATTTTCCTCAGGTTTATAAAAATTGACATGCAAAATTTGGTACCAATTGGTTTAGTAGTTTTTGAGTTTATCGCGAAACAGACAGACAGAAATTGACTTTTATATACAGGGTGATCCAAAAGTCCCGCACTATTTTAAAAATTAATAACTCCGCGAATATTTGCGCTAGAGCAATGCGGTAAACACCATTGTGTTCAGGATGCAATGGGATTTTTTATGGCAAATAATGAAAAATCCGAAAATGATTATAGTTACAATTTTATTCGCCAGATGGCGCACTACCAGAATCAGAGATTCAGCGGCCAAATTGTTTGATAAATTGAAAAATATAACTGATCGACACGTATTTTTCCTTTTTGAATACCAGGAAAGAACCCTAATAACATCAAATAACAAATTAATAAAACACCACTTTGCCAAAAGTATGAAGAATTGGTTAACAATTTTTAAATACAATCAGAGATATGTAAAATAGGTAAATGCAAATTAAAACATGTAGCAAAAAAAAAATTGATATTTTAGATACGGTTTGTGTTTCCGAAGATAATAAATTTCTAATATTTTTTTAATTCAACTCTCTCTCAGTATCGATTATATTTATTTTAATTCATTTGAAAAATATGTATCTATTTCTGATAATTTATTTTACACTGGAATGCCGTTGTTGTTGTCGTGTCCAATAAAGAGCCTCAGATGTATCCATGCATCTCCATCACAGCAGCAGCAATGTCCACTATCTTGGGTGTGTAAAGGTGCTGCTCTGGGTCTATGTCAAATTCCTGCAAGGCTGCGGCCATTGCTGGCTATGAGAATATGTGGGTAGGTGTAAGTTCCACACCAGGACAATTGTTGCATGCCCTATAGGTTATTGTGCCATCTGGATGTATTGTCATTCCTTTATAGTGTTTTGTTCTAAGTCTTGTTATAGTTTTTGTCATTTTTCTCTCAGTGTTTATTTCGCATTTTGATCTTTTCTTATTTATTGTTTAATTATCTTGTATTTTGACAAAGAATCAGCGTCAAATAATGACATTTGTTCTTTCCTTTGGCTCAACTTTCTGGCTTCCTTTGCCAATTCAGATGCCATTTCATTACCCCCGATCCCAGCATGGGCAGGGATCCATTGTAGAATGCAGTTATTCTCCAATGGTTCCAGTTGGGTAAGTAACGAGTGTATTTCCGTGTGATTTTAGTATTGCCCTTCTGAATTGCTTCTAGAGCGGATATGGAGTCGCTGTATATTAAATTTCCTTCTGTTTGATGCAGGGATGGTTGGTTAAGGCATACATATCCAGATAGCCGTCAGTTCACAAGTGAAGTTTGACGAAATCTGTCCTGCTCCTTCTTTGATATTGATGTGCTTTCCATTTCGCAGTATTATGTTAATTCCGGCCCCTCCTTAACTCAGGGTAAGGTCTGAAGATCCATCTGTATATGCTGTTAAAAGGGGTTGCCTAGCATTTTTAATAAATAATTTGTACTATGAGGACATAGCCGTTAATATTTCAAACACATTAGACCTTGAAGCCCAAGATATCAAAGTCTACCTCAATCAGAACAAAGCCATCAACATATACAATATGTATCACCCTCCAAACAAAAAACTTATTGACGATGGAACAATGGCTCAATTTCTTACAGACAACTCTTATTGTAGGTGACCTTAATGCCAAACATCAACTATGGGGAGGTTCCACGCCAAACCCAAGAGGCAAAATACTTTCAAGCATATTTGACGACAATGCCATCATGTGCTTAAATGATGGGAATCCTACCCATCATTCATACAGCTATAATACTGCACAAGCCCTTGATATAAGTTTTTACTATCCTGAAATTTTCCACAAATGCAAATAGCAAATATTAACAAGTATTGTAAGTGATCATTTGCCTAATTTGATAGAAATTAGCACCAAGACCAAAACCAGCTCAATTAAGAAAAATTCTGGAACTTCGAAAAGGCTAATTGGATATCTTTCGAAAACACCATTATTAAAGCAGCCACAGTTTCAATACCAAGAGGTAATATTAGGAAATGGATTCCAAATTATACACACAAGGCAAAAAATATTCAAACACTTATAACTAAAAGAAATGAACTACAAAAAAGAGCACCCAAAACCAAACAAATCGAAGAACTGAACTGAACATTGTGAATGCAAAAAAAAAAAAAAGATTATACGTAAATGTAAAAAGGGAAAAATGGAAACAAATTTGTGAAAACCTGAACCCAAGAAACCCAAATACAAAACTTTGGAATTTGGCAAAACAAATTGACAGATCCCAGTCACAAACCGAAAAAACTAATATGATTAAGAATACAGATGGTACACCAGCAACTAATGACAAAATTGCTGCCAATCTTTTAGGTAATTCATATCAAATAAGTAGTAAAATCAAGGTTGAAACAAAGGCCCGAAGGATTATTCATGACTGTAAAAATGTCACCAGCACTCATAATATTTTCCATGAAAAAAATCAATATGAAAGAGCTAGCTTATGCATTAGAAAACACTGACCTAAACAAGACTCCTGGGCCAGATGGAATCCATGGCCGAATGATATCAAACTTGGGTAAAATTGGCAAAGAAAGACTTCTAAATATTTTCAATAACTCCTGGAAAACTGGAAAATTGCCTCAAGACTGTAAAATGCAACAATAATTCCCATTTAAAAACTTGAAAAATCTGCTGATGACCCAAAAAACTACCGACCTATCTCCCTCACAAGTATTTGCTGAAAATTAATGAAATAAATTATACTCAGACGACTCACCTACCACCCCGACACAAGAAATCTCTTACCAGAAGAACAATATGGATTTAGGAAAGTACATGGGACAATAGACCAACTCTTATTTTTCACACAAAAGTTAAAGATGCACAAACACAAAACCAACTAACCACACAATAGCTGCTTTTTTAGACCTTACAGAAGCTTTTGATAAGGTATGGAAAACAAGTTAATTACAAAATTATGCAAACATTTCAAAATTGATGGAGATCTATCACTTGGATAAATGATTCCCTTAAAAATAGAAACATCAGGGTCAAATATAATGTCACTCTATCTAAAACCTTCAAATTGTATCAAGGATTACCACACGGATCAGTCCTTAGCCCAAATCTCTTCACCCTATTTATTGCAGGCATAGAAGAAAAAAATTCACATAAAACCAATATTGGATTCTCCGCTGATGACAATATTCTATGGAGCAGCAACACTAACTGGAAAAAAGCTGAAAGAGATTTGAACAAGACTCTTCTCCACCTAGAAAAAATTGATAATAAACATAAATTAGAATTTAACCCCCAAAAATCTGAAACCAGTCTTTTTACTACCGATAAGAAACTATACAAAATAAGACCAAAATTATTCTGAAATAACAACAATTGCAATATAATAAACATCCTAAATATCTTGGCTACACCCTGGATCCAGAAATTAACTCCAGTAAACATATTGAAGGAGTTGTTAGAAAAGGAAGAGACCGACTATAAATCTTGAAATGTATTTCACGAAGAGTGGGGAGCTGAAGCAACAACACTAAAATTAACTTACACATCTCTAATGAGACCTATCTTGGAATATGGATATCAAATCTATGGTACAGCATCTGAAACAAATCTAAAATCACTGGAAAGGATACAACTAAATGCAGCTAGAATTATTACAGAATCTTCGAAATACCTGCCCTAATAATATTGTACTTTACGAGGCAGACATTATGCCCTTAAAGGATAGAAGAAGCTACAATCTGCCAAAATATATAAACAAAATCAAGAGTTATGAAAACAAACACAGAACTTTCAATTACATACTTAATTGGGATTCCAATATAAGACTCAAAAAAGAAGGCCCTCTCCACCTGGCCAAAAGAAATGGATTTTTAAAATATAAAGAGGAAAAATATTTTTTGCAGAAAAAATATCTCCATGCGAATCACTAACAAAATGTTATTTTTAATGCCACTTTAAATGAACCCACCAACAAACAATACCAAAATCCAGAATACTTAGAACAATTATCATTAGAAATAATTAATATAAAATTCCTAAAAATGCAATAATTATCTATACCGATGGTAGCAGAGACGAGTTGGGGCACACTGACAGTGACTCTCTCATTAAAACCACAAATGGCAATGAAAAAATAAACAGAAGAAACCCAGATTTTTGCTCAGTCTTCAATCCGAACTTATAGCCATCTATGAAGCCTTAAAATCCATCAGAAACACTAAACATCACGATATATGGATTCTTACTGTTAGTAGAAGTGCCATACAACACTTGAGTCACACAAGGGAACTTAGAGACAAAGTAAGCAGGAACATAATTGGTTATCTCCAAAAACTCTCAATACCTCAAAAATTCACCTTCAATGGATACCCTTACATGTTAGCATTGAAGGCAATGAAGCTGCTGATGCGCTAGCGAAAAAAGGCACAAAAGAACCCTTACTACAGAAAAATAAACTTACTTTTAAAGAAATAGAAACAGTAGCCAAAACAAAAATAAACAAGAACTGGAGGATCCCACCTAAGCACAGTTGGTACACCCTAGAAGCAGATGGCCACCCAGACCTTTCGGTTCACAAGCCGGCATCCGAAGCATGCCCTTCGCTGCTATTCTGTTCAACTCATAAGCCAAGTAACGGTATCCAAGCTAGAGCTTGGACATTGTACCTGGAAACACCACCTCCCAGACAACGTGTCTGGAAGGATTCCTATACCGGTCGCCTTTAAACACAGCAAAAAAGGAAACTATTTACTATGTCCAGCAGGGACCACGGGGAGGCGGCCCCCGGTCGACTCTGTTCACTCACAGTTGAAGAAAAGCTCAGATGCCACGTCGTGGGCTTTCTCAAGAAGCTTGCTGTGGTTTCTCAGCAGCTCACTCTCGATCGTGCCCCTCGCCCTCCTTCTCTCTTCCTGCACACCCACTACCCTTGGACAATCCAAGACGTAGTGGCGTGCATCCACATTCCTTTCTTTATAGACGCAATCAGGGTTTCTCTTAATTTTAAATCTGTGGAGACTTGGGGAAGAGCCCATGTCCCGAACTACCCTAATGGATTTGTGGGACATTACCTTACAGAGGTACTTGGGTGTTGTTACCCAATTGAATACCTATCTCCCTTCACACTTTTCCTCCATCTGTCCAACCATAAGTCCTGGACGTGCCCCCTGATCCTCCTATAAACTTCTTTCTTGGTCACTGGGGTCCTCAGTGATCTACCTCTAAAGCATGCTGCCTTAGCGAGCCTGTCTGCGAACTCATTACCTTCGATGAGGCTGTGTCCCCTAACCCTCCGGAGCCCGCGTTATCATCTCCAGCTCCTGGATTATTTGATGCGCGAGTTGCCCTTTCACCAGATTGATGGCGACGAGGGCCGACATACAATCTGAATAGAGGCGGTCCGGGCTGAAGTTCTCGGCACACACTCTGAGGGCTACCCTGATCGCAACCAGCTCGGTTGAAAAGACCAATTCGTCCACTCTGAGCGTTAAGCTTTCTTGGAAGATCAGCTCTCCATTAGTGAAAATCACTACTCCAGCTCCAGTATTGGTTCCAGACTTACTACCATCAGTGAAAACCTCCGTGTCAATCCCTGTCGGCCCTCCAGGACTCCAATTCCACTTTGGCAACCACTGCGGAGGCTTCCTTGGGTCCCTCTTCCATTCCAGGGTACCCGCTTCAAGTCCCAAGGCATCTTCTCTGTTCTCCCAGATCTTCTGTTTGATGGTCTCCTCCTCTAGTTTCAATCCCAGGGGAATTAGCCCAGCGAGGACCAAAAAGGCCTCACTGCTGGTAGTGCGATATCTCCCTGTGATTCTGAGTGCCGCTATCCTCTGCACGCTCTCTAGAGTTTTTGCCACCCCAGTTATAGCAGGATTGGCTCGACACAGGAGAGGCAGAGGTTCCTAAAAATAGTACCCTCCTTCTCCCCCCCCCCTATTGAGAGCCAACCAGGACAGGCCTGCACAACGCCTCCCTGCCTCTCGTCACCATCTCCTCCGCCTGGTATTGCCAACCCATCTTGTCATCAATGACCACCCCCAGGATGGTCATTCTATTGACCAACGCTACCCTCCATCCTTTCATCCGGATAGCCGGCTTGTGCTCCCATTTGATCCCTTTCCTTTTAGTTCTTATGTCCCTAGGCTTAAAGCTGAGGGCTTTAGTTTTGTAGACATTGAACTTAAGGCCAGAGTCATGGGCCCAGTTCGAGAGGATTTGGAGAGAAGCTTCAACACACTTCTCAGCCTTCGCTCTCGAAGCAGCCTCAATGATGAGGAACTGGTCGTCAGCATAAAGAACCAGCCAGGCTCCCTCAGGTAGCTCCTCCTGGAAAACGGTGTTTACCAGGATATTCCACATAATAGGTCCGCAGCAAGACCCCGGGGGCAACCCCTAGCACAGTTTTTTTCCAACTTCCGGCCACCAAAACTGAGGCTAATCCGTCTATCCCTCAGGAAGTCACGAATCAAGCTGCACAAATTATCAGGACAACCCATGTCCATCAAATTTCATCAGCTTGTTGCAGCTCATGGAGTTAAACGCGCCATCAATGTGCAGGGCCACGAGAAGAACCCAAGCACCCTTATTTAAGCCCATCTCAACCCCCTCTAACACCTCGTTCAGAGCCGTGGTTGTGGAGTTCCCTTCCCTAAAACCATGTTGGAAAGAGGAAAGGAGCTCATTACTCTCTAGCCAGTGCTTCAGTCGCTGAGCTAGTAGGCTATCCAGGACCATACCTAGACACACTAGTAAAGAAAGCGGACGATAATCATTAGTAGACTTACCCATTCTACCAGACTTTTCGAGAAGCACTACTCGGGCAACCTTCCATGCCTCAGGAAAAGTACCAGTGTCCAGGCACCTATTCAAATACCTGGCAAGAAGTGATGGGTGCATTCTTAACAGGGCTTTCACGACCGTGTTATCGATCCCTTCGGGACCAGGGGATTTCCTTTTCCCGAACTTGAAAGCCGTCCGTTTCACCTCATTCTCAGAAAAGGGCGGATCCACCAAACCACAAGTGGTCAGAGAGATCTCGTCCTCTGGTTCCTCGTTTCCGAAGTGCCGATCCAAGTTGTTTTCATTTTATCTTCTGCTTTCGAGCGAGTAGGTCTAGAACACATTCTCTCTGAATTTTCTCATTGTTGGTGGATGAAACAGCACCAGTCATTATTTTGGCCGCTTTTGCTTGAACACTGTCTAGTCTTACTTTTAGTGATGAGCTTGAGGGAGCCCAGACCGGTGTTTAATATTCCATTTTCGGCCTTATTAAGGTGATATATGTTGTTCTGAGAATTCTGGGTTTTTCTCCCCAATTTGTTCCACATAGCCATCTCAGAATGTTTAGTTTTCTGGTAGCTCTATTTGAGGTGCTAATTATGTGTTTTGAAAATTCCAATTCCTCATCAATGACAGTTAAAATAATTTTATTGACATCTTGTCAATACATACAAAGTGCACAGTCTGCACTATTTAAAAATAAAGATAATATGCATTATATACATGTGATATCTTGGGACTTCTGGGACCAGTGTTACCTGATGCTAGACGAACCTCGATGTCAACTCTACCGTGCAGTCATGGTGGAAGGCGACACAGCTGGGCCAAAGGTGAAATAAGAAAATAGAGATTCCACTTAGAAGCGTCTGAACGTCAAGAAGGAATGGGACGAGGAGATTTCTAGCAGGAAAGGGTTTACCTTTTATCGGAGCGTCCGGTGGACAGGAACTGGTACGAAGACTAACTAAGGACTGACTAACTGAGGATCGGGGCCCCCTTTTATAGCTGAGCTGAGTCCGTACAGGTCACTGCTCTTTTTTGACTTAAACAGGGGGGAAGGTTTATTATCCAAGAGGGCCAGGACCTCGTAAAAGTTGGACTGGGTTTGCTAGGCCTACTCTCCTATTTTCACCTAAGCCTGATTAGTTTTAACCTTAATTTTCTCCTGTTAGTCTCCATTCCTTCTATCTGTACAGTTGCTATACTTTGTTAGATTCTTACACGGTACAGATTGATGTTAGTTGAGGCTTTCTATTTGCAGTAAATAAGAAGTTATATACAATTACGTGGTGGAACATGTGGTAGTAGATATCTGGACTATTTACAACAATTCCATGGTCTTAAATCATCACATACACTATGTACAATGAATATGGCGCCTCTGCCAGCGCTGCAGAGTTTGGTGGAGAATCGCCAGTGGGTCTCCAGCGACACCACGCATTTTGCGATCTACGATGAATACCTAGATCGCGTACTTCGCAGCTTAGGAGATGGTGATGGCGCGGTCCTCGAGACTAACTGGAAAGATACAGGACTGTAGTATCACACGTTCTTCCTTCCTTGGAAAATTCTTCATTGACCTAAACCTTTAACCTTCTTCCCCTTAAGAAGTCTGCAATCCAGGTTAAGGTTTCTCCTCTTACTCCGATGTTGTGCAGCCTTTCACCCTCCACACTCGATCAAAAGCTGAGATCATATCAAGGAATATAGCCGTGGTCTTCTTTGGCGGTTTTTCCTGGAAAGAATCTATTATTGATTGACAGAAGTAGAACAGTTGATCAGTCGTACAGTGCTGGGATCTATAGGCAGTTTGGTAGAAGTTTATTTTATTATTGTTAGTGAGCCAGACTATGAGCCTAGAGTGGATAATTCGTTCTGTTATTTCACAAAGTATGCTGGTGAGAGCAATTGGCCGATAGTTCTTGGATTCCTTGGCATCTTTGTTTGGTTTCAGTATTGGCACAGTAATTGATATCTTCCAATTCTTTGGTAGTTCACCAGTTTACCATGAAATGTTCAGTATTCGTAGGAGTTGTTTATTAGCTTTGTCTTCAAAGTGTTTAATCATTTGACCAAAGATTAGATTATCTCTTGGTGACCTCTTAGATTTTTTTATTGATGAGTTTAGCTCATTCAGTGTGAAGTCTCTCGAGAATATATCTTGTTGATGGAAGTTTCTTGCTTGTTTAACTAACTGGTTTATATTATTTTTAGAGTCCTGTCTTCAATCGTATATTTGAGTATGGAAGTGCTTTAAAGATATTCAGCAATTATGTTAGTCATCTGTTTGTGAATGAAAGGAAGAAAAAATTGTTTGCAACAAGTTTCTTGTTTCTAATAAAAGAAACTTGTTGCAAACAATTTTTTCTTCCTTTCATTCATTAAATTACTGATTGCAATTATTTAGGTTTTTATAGTGATCATCTGTTTGTACTCGTTCTCGCTGTTCTATTCATATATCGGTTAGAGTATTGGAGGATTGGTGTTGGTTTTGATTCTTTTCTAACACTCTAATCATATTCCAGTGTTGGCTGTCCTTTCTTGGATCCATATTTTCGCAGAACTCTGCCATTTTTCTCTTGTTTCCATATCCAAATTTCTTGTTCTATTTTGTGACTAATATCAATGTGTTACTTTCTCTTTTCTTCTGTGTGTGTGTGTTTTATTTTTTTTAAAGAAGTTCATTGATATTGTCTCTCTCTGCAATCATTGCCTCGATGTTGTGATCCTTCCAGTAAGGTATCAACAGGTCTAACGTCTCCTTCTAGGTATCGATGCTTTTGCAGCTTTTGATATACAGTGGTACCTCGACATACGAGCGCCCCAACATACGAGTTTTTCGAGATACGAGCCGACGAGCAAGTGATTTTTTGCTTTGAGTTACGAGTGAAATTCGAGATATGAGTTCGGTTCGGTAGTGTTGAAGATATTAATCTGTGATTTTAAATGGGAATTTTGCTTCGAGATACGAGTAATTAAAGATACGAACAAGGTTGCGGAACGAATTAAACTCGTATGTCGAGGTACCACTGTATTCGAAGAGAAATTTTCCAAGTTTTTTTCAAGCGTTCTGTAATTCAATTTTTTGTTGCACAGTTCATCAAGCTTTTCTGTGATTTTTTTTTCAAATCGGCTTTCCTAAAGTTCCATGTTCTTTTATTCTGTTGGACATTCTCAATTTTGAAGTTTAGGGTTGTTAAAATTAGTCTGTGGTCACTGATTGCACCTCTCAGGATTTTCCATTGTGTTGTGGGTGCGATGTTGAAATTTATCGCTGTGATGTCTATTGCGGATTCTGTGCCTGTCGACTTGGATAGATAGGTGTTCTCTCCCTTATTTAATGGTGTAAGGTCGAGGTCGGTGACCTTTGTTATCCTGGATAGATGATCCCCAAGTTTAACTTTTGGCGTTAAAATCGCCGAGTATGATTGTGATATCCGAAGAGGCTTCACTTAATGTCTCTATTGTGTGTACCCATACAAAATTAATAGATATCACGAGCTGAAAGTTGGCGATTTTGAGATGCGTCAAGAATTCACTGCATGGGTTTTCCGTAAAATTGATATTGATGAAAACTGGCTGTCGAATGTTCTGTGGACAGATGATGCTCACTTTTCTCTAAACGGAGAATCTAACATTCAAAACAGCCGCTTTTGGGCAACAGAAAACCCTAGGATTTTTACAGAAATGCCACTTTATCAGCTTAGAGTTACAGTTTTGTTTGGGTTCACTTCCACTTTTATTATTGGGCCATTTTTCTTTGAAAAATCAATGGAAGAACTTTTAAAACCGTTTTTGTAACTGGTGAACGTTATGTTCATATGGGGTATTTCCATATTGCAGGAAAAAAAGCACTAAGCGAAATAACATTCATGAAAGTTGGAGGACCTCCTCATATCTCCCGCGGTCCCAAACAATTGCTGAAGAATACGTTCGTTGAAAATCGTGTGATAAGTCGCCACTTTATATACCAGTGGCCTCCAAGATCACCAGACTTGACGCTTTGCAATTTTTAGTTATGGGGGTACATTAAATCGTGTGTTTATCGATGCTGGCCTACCACATTGGCCATGTTAAAGGCTTCTATCAGATAGCACGTTTTATCAATTTCAACAGATATGTTATTTAATGCTGTCCATTCTGTCATTTGTCGTCTGCAGGCGGTGATTGAGAATAAAGGGTGCCACATTGAGCAAGGATTGTGACCTAATACAAGAGAGAAGGCAGTTACCTCATGTGTTATATAATCTGCCATGTATTATATTATCTACCAATATTTTGCAGCTCTTTGTGTTGGGATATGAGGATAATAAATGCTGTCCTCACATCTTGACTCTTTTTTTTTTTTGTGAACAGTAATATTTTGTTTGTCATTTGCTCACATATTATTTGGTGCAAACCAGAGTGTTATAACTTCTCGAATAACACTGGTGCACTCAATTTTTCCCCTTATGTTTAGTTTTTCGCTTTTCGCTCATTAGAAGAAATAGCATGAGGAATATTTTCTGTACACCAATAAATTTAAAAATTTTGTGCAAAAAAATAATACAAAATGATTTTACTACCACGTTTTTCAACGCAAAAGGTCGATTTGAAAAATATTTTTATTTGAGGGGATACATTTTTTAAAATTGGCTACAGTATGAGAGAGAGTTGAATTAAAAATATTAGAAATTTATTATCTTCGGAAACACAAACCGTATCTAAAATATCAATTTTTTTTTGCTACATGTTTTAATTTGCATTTACCTATTTTACATATCTCTGATTGTATTTAAAAATTGTTAACCAATTCTTCATACTTTTGGCGAAGTGGTGTTTTATTAATTTGTTATTTGATGTTATTAGGGTTCTTTCCTGGTATTCAAAAAGGAAAAATACGTGTCGATCAGTTATATTTTTCAATTTATTAAACAATTTGGACGCTGAATCTCTGATTTTGGTAGTGCACCATCTGGCGAATAAAATTGTAACTAAAAATCAATTTCGAATTTTTCATTATTTGCCATAAAAAGTCCCATTGCATCCTGAACACAATGGTGTTTACCGCATTGCTCTAGCGCAAATATTCGCGGAGTTATTAATTTTTAAAATAGTGCGGGACTTTGGGATCACCCTGTATATAGAGATACGAATGACCCTGGCAACGCCCGGGTTTTACCCGATTGAATGTTTTTATTCAAATACTATTTGTTACAATTATAAATTGGAGCCGTGGATATCACTCTTGTGAAACGTCCCGCTCCAAACTTTACATGTACATTAGGTCAGCTGGTATTACCCCTCATTTTCACCGCTAGAGGCGCGAGCGAATTGACTTTTTGTAAATATACATAATAATAAAGATAGAAGCTTCTATAGAAGATAATGATCATAATGATGATGCGCGCGCATCCGTGACAGCGGCCGATGAGGAATTGAGGAAAGACGGTTGTGACTATATATATTGATAATAAAATAATAAAATAATAATAATAATATAATAATAATAATTATTATTATTATCATTAGATAATGATATTGATCATAATGATGATGCGCGCGCATCCGTGACAGCGATGAGAAATTGATGGTGGAAAGACGGTCGTGACTATATATGTTGATAATAATAATAATAATAATTATTATTATTATTATCATTAGATAATGAGAATGATCATAATGATGCTGCGCGCGCATCCGTGACAGCGGTCGATGAGGAATTGGGGAAAGACGGTCGTGACTATATATGTTGATAGCCGAATGACCCGGGCAACGCCCGTGTTTTACCCGATTGAATGTTTTTATTCAAATACTATTTGTTACAATTATAAATTGGAGCCGTGGATGTCACTCTTGTGAAACGTCCCGCTCCAAACTTTACATGTACATTAGGTCAGCTGGTATTACCCCTCATTTTCACCGCTAGAGGCGCGAGCGAATTGAATTTTTGTAAATATACATAATTATAAAGATAGAAGCTTCTAGAGAAGATAATGATCATAATGATGATGCGCGCGCATCCGTGACAGCGGCCGATGAGGAATTGAGGAAAGACGGTCGTGACTATATATGTTGATAATGTAACGGTTATTATTATCATAATATTCTGTGTGTTCCGAAATATTATTATCATTAATATTCGTTAGGCAAATTTTCACTCGGATAAAACCCGGGCGAAGCCGGGTACACATTCGCTTGTACACACATATATATGTAAATAAATTTGACTTTTTATTATAGAAAAAATATCTGGGAACACGGTGGTACCAATATCGAGGCGGTACGTACGCGCGCGCCAAGGTCATTCTAATTTATTTAAAGGTCACACCTAGCGCTGCGGCGATTTTAGGATGGAACAAAAATTGAAGCATAGGATTTGCATATAATTTTGTGTGAAACTTCAAATATCAGCAACCGAAACTTTTGAAATGCTTAATAAAGCATTCCCCAATGACGCCCCAAAGAGAACAACTGTTTTTGAATGGCATTCTAGATTTAAAGCTGGCAGAATTTCCATTGAAGATGATCCTCGTCAAGGACGCCCAAAATTTCAATGGACTGATGAAAATGTGCAAAAAAATCACCGATTCGATAAAAGAAAATCCTCGAACCACTTTGCTGGAGCTAGAGCAAGACACAGGCATCTCTAAAACAACGATTGGAAGGATCGTAACCGAAGATTTGAAGCTCAAAAAGACTCCTGCAAAATTCATCCCAAAATTCCTCACTAATGAGCAAAAACTGTGTCGGCTTGCAACCTGTGAGGACATGTTGGAAATGACAAGAACGGATCCGGAATGGAAAGACAAGATAATCACAGGCGACGAGACATGGGTCTATGGCTATAACCCTGAAACCAACCGTCAATCTACCGAGTGGACAGGTCAGGGTGAGCCTAGACCCAAAAAATCCATGATATTGAAATCCAGAAACAAGGTGTTGCTGGTCGCTTTTTTGGAAAACAAGGGCATTGTTCATCACGAATATCTTCCTGCAGGCCAAACAGTTATTAAGGAAATGTATTTGGGCATTCTTCGCCTTCTAAGGGAAGCGATTCGAAAAAAAAGGCCAGAAAATGGACTAATGGTGACTGGATCCTACACCATGACAATTCCCGCCCTCACACAGCGCACTTGGTGACGAGCGTTTCAGCGAAAAACGGAGCACAAATCCTACCTCAACCACCCTATTCCCCATACATCGCACCAAATGACTTTTTTCCTGTTCCCCAAACTTAAAGCAGTTCTAAAAGGAAGACATTTTGACACCAGGGATGACATAATAAAAAAAATCGCTGTTGGGATTGAAGAGCATTCCAAAAGAGGCCTATAAAAACTGTTTCGACAATTGGGAGAAAAGATGACGCTGGTGCATTGAAGCAAGGGAGGATAATTTTGAAAAGTTTTATTAATTTTTTTTTTAATATCTTACATTTTTTTTATGGACCCAGTCCGTGAACTTATGGAACATACCTTGTATATATATTTAAAATATTTCCAATATCAACACCTGACCCACTTATCTTTTATTGTTTTCTATTGTTTATATATACAGTATATATATTATAATCTAAAAACTCAAATATTTCTATATTTTAAAAAATATAATTTTATTTTTATTCATTGATAATTTTTTACTTTTGTTATCATCGTTTTTAGAATAACATTCAGTTTTGTTGTAAATATGCGTAGTTAACATATCCATCTTTTTGAATCACTATTATAGAATTACCTTGATAAATTCTATTCAATGTGAAAATAACTAATGTGTAATATTTCTTCGATTAATTGAAAATTGAAAATAAAAGCACTTGATGGTAAATAATTATATTTTTCTTATCACGACTGCACCTTCAACACTTTATCTTATCGATCCTTTGTTTTATCAACCCTTTATCTAACAACAAACAAATTATTCATAACATATATAAAAATACCTACTTATATATTATATTATATGTATATATTGTTGCACTGGGCTGCGGTTTGGCAGATTCTTCAGTCTTGAGTCTCTCCTCAGACGTGTCTTGCAACTTTCCAGAACGTGTCTCAACCATCTTACAAGGTTAAACCAGTCAATAATAAGACAACTATAAATTTAGGTAGCACCTAGAATCTCTCTTTATTTACCACATCAAAGTTTAAAGCATGTAGGGTATTTAGTGTATCAAAATACAAATGTTTTATAGTACATAATATTTTATATTAATAATCTGTTTTATAAAAATAAATAAATTTATAATTTAAATTTCAAATATATTAAAAATAATATTATAAATAATTTTAAAAATAGGCGCATTAATCATGATGCAACACTTCCCCCTCTCCAGAGGTCGTCACGTCCTCGTGAGTGACCTCATCAATTCTTTCAAAATAGGGTTTGAGTCTTGAGACATGGACAATCAATGGGTCTTGGCCAGGATTATCTTTCGGCTCAATTAAGTAATTTACGTTGGACAGCTTCTTTAATATTCGATATGGCCCAAAATATTTTCTCAATAGTTTTTCACATTTTCCGATTTTCCTGACTGGTGTCCAAACTGCCACTAAATGTCCTGGTTCATAGATTCTCTCGTTGTGTTTTTTGTCATAGTTTCTTTTCATTCTTTCCTGAGTCTTCTCTGTGTTGTTAATGACTACCTGTCTCGTCCTTGCTATTTTATCTAAGTAGTTTTCTATATATTCGTCGTAATCGTCCATGTTACTGTCCGTTAGGATATTCTCGTCAACTAAGAGGGACATGGGTTCCCTCCCAAACAACAGGAAAAATGGAGAGTAGCCTGTGGTTTCTTGAATTGTGGTATTATATGCGTGGGTGATAAAAGGAAGGATTTCGTCCCAGTTCTTCTGATCCGTATTCACATACATGCTGATCATATTGATTAAAGTTCTATTTAGCCGTTCAGTTAGTCCGTTAGTCTGGGGGTGGTAGCTCGTTGTGAAGCAATGTTTAACTTTGCACATTTTCATAACCTCCTTCATCAAATTGCTAGTGAATTGTGAACCTCTGTCGCTGATAAGAAATCTTGGAGCCCCGTGACGTAAAAATATATGTTCGATTAAAAATGTAGAGACTTCTTTCACTGTCGCTTCTGGTACTGCCTTTGTTTCAGCATACTTGGTATAATAATCCGTCAACACAATGATCCATTTCCTTCTTCTTTTCGTTGATGGCAAGGGGCCAACAAAGTCAATTCCGATTCTTTCAAAAGGGTAGTTAGCTGGGGGAATAGGTTGTAGAAGTCCAGATGGCAACTGATTTGAACCTTTCCGACTTTGGCAAAGATGGCACGTCTTTACAAATTCGGAAACATCTTTCAGCATGGAAGGCCAATAGTATTTATTCTTCAATCGGTATGTGGTTCTGGCGACGCCCAGATGGCCATTCAGCATATGGTTGTGGTATTCACTCAAGATTTCTTTCCTTCTCTTCTTTGGCACTACCAGCAACCATTCTCTACCTTCAGGATTTGGATTTTTCTTGTAGAGACACCCATTTTCTTCTTTAAAGTTCTGTGTAATTGAACGCTTGTTTCCACTAAGATTCTCCTTAATATTCTCAATAAAATCATCCATTTCGTCTATTATTTGATTCAAAAATAGTCTTTCATAATCCTCGTCCCATTCGTTTTCTGGTAAGGGTCCTCTCGATAGACCATCAGCGTCCAGAATTTTTTTTCCCGATTTGTGTATAATTTCGAAATTATATTCCTGAATCTTCAGTGCCCATCGTGCTAATCGACCGGTCGGATCTTTTAAATTCTTAAGCCAGCATAGTGCGTGATGATCAGTTACGATTTTAAAGTGCCTTCCATATAAATAGGGCCGTAATTTTGATATCGACCACACTACAGCTAAACATTCCTTTTCGGTGGTTGAATAATTTTGCTCAGGTTTATTTAGGGTTCGGCTCAAATATGATATTACCTTCTCTTCGCCACCGATATTTTGAATTAGTGTTGCGCCTAAGCCGATGTTAGAGGCATCTGTGTGAATGCAGGTGGCTGCATTTGGATCAAAGTGACCTAAAATTGGCGGATTCATAAGAGCTTTTTTAAGGTTTTGGAACGCTTCTTCCTGTTTTCCTGTCCAGATAAATTGCACATTTTTTCTGATGAGACTGGTCAATGGGTCAGCGATTAATGAGAAATCTTTAATAAATTTTCTATAATATGAGCACATTCCTAGGAATGATTGCACTTCTTTGGCCTTCTTGGGCTGAGGAAAATCTCTAACGGCTTTTATATTATATTCGGCAGGTTTTATACCCTCTTGGTTGGTTATATGTCCAAGGATCTCAAGTTCCTCGAAAGCAAATCTGCATTTCTTGGCGTTCAGTTTTAAATTAGATTCGCTGAAGCATCTGAGGACAGCTTCAAGTCTTTTAATGTGGATTGGAAAGTCCGAGCTGTATATAATTACATCGTCCAGGTAGCAAAGGCAAATCTGCCATCTCAGATTTCCGAGGACATTGTCCATGTTCCTCTCAAAAGTAGCAGGGGCGTTGCATAGACCGAAGGGCATTACGTTGAATTCATATAACCCATGTGCAGTAGTGAAAGCCGTCTTCTCTTTGTCTCTCTCTTCAATTTCGACTTGCCAATATCCCGATTTGAGATCTATTGCTGAGAAGTACTTGGATCCTTGGAGATTATCCATTACATCATCAATTCTTGGGATTGGATAAACATCCTTCACTGTTACTTCATTTAATTTCCTGTAGTCCACACAAAATCTGTATTTGCCATCTCGTTTTTTTACCAATATAACGGGAAAGGACCAGGGACTTGAAGATTGTCTAATTATTCCTTCTTCGAGCATCTCGTCTATTTGATCCTTTATGATGGTTCGTTCCTTAGCGCTTACCCGGTAAGGCTTGTGCTTTATTGGTTTTGCGTCTTCTGTATGAATCTGATGTTTTGCCAAACTGGTCCTACCTAACCTCGATGATAACAAATCAGTATACTTGGCCAAAATTTGTTTTAACCTCTCTTGTTCTTTAAATGATAAATTTTTGTTTATTTGAAATTGTATTTCGTCATTTTCATTCTGCTTCTCTTTATTCTCTATAAAATTTACCCCTGCAGGAAGACTTCCATAAGCCAATGTTTGGTCTTTCATGATTTTTAAAGGTCGAGGATAAGGGTTCGTTATCCAGATATGGGTTTTCTTATCCGTGACAGTAAGCAAACTTCTTGCCAATCGAAGGCCATTTGTTTGAGTCATTCTGTTGTTCTCTTCGATGACATATTCGCCATCCTCTGCTTCTATTGAGGCCCTAATCAATTTAATAGATAGTTTAGGTATAACGGTATCTGTAGTGCTCTTTATTTTTTTTAGATCATAATTGCTTACGTCATGATTACTCATCAAATTATATTTTATTGTTTCTCGTTTACAATCAATTTTAGCATTCATTTTTTAAAGGAAATCTCGTCCAAGAATAAGAGTTCGTAGATGCGCGTCCATTACTACAAATTCGTGGGATAATTCAGTGTCATCAATTTTTAAATCTAAAATAATGCTACCTACCATATCTAATTTTTTTCCATCGGGTCCTGAACACGTTTTAGTGAGACTATTTATTTCACGGCCAGCAAAAAGTGCTGTTCTTAGGTCGACCACTGAAAGATCGGCGCCTGTATCAATCAAAGCTTCGCATAACCCTATCTTGTCCACATTAATATTAATTTTGTACCTAGGGTCCAACTTTCTAATTCCATTTATGGTCGACTTGCTTTGATTGAAGGAATCAGGCGCGACACTTAGTTTAAATCTTCCAACACGGAATATCTATTCCGTGTAGGAATATTCATTTGTGTGTCATTACAAACATCCGCATAGAGGCGAGGCCGTGTATAATCTTTCCTTTCGTCCATTTGAAGATTTTCTTGGCTCTTGTCTTGGGAAACTGAGGGGTCCTCTTCTACGATCCTCACAAACTTGACTCTGCAATACCGCGCTACGTGTCCTGGCTTGTTACACTTGAAACATATTGGTCTCCCGTCTTCTGTCCTATTCCTGTTTGAATCTGGACTCTTATTGTAGGTTTTCCTTGGGTAGACCGGTTTTGGCTCAGGAATGGGAGTGTAAAATCGTCTAGGGGCAGATACCTGGGGCAGCGGCTTGTTCTGGTAGTACCTCGGAGCGGGGGCCTGGGGCTTGGGGGTGTTCTGGTAGTACCTCGGAGCGGGGGCCTGGGGCTTGGAGGTGTTCTGGTCTGGTCTTCTGAACGACGGAGCGTTCTTCCATTGCTCTTGATGGTGGGAACGAGGAGAGCGTGGTCCATTATATAGAACCTTTGATTTTTCTATACGTTCTTGATAATTATTTTCAAACAAATCCATCTTTTTACACAATCTTAGGAGTTCGTTGGTATTCTTAGGAGGGTTTAAGTAGAGGGCAAAAGAGTACTCTTTCTTTAACCCTCCAATAACCCAATTTATTTTATTCTCTTCTTCCATTTGGGGGTCGACCTTGTTGCACAGAACCAGGATATCCTCTGCAAACCTGATTGCAGGTTCATTCCACTGCTGCATTCTGTTCAGCCTCATCTTCAATTCTTCTTTGTTGGCGTCTGAGCCAAAATCCTGAATTAGGCGGCTCTTGAAATGTTCCCAGCTGGTAAAACTTATCTTGTGTAGGTCCAGCCAGGTTTTGGCGCTACCAATCATGTTCATGGCTGCATAGCGAGAAATAATATATTCTGCCCAGTGGTACAGGAAGCCAATTTCTTCAAGGGACTCAATCCATGGGCGAGGGTCTTCTGTTCCATCATATTTGGGGATGTCTATGTTGGGGTTCAAAACAACTGGGTCGGCACTTGCATCTCTACCAATTGTTGCACTGGGCTGCGGTTTGGCAGATTCTTCAGTCTTGAGTCTCTCCTCAGACGTGTCTTGCATCTTTCCAGAACGTGTCTCAACCATCTTACAAGGTTAAACCAGTCAATAATAAGACAACTATAAATTTAGGTAGCACCTAGAATCTCTCTTTATTTACCACATCAAAGTTTAAAGCATGTAGGGTATTTAGTGTATCAAAATACAAATGTTTTATAGTACATAATATTTATATTAATAATCTGTTTTATAAAAATAAATAAATTTATAATTTAAATTTTAAATATATTAAAAATAATATTATAAATAATTTTAAAAATAGGCGCATTAATCATGATGCAACAATATATATATACAATTTTACGGGGGTCAAAGGCGCGAAACGTGTTCGTGGATGGCTTTTCTTGATTTATCAAGAAATTGGGTTGGCCAAATATCAGGGAACAGGTTATATCAATGAATAGTTTATTTCTGTTCCACCAGATGGCGTTCTGCCTTCTGAAAAGTACATGTTCTCCTGGTCAGGATATGCATTTTTCTATTTTTAGTATATATATATATATATATGTGGTGAGGTCTTGTCGACTTATCTGTGATGAGGTATCCTGTCGACTCTCGCTATAAGCTGTGGAAACCGAGGGTCAAACCTGTAGTAACCGAGAGAGACAATCAGGGCGTGGAGAGTTTTCCAGTACCTCTCTGCACTTTGGAAGACCTTTAACAGTTTTCACAGAGTACAGGCAGTCGTGGTCGAGGCAAAGTGGAAAGCTTGGGAATGTCCACACACAAAAAAGGAAGAGACACAGTTGTAGTAGGAAAGTTCCATGAACAGATAGGAGTCGAGCTAAGAGCAAGATGGAGTTAGAAGAATCTTACTGTTTTACATGATCGATGAGGTGGACCTGGCTGCAACCAACAGGGCCCACGCCGACGGTGAAGTGACTGTCTAAGTTGGGCTAAAACCGAGGTTTTTTTATATACCATTCCCGAGGAATCTATGGCAACGGGCTGCCACATTCCTTTTTAAGGTTGTTGGAATTCTCTCTCAATTTTAGACGTATTTGAACTTCTTAATCTTGCTTTAACTCAGCTCTTAATCTATTACATAGTGTCATTTATTTATCCTCAGTTTGTACAAAGTACATTGCATATGGTGATGCAATGACACATGTCAATCATGCATATAATTATTTATAGATGTGTTTCTATATACAACATGACAATCTTGTTATAAGTATTATACAATATAGGGTTGCGTGGCAAGGATAAAATACTCAGGAGATAAGTTTCTTCATTGATTTATTAAGACATCAAGCTTTCGGGCACAGCGTGGCCCTTCTACAGGATCAATTGTATAAGAAAAATGATACACTATATACACGAAGAATAAATTTGCATATGTATTATTAGAAATTAGTTGTAAAATTTTGAAATAATCGGTAATACTTAGGATTTTTGTTTAAAAAGAACATCGAGACTTAAGCAAATTAATAAAATTTGTTAAGAAGAAAAAATATACGAATATTAAAAGGTATTAAGATAAAGGTGTAATAAGACTAAAAGGACGTTCCCACGGTTCGACGGAAACTGTGCTAAAACTATGAGTATTACAAGGTAAAACAGTTTAAAAGGATATTAAAATAAATGAACAAAACAGGGAATTCATGGGGTACATCAATGGCTATTTATGTAATAAGCTTATATACGGCTCAGGTACATCAATATGTCTGTTTATACTGTTAAACCTCAGAGATAGCAAGGCCTCGACAACCAATCTTTTGTGTTTATGTGGTATATTAGAATAATGTGATTTTGGATCGGTTGTGTTGAAACTATGTCCTGTCTGTGAAATGTGCTGGGCAATAAGTGATTTCGGATCGTTATGTCTGATGTTTCTGTCGTGTTCCTGTATTCTGTCTTTAATGTAACGGCCAGTTTCACCTACATAAACACTGTCGCAATCGTTGCATTTAATGGAATAAACAGCATTGTTTCTTTGAACAGTGTTCCGAGGTGTGTTGTTTTCAGTGATAGGGTTCCTTAAGATAGTGCCTATACTGGGAGTGTTGGAAAAGTAAGTGCGGATGCCGAAGTTCTTTAATTCTCTAGCTATTTTTATGCTTTGCAAGGAATACGGTATTGTGCAGATGGATTTATAGTTGTCATATATCTTGGTGCGGGATGGGTTATAGAAATGCCTTAAAATAAAGTTTTTAGGATAACCAGAGGACATTAAATTTGAAATTATGTTATTTGTTTCCTTCTGCTTTGACTCCTCAGTGTAACAGTGGGTATATATTCTCTTGGACATGGTTCTTACTGTATTGATTTTATGGCTTAATGGGCAGAGAGATGAAAAATTTATATACATTGGGTGAAAGGTGGGTTTATAATAGACTTCAGTATTATATCTATTGCGTGTTTTATTTATGCGTATGTCCAAAAATGCCAAAGAGTCACATGTTTCAGTCTCAGAAGTAAAGTCTATGTCTTGATAGAAATTATTCAGTGTGTTGAGTATATCATTAAAAGCGTTAATATTGATTATAGCAAAGACATCATCTATGTATCTAGACCAGATTAAAATGTCGTTAGGAAAGATATCAACTATACGTTTATCTATCTTGCGCATACTATTTCTGAAAGGGGGGAGGATAATGGGCTACCCATAGGGGTACCTTTGGTCTGTTTGAAGTAAGATTGGTTGACTTTAAAAATACTATGGGAAAGACTGATTTTGATAAGTGCAATGAGTTTGGAAATGGTGTCTGTGGGGCAACCTTGTTCAATTAGAAATTCTGTGGTGCAGTCTAAAATAAGCTGGTGGGGGAGACTGGGATATAAATTAACAACATCAAATGAGACCATGATGGTACCAGGTGTAACGGCTGTTTGTTGTAACTTACCTATGGAGACAGGAATGGAAGAAATGGTCGTCGGGGAGTCACTATCTCTGAGCATCGGGGCCAGTATTTTGGCTATATAAGTTGCTAACGGAGCTGCAGGGGAGAGGTGGTACGCGATGATGGGTCTTAGTGGGATACCTTCTTTGTGTAATTTAGGTAGGCCGTAAATATAAGCTTTTGACATTATATTGGACAAAAGAAGTTTGCATTCTTCGGAGCTAATGATTTTCTTCCTCAGCAGATTGTTGATTTCTTTCCTAAAAGAAGAGGTTGCGGTATTCTGATCATCTATGGATATGGGGGTAAACGTGAGCGGATCATCAAGGATTGTGTCCATCTTGGAAATGTATTCGGCTGTGTTCATGATGACTGTAAGCGATCCTTTATCAGATTTGGTGATGGTTATATCTTTGTTCGTTGTTAGTGAGCGCAATACATTTTTGTTAATTTGGTAGGTATGTTGGGTTTGGTTGTGGTCGCTAACCAGACGCCATCTATTGACCTTCGCCGCACCTAGCGGCCTCGGGTCGGTGACAAAGCCAAAACACCAGCTTTTGAAAACTGAAAAGCGTCCACCTAGAGACCATGGTTTCGGGATAATGGTCCTCGTCATGGAATCTTGACAATCTGCCAAAGAGATGTTTAGCCATATATATTATCCACATATATTATATTTTATTTATTTTATTTATAGCCACATATATAATATTTTAGCAATATTTATGGCCCAGCCACTTTACCAGCTAAAACATCTCTTTGGCAGATTGTAAAGATTCCATTAGATCCCGTGTGAAACTCATGGAATAAAGTCCGCCCTAGACTGACGAGGGCCATTAGCCCGAAACCATGGTCTCTAGGTGGACGCTTTTCAGTTTGCCCAAGCTGGTGTTGCGGCTTTGTCACCGACCCGAGGCCGCTAGTTGCGGCGACGGTCAATAGATGGCGTATGGTTTTGCACGTCTATTTTGACGGGAGAGGCGACCCTTGTCTCTTTAGATATAAATGAATATATATATATATATATATATGTTATGAATATTTTGTGTTGTTGTTAGATTAGGCTTGATAAGACAAAGGATCGATAAGATAAAGGGTTGAGGTGCAGTCGTGATAAAAAAATATAATTATCTACCGTCAAGTAGCTTTTATTTTCAATTACTTGAGGAAAGATTACACATTTGTTAGTTTCACATTATATAGAATTTATAATTTAATCCTATATTAGTGATTTAAAAGAATTTATTGGTTAACTACGCATATTTACAACAAAATTATACAACTAAAACTGAAAGTCTTTCTAAAAACGATGATAACCAAAATAAAATTATCAATGAATAAAATAAAGTATATATTTTTTAAAATATAGAAATATTTGAGGTTTTTAGATTATATAATATTTTTAGATTATATAATATTTCCCCCCTGTGAAAAAAGATTTTAAAATATTAAAATTTTAAAATAAAATTGGTAATTAAAAATAATTAATTAAACGAAATCAATAAATCTATAGAAATAATTAAAAATGAAACAATAAAAATCAATACGCACATTTTTTCAAAATAAACAAAAGAAAGTTTGTTTACAAATAATTTATATAAATATGAAATTATAATAAAAGTATATATAAGAAATATTAATGAGTGAAATATATCAAAATGTATATGAAGCAAAAAGGTATTTAAAATTTGAGTAATTATGACATTATGGTAGTTACACTTCAAAGTATCAAAAGCAGTAGAAAATGTTATTTTTACATGGTTGAGTAATGAAACGCTAATAGATGTATGGAGTGACATTAAGTTATTTGTGAAGGCTTAAGAATTGGTGCTGATATTTGTTCTTCATTGTCCATGTCCAAAATATGGCCTTCCTGTAAAAAACATGGTTTATCATCAATATCTATTAACTTTGTGTTAGAATTTTGATTTACTATAAAGTCATTTTCTAGGTTATTGCTATAGTGAAGCAAAAAATCTACTTCTGGGTGAAATAATTTAAGCTTATTAGAGTGTATAATTTCTGTTTGTTTTCTTTGGGGTAAATTGGGTTTATTAATTTCATATATGACTGGAGAAAGTTGTTTTAAAATAGTAAATGGGCCTATATATCTTTGTGTTAATTTACCAGTGTTTGGATAAATAAAGGTTTTTACTAATACCTGATCTCCTTCTTTAAAAATTGGTTCTGGGTGTTTAATATCATAAAGTTGTTTGCTGTGTTCATGGGATTTTATGGTTCTTTCAATGGCTAATTTTCTTGCCTTTTCTATTGGTGTATGTGTTTCTGTGTCATGTTCTATATACTGTGGTTGTATTCCATAGTATAAGAATTTAGGTGTAAAGCCTGTTGTGGTATGTACTGTTTCATTATAGCTTTCAGTAATTTTAGGAATATATTTTGTCCAAGGAATCTTTAAATTAGCATTATATTCACATCTTAACCTATTAATGATAGTGGAATTTAGTCTTTCAACTTTTGCATTTGTTTCTGGATGATGGGAACTGGTGAGTAGATGCTTAACATTATTTCTTTCTAAAAAGTGTTTAAATTTTCTGCTAAGAAAAGCTGCATTTATATCAGTTATTAATATTTCAGGCTTATTAATTTGGAATAAATTTCTTAGACAAGTTATATAAGAATCAGTTGATACAGATTTTGTTGGAAAAGCCCAAAGGAATCTACTGTGATGATCTACTATCATATGGATACTGTGTCTAGTTGTCCCATAATTATGTAACCCGCCCAATGTATCTAAAGAAAAAATGTGATTTGGGTGTGTGGCTATTGGCATCTGTTGTAGTGGTCCATAAACAATTCTGTTATCCCTAGATTTATTAAACTGGCAAGTTTCACAATGTTTGGTGTAATTAGCAATATCCCTAGTCATATGTGGCCAATAATAGTGTGGAGAAATTATTTTAGTCATTTGAGTTGTTCCAATATGTCCATGCTTTGTATGTACTTTGCTTAATAATTTGTGTCTTAGTGTTTGTGGTACATAAGCTCTTTTAAAACCCTTCTTGTTAATCATATAAAGGCCATTTTGAATTTTAATTTTACCACTACTAATTTGTTCTGTGGATTGGTGTTCTTTTAACTCATTATATGTTAGGTAAATTGAGACAGGTGCTCTTGACAGCATGTCTGCTTCTATATTATTTAATCCTTTAATATGTTTTATGTCAAAGCTATATTGAGATAGGATTAAGGACCATCTAAATAACCTACCTTGTGGGTTTTTTACATTTTTGATCCATTTTAAAGGTAAGTGATCTGTGTGTAATGTAAAATGTATGTTGTGTAGATATGTGTGAAATCTTTGTACTGAAAATAATGATAGCTAATGTTTCAATTTCTGAGGCAGTCTAATTCTGTTCATAAGGGTGAAGTTTTCTTGAAAAATAACCTATGGGGTGTAAAATGCCTTGTTCATCTGGTTGTTTAAGAACTCCTGCTACTCCTAGACTTGACGCGTCTGTGAATAAATGACATGGTTTTGATGGGTCATAAATATATAGTACAGGCTGTGATATGAGTGAATTTTTAAGTGTTTGGAAGGCTTGTTCATGTTTCGCACTCCATAGCCAAGGAGCATTTTTTAACAAAAGTTCATTCAAAGGTGCCCTAATTTGCGCATAATGGGGAATAAAATTATTATAAATATTTATGGTGCCTAAAAATCTCTGTAAGGTTTTAATATTATATGGTCTATTTAATTTTAAAATTGCTTCAATATTTGTGTTATTGGGTGTATATTTTACTGAGTTAATAGTGTATCCTAAGAATTGTGTTTCTTTTTGTAAAAATTTGCATTTATTGAGATTCAGCTTTATATCCTCTTGTTCGAATATACCTAATATGTCATCTAAATGTTTAATGTGTTCTTCATAAGTTTTGGAGTGTATAATAATATCATCAAAATAATTTAAGGCATAGTGTATGTTGTGTTTAGTGAAAACTGATTTCATAATCCTTTCAAATTGTGAAGGTGCATTTTTTAGACCATATGGAAGTCTGTTCCATTCATAACATCCTAATTGTGTTACAAAGGAAGTTTTATGCCTATCTTTTTCATCTATGGGTATATGCCAGTATGCATTTTTAACATCTAGAATAGTATATATTTTTGACTGTGATAACCTATCTATAATTTGTTCTATAAGTGGAATTGGTGTATGTTCTGGAACTGTTTTTTGATTAAGTTTCCTATAATCTATACAGAGTCTTGTGGGGTGATTTGGGGCATCAGATTTCTTATTCACTAATAATGCAGGAGAACTATAGGGGCTAGATGAGGGCCTAATAATATCATATTTTAATAATTCAGTTATTTGTTTTTGTATTTCAGCATTATTGTAAAAATATGTCCTCTATGGCTTTTGTGCTATTGGAATATTATCTAAAAGAGATATGCAAATTGGGTTAGTCTTTATGTGTCCTATATCAAAATTGTGTTTAGAGAAAACATTCCTATATTTATGCAATATATCTGAAATTGTTTGATTTGAGAAATTTGGATTAATATCTACTTTACTAAAGTCTAAATATGAATTATAATTTGTTATAGAGTACGGTTGTCGCATACTGTGAAATGAGTTAGGATCAATAATGGGATTTGAAGTAGGATCTATAAGTTTAACATTTGTAGTTGGCATATCAAAATAATTGAAATTACACAATGGGTTAATATTTAAAAGAGATGAATTTTTAACATAGTATGGGTCTGGAATACATAGGGTAGTGGCATATGACTTATGATTATCAGTTTTTGGATTAAAAGAATACAAGAATTTATAATTTTGGAAAAGAAGGTTTTTTGAGAAATCTATTTGTAACTTAAATAAATAAAATTTTGGTAAACCTAAAATAAGATATTCTATTGGAGTATCACAAAAACAAACATTTCTTGATACTTTGTAATTTTACCTAAGCTTAGCCTAACTAATATTTTGTATAATGGGTAACTAAATCCTTCTACCTGACCTATTCTTTCTTTTGGGGAATTATCTAATATTTTATAATAAATATGATTTAAGTATTTTAAAGGGATAATAGATATGGATGATGCTGTATCAAGTACACAGGGTAAAGATATTTGATTTATAAATACAGAAAATAATAATAATGTTCTGCCTGGGTTGATGCGCTTCGAATGATTATTGTTCTTAAGTGGGCAGTCTCTATAGAAATGGTACTGGTTGGGTAGCTGGTGAGATGCACATATCTTGCAGGGGTAGGGTGGTAAATTGATTGTTCTACTGGATGCTTCCTGGTGATGAGCTGTGGTTGATCTTGGAGATGACCTTGGAGGTGGCTGGGATTGTAGACTTGGAGGAGAGTTGGGGTTAAGCCTTGACCTTGCTGGGAAATATGATCTAGTTTGAAAATTCTGCCTATATTCATTACTTGTGGATGGTTGCTGATTATCTGAGTTATATTTACATTGTGGTTCCTGTTTTTCTTGATTGGTAGAGTATTTTAATTGAGTGGTTATTTTAATCCAATCTGAGGTTTCCTTAACTCTTGCTGCAATTAAATATTTCTTTAGGTAATTTGGCATCCCATCTGTAAGAGCTTCTAAAAATAGGGGTGTATCTAAATTAAGTTTTTTTGCTAATGAAGATTTTTCTTTAAAATAAATATCAAGATCATCTTTATCATTATATTTTAAATTTAAGAATTTACTAAATAGATTAGAATCTTTAACTGTAAAATATGAAAGTACTTTTTGTTCTAGTTCCCCCCAATTATCTATATCTTGTAATTGTTCTATATAAAAATTAAAAGCTTCTCCATCAAGATAATTTGAAATATTCTTTAGCTTATAGTCTTCATCAAAATGGTTTTGTTGGCATTTTTTGTTAAAGAATTTGAGCCAATATATTATGTCTAAATTTTGACCATTAAATTTCGGTATTTCTATAGTACTTGGATTAGGCGTCATGGTGTGTTCTACATTCCTTTGTTTGCGAGACATTTTGTAAAAATAGTTTTATAAAATTTGAATAATATATAGAGCAATTAGGTTGAGAATTCAGGTAATCCTGTCGACTTATTGTTATGAATATTTTGTGTTGTTGTTAGATTAGGCTTGATAAGACAAAGGATCGATAAGATAAAGGGTTGAGGTGCAGTCGTGATAAAAAAAGATAATTATTTACCGTCAATAAGCTTTTATTTTCAATTACTTGAGGAAAGATTACACATTTGTTAGTTTCACATTATATAGTATTTATAATTTAATCCTATATTGGTGATTTAAAAGGATTGATTGGTTAACTACGCATATTTACAACAAAATTATACAACTAAAACTGAAAGTCTATTTAAAAACGATGATAACCAAAATAAAATTATCAATGAATAAAATAAAGTATATATTTTTAAAATATAGAAATATTTGAGGTTTTAGATTATATAATATTTTTAGATTATATAATATATATATATATATATATATTATGAAAATAATAAAAATCAATAATACAAAAGAACAAAAATTGATTTCACATTATGTATGGATAAAAACCTGTAAACCTAAGATATAAGCATTAGTGAATAATAATATGAAAATTGTGCAAACCTTTATTCATTTTTCGAATTAAATAAAATATTAACAATATGTGTGTGTTGATGTCTTGCTTAATAGAGAATGATGCCCATTAGACAACGTAATAACTGCCGTTACTTAAGTCAATGGGAAAGGATATTAAGGTTTAAAGAGCCATTTATCATAAAATGTTAATTTGTAAGCAATATTGACAGAGACATTCAGAACCGTATTTTCTAAATAACAAAATTTTGGGGTTGAAAATATATTCGTTTTCTTTTTCTAAATAAATTAGAATTTAATCTACCATAATATTTTTGCCAAAATAGCTCACGATTATTTAATCTCTCTCTTTATTATAATCTATAATCATAATATTTATTATAAAATTATCATTCCTTCTTAATATGTTTAAAAATTGAACCTAATTTACTTTTATATCTTTAAGGTGCGAAATGAAAGCTGTAGGAATGGGGCCATCAAAATATATCAATAAAAATAATGATATGAAAATTAATTAATATTTTTCAAAGCACCCCTTCGGGCCTCTATACAGAGTTTAAATATTTTCTTATTTAAGGAAGCAAGAGAATTGTTCTGAAAAATGTTCCTCAGAATAACCGCGTTTCTTCTTCAATTGCATCTATGTTATCATATCTTGATTGTTTTCAACACCTATCAGGAGTTGCTAGGAAAATATGTTTAGAAGAGCCAGGTAAAAATCGTGGTTGAGAAAGTGACATTTTTTTCGTGCTAAAAAATCCCACAGGCAATTCTTTGTGGCTTTAATAGCATTATCGCCCTTATGTATTCAATTTATTAACACCCAATTTTCAGGCTTGTCCTGCGTTTAGAGAAGCAGGTATACGCCTATAAATATCAATATACTGATGTCCCGTTTATTTCCACACATCAATTGGTAAATCTCACAAGGAACCAATCATTTATTATCGAAGTACTCTTTATTAAAAATCATCTACTAATCTGCAGATTTTTATTATTTCATTATCCTCGTACACACACGTGGTATATTAATGAGAATCATGGTTTGTGGAAGTTGGCAGCTGCTTTTACTCTAAGTACACCACATATTTGAACATGTAGAAAGAATTATACTTTTGCACTTACAAGTGTACCATAACCCCGTTTGGTTACTTTCACTCGCTGGTGGGGTTAGACTTTTGCAAGATTCGGGGCCATTGGAACATTTTTATTGTCCAGTATTCGATCTCACTTACAGGTCGTAGCTTTTGAAAACCAACGGTTTAGGCCCCTCGTTCACCTACCCTCTAATCGTACAACTGAGAGTTGCTCTATATGTCGGAATAAAAGTCGACGATGCTTATTTCGTAATTTATTAATCTGATTTCAGTACAATTTCACTTTTGTGCTTTTTTTTTTAATCAATAAGAGCCTTGATTTCGATTTTGGAACCCTAATTTTCGCTCTAGAAAATTCTTTCCATGGACAATTATTTTATTATCGCATTATTTCGTAGTCATATTGGAATAATTATTGTTTCGTAACATATATTCACTTTTGAAATAAGTATCATCTGGGCAGCTGCAAGCCAAGGTAGGCAGATGAAAATACGCTTTCTTTCTGGTTTCTTAAAGGAATTAGCAAACAGATCAAGTAGTTGCAACTAATTTTACAAAATTGACAGGCATAATCCAAGGAAAGCACCGACTATTTCAGCAAAACAATATCAATACGATCATCTTGATAAAAAATTGTCTTGTTTTGTTAAAATGTTTCTGGTGATTTGATTAAAAAATAGCCTGACAGTGCGGATATCGTTTTAGACTGGTTCTCTTGCATCCTTGCTACGGCCGAATCGTTCGAATGTTATATATTTGATTGAATAAACCTTCTAAAAGTATTTTATAATTTACTAATTTGCTGTTTCGCGCGCGCACACATTTCACCAAGTTTAAATCAAAATATATAACTTTAAAATACGTCTTGAAATTGACATCAAGTATAAAAATATTGTTCACCTGATTTTAAAATATAAAAAAGGTAACTCATTTATTTTTGTGTACCCTCCTACTAACCACAATAATATATTGGGTAGAATAATTTCGGACAATTAGAGAAATAATTATATTAATAGAAACAATTAGGAGCGCTTCTTTCGATGCCTTCAGATCGCATCTTTAAAAATTGTATTAGAGATGTGAACAAAAATATTTTATAAACAAAAATGCTAAAAGTAATATAAATCTCATTAATAGTTAAAATTTGATTAATATGAGATTTTTTTTTTTGATATCGGTGGCGGCTAATTTTATTTTTCGAGGGATTTCTCTCTTTTTAGAATTGTTAAACCTGATTTAGGGAACTTGGTGATTCCACATTATAGAGAATATATATTTAATATACTGATTTATTTTGATTATTTAAACTTAAGTTTTAAATGATCCCACACACAAATACTATTTCATATGAACAAATAATATTTATGATATATATTTTTTAAATAAAAGGGCGTACCTGGATCTGTAAAAAAAAAAAAAAAAACATTTTTTTAGAGAGAAAGAGGGAGCTATCAAAATATTTTGAAAAAAAAAATTCTTTACAGATCCAGGTACGCCCTTTTATATAATCTTAATTGATAGATTGCCTTTTGACTCAAATAATTTTTAATTTCACACTTTATGCATAAAAAAATTAAATTAGCTCTCATATATCCACGGTAATATTTTCTTTATTGAACATATTGGATCATTAAAATGAAACTCGAAAATATAATTTACTCTAAAACATCTACGGTTCGGGCATAAAGTATTTGAAAAATGAAATTAGGATCGACAATTTGTTTATAATAATATTAGGAAAATTAATTTTAAGGAGTTTGTGGATATCATCAAGAATTTTGATATAAAATATTTTCATACTAAAAAAAAATAAAGCGAATATACACATGTATATATATATATATATATATATGTGATGATGAATTGCTGTCGACTTATCTGTGATGAGATCCTGTCGACTCATGTAATGAGATGATGATTCCAGTAGCTTTTGTAGAGATCCTGTCGACTACTGAAATAAATGTTGAAGTCCTGGTAGCTCTTGTTGTACTGTGTTTACCAAGAGGAACAGTCAGGATGTAGAGTTTTCCAGTACCTCTCTGTACCTTGGAAGACCTTTAAAAGTTCTCACAAAATACAGGCAGTCGTGGTCGAGGCAGAGTGGAAAAGCTTGGGATATCCACACAAAAAACGAAGACACAGTTGCACTAAGAAAGTTCCGTAAACAGATAAAAGTTGAGCTAGTAAGGCAAGATGGAGATAGACGAGTTCTTCCTAACTACATGTTGGATGAGATCGACATAACATACGACATACGACCGACGCGGCTTGCACTAAGGGTGAACTAAACTAAACTGAACTGAACTGAACTGAGCTGTACTGAACTGTACTGAGCTGTCAAGTCACTGTAAGGTGATGTATTTATAGTTTAAAAGACGGGGGGGGGACCTTATGTGACAGGGGCGTTTGAGAAAGGGCGCCTTTACCTGTCCAGGTGTGAGAGGGGTCCCTGCATTCCACCACATGTGCCAGTGTGGGTGGCCTGTCGTGGGAACTGTGAATCTACCTGATTTATGACTTCCATACTTAGACTCTGTTGTTTTGGCAATACTATGCTCGATCTCTGCTTTAGCTCAACTTTTAAATCTATTACAGATTTTATTTATTTATCCACTTTGTACAAATTACATTACATAGGGTGATGTAAAGACACAGATTAATCATGCGCATAATTATTTATAGATGTGTTTCTATATACAACATGACAATCTTGTTATAAGTTATCTACACAATATGAGGTTGTTGTTTTAAATTACCATAGATGGGCCCCGGGAGTGAAAGGGTTTATCCGGGTTTAGGCGGGTAAAGCCTCTCTAACACAGGTAAGTAATTAAAATTTCTTTTAATTAATTTAAACTGTGAGGGTTAAAAAGGCTATAACAAGATGATATTTGTTGGATATATAAAAGTGAAATAAAAATGACATTTTGTTTGATTAACAAAAAAGATTATTAAAATAAAATGATGACATAAAAATTCACATTTTAAGAGAATATTGGTGGGCGTTGGACAGGGTTAGTAGTTAAAGAATGAGCAATTGTGAGATTTACACATGCAATCAAATACTTAGGTCCAGGTGCAAAGCGAGGATATGGACTTGAGCGTCTTCCTAGGCAATGTTTCACCTGTGATCCTGTATAGGGTAACAGTGCTTTGTCACAATTGTAGTGTTATTGGGTTGAAAAGTTGTTGAAGAATATGTAATTGTTAGAAGTGCCCATGTAAACCAAATACTCAGATCCAGGTGCAAAGCGAGGATATAGACTTGAGCTGTCTTCCTTGGCAATGTTTCACTTGCGATCCTATATAAGGGTTACAGTGTTTTGTCACTATTTTAGGATTATTGGGTTAAAAGTTGTTGAAGAAAAGTTGCTTATTAATATGATTGAGAAAGGAGTGAAATAGAGCCATGCGATAAGGAGAATTGTAGCGACAGTAGTTGATCTGACTTGACTCGAAATCAAAGGTTGAATGTGGTCCGCTAGAGCTGAAAAAAAAGTTGAAAGTTGAAAAAAGTGAACGCTTTGTGTATGCGTTGGTGATTTGCTCTGCGGATGAAATGAAATAAACTCTTGAAGCTTGTTCAGACCAGAAGTTTGGATTTGTAAGTCTGGGGAACTGTGTTCAAGGCGTTTGTTGAATTACGAAATCAAAAAATAAATTTTCAAGCAGTGCTGTCGTTTTTCTACATTGATGTGACGCAATGACTGAAAAGATAGTGATGAAAAATATAGGGAATTGGTTAAAGAATATGATTGTTGAAAACGATTGTTGTAGATGCCCGATAGTGGATGATAAACCTTGTCAGATAATAAAGGTATTTAAACAAATAAAATATAGTGAATAGAAATATAGAAATATGATTGCGGGTACAAAAAGTGTAAGTGGACAAAATTAAACCTGTAATATATAAAATATATAATAAATAATAAAATAAAAATAATTTTTGAAACAATTAGATGTTTTACAATACTAAAATAATATCATGAAAAATAAAAGTAAATTTGATTAAAGGTTTTTTTTTTTTTTTTAAATGTTGGATTAAAAAATTTGTTTATATAATTGAAAGGTAAGAATAAGAATAATTATTCAAGATTTTATACAAAATTTATAATATAATTGAAGGTTATTAATGATTGGATAAATTTTAAGTAGTGTAAAATTGAACAAAAATTGTCTCTTTTGACGAAAAGTTACAGTTGTGGTGTGTGACTAGATTATATCCCTTTGGTAACATCGGTGTTTCTATGACTCTGAAACTGGGAATATGTGAAATGATCTTATTGTTTGTCCTCAATTCTGGTATGTAGAGAATGATTTCTCTTTCGCGTTAAAAAGTCTATATAAGACTTAACCAAATTGTTTTAATTGGTGTTATCAATTAACATGTAAAATGTTTAAAGTATGTTGTGTTGTGATATCTCGTTGGTGAGATTTGTGAGATTCTCGAGGAAATCTAAATGGTTGGTTTGAAACATTTGTTTAAAATGGCGATCATGAAGCTAGCGGTCAAGATGACTGCTTGAGGGGGGAGAGAAGATATTCTCCTTTTGTTGAGTTGGCAATTTTCTGCTATAATTGAAAGATATGATTTTCTCGGTGTTCGCAGTTGTTGTGTTTCGAAGATAGTTTAGAAAAAATATTATTCAGTGTTGTCAGGTTTAGATGTGTGGTGAAAGTTCAACTTTCAACGTGGACACGCTTTGAGTTGAGATGTGGTGTCACAGGCGTGAAGGCGTCTTTGGCCTGAAAAGTGAAAAAGTTTTGTGGTGTGGCACTGTGACACGAAGTGAGAAATGTGAATGAAAAGGTGTCACGTGAAGTCTTAGTTTGGTACAAATCTAACCTGTTTCACCATGAATAACAAATTTAATTAAGTCATGGGTGGTTGTTGTATGAAACACATCGAGAGAATATTTGACTGTTAGTGGATGTGGCACGCTTAATGTGAAATTATTTTATTGTGGCGACGATATAGAGCTAAGTGGAGCTCGAAATTGAATTTGTGTGTTGAGTCGCGCACTAATAATTGTTGCCAATTTGAGAGAGTGATATGTGAGGGTGTTGTAAGGTTTGTTGAAAGAAATGTGCTGATAACCAACTATGCATGTAAAAGGAAAAGACGAGGGAGTGTATTTATCCTCGAATATTAACGATTGTAATCGTTTTGGAAGGCTGTGACTTAAATTAGCTACTGGCGGTGAAGTGGAGTGAATCTTTATTCCTAACTTGTTTTGGGAAAGATAGTTGTTTTCCCTAGTGGTGTTTTTGAAGATATTGTATCTTCCGATTTTTGCAATTAAAAAAAAAATGCGTTTCACCTATGTTAATTTATATTTAAAATTTGAATATACTTTTTAAATTGTTGATTATGATAATTAAAATGATTCTTATAAAAGGGTAATGTCGTGAGAGTTACAAATAATTTGAATTGGGCGCTTACTTAAAATAGTGAACATTACCAAATTTTAAGAATTGATAAAGATATTGGTCTTTTGATATAAAGATAACTAATAAGTAAAACAAAAATAAGTTGAGAATTATGATGAATGAGATTTTTTAAAAAATAATAATGATGATTTTTTTTTTTCAAGTCGTAGCTTTGGATAATTCCATTTTAGGTAAATTTAGGAAAGGTATGTAAGATTAGTAAATTAGTAAAAATGCGTGATGGGCGAATTTTTTTTTTTTTTAAGTAAAATTGAGAGTAATAACTTGAAATTTATAATCTGATTAAAAATTAAAGTAAATTTGATCAATGAAAATGTGAAAGTTTTAAAAATTGAATTAAAAAATGGTATAAAAAAGGTAAAATTTGATTTTAAAATGCTTAAAGTGAAAATATAAATACAAAATTTATAGGGAATCAAGTTTTGAACTTGAGGATAAAGTTAAGGTAGGTTTTTTTTTAAAAACTTACAGTTGTGTGAAAGTTCAGTCAGGAAACTTGGTCTTGGCTTGTATTCCTGCTGACGTTGAAGACGCTCCATGTATAGCTTGTAGACGCTTGTAGCTTCTGTGAAGTTGATTGTGGCTTGTTGCCTTGAGCATTGTCTCGACGATGTCAAGTCGAAGGTGTGGAAATTGTCACAGGGTTTGGGCCACATCGCTGCTCGGTTTCCATGTCTTGTGGGAATTTCGGCTGTGTCGTTGGGGTGGTCAGCTTGCTCCTGGCGTTGGCGATCGGTTAGCGGGTATGCGGAAGTCCGTTGGGGCGGCGTTTCTTCCGTAAATATCTTGGGGAGAGATTGCTTGGACGTTTCGTTGGAATGGTCGGGCTTGTTCCTCCATCTTCGCTCTTTCTCGCTTCCTATCTGAACAGTCTTCTTACCTCTTCGTTGTGTCATCCTTCGTTTTGGTCATCCTGTCGACTTAAATGTGATGATGAGTTGCTGTCGACTTATCTGTGATGAGATCCTGTCGACTCATGTAATGAGATGATGATTCCAGTAGCTTTTGTAGAGATCCTGTCGACTACTGAAATAAATGTTGAAGTCCTGGTAGCTCTTGTTGTACTGTGTTTACCAAGAGGAACAGTCAGGATGTAGAGTTTTCCAGTACCTCTCTGTACCTTGGAAGACCTTTAAAAGTTCTCACAAAATACAGGCAGTCGTGGTCGAGGCAGAGTGGAAAAGCTTGGGATATCCACACAAAAAACGAAGACACAGTTGCACTAAGAAAGTTCCGTAAACAGATAAAAGTTGAGCTAGTAAGGCAAGATGGAGATAGACGAGTTCTTCCGAACTACATGTTGGATGAGATAGACATAACATACGACATACGACCGACGCGGCTTGCACTAAGGGTGAACTAAACTAAACTGAACTGAACTGAACTGAGCTGTACTGAGCTGTACTGAGCTGTCAAGTCACTGTAAGGTGATGTATTTATAGTTTAAAAGACGGGGGGGGGGACCTTATGTGACAGGGGCGTTTGAGAAAGGGCGCCTTTACCTGTCCAGGTGTGAGAGGGGTCCCTGCATTCCACCACATGTGACAGTGTGGGTGGCCTGTCGTGGGAACTGTGAATCTACCTGATTTATGACTTCCATACTTAGACTCTGTTGTTTTGGCAATACTATGCTCGATCTCTGCTTTAGCTCAACTTTTAAATCTATTACAGATTTTATTTATTTATCCACTTTGTACAAATTACATTACATAGGGTGATGTAAAGACACAGATTAATCATGCGCATAATTATTTATAGATGTGTTTCTATATACAACATGACAATCTTGTTATAAGTTATCTACACAAAATGAGGTTGTTGTTTTAAATTACCATATATATATATATATATATATATATATATATATATATATATATATATATGTGGTAACCGAGGGTCAAACCAGTAGTAAACGAGAGGGACAGTCAGGGCGTGGAGAGTTTTCCAGTACCTCTCTGCACCTTGGGGGACCTTTAACAGTTCTCACAGTGTACAGGCAGTCGTGGTCGAGGCAGAGTGGAAACTTTGGGAATGTCCACACACAAAAAACGAAGACACACAGTTGTAGTAGGAAAGTTCCGTGAACAGATAGAAATCGAGCTAAGAGCAAGATGGAGATAGAAAAATTCTTACTGTTTTACATGGTCGATGAGGTGGTCCTGGGTACAACCGACAAGGGCACACGCCGATGGTGAAGTGACTATAATTTCGGCTAAAATCGAGGTTTTATATATCTTTGCCGAAGAGGGAGACATGCGAGAATTTGGACTTTGAACAGGTCCAAAGGGCGTGGGGCGACTGCGCTATTCTGCACCCTTTGACCTTGTTGGCAACGACTTGCCGAATTCCTCTTTAGGGTTGTTGGATTTCTATCTCGATCTCTTTCTTCTTATTATTTTTTATTATTATTTATAGATGTGTTTCTATATACAACATGACAATCTTTTTATAAGTATTACACAATATGGGGTTGTTGGTTTAAATTACCATATATATATATATATATATTAAAAAACGAAAGAAAAAATAAAAGATAAAAAGATCAGGTGTTGAAATCAATATTAAAAATGGCATATCCTGACCAGGAGCACATGTGCTTTACAGAAGGCAGAGCGCCATCTGGTGGAAAAGAAATAAACTAAACATTGATTTAGCCTGTTCCCTGATATTTGGCAAACCCAATTTCTTGATAAATCAAGAAAAGCCATCCACGAACGCGTTTCGCGCTTTTGGCGCTCGTCAGCGTGGAGTAGGCTGAACCACTGCGACCAAAATATAATCTTTTGGTCCCAATGGCTTCCTGAAAAACCAAGAAATGGGTATTTAAGGCCAAACTTGCCTAAATACGCTTAGCACATTAATAGTTGATTTCTGTTCCACCAGAAGGCGCTCTGCCTTCTGTAAAGCACATGTGCTCCTGGTCAGGATATGCCATTTTTAATATTGATTTCAACACCTGATCTTTTTATCTTTTATTTTTTTCTTTCGTTTTATTATTGTTCTAAGCGTATTTACGCAAGTTTGGCCTTAAATACCCATTTCTTGGTTTTTCAGGAAGCCATTGGACCAAAAAAATATTTTTTGGTTGCAGTGGTTCAGCCTACTCCACGCTGACGAGCGCCAGAAGCGCGAAACGCGTTAGTGGATGGCTTTTCTTTATTTATCAAGAAATTGGGTTGGCCAAATATCAGGGAACAGGCTAAATCAATGTATAGTTGATTTCTGTTCCACCAGATGCCGCTCTGCCTTCTGTAAAGCACATGTGCTCCTGGTCAGGATATGCCATTTTTAATATATATATATATATTATTTAAAAATGCCTATTTTGGATCATAAAGTTTTATTTCCGATATTTCTTGTGGCAACTCACCAAACTTCTCCGGGGAACAAGATTGTTTTGATAAGCTCGCGTATCAATTCACGAGTATGTACAACTGCTATAAAATTTAAAATATCTAAAATATGCAATAAGCATGTTTATAAATATAATTAATAATAATAATATAATATATAAAATATTAAAATATAGAGAATTAATAAATATATACATTTAAAATAAAAGAATTGAAAATAAGTAATTTGTTATATATATATATGTATAGTAGTGGGCTATATGGTTTTAAATTGTAAGTATAGATGAGGGATGTCTATTTTTCGGTTGATACTGTTTTTATCTTCTATTGAGGTCCACCTTTCTAGAAAAAGTCTTGAATGTTTGTCCTTGATATTTTGATATACTATTTCAGTCGAGTCAAAATTTTGGTATGTGGTCCTGTTTCAGTGCGTGGTCTACTAAAAGGGAAAGAGGGCTATAGTTTTGAAGGGCTGTCCGGTGTTGATTGGTTCTTTCTTCTAGAGTTTTCACTGTCTCTCCTATGTATGTAGCTGGGCAAGATCGGCAAGGGATTCTGTAAATGAGGTTGGTGTCTGGTATATCGTTTTGATGTTGTACTTCTTGAGGGCTCTACTGATTCTTTCGATGCCGTAGCTGTATGGAAGTGTGCAATATGATTTATGAGATTGGCTATTGGAAGGAGGGATGAATGTTGATCTGTAGAATTGTCTTTTGATAAATTCTGTGGGAAACTATTGCTTTGTAATTCATTCATTAGTATTATTCTTTCTTGTTGTACTTTTTTCTAGATTATTATAGCAATGAGTAGATATTCTTTTTGATAGGGTTTTTATGACAGATATTTTATGGTTAATAGGGCCGAATGAGCTGAAATTCAAGTAACCACCTGTGTGAGTTGGCTTGCGGTAAATGCATGTTTCTATTCTAGAGCTGTTTCTGGTGAGAATTATATTTAAGAATAATAAAGAGTTTTTTTCTTCTATTTCATGGGTAAATGTGAGAAATGGTTTATATTGTTCAAGAAATTCAGAATGCTTATTGTATTGTTGTTTTCTGTTATGCGAAGAATATCGTCAATATATCTTTTCCAGAATGTTATTTTAGGTGCTTATTATCTATTATTAATTGGTCAATATTATTCATGAAAATGTTTGCCAGAGCTGAAGATATTGGGTTGCCCATCGGGAGGCCTTTGATCTGTTTGTAGTATTGATTCTTGTAGTTAAAGTAGCTGAATGATAGGCACAGTTTGAGTAAGTCTATGAGGGCTTCCTTTGGTATAGACAATGGTAGGTTGGGGTGGGCATTCAAGAATTCAGAACTTTCTGTAATAGCTTCATCATGTGGGAGTGAAGTATATAGCGATTCAACATCAAAGGAGACCAGGCGACTGTTTTCTGTTATTTGAGTTCTTGAAATTATTTCTATTGCTGCTGTGGAGTTGGAAATATGCCAGATATACCAGACACCATCCAACTTAAAAACACTTCTCCGCCATCCCGATACCAAACATAACACAAACAACAGTCAAAAATCCAACCTCATTTACAGAATCCCGTGCCGATCTTGCCCAGCTACATACATAGGAGAGACAGGGAAATCTCTAGAAGAAAGAACCAATCAACACCGGACAGCCCTTCAAAACTATAGCCCTCTTTCCCTTTTAGTAAACCACGCACTGAAACAGGGCCACATACCAAATTTTGACTCGACTGAAATAGTATATCAAAATATCAAGGACAAACATTCAAGACTTTTTCTAGAAATCTGGACCTCAATAGAAGATAAAAACAGTATCAACCGAAAAATAGACATCCCTCAACTATACATAAAATTTAAAACCATATAGCCCACTACTATACATATATATATAACAAATTACTGATTTTCAATTATTTTATCTTAAATGTATATATTTATTTATTCTCTGTAAAAATATCATGGATATCATCAATCATTTGGACTCACTCGGCTAAACTATAGGTTAAATTATGATGACATACAGATCGAACTTCCGAATATACTAAAAATAAAAATTGAACAGCTATTGCAGCAAGTTCTGGCAAAATTATCTCTTACGAAAACATACTCAAACTATAGGTTACTTTATGATTAATTCATTTCAGAACATTATTTTTCATGCAATCTGTCCTCAGCTTTAGTGAGTTTTATTGCACAGATCAGATTAATATCAACATTGATCAAAGAAAATCATATTTACGTAATTAAGAAAGAAGATTTGTACTGTAGGTTATGCGGAAGTCAGATAACCGATGAAATATACCATTTTACTGCTGAGTGCGGGGATCTGGAAGGAGAGAGAAAAAAGATCCTGAAAAGTCTTCCTAGACCGCATTTGAACTCAATAAAGATAATAAAAACTGTTTCAGATAAGAAAAGTTGGGCAATAGAACTGTTCAACTATCAAAAAGCGGTTGTATATAAAATTGCACTCGTGGAAGAGAGAAGAACAGGGGCACAATAAAAAAAGTCACCCTGTTTACCATACCTTAATTGTAAATACTCTATCTCTCCCTTTTCTCTTGTGTTGAATATTGTCTGTAATTCCACGGCGAATCTGTACAGGGCAAGACGCCCTAATAAAGTTGTTTTGTTGTTGTTTGTTTATATTTATTTATTCTCTATATATTAATATTTTATATATTATTTTATTATTATTAATTATATTTATAAACATGCTTATTGTATATTTTAGATATTTTAAATTTTATAGCAGTTGTACATACTCGTGAATTGATACGCGAGCTTATCAAAACAATCTTGTTCCCCGAAGAAGTTTGGCGAGTTGCCACACGAAATATCGGAAATAAAACTTTATGATCCAAAATAGGCATTTTTAAATAATCTAATATATGGATTGCTCTATTTTCATATATATATAAAGTGGTATAAAAGATGGGGAAATAAACACACTACAATTTGGAAGAGGAATCCAGGCAACCAGAGAGAGTGAGAGAGATTGAGATTGAAACACTTTTTATTGACATCTTGTCAAATATGTTTTACAAATTTAATGAAGAATAATGGGAATATTTTCAATGATTTATGAGTGAGGAAGGGTCCGCCTTCTCGATAGGGTCCTCCTCTAGACTTTGAGAGTGTCCTCTTGGACCCCTCGCAACTCCAGGACCAGGAGGTTTTTGTAGATGCGGGTCTTGGCAGATGCCATGATGGCCAAGGCGTTGTCCTCCAGGTCATGCCCGAAGATCCAGCTCTGCAGGTCAGGGGGCCGCTGGATGATGGTGAAGGCCTCCACGATTACTGGCCTGATCCGCCTAGAGGACCAGTAGCGGTGGGCCAGTGACAGGTCTCCGGACCCACAGGCGATGCAGGAATCCCAGGCTGAGGCCGGATGCGTTGGATGGGGAAGAGCGTGCAGGGCCAGCCGCACAGCAACATCGGCATTGTGCCCCGAGTGAGCACCTCGCCGGAGAGAAGACCAGCTGGTGGAGATGGGTATGCTGACGTGAGAGAGCCACCGGCCCAGTAGCTGGGTTATGGGAAGTGCAGCCAGGCGTGGACGCTCCAGCATGCGTCGGGCAGTACGGGTGGTTAGGCGCTAGATAGGAGTGGCCGTCCCGCGCAGCACAATGGCATTCTCGATGTTGTCACCACGGTGGGTGTGGTTCCGGTTCTGCTCTGCAAACTGGCTGCAGAAAGTGGTGAGTGCCGCGACGTCAGCTAGGGTGGCGCGGGTGGAGCGCAGAGGGAGGGATGAAGAACTGATGAATGCACCAACGCGCAACCCCGCCCACCGTGATGCGACCAAGAGATCTGGAGGCCGAAGGAACCGACAGTCCCCGATGACATGGAGCTCCTGGAGCTGATGAGGCGGCAGCACTCGCTAGTTCAGCTCCAATATTTTCGAGACGGCCTCCCAGAGCCGGAGCAGCCTGCGGCGCCGAGGTGGAAGCCAAGTCCCAGATGTCGAAGGAGACAGCCACGTCCAACTCACAGCGAGCCAAGAGTAGGCGTTGAGGCTTCTGCGCAGCGCGGCTTGCAAGCCCTTCAAGCACGCCAGGCGAAGCTGTGTCCCTATGTCCAAGAGTCCGAGGCCGCACACGGAGACTGGCCTTGCAAGTACACCGCCCGGCAGCCAGGCAGTGTGCTGAGGTCCCCAGACAAAGCGCACCAGTCGGGCTTGCAGTTTGGCGATAGTGTGGTCTGTGGGCAGGTAGCCGTGTAGATGGTGCACCACGGCGGATAAGACCAGAGAGTTGGCGGCTCTGGATCGACCGACTAGAGAGAGGCCGCGGGTGAAGGGGACCCACCTCGTTATAGTACCCTCGAGCAGTGCAAGGAGATGTTCCTGGGCGGAGGAAGATATTGCAGATGTTACATTGCATACCAGTACCCGAAGCTGCTCTGATGTCCAGGAGATGCCAAGCTGCGCGTCGGTGCGGGCTCACCAGGCGCCGCACCATAGACCTCTGCTTTTCGCGAAGTTGACGTCTATTCCGGAGGCGCGCCGGAAGGTCTCAAAGATGTTTCTCACCACGTCGAGGAGCTCGTCGCGCCTGATGAGCAGCACGATGTCGTCGGCGTAGGCGAGGACATTTCCAGGGCCAAGCGCTCGCTCGAGGCGCACCAAGAGAGGGCCAGTGGCGAGGCTGAACAAAGCAGCGCTGACGGCGCAGCCCTGCCTCACCCCGTTCAGCAGATGGAAGGGCCTTGTGTGGAGGCCTCCGGCTCGTACAGCCGCATCCGCCACGGCATACAGGAGAAGGAACCACTCGATGAAGGCCGGTGGCAGCCACAAGGAGACCATCAGGGACACTAGAAAGCTTCGGTCCAGGGTGTTGAAGGCCGACTCTAGGTCCGTCGAGATTACAGCCAACTCCGACCCATTCCTCGTAGCCATGTATATCTCGTTGACTATTCTCGCCATGTTCCAACTGGGATACCTCCCCGGGACTGCGTATGTCTGGAACCGAGGCACCAAGACGGGGAGATGGTGCCGCAGACGCTAGAGGAGGATGTTGCCTAGGACGTGGTAGTCTACCGTGGGGAGCGAAATCGGCCTGAGGCGATGAGCCCAGGGTCGCCGTTGGACTTGGGGACGAGGCAGATAGTGCTGCGCCTGATTGATGAAGGCTAAGCCCCGCGGAGTTTGAAGGCTTCGAAGACGCGCCTGAGAGCCTCGACGAAGAAGTCTTCGTAGGCGATCAGAAATTCGCAGAGCAAGTCGTCCCACCCGGGAGCCCTTCCGAGCGGTAGTCGGCGGATGGCCGCCGCGATCTCTGCGCCTGTGATAACAGGGCGGATCAGTGGATCATCCTCTTCCAGGGTGAGGGGGGTGGTCGTCCCTTGGATGAACTCAGCGGCGGCGATGGGATCGCTGGGTTCACGGGCAAAGCGGCGCTGGTATATGTAGAATGCTCGTCGTCGCAGCTTCCCGCCCTCGATGATGCTGCCATTCTTATCCCGGATGTTCGTGCAGGCGGGCCTTCGGACGCGTAGCCAGCGCACAAGGTCGGGCACCGATGGGTAATCGGCGGCTGACGATGCTGCCCCCAGCCTGGCCTGCAGAAATCGCCCGGCGCGCGAGATGTGGTCGTCGTCGGCAACGCTTGAGACATGGAGTGATTTTACCTCCGCCAGGAATTCGACCATGATCTTATCATCCATATCTTATCCACCAAGCTTCGCTGGACATGTCCGCAATAGATTCAGCTGTTCTCTCTATTGGTGCCAGCAGATATTCATCCACCAGCACCGAACGAAGCATAGCGGCCACGCAGGGCTGGCGAGGGAAAGGAGGCGAACCCAGCTGGACGAGGACAGCTCGATGGTCAGATAGTCTGTAATAGATGGTTTTGTACAGTGTCACTCTCTCCAGCAGTCTCGATGGCAGGAAAATTCTGTCCAAGCGAGCGGAGTCCACTCGACGCTTGCTGCTGGCCACTCTGGTTGGAAGGTGTGCAGCGTCAAAGAGGGTGGCTACATCAACGAGAGCTGTCTGTTCCGTAAGCTCCGTGGGGGCCTCCACCGAGCCGGATGCCGTGTCGCTCGTGCTCTGGTCGTCGATGTTAAAGTCGCCCACCACCCAGGCGTCCTCCTGGATCGCGGCTACCTTGATGGACTCCAGCTGCTCGAGCCGCTCGCGTGGAAGGTGTTATAGGTGTCATTTGATCACGCTCACTTCCTGGCCACGGACGTCGATGGAGACGATTGAGATAATGCCCGGCCACAGGACGCGCTGCCGCAGGACAGCGACCCCCGGGGCGAAGAGGCAGGCGAGGCCCGAACCTCTGAGGGCTGCGGGGGGCACGATGACGGCGCTGTAGCCCAGACACAGATGTTTATGGCGCCCAGCGACGAGGAGTTGGTCTCCTGGATGAAGGCGACGTCTACGCGATGTTGACGCAGGAAGTGGCAGAGCTCAATGCTCCTCTCGCGAACGGCGAGCCCGCGGGCGTTGAAGGATGCCAGACGGAAGCTCATTGGGCGCTCCTCGTCTAGGCACGAACGGCCATGAGACGCTTGTAGATGGCGGAGTGGGAGTTGGGCAGGGCTTCCACTAGCATCTCGGCGACCCTAGTGAGCGCGGTTTTCTGCTGATCCCCCATCTTCTCCTGTAGCTTCTTTAGACCGGGGACGGTGGCTAGCGCTTCCAAGATCTCGCTTCTTTCTAGCCCTTCGAACTCAGGCTGGTCCAATATGTCATTGGGAACTCGCTCGAGGATATCGTTGAGCTGCTTCCGGGTCTTTAAAGGAGTCCCTGAGGGAGACAACACATTGGTCTCCTCCTTTTTCATTTCGTCTGGTGATGTAGAGGCCTTCGGGTTCTCCAGGGGCATATTAGGCATCTCCCGCGAAGATGTTTTGGACTTTTTAACGCCACTGGATAGCCTTTGTGGAGGAGGGGATGGGTCCACAGCGGCAGTATTTTGGGTCTTTGCAGCAGGTGGGGGAGCTGCACGTGGGGCTGATGATGCAGCTGGAGTTGGTGCTGCAGTCGATGGTGACCTGCGGCTGTCGTCGGTGAGAGAGCCGGCATGGTATTCGAGGAGGTGGGCTGACTTCTTCCGGCGTTCTTTGGGCCAGGATGGGAGTCCTCTGGTAGAAGTAGGCTAGCCTCTTGCACGCCAGTCTTCCGGGGGTAGTTGGAGCGTTTTTGGCCTTGTTTATGGCATAGAGAGTACCTGATGCCATAAGACACGTAAACGTGGCTGGTCACCCCCTTGGATTTGATTTAGAGATGGACTGGGATGTGAGAGAGCTTCACGCCGTCTCGAAGGGTGATGAAGGCCTCGCGACGTACGTCAGCCCAGTATGCATTGCCCAGCTGAGCATTTTCTGGACGATGAAGTTTATTTGTCCTTAGGGTCGCAGGGCTGCCACGAGGTCCCCGTTTTCGACGAAGAACGGAACGTTGCCGAACACGATACCCGTCCTCTACGAGCTTGTCGGCTTGCTGGACATTGGAGAGGCCGACCAGGATTTGCCCCTCCATCTTCGTCAGCTGATAGACGGTGCCCTTGCCCAGCTTGGCTTCCAGCGCCCGGAAGTACTGGTCCTGGGTGAAGTCTGGGCAGAACTCCAGGTAGACGCACTGGTCCGCCTACTCTGCTGCCGACCTGGCTCGGAAGGTCGCCTGCTTCTTCCTGGTGGTCTGACATTCGTGCACCTTGCTGGGTCTTGGCGTTGCTCGTGGCCTGCTGCTGTTGGGAGGGATCCTCGGTCCCTGGACACAGCCCTTTTTGGTCCCAGAGTTGGCGTGGTCAGGGTCATGTGGCATCCTCTTTGAGCCGCCCACTGTGGTGAAGTTCGCATCTTCGCCTTCGAGAAACTCGTCTACATGCTCCGGGCAATCAGCCCAGTTACGGCGAGGATTTGTATGCTTGCCATCCGCCGACGGCTCAGAATTAGTATGTTTTCTATTGTTTAGAGAATGACTTTCAGTCACTTATCTCCATCCCTATCCCTGAAAACGCGGAGCTCGCGCGGCGCGTGACCGCATGCCGAGAGAGAGAGAGACGGAACCGGCACAGCCGGGCGGCCTTTCGTGTCGCACACAATCCCCAACTGTATTAAAAGTCCCGAGGTGTTAACTGACGGGCCCCAGTGGTCGCCACTTGGAATTTCGCTAGGGCCGTCTCTCTCTGGGTTACCTGTAGGTTGGCTTAATTATTCGTGGAAGAGTATATATTATGACATAAGGCCCCCGTTGAAGAAGGCTGAACATGGTTTGAGTATACCTAAAGCTGCAGAAGCCAGAAATAGATAAAATAATTTAATAGTTGAAATTAATTAAAGCTATGGTGGCATAGTTTTATGTAAAATAAAATATTGTATATTACGCAAATAAATACTATTTACAAGCATTTTAAAATATATGAAGAGTTTGAAATTTAAGGGATTGTTGAAAATATAAAAGTCATAAAAGGCTATATACAATAACATCTAATATATTATAAGGGAAAGGCTATTGAGAGGTGTGAACAAGAAGAAGGGGAGTCACATATACATGATGGAAATATTAACGTCATTAAGACTGGGGAACTCGACACTTTAAGATATGTTTTTCAGGCGGACTTGGCAAGGGGAAACTTGGCCTGGGCTTTCTATGCTATAGGTGTAGAGTGCGAGAAATGAGGTTGAGGGTGGAAATTGCGTGAGCTCAGAACTGAAGTAAATATAGAACTACATACAATGTTAGGGGTTTGGCGAACAGAGCGAGGGGAAATATTCTTTGGGCCTTTCTACCTTAATTATTTCGATAAAAGGGACTCTAGTAGTTTTTACTAATTAAAAGAAAGTCTGCAAGCACACATTGCCAAACATTGAGCGAAATAATGACGGACCGAACAAAATCAGCGACGATTTTTAATGTACCTACGCGGGTATTATCGGACGTAGGTTATATCGTGCTGTTATGGACAAGGGACAAACATAGATTTGAAGACAGGGCCCGTGTGGCGAATGTGTGGCGCGAGGAGAAGGAGCGACCATGGCGCTCGATGCTGATTATTCAAGTGCGAACAAAAAGTATTTGATAAACATCTAGCAGTTAGTCAATCTGCATCCTGTGACGAACACACCAGTGGCTAGATGGTGTGGGTCGGTGGATATGCTAGAGAGTAACCCTACAAAATATATTATCGTAAATGAAGAGTGGAGATTAGTGGAAATAGTAGATCGATAATTGATTAATCAATAATTATATAGAGGGTCTCATGGGCTGGTAGAAGGTTGACAAAGTTGTAAGAATAAGAGGGACATTCAGGGTAAGATTGATTAGGGTCACTAAGGGTTGGTTGTAAGCAAGGCTCACGTGGTGGTTGCAATTCTTCGACATCTGAGCTAACAGAGTGAATTATGGGTCGATTAGGGCAAGAATTTATTTTTCGTGAGCCGTGCTTACAAGTAGGAGAGAAGGTCATATACAAATAGGTACAAATGTTTAGGTACTGGGCACTTTTTTTAGATAATTGATTATGAACTGCCTCTAAAGCATGCCTGTGTGCCATAGTACATTCATCCCAGACAATAAATTTGCATTGTCTAAGAAGTTCGCCCATTGCTGAATCAGCATTCAAATTACAAACTGGTACCTCATCCCTGGTCAAATCTAAGGGTAATTTGAAAGTCGAATGAGCAGTTCTGCCACCATGCAACAGAGTGGCCGCAATACCAGAAGAAGCTGTAGAAAGAGCAATGTCCCCAGTACTTCGTACCTTTGTAAGAAGAAGATTGATCAGAAAAGTTTTTCCTGTGCCCCCCGGAGCATCAAGAAGGTACAATCCGCCAGCATTGTTATAGTGACGGACACGTTGCATGAACTCAGCCGAGTGAGGAGAAGACCCATCGAGCAGAGTTCTGAGAGCTTCTGGGGGTTCAGGTAAATCAGGAATTCTGACCTACCCTGCAGAACAGCACATCCCAGGCCGCTCACCATTGTACTTAAAGGCAGTACAATGTAGACATTGTTTATCCATATGGCCAATCTGAAGAAAAGTAAATTGTTCATAATTCAGGGCCGGAATGTAATGAAAAGCAGCATTGAGCATATCAGCCCAAGTGTTAGCTCGTTGCCTGAAGTGCCGCAACCGGTCAGCCTCCTGTCGTGTTTGAGACTGCTGGGGAGTCTCTGATGCGCGTTGAACTCTGTGGCGCAGCCGGTCACTTTGGAGGCGGGCTTGAGACTGTTGGGGATTCTCCAATGTGCGGCTACTTTGGCCTCTAGCAGCTCGGGCAGCCATGCGGCGAGCTGCAGGAGTTCTTACTCCAATTGCAGATCTTTTGCGAGGCATATCAAATGGGATGATTAAATTTGAGAATATGTCCTAAAAAACAGAAATAGCACAATCAGTACCAAAAATAATTTTGTATATATAAAAAAAGCTTTTAAGGAAAACAGTGCAGACCCAAAACAAATCCAAAGTATCAGAATAAGTTACAGAACAAAACTGATTATCTAGTAGAAAAGGCAGAAGTATGTTGGAAATATATATAGATAGGGAGATGAGACGCACTCAACTATAGGAAAAAAAGCATACTACACATCTTATCAATAAGGTCTGCCTTTTTAATAATAGTATTATTTCATATTCAAAGAAAAGTAACAAAACAAAGGCCATCACAACAATAACTAAACATAAGAACCCATTGTCCACACATAGCATCATTAGGTTTGTAAATATCAAAACTACATTGTTCACTAACCATAACTTGGTAACTAAAACAAATTTCTCTCTTAACATTTCAGCAAAAAAAAAGGCTAAAAAAACTAATGGCAAAACATGTCAAACAGGTCAATCTTTAGAATGCTCAACTTTTTTTTTTCCTAGCCTAATATCTGCGTAGACAAAAAGAAAGCAGCATAATAGAACTACCACAAACAAAATATACAGAAATGGCAAGCGAATAAAACAGTAAAATAATTGGAAGGGTGAGGAGACAGGCTCTCTAATATAATTATTCATCTCTCTCAGCAAGAAAAAAAGGCTTATAAAAATGCAAGCCAAAATACAGTCATGTTAATAAATGTAAATAAATGTTCAGTAAAAAATAAAAGGGCACATGGAACTTAGGCAAATATATGACAACAACAGACTAAATTTTAAACTATCAATGAAACATATGATTTTTTTTAAGAATAACAAAACATAAGCCCATTGTTTACATACAGTATTAAAAGTTTGTAAATATTGTCAAATCTGCATTGTTTACTAACCGTAACTTTGTAAAATGTAGTGCCCTATCAACATGTCAGAAAAAATAATAATACTAAAAAGAAACTAATGCCAAAATAGCCATGTTAATATTTTAGGCTGATAAAAACCAAAGGGTATATGGATTATAGACAAAAACATGTTTTGGCTGTTAAATGAGACAGTAATTCATATTAAATTTTCACTACTGTAATTTTGCATATTGACTATTGTTTGTTTAATTTTAAGAATTATCATATTGACTGTGAAAAAACAAAGGCCAGAACAAAAATTAATAAAAAATAAGAAAGCCATTGTTTACATACAGTTACGCTATTTTTGTAAAGTTTTTTTTTAATTGCATTGTGTGCACTTACCGTAACTTAGTAATATAAATTTCTCTCTCAATACTTTTGTAAAAAAAAGTGACACTCGTATGAAAAGATATTTAAAAAAAAGTACGCAAGCAACTTGAAAAGAAATGCAGAACGCTCATTGGTCGCTTAATTGGCCTCGTGTTTTTACTTGCCTCGTATTTACTCCGGGTAAGCCTCGTATTTACTCCGCGTAAAAAAAAAATTCTTCAAATGAAAAAAAGAAATAGCCAAAAATACTAAGCAAAATGTAGCCGAAAATTTTCCTCAGGTTTATAAAAAGCGACATGCAAAATTTGGAACCAATTGGTTCAGTAGTTTTTGAGTTTATCGCGAAACAGACAGATAGAAATTGACCTTTATATATATAGAGATAAACAGAATATATGTATTATAGAATTATCATTTGTATTTAGGTACACGTGTGACTTCACTGCTCTCTTTGATGTGAGAAATAAATAAATTATTCTGGAGGTACTTAAAGTAGAGGTATCTCATTATTCGCTTATATAAATTTGTAGGATGGTTGAAACACGCTCTGGTAAGATGCAAGACCCAGCACAGGAGAGAATCAAGGTTGAAGAGTCTGCCAAGCCGCAACATGATGCAACAGCATCTTGCCACAAACGAACATTCGTAAATAACTGTATTTAGCGAATGTACCCGGCTTCGCCCGGTTTTTACCTGAGGAAAAGTTTGCCTAACGAGCATTTGTTGAAACGATTCTAGAAAACATCCTGTTAGGTTTTTTTATTATAATTATTATAGTAATATATATTTTAGGTTTTATTTTTTATTATTATTATTGTATTTTATTAATTAATTATAATTCATATTCATAGAATTTTATTGTTACTTATCATCATTATTTTTGTTGTTTTTTTTTTCTTCTTCTGTTTTATTTTGTCTTATATATACAACTAAATCGCATTAAATCGTAATGTAATTCCCTTTTGTTGATTGAACCTTTAGTGGTGATATTTCAGATTGGCTGAGTTTTAAGGAAAATTTCATTAGATCTATTGATCAAAATCCAACACTGGGAAATTTTCAAAAACTTCAATATTTAAATTCTGCACTAAAAGGAAATGCCGTTAGACTTATTAGGGCGTTCAATATTTCTGATGAAAATTTTCCTATTGCCTGGCAAACCTTGGTCAATAGATTCGACAAAAAAAGTGAATTGGCTTTTAAACAAATTCAAAATTTGTATGATCTAAAAAATGTAAAACAAGAATCGACTAAAGATTTACTTGATCTCCTGGACACTTGTAACGAAAGCATTCCGAATCTCTCTATCCTCGGATTGGAACGTAATAATTTATCAGATATGATTTTAATGCATATAATTCAATCAAAACTTGCTCGTTCAATAAGAAAGGAATGGGAGATGAGTTTGCTTGAGAAAGAATATCCATCTTATGAAAAGATGATTTCTTTCCTGGAAAGATTTGCTGGAAGTCTCGGGAGTTTTCAGAATAAAGAAAATTCAAAACAATTCTACAAAAAAAGTAAATCCACTCATTCTCATTCAGCAACATTTGCCTCTGGCTCTAGTATAGATAGCAGAGTCAAGTCATACGTCTTTTTTAAAGGTGAACATTTTTTGTTGAAATGTCCTAAGTTTAATGGTATGATGTTACCTGAAAGATGGACATTTGTAAAGGATAATCGTCTATGTTACAACTGTCTAAGATCTAACCATAGAGTATCGTCATGCGTCTTCACGCAAAATTGCAAATCATGTAATAAGAAACATCATACTCTTTTGCATCAATTCAAATCTGAAATGTTAAGTCCTGTCGCGGACATATCTCCGTTGACCCATGCCAGTGTCTCATGTTTTGCAGACAACAAAAGTCATGATCGGATATTACTCTCTACGGCTTTAATAAAGGTCAAATCGGAAAATGGCGTTCTTCAAACATGTAGAGCCCTCATAGATACAGGCTCTCAAAGGTGTCTTATAACAAATAGGTGTCGAAAGAAATTAAATCTTCCTCTTGCTGAATGTAAAACTACAGTTTTCGGTTTGGGAAATGAACTTGTAGAACAATCAATGGGTGAGGTCTCTCTAAATTCAGCCCACATTTCTCAAACCTAATATTCAACGTCAATCCTATAGTCATTGATAAGATCACATCAGAATTGCCCAATTTCTTTATAGAAAAGGATAATTGGCCTTAATTGAAAAATCTTCTGTTGGCTGACCCCAATTTTGACAAATCTAGCCAGATTGATTTAGTGATAGGGGCAGAGCTTGTTCCATGCTTATTTAACGGGAAGGTTAGATTCCAAAATTTATCCGGACCCACTGCGTGCGGATCCAAATTGGGATGGTTACTTACAGGTAAATTATTACTGTCAGGTGAAAATTCCAATCAAGATATAACTATGTTCGCGTCGGAGGAACAAGATGATTTTCTCAAAAAAATTCTGGGATCTGGAGTCAGTACCCTCTGCCAAATCTTTAACCAGAGAAGAAATTCCGTGTGAAGAAAAATATATTAATAACCTCAAAATTCTAGAAGATGGAAGGTACTCTGTTGGGCTGCCATTTAGAACATTGCCAACTCTTGGCGAATCTAAGATCATTGCTCTGAAACGATTTATTTCACTTGAAAGAAAATTACAAAAATCTCCAAGTATCCTAAAACAATATTGTCATTTCATGGACGAATATCTTCTAACCAATCATATGGAGCATATTCCCAGTGATGGGCTGGATACACCTTCAGGACAATGTTATTATATACCTCATCATTGTGTTTTTAAGGAGCAAAGCACTACCACTAAATTGAGAGTTGTTTTTGATGCATCTTGCAAAACTAGCAATGGCAAATCTCTAAATGACTTTCTTCATGTAGGACCAAAACTACAACAGGATATATTCAACATTCTGATAAGATTCGAACACGGCCAATAGATTTTTCAGGAGATATAGAGAAAATGTATCGCCAAGTAAGAATCGATTCTAGGGATTGTGATTTCCAGAGAATTTTATGGAGAAAAAAACCCATCAGAATCTTTATTGGGTTATAAACTACTGACTGTGACATATGGATTGTCTTGTGCGCCATATCTCGCCATGCGTACCCTACATCAACTTGCAAGGGACAAGGTTTCAACGTTCCCAATGGCCTCAAAAATAGTACAAACCGATTTTTATGTTGATGACTTGCTTTCTGGTGCAGAAACAATTGAAGAAGCTACATGTCATATTCGTTAAGTCAATAATCTTCTTTCTTCAGCCGGATTTTCGCTTTGAAATTGGAGATCAACCGTCCCGGAGGTCCTTTCTGGATTGTCCGAACAGGTTGAAGATAGGCATATTCTTCGGGATTTTGAGAGTGATTCATGGGTCAAAATACTTGGCATTTGTTAGAATCCTTCCTTGGACATTTTTCAGATTCTTGTTAATGACATTCCAGAACAAACGAATTCTAAAAGACATTTGTTGTCCCACATCTCCAGAATCTTTGATCCTATAAGCTGGCTGTCACCAGTTATTATTCGTCTTAAAATTTTGTTTCAATCACTTTGGAAACAGAAGTTGAATTGGGCTGATCCCTTGCCTGATACTTTGTGCTCTCAATGGAAGAAAATCGAAAAGGAATTATCCGTATTAAATAAAATTCAAATTCCTAGATACTTCTCGTGCAGGGGAGCTTTACTTTCTGTTGAACTTCATGGTTTTTGTGACTCTTCAGAAGTTGCATATGCGGCAGTATTTTATATAAGATCTCATTTCAAATTGGGCCAAGAGAAAGTTTCTCTGATTGCTTCCAAGACGAGGGTAGCTCCTCTGAAAATTATCTCAATACCACGGCTGGAGCTGTGCGCCGCAGTTCTTCTCGCAACTTTATATGATAGTATTCGCAATTCTTTATGCTTACAAATTGCTAGAGTATTTTTATGGACTGATTCCAAAATTGTTCTCAGCTGGATTAAATCTGAATCTAGACATTGGAAACCATTTGTCGGAAATAGGATTGCTGAAATTCAAAGATTAACTTTACATTCTTCCTGGCATTATGTAATTTCGAAAGATAATCCTGCAGACTGCGCTTCCAGAGGTATAACTCCTTCAGAGATGGTGGATCACTATCTTTGGTGGCGAGGACCAACTTGGTTCTCGGATGTGAACTTTGAAGATCCAATTCAAACTCAATATGATTTTCCGAAAGAAATTTCAGGTGAAAGACGAAACACTTTCTCTGTTTTTCATTCCACTAATCTTCTTTTCCCAGACTTCATTTTCAAATTCTCAAATATCAACGAACTTGTTAGAATTACAGCATGGATTTATAGATTTGTATTCAATGTCCAATGTTCTTTCAATGAAAGAAAGAAAGGACATCTATCTTCAAGCGAATTAACAAGATCAATTCACGATATCAATCGTTTCATTCAAAGTTCTGAATTTCAATCAGAAATTACCTGTTGCAAACAAAATAAATCTTTACCAACTAACTCAAGGATTTTATCTTTGAATCCTTTCATTGATGAATCTGGACTATTACGGGTTGGAGGAAGATTACGTCATTCAAATCTGCAATTTGATGAAAAGCATCCAATAATATTACCAAGAGATCATTTTATCACGGAATTAATAGTGCGACAGTGTCATCTGGATCATTTACATTCTGGTCTTCAACTGACCATGTCAGCACTACGATTACGATATTGGATTCCTGCAGGCAGAAAATTGGTCAAGAAAATAATCCACCAATGCATGGTGTGTTTCAGGGCTAAACGCCAAGTTACCAAGCAAATCATGGGAGATCTGCCTATGCACCGAATTGTGAAATCAAATCCGTTCACTAAAACTGGAATCGACTTTGCAGGACCATTTTTGATGAAACCAAACTTCAAAAGATCTAAAGTAAAATTAAAATCATATGTTGCTTTATTTGTATGTTTCTGCACAAAAGCAATTCATATAGAAATTGTATCAGACCTATCTTCAGCGGCTTTCCTCGCAGCTCTCAAGCGGTTTATTTCTCGTCGAGGAAAACCTTCTGATATATTTAGTGATAACGGGACCAACTTTAGGGGGGCTAACAACTTTCTCCGAGAGCAGTTTGGTATATTGAAAGCTTCAACAATTCAAAAATTCATATCGAATGAACGAATCAACTGGCATTTTATACCTCCTTCCGCCTCAAATATCGGAGGTATCTGGGAGGCTGGAATAAAATCCTTCAAATTTCATCTTCTCAGATGCTTAAAGTCTCAGATACTCACATTTGAAGAGCTGAGTACTCTGACAACTCAAATAGAATCTTGTTTAAATTCGCGACCTATTTGTCCTCTAAGTTCAGATTCAGACGAATTTAATCCTCTTACACCAGGACACTTCTTTATCGGGAGACCCTTAACTGCCCTTCAAGAATCTAATGATGATGATGTTCCAATAAACAACCTCGACCGCTGGAGACTAAATAAAAAAATTGAAAATGTATTTTGGAAACGTTGGAATCGAGAATACCTCAACAATTTGCAACAACGCCTAAAATGGCAAAAATCCTCACCCAACATTGAGGAAGGTGACCTCATCTTGCTCAAGGATGCCATATCACCACCAGCAATGTATTGGAGCCTTGGTCGCATCACCAAATCTTTCCGGGAGCGGACGGAAAAGTTCGAGTCGTCGAGGTGAAGACCAAGCACCAAGAACGCCTTACTAGAACTGTCTCTAAAATAGTACCATTACCTTTTGCTGAGGACAAAGTTAGTCCACCGAGGTGGAGAATGTTAGGTTTTTTTATTATCATTATTATAGTAATCTATATTATAAAACTATTTTAGAGGCGTAATATTCTTTTTAAAATAAAACAATTTCTACTGTCCTTACTGCGATGGAAAAATTAAAGGGAGGGCCTGGCTCATCAGTGGTGAACCCTCCCAGCGGTTTCGCCAGTTTAATCTACCATACCGCTGTTATATTGCATTTTTGGAACTTCCTTTTATAGGTGACTGTTGTAAGACTCTTGGAATGGGTATTTTAGAACAACTATGGACATAAGATTTTAGGACAGCAGAATTAAATATAATTATAAATATATAATATGCTTCGAGCAATCGCTCTTCCGCAAATTCCATCTCAGTAAGGACAGTAGAAATTGTTTTATTTTAAAAAGAATATTACGCCTCTAAAATAGTTTTATAATTTGATAACAGATGGCGTTCTAGTACATAGTAATCTATATGTTAGGTTTTATTTTTTAATATTATCATTGTATTTTATTAATTAATTATAATTCATATTCATAGAATTTTATTGTTACTTATCATCGTTCTTTTTGTTGTTTTTTTTCTTCTTCTGTTTTCTTTTGTCTTATATATACAAGTAAATCGTATTAAATCGTAATGTAATTCCATTTTGTTGATTGAAATAAATCGAATTGAATCTAATTGAGTCAGCTCGTTCTTTCTAGAAGAAACTTCAAAGAAAACGTGCTAACACATCCAATCCACCTATATATAGATTTATAAACGTATATAAATATTGTTATAAGCGTTTAAATATATTTTTGAAACATAATTATTTTAAAAACCTTTTTTAAATTTTAAATAAGATATTGTCACGTTTGTGTGAATTTTATAATTAATCATTTCTTTTATTTTCACAATGAATTATGTATATTATAATTTGAAAATTCATTATTCAAAATTCATTAATTTAAAATGTATTTTTTTTATATTGACAAACGATAATAAACAACAACATAAATGTTATTTGCATCTTCATTATTATAAAACAACAAAAAATTAAATTAAGAATGTAATAATATATTTTAACATAAAACACAAAAAAACGTTACAATATTTTCTTTAAATATATATTATTATCAAAATGCCAAGTTCTTTTCAATACATTTTAATATTATATTACTAAATTCTCAAATTAAATTTATTATATTTGAAAAATATTTTAGCGTTTTTACAATTTATTATAATTTATTAATAATTAATTTAATACCACCAGATGCCTCGAGAGGCGCTGCTTGCGACTAAAAGTAGAAAATTTGCAAATAAAATTGCAACGAATATTTATTTCAAATTAAATTCTAACCAGAAACCTTCCCAGTAGTATAGTAAATATATATATATATATATAACATCATAAAGTCATAAAGCTTCACGGCGATTGGATAATTTTAACTTTTAAAAACATTCATCGTGTAAACAAACTAACATTCATTGTGTAAACAAATACGTGTAAATTTATTAACCAATCAAATTTATTTATCGTCGCGACCAATGCGGCGCCAAGCGGTAAAAGGCTTGAACTAACGCTTTTTGGTTTTACATTAAAAAAAGCACATTAACACTTTTAGTTTTTAGAATAGCATATATGTTAAACGAAATCTTAAGCTACCTACATGCAAGATTTCCTAATGATTGATACTGTAGGTTTTGTGCAACGCGATAACAAACATCGATTTTGAATTTTTTTTTATAGATATAGGGATTATGGACAAAAAATAAATTTTGTAAAATATGGGTGTGAATATTTTTAAAATTAACAATAACGCCTATTTTCGGTAAAAAAAAATATTTAGTTTAACATTTATTTTATATATATTTTGTTATTTTAATTTTATTTTTTATATGAAAAATCTTTTTACATATAGTACAAATAATTAAAAATATAAAATAGGCGTTATAATATTCACCCCCATATTTTACAAAATTTATTTCGTCTATAATATAAATATATATATATCATTTTTTTCTTTCCATTGAATGTAACAAAATATTTTTAAAATCTAATTCTGTTGACGTTATGTGGCGCTGTGTTTGTTGTTGACACACATTAAATATGTTATACACCTTGATAAAGGTTGGCGTTCAGCCAACTGATATTTTGGTAAAATAAATAATAATTTGATCCAATATATACCTTTTTAATGGGAAAAAACTATATATATGTGTGTTTTTTTTATTGAAAACGTTTAGACTTCGGGTTTGGAATCGTTTTCTCAGACTCTATAGGCAACTAAAAAGTATTTTTTTTTGTTTATTACAGCACAAGCCCTTATATTCTATATTCTTATTGTTTAAATCGTCTGAAAAGGTTTTCAAACTCGATAGATAACAATATTTTGAATAATATAAAATAAAAAGGTATTTTCCCCTTTCAATTTGTACTTTTAACTTTCTTAGTATCTTTGTGGCGAGGACCAACTTGGCTCTCGGATGTGAACTTTGAAGATCCAATTCAAACTAAATATGATTTTCCAAAAAAAAATTCAGATGAAAGACGAAACACTTCCTCTGTTTTTCATTCCACTAATATTTTCCCAGACTTCATTTTCAAATACTCAAATATCAACGAACTTGTTAGAATTACAGCATGGATTTATAGATTTGTATTCAATGTCCAATGTTCTTTCAATGAAAGAAAGAAAGGACATCTATCTTCAAACGAATTAACAAGATCAATTCACGATATCAATCGTTTCATTCAAAGTTCTGAATTTCAATCAGAAATTACCTGTTGCAAACAAAATAAATCTTTACCAACTAACTCAAGGATTTTATCTTTGAATCCTTTCATTGATGAATCTGGACTATTACGGGTTGGAGGAAGATTACGTCATTCAAATCTGCAATTTGATGAAAAGCATCCAATAATATTACCAAGAGATCATTTTATCACGGAATTAATAGTGCGACAGTGTCATCTGGATCATTTACATTCTGGTCTTCAACTGACCATGTCAGCACTACGATTACGATATTGGATTCCTGCAGGAAGAAATTTGGTCAAGAAAATAATCCACCAATGCATGGTGTGTTTCAGGGCTAAACGCCAAGTTACCAAGCAAATCATGGGAGATCTGCCTATGCACCGAATTGTGAAATCAAATCCGTTCACTAAAACTGGAATCGACTTTGCAGGACCATTTTTGATGAAACCAAACTTCAAAAGATCTAAAGTAAAATTAAAATCATATGTTGCTTTATTTGTATGTTTCTGCACAAAAGCAATTCATATAGAAATTGTATCAGACCTATCTTCAGCGGCTTTCCTCGCAGCTCTCAAGCGGTTTATTTCTCGTCGAGGAAAACCTTCTGATATATTTAGTGATAACGGGACCAACTTTAGGGGAGCTAACAACTTTCTCCGAGAGCAGTTTGGTATATTGAAAGCTTCAACAACTCAAAAATTCATATTGAATGAACGAATCAACTGGCATTTTATACTTTCTTCCGCCTCAAATTTCGGAGGTATTTGGGAGGCGCTGGAATAAAATCCTTCAAATTTCAACTTCTCAGATGCTTAAAGTCTCAGATACTCACATTTGAAGAGCTGAGTACTCTGACAACTCAAATAGAATCTTGTTTAAATTCGCGACCTATTTGTCCACTAAGTTCAGATTCAGACGAATTTAATCCTCTTACACCAGGACACTTCTTTATCGGGAGACCCTTAACTGCCCTTCAAGAATCTAATGATGATGATGTTCCAATAAACTACCTCGAACGCTGGAGACTAAATAAAAAAATTGAAAATGTATTTTGGAAACGTTGGAATCGAGAATACCTCAACAATTTGCAACAACGCCTAAAATGGCAAAAATCCTCACCCAACATTGAGGAAGGTGACCTCATCTTGCTCAAGGATGCCATATCACCACCAGCAATGTATTGGAGCCTTGGTCGCATCACCAAATCTTTCCGGGAGCGGACGGAAAAGTTCGAGTCGTCGAGGTGAAGACCAAGCACCAAGAACGCCTTACTAGAACTGTCTCTAAAATAGTACCATTACCTTTTGCTGAGGACAAAGTTAGTCCACCGGGGTGGAGAATGTTAGGTTTTTTATTATCATTATTATAGTAATCTATATGTTAGGTTTTATTTTTTATTATTATTATTCTATTTTATTAATTAATTATAATTCATATTCATAGAATTTTATTGTTACTTATCATCGTTCTTTTTGTTGTTTTTTTTTCTTCTTCTGTTTTCTTTTGTCTTATATATACAAGTAAATCGTATTAAATCGTAATGTAATTCCATTTTGTTGATTGAAATAAATCGAATTGAATCTAATTGAGTCAGCTCGTTCTTTCTAGAAGAAACTTCAAAGAAAACGTGCTAACACATCCAATCCACCTATATATAGATTTATAAACGTATATAAATATTGTTATAAGCGTTTAAATATATTTTCGAAACATAATTATTTTAAAAACCTTTTTTAAATTTTAAATAAGATATTGTCACGTTTGTGTGAATTTTATAATTAATTATTTCTTTTATTTTCACAATGAATTATGTATATTATAATTTGAAAATTCATTATTCAAAATTCATTAATTTAAAATGTATTTTTTTTATATTGACAAACGATAATAAACAACAACATAAATGTTATTTGCATCTTCATTATTATAAAACAACAAAAAATTAAATTAAGAATGTAATAATATATTTTAACATAAAACACAAAAAAACGTTACAATATTTTCTTTAAATATATATTATTATCAAAATGCCAAGTTCTTTTCAATACATTTTAATATTATATTATTAAATTCTCAAATTAAATTTATTATATTTGAAAAATATTTTAGCGTTTTTACAATTTATTATAATTTATTAATAATTAATTTAATACCACCAGATGCCTCGAGAGGCGCTGCTTGCGACTAAAAGTAGAAAATTTGCAAATAAAATTGCAACGAATATTTATTTCAAATTAAATTCTAACCAGAAACCTTCCCAGTAGTATAGTAAATATATATATATATAACATCATAAAGTCATAAAGCTTCACGGCGATTGGATAATTTTAACTTTTAAAAACATTCATCGTGTAAACAAACTAACATTCATTGTGTAAACAAATACGTGTAAATTTATTAACCAATCAAATTTATTTATCGTCGCGACCAATGCGGCGCCAAGCGGTAAAAGGCTTGAACTAACGCTTTTTGGTTTTACATTAAAAAAAGCACATTAACACTTTTAGTTTTTAGAATAGCATATATGTTAAACGAAATCTTAAGCTACCTACATGCAAGATTTCCTAATGATTGATACTGTAGGTTTTGTGCAACGCGATAACAAACATCGATTTTGAATTTTTTTTTATAGATATAGGGATTATGGACAAAAAATAAATTTTGTAAAATATGGGTGTGAATATTTTTAAAATTAACAATAACGCCTATTTTCGGTAAAAAAAAATATTTAGTTTAACATTTATTTTATATATATTTTGTTATTTTAATTTTATTTTTTATATGAAAAATATTTTTACATATAGTACAAATAATTAAAAATATAAAATAGGCGTTATAATATTCACACCCATATTTTACAAAATTTATTTCGTCTATAATATAAATATACAGGGTGATCCAAAAGTCCCGCACAACTTTGAAAATTAATAACTCCGCGAATATTTGCGCTAGAGCAATGCGGTAAACACCATTGTGTTCAGGATGCAATGGGATTTTTTATGGCAAATAATGAAAATTTCGAAATTGATTTTAGTTACAACTTTATTCGCTAGATGGCGGTCTACCAGAATCAGCTATTCAGCGGCCAAATTGCTTGATAAATTGAAAAATTAACTGAACGACACGTATTTTTCCTTTTTGAATACCAGGAAAGAACCCAAATAATATCAAATGATAAATTAATAAAACACCATTTCGCCGGAAGTTAGAAGAAATGGTTAACGATTTTTAAATACAATCTGAGATATGTAAAATAGGTATATGCAAATTAAAACATGTCGCAAAAAAAAAATTGATATTTTAGATGCGGTTTGCTGGAATCCTCTCAGATATTTATATTTCGAAATTAATAAATTTATAATTTTTTTAATTCAACTCTCTCTCAGTATCGATTATGTTTATTTTAATTCATATGAAAAATATGTATCTATCTCTGATGATTTATTTTACTCTGGAATGCCGTTGTTGTTTTTGTTGTGTCCAATAAAGAGCCTCAGATGTCTCCATGCATTTCTATCACAGCAGCAGCAGCATTGTCCACTATCTTGGGTGTGTAAAGCAGCTGCTCTGGGTCTATGTCAATTTTCTGCAAGGCTGCGGGAATGAGAATATGTGGGTGGGTATTAGTTCCACACCAGGACAGTTGTTGCATGTTCTATAGGTTCTTGTGCCATCTGGATGTATTGTCATCCTTTATAATGTTTTGTTCTAAATCTTGTTATAGTTTTGTCATTTTTCTCTCGGAGTTTATTTCACATTTTGATCTTTTCTTATTTTTTGTTTAATTATCTTGTATTTTGCAAAAGCATTAGCGTCAAATAATGACATTTGTTCTTTCCTTTGGCTCAACTTTCTGGCTTCCTTTGCAAATTCAACTGCCATTTCATTACCCCCACGGGCAGGAATCCATTGTAGAATGCAGTTATTCTCCAATGATATCAGTTGAGTAAGTAACGAATGTATGTTCTGTGTGATTATACAAGGTATGTCCCATAAGTTCCCGGACTGGGTCCATAAAAAAATAAATAAATGAAAAATGTAAATGAATTTGACTGTTTATTATAGAAAAAATATCTGGCTACACGGTGGTACCAATATCGAGGCGGTACTTGCGCGCGCGCCAAGGTTATTCTAATTTATTTAAAGGTCACACCTAGCGCTGCGGCGATTTTACGATGGAACAAAAATTGAAGCAGAGGATTTGCATAGAATTTTGTGTGAAACTTCAAATATCAGCAACCGAAACTTTTGAAATGCTTAATAAAGCATTCCCCAATGACGCCCCAAAGAGAACAACTGTTTTTGAATGGCATTCTAGATTTAAAGCTGGCAGAATTTCCATTGAAGATGATCCTCGTCAAGGACGCCCAAAATTTCAAAGGACTGATGAAAATGTGCAAAAAATCACCGATTTGATAAAAGAAAATCCTCGAACCACTTTGCTGGAGCTAGAGCAAGACACAGGCATCTCTAAAACAACGATTGGAAGGATCGTAACCGAAGATTTGAAGCTCAAAAAGACTCCTGCAAAATTCATCCCAAGATTCCTCACCAATGAGCAAAATCTGTGTCGGCTTGCAACCTGTAAGGACATGATGGAAATGACAAGAACGGATCCAGAATGGAAAGACAAGATAATCACAGGCGACGAGACATGGGTCTATGGCTATGGCCCTGAAACCAAACCTCAATCTTCCGAGTGGAGAGGTTAGGGTGAGCCTAGACCCAAAAAATCCAGAAACAAGGTGTTGCTGGTCGCTTTTTCGGATAACAAGGGCATTGTTCATCACGAGTATCTTCCTGCAGGCCAAACAGTTATTAAGGAGATGTATTTGGGCATTTTTCGCCGTCTAAGGGAAGCGATTCGAAAAAAAGGCCAGAAAAATGGACTAATGGTGGCTGGATCCTACACCATGACAATGCTCGCCCTCACACAGCGCACTTGATGACTAGCTTTTTGGCGAAAAACGGGACACAAATCCTACTTCAACCCCCCTATTTCCCAGACATCGCACCAAATGACTTTTTCCTGTTCCCCAAACTTAAAGCAGTTCTAAAAGGAAGACATTTTGACACCAGGGATGACATAATAGAAAAATCGCCGTTAGCATTGAAGAGCATTCCAAAAGAGGCTTATAAAAACTGTTTCGACAATTGGGAGAAACGATGGCGCTGGTGCGTTGAAGCAAGGGGGGATCACTTTGAAAAGTTTTTATAAAAAAATTTAAAAAAAATCTTACCTTTTTTTTTATGGACCCAGTCCGGGAACTTATGGGACATACCTTGTAGTATTGCCCTTCTGAATTGCTTCTAGATCGGATATGAAGTCGTTGTACGGTATATTATAATTCCTTCTGCTTGATGCAGGGATGGTTGGTTAAGGCATTCATCAAGAGCTTTCCAGATAGCTGTCAGTTCACAAGTGAAGTTTGACGGAATCTTTCTTGCTCCTTCTTTGATTTTGATGTATGTTCCATCTTGCAGTATTATGTTAATCCCACCCCCTCCATTACTTATGGTAAGGTCTGATGATCCATCTGTATATGCTGTTAAATAATTTATCTGATCGCATAAACCAATTGTGTTAAGTCCTTTCCTTTTAAGAATGTTTTTGTTCTCTTTTTTTTTTTATTGCAGGGTTCATTCAGGTTAAGATTGATGATTACATTTGATGGCAATGGGGTAAGAAATATTGGTTATTCTCGAAATCGAAATTCATTATGTTTCATATTTATGCTCTTTCTAATATTGTTGTCGTACTGAAGTGTTTAAGATCTTTTGAGCCTTTCTATTTGTGTCCAGTTTAAATAGGTTCTATGGGATATGTGTTCGGTTTCTTTAGTTTTTAAGCTATTGGTGAATTTTATTGTTTTAAATTGTCTTCTGCTTTCAAGTAGGTTTAGACCACATTCTCTCTGAATTTTCTAATTGTTGGTATTTAAAACAGAACCAGTGATTAATTTGGCCGCTTTTGCTTGAACACTGTCTAGTCTTCTTTTTAGTGATGAACTTGAGGGAGCCCAGACGGGTGTTGCATATTACATTATTGGCCTTATTAAGGTGATATATGTTGTTCTGAGAATTTTGATTTTGCTCCCCAATTTGTTCCACATAGTTTTCTCAGAATGTTTAGGTTTCTGGTAGCTCTATTTGAGGTGCTAATTATGTGTTCTGTAAATCGCAATTCCTCATCAGGTATCACACCTAGGTAATTTGGAGAACAAATTTTATCAATTATATGGTTGTTTATGCTTATTTTAGAGTTAAATTCATGCCCTTTTACCTGTCAGTGAAGGAGACCTATAGGTTTGTGTTTATTGTTTTTTTTTTTGTCATTTTGAGTTTCATTGCCCACTTCTCATTGATGTGTTCAGTATTTTTCTGATATTTCTATACTTTTGTGCCATATGGCTATATAATCTGCATAACAGGCAACTTTTGTGTCTTCAGTGAGGTAAGGATGGATGTTGTTAAGGTTGTGTCGTAATTAGATGTACAAAAACTCAAACTTGACCATGACTCTTTTTTTAGCTCTTATTATTTTCGTTTGGACAACAAAAAATGTCCAATTTATATACACATATATTCTTACATAATGACACTTTAAAGAAAGAAAAAATCTTCATCTATTTACATACACAACACATCTCCCCCCTTAATAATACTCCAGTCGGTCTGGGGGTTTCCTTGCTCTCTGAGGTCTAGGACTGCAGACGGGCACTTGCACAGCGGCAGACTCTGGTTTAGGAGTGCAAGAGGGCACGTGCACAGCAACAGGCCCTGGTCTAGGAGTGCAAGAGGGTACGTGCACAGAAGCAGTCTCCTCCTTGTTTCCTGATGTAACCTCTGGAACCTACTCTTCACTTTATTTCTGACTTCCACCTACAGGCTTCACTCCTGATGTTCGAGGAAGTATCAAATTTCTTGGCTCCACTTGTTTCTTTCTCACAGGTCGCAATTGATTGATATGCCTCTTATACACGACGCCCTCGCAACTTATAAGGTAGTGACGGTTGCTCAGTAATTTCAAAATGGTACCTTTTTACCGTTTAGGTCCAGTTGCATAGTTGCGGAAATAAACCTAGCAAACTGTAGTAAACTGCTCCTGCCTTCTTACGGCCTCATGAAATACCTCTCGCGGATTTCCCATCTTGGTATTAAATTCGAGAATCTTGATTTTAAACTTCTCTTCATTAGCAGTTCCGCGGGGGAATTCCTTTATTACAGTTTGGCGGAATGCTCTATGAGCAAATAGGAATCTTTGTAGATTCGTCTCTAAATCATCCTTCCCATTATTCTTTCTCAAAAGGTTTTTAAACTCTCTTACATATCTCTCAGCTAAACCATTTGTACTAGGATTATACGGACTGGTCTTAGTGTGCCGTATACCATTTATTTTGGTAAATTGCTCGAATTCGTCGGAGTCAAACTGTCTTCCGTTATCTGTAACCAAATGTTAGGGCAATCCAAATCTGGCAAAAATTTCTCTAAGATGATTTATAATCGTTTGGCTAGTAATATCTTTGATGATAAAAATTTCTATCCACTTTGAGTATGCGTCCACGAGAACCAAAAACATTCTTCCCTTGAACGGACCCGCTAAATCAAGATGAAGTCGATGCCACGGTTTTTCGGGCCAAGTCCATTCCGAAATGGTAGCCGGGGGCATGCATGCCGATTCTTGGCATACTCTACATTCTCTAGGTAACTCCTCGATGTTACTGTCTATGCCTGGCCACCAAAAATACCGTCTGGCAATCATCTTCATTTTAACAATCCCCATGTGTATTTCAAGCAAGTCATTTAAAATTAAAGATCGTAATTTTTGTGGAATTACCACTCTTTCACGCTATTGAAGACAACCAAACTCCAAACTTAATTCCTCATTGATCTTGTAATGAGGAGCTAGTGGGTTTTCTCTCGGTACCCTTGGGAATTTCCAAACAGTTGCCTCCTCTAACATTCCTTAATACTATAGACAGTATTTTATCTTTGGGCGTCTCATATGCCACCTCCATAAAAGAAATCGGTAACTCATTCAACCTCCTGAGAAGAAGTACCTGGTCTTCCTCAAGAGACTCCCTGACACTCGATTCTAAAGGAAGACGTGACAATGCGTCAACATTGGAATTATCACTAGTTTTTCGAAATTCCACAGTATAATTAAATGCAGCTAATTTTAAGGACCATCTTTTAATTCTGGATGATGCACATATGGGAATTGGTTTATGAGGTGAAAATATATGAATTAAGGATCGGGTGTCTGTGACCAATTCAAATTTTCGTCCCAGTAAGTATTGTCTGATTTCTCAACGCCAAAAGTTATGCTCAACGCTTTCTTTTCTAGTTGAGAGAAACGTTTTTCCGCTTCAGTTAATATTCTAGAAGCAAAAGCTATAGGGCATTCTTCCTTTCTATAATTTCTATGACTCAGAATTACGCCTAGTCCATAGTCCATTAATGATTTACATTTTTTAAATAACATTCGATATTCTTTCGTCCAATTCCATCTACAATATTTATTCAAAAGTTGATAGAATAGCGCTAAAATGTTTGCTATATTTTTTTATGAATCTATAATAATAAATTAAGAGTCCTATGAAAGATCTTAATTGCGAAACATTCTTTAGGTTCACGCGTCTCTATCACTGCTTTAATTTTATTTTCTAAGGGATGCAGTCCATATTTATCCATTTTAAACCCTAAATATTCCACCGATTTATTTTTAAATTTACATTTATATCTGTTTAACTTTAAACCTTTTTCTAGCAATCATCTAAACAATAGATCCAACTTTTGTTCATGATCTTCAGTCTTTTCCTGCAACCAAAATATCATCTATGTAGCAGGCCACACCTGGCAAATCAGCAAATAGACCTTCCATAATCCTCTGAAATTTATTTGGTTCTACCGCTACGTCATATGGTAGTCTTTTATAAGAAAACAACCCATTTGTTGTGTTTATACTAATAACAGCTTTGGCTTCTTCCGCTAACATTACATGTAAGTAAGCCTGTGATAGGTCTAGAGTCGAAAGTACGGTGCTTGTAGATAATTTTGAAAAGATCTCATCGATCGATGAAAGGGTATACCTATCTAATTCTATTGCTTTATTAGCTGTACATCTAAAATCACCACATATCCTTACACTACCATCCTTTTTTAATACTGGTACTATTGGAGCGGTCCAATATGCACGAACTATAGGTTATAAAATGCAAGAATTCACTAAACGATCAATTTCATTCTCTACTTTGTTTTTTAGAGAGAAAGGTAAACTTCTGGCCTTACAAAACACAGGAGTCACATCCTTTTTAAAATTAAAATTTATTTTAACATCCTTTAGACAGCCCAAATCTTTGTTAAACAAATCTGCATATCTATCAATCAAACTATTTCTATTAGATTCATAATTAAAATTTTAATGCTAAACAATCAAGAATAATCAAGTTTTAACTGTTTAAGCCATTCTCTTTCTAACAAAATTACCTGGATTTTTCATTTACAACTATTAATCGTAAATATTGGTTGTCTTCTTTTACAAAAACACTTTTGACCTATAATCTCTATTGATTTACCACAAAAGGATTTTAATCTTAAATATGTTGGAAATACATTTTTACCTTGCCAATAAATCTTATAAATATCTTTAGGTATTAACGTAACTGGACTTCCTGTATCTATTGTAAAGCACAAAGAATAATCATCTACTCTTAAATTTATTGTGGCATCAGTTTCGCCCTGTACAGAATATATAGAGTCCTCTTGTACAAATTTACATCCCCACATTTTTTACTAGCTTTGCAGACCCTACTTAAATGACTCAGTTTTTTACATTTTAAAACTAGTCTTTGTTCTATGAGGGCAAACAGAGGCCACGTGTGAATGTCTTTCACCACATCTATAACACATTATTTCTCCCCTTTGCCTGAAAGGCCTATGCTGCACCATACTATTATTGTACTCACCCTTTTATCTTTTCCATTCACAGGGGATATTTTGGCCACTAATTTATCTTGTAATTCTCTTGTATTTATATCCGCCAGTTCGAACAAGATTGCCACTGCAAAACTTTATCCAGGGTGACATCGTAGTTTTCTTGTAGTAGCTTCTTTTGCAGGCTTTCCAACTTGAATCCAGTCACAAAACGGTCTCGCATCATGGTTCCCAGCATATCGCCGAAATTACAATTTATTGCTAAATGTTTCAATTCTCTAAGATATTCCGAAATTGATTCTCCTTCCTGTTGAATTCTCTTTAAAAATCTGCATCACTGTGGTATCACTTTCTTCTTTGGATCCAAATGCAGCTTAATTCTTTGAATGATAGTATCATAGGGTTGATCTTTCATTAGACCAGGAAGAAAATGTCGTTTCCCTGCTTCAAAGTTTCAGAATCTGGTAGCGAGGTAAAAATCAGCACTTTAATCTCCTCCTTCAGATGCCAAAAAGAAAGCCTCAAATTTTTGTACAAAAAGATCGAAGTGTCCTCCACTGGGCTATAGCATCTAAAAGGTACTATTAACTTTGGACTTGTCATGCTTATCTTTTCTACTCCTTTGTTTTCTTGATACAGATAGTTTAGAAGATGTAGTTGTTATACTTGCATAGACGCCGTTTTCCTCAGCTTTTTACTGGCTCTGTAGATCGCGCATCCTCGTCGCCACTTTTGTTGTGTCGTAATTAGACGTACAAGAGCTCAAACTTGACCATTGCCAACAACAAATGTCCAATTTATATATACATATATTTTTACATAATGAGGCTTTAAATGATACAAATAATATTCATTTATTTACATAAACAACAGTTAATATATAGCGAGAAGAGTAGAGGACTGAGCACAGATCCCGGAGGTACACCAGCCCATGTTCTTCGGTCCTTGGAAAATGTTCCATTGACCCGAACCTTTATCCTTCTTCCCCTTAAGAAGTCTGCAATCCAGATTAAGGTTTTTCCTCTTACTCCGATGTTGTGCAGCCTTTCAAATAATTTCTACACTCGATCAAAAGCTGAGGTCATATCCAGGAATACGGCCGTTGTCTTCTTTGGCGGTTTTTCCTAGAAATCTATTATTGATTGACAGAAGTAGAACAGTTTATCAGTTGTACAGTGACTGGATCTTTAGGCAGTTTGGTAGAAGTTTATTTTATTATTGTTAGTGAGCCAGACTATGAGCCTAGAGTGGATAATTCATTCTGTTATTTTACAAAGTATGCTGGTAAGAGCAATTGGCCGATAGTTCTTGCATTCCTTGGCATCTTTGGTTTCAGTATTGGCACTATAATTGATATCTTCCAATTCTTTGGTAGCTTACCAGTTTGCCATGAAATGTTCAGTATTCGTAGGAGTTGATTTTTAGCTTTGTCTCCAAATTGTTTAATCATTTGACCAAAGATTAGAGCATCTCCAGGTGACATCTTGGATTTAACTTTCCTATTGATGAGTTTAGCTCATTCAGTGTGAAGTCTCTCGAGTAAATATCTTGTTGATGGTAATTTCTTGCTTGTTTAACTAACCTGTTTACATTATTTTTTAGAGTCCTGCCTTCATTCGTATAGCTGAGTCTGGAAGTGCTTGAAAGATATTCAGCAATTATTTCAGCCATCTGTTTGTTCGTTCTCGCTATTCATATCGGTTAGAGTATTGGAGGATTAGTGTTGGTTTTGATTGCTTTATAACACTAATTAATTTCCAGTGATGGCTTTCCTTTTTTTGATCCATTTTTTTCGCAGAATTCTGCCCATTTTTCTCTCTCTCTTGTTTGAATATCCAAATTTTTTGTTCTATTTTGTGACTAATTTCAATGAGTTCCTTTATGATTTCTTCTGTTTTATTTGTTTTAAGAAGTTGATTGAGTTTGTCTCTCTCTGCAATCATTGCCTCGATATTGTGGTCCTTCCAGTAAAGTATTCACAGGTCTTTACGTCTACCTCTAGGTATCGATACTTTTACAGCTTTGGATATGTTCGAAGAGAATTTTTCCAATTTTTTGTCAATCGTTTTGTGATTTAATTCTCAGTTTTGAATTTTATGGTTGTTAAAATTGGTCTGTGGTCACTGATTGCACTTTTCAGAATTTTCCATTGTGTTGTGGGTGCGATGTTGTAATTTATCGCTGTGATGTCTATTGCGGATTCTGTGCCTCTGGACTTGGATAGATCGGTGTTATTTTCGTTATTTAACAGTGTAAGGTCGAGGTCGGTTAGCATGTGCTCAACCTGCTGACCTTTGTTATCCTGGAAAGGTGATCCCAAGTTGGTCTTTCGGCGTTAAAATCACCAAGTATGATTGCGATATCCGAAGACGCTTCACTTAATGTCTCTATCAGGCCTGTATTGATGCTAGTATTATCGTGGTCATAAACATTTATGATTGGAATTGTTTTATCTGTAAGATAGATTTCTATTGTCTGAGCTTCTGTCGTGCTTTCTCTAGGCTTACTCTGATTATAGGCGATACCCTTAAATTTGATTTCTAGAGTTTTAATCAAAACGGCAAGTCCTCCTCCGAATTTTCCCGGTCTGTCCTTTCGTAGTGTTGTATAATCTTTGATATTGAATCTCAGATTCTGATTCAATTTTGTCTCCTGAGGACAATTAATATGTACATTGTTGTCACAGAGAAGACAAGTCAGCTCTTTATTTTCCTCTGGGTACCATTTATATAGAGTTGTAGTAGATTGAATTGTGTCCTCGAAGTAGATTTCTCATCATGAGCTCGAGCTGCAGCTCCTGACGCGGCGGTTACCCCGGACGCGGTAGCATTACTGGAGATATCAGTTTTGCTCTTCATTTGAAAATGGGTGCCGTTGCAACGTTAGTCATCTTCGAAACGAACCAGAACTTGGTCAAATATTCCAAGGGTCCAGGGGGGACCGCAAGGAGGTGTGGTCGGACTTCTCCCCTTCCCCCTGGAATGCCGTCACTACAGGATAAAGCACTCTTGGTGAATTATTTTAATTGTGATTCAGAATCTGCCACTGAAGCTTTACGAGCGTTTCGTTCCTTTAAAGGTATTCGAAGCGGTAAAGGACCAATGAGTTGCTACTCTCTAAAGCGATTGATTAAAAGTTTTGAGGAAACTGGATCTCAGGAAACAAAACCTCGGAGTGGAAGACCATCGACATGCAAGTCAGTGGCTGTTACGGTTTTGCAGAATGCTGAAGCTATTGAAACGTTATCCACGTATGGAGAAGTAAGTGCTAGACAAGTTTCTCGACAAACGGGGATTTCGTATGGAACAGTTTGGAGAGAACACACATTTAGAATTTTTCTATAAGAATACCCTAACAAAATTCAAAGTTTTCACGAGTTGAAAGTCAGCGATTTTGAGAAGCGTCAAGAATTCGCTGCGTGGGTTTTCAGGCAAATTGATATTGATGGAAACTGGCTGTCAAATGTTCTAAGAACAGATGATGCTCACTTTTATCTAAAAGGAGAATTTAACATTCAAAACTGCCTCATTTTGGCAACAGAAACCCCTAGGAATTTTACAGAAATACCACTTCATCAGCACAGAGTTACAGTTTTGTGTGGGTTCACTTCTTTTATTTTTGGGCCAATTTTCTTTGAAAATATCAATGGAAGAACTTTTAAAACCGTTTTTGTAACTGGTGAACGTTATGTTCAACTTTTGAGAGAAAAGGTTATTCTCATATTGCAGGACAGACAAGCACTAAGCGAAATAACATACATGCAAGATGGAGGACCTCCTCATATCTCCCGCGGTGCCAAATAATTGCTGAAGGATACGTTCGGTGAAATTCGTTGATAAGTCGCCACTTTATATACCAGTGGCCTCCAATATCACCAGACTTGACGCTTTACAATTTCGGTTATGGGGATACATTAAGTCGCGTTTTTATCGATGCCGGCCTACCACATTGGCCATGTTGAAGGCTTCTATCAGATGGCACGTTTTATAAATTTCAACTATTTAATTGTGACCATTCTGTCATCTATCGTCTGCAGGCGGTGTTTGAGAATGAAGGGCGCCACATTGAGCAAGGATTGTGACCTAATACAAGAGAGAAGGCAGTTACCTCATGTGTTATATTTTGCAGCTCTTTGTTTTGGGTTATGGGAATAATAAATGCTGTCCTCACATCTTGACTCTTTTTTTTTTTCTGTGAACAGTAATTTTTTTGTTAATAATTTGCCCACATCTTATATTATGTCGTGCAGGCCAAAGTGTTATAACTTCTCGAATAACATTGGTATACACAATTTTAACCCTTATGTTTAGTTTATCGCTTTTCGCCCATTAGAAAAAATAGAATCAGGAATATTCTCTGTATCCCCCCCCCCCCCCCCAACTTTAGAAATTTTGCGCAAAAAATAATACAAAATGATTTTGCTACCACGTTTTTCAACGCAAAAGGTCGATTTAAAAATGATTTTTTTTAGGGGATACATTTTAAAAATTATGTACAGTATAATAAACAATGATAACATTTGACAAACCCATAGGCTATTTGGAATAAAGTACGACAAATATATTTTGTCACTCCCCTCTATATTTAATTTTTGGATCATGACAAATATCCATTTAAATAGTCAAGTGTCGCCAATTAGTCAAGAAACTACACATTCCTTATAGAAAGAAATCCTATTAGTAGTGCCATCATTTTTGGTACTATATTAACATTTCAAAAATCGTGTATTGATATCAGTAGTTATTTTCAAACATTCAATCTATTTCACAAAACTCCATCTAAAATATAAATATTTTTTTGCTACATGTTTTAATTTGCATATACCTATTTTACATATCTCAGATTGTATTTAAAAATCGTCAACCAATTCTTCTAACTTTTGGCGGAATGGTGTTTTATTAATTTATCATTTGATATTATTAGCGTTCTTTCCTGGTATTCAAAAAGGAAAAATACGTGTCATTCAGTTATATTTTTCAATTTATCAAACAATTTGGCCGCTGAATCTCTGATTCTGGTAGAGCGCCATCTAGCGAATAAAGTTGTAACTAAAATAAATTTCGAATTTTTCATTATTTGCCATAAAAAATCCCATTTCATCCTGAACACAATGGTGTTTACCGCATTGCTCTAGCGCAAATATTCGCGGAGTTATTAATTTTTAAAGTTGTGCGGGACTTTTGGATCACCCTGTATATATCAATTTTTTTTCTTTCTATTGAATGTAACAAAATATTTTTAAAACCTAATTCTGTTGACGTTATGTGGCGCTGTGTTTGTTGTTGACACACATTAAATATGTTATACACCTTGATAAAGGTTGGCGTTCAGCCAACTGATATTTTGGTAAAATAAATAATAATTTGATCCAATATATACCTTTTTAATGGGAAAAAACTATATATATATGTGTGTTTTTTTTATTGAAAACGTTTAGACTTCGGGTTTGGAATCGTTTTCTCAGACTCTATAGGCAACTAAAAAGTATTTCTTTTGTTTATTACAGCACAAGCCCTTATATTCTATATTCTTATTGTTTAAATCGTCTGAAAAGGTTTTTAAACTCGATAGATAACAATATTTTGAATAATATAAAATAAAAAGGTATTTTCCCCTTTCAATTTGTACTTTTAAAAATTGCTTGAACATTATTTAAATGAGAATGTATGGAATTTATTCCGTTATCTGGGTAGTTAACATTTTTTGTTTCTTTGGAATTTGTCTAATTCGAGAGTTTACAGCTTCTTGTAGCTTTGAACTATCGGGGTCATATTTTTGGTAGTTAATCAAACAAAACCACCGGTTCAATCTATTGTCTATATTCATGCAAAATGGCATTCATATAATAAGTTAGAATTGATATTATTTGAATAAAGGAAGATTTTTCTCAAGCATGTTTAATTTTCAGTTTATATGTTTGTGCCTCCGAAACACTACTCGAGGCCCAATTTGTCCCAAAAGAATATTATGGTGACTGTTCCGTAGTCTAGAGGAGGTTTGATTTATCAAAACCTTCTGAATCCTGGTGAAACAATCACAGTGGTGAAGTATTGTCAGCAAATCGACGAAATGTACTAAAACCTTCGCCTTGCCTTCCACGACTGGTCAACACAAAGGGCCTATACTTCTCCACGACAACGCCAGACCCCACATTTCAATGATCACGCGACAAAACCTAAATGAGCTGGGCTATGAAACTCTTGATCACCGCCATACTCACCAGACCTCTCATCTACCGACTACCACCTTTCCAGGCACCTTACACACTTCCTGGGAGGGTAACGCTCTAGAAATCAAGGCAATGCTGAAACGGCCTTTAATCATTTCATAGCTTCTAGAACTCCAGATTTTATCAAAATGGAATACACATGGTTTCCCATTGGCAAAATGTTTTTAAAGCTAGTTATTAAATTTCAAACTCACCGCCTAAAACGGCAATTATTTTTCAACTGACCTAATATATTAACAAATAAATTTAAAATTATTTTAGAAAATAATTTTTTTCAAATGTATTTAATTTATAACTTATACGGATAAAAGATAAACCTTCCTGCTAATTATACATTAGAAAAATGTATTATGCTTATCACATTAGTGAAAACACTTTACTGGCGGATAAAGAACACCATAACACCAGTTTTGGAAAATTCAGACAAAAATTCAGCCTCTAACCTGAAAATCGGCATTATCACTTCACTAGCTTAAACACCCTTTTGGTAGATTCAACCGATTTGATAACTCCCCCTAGGATTTTATAAAAATGAATCCGTCCTTGTAATCAAGAGGTCCATAGCTAGAAATCATGGTATAAGGTTGGCTTTATATATGAATTATCAGAAACTGATGTTGTAGCTTATTCTCTATTCCCTTCTGTAAAGTGTTTTACTAAGGTTATAAACCTAATGCATTGTTCTAATGCATATTTAGAGAGAGAGAGGTGCCTCTTTCAGTACATGAATATCATCTTCACGCAACATTTTGATATATATACCCTTATGGACAAAATTTAAGAAAGTTGAAAGTCTTTGATGTCGCCGGTTGTCTATTTTTATTAAGGAGACAGTTGTTCACACTTGACTACCTCGTGTATTTTCAATAAAGGTAACTGAAGTAAACGAAAAAATGCGCTACAAATTATAAAATAAAAATACAACCTTTCGCATTGAGTTTCTTTTATTATGATAATAAAAGAAACTCAATGAGAAAGGTTGTATTTTTATTTTTATAAAGGTAACTGAGTATCATTTAGTGTCTGTTGGAATTTGTACAGGCATGTGTGTTATATATTCTATAACTCATATAATTAATTCCTATCTCCTTCTAATACAATAACTCGATGAACTATCTTTTCCTAATTCTTAATCTAGTGAATTCCGCCATTCGGAAGGGATATTTTTAAAGGGATTCATATATTTTATAGATATATGTGAGAATATTTAAACCCTAAACGTGATCCTTTTGCAATATAATGCCTTTTTATGTTGTAGTTATATATTTTATCACAAAATAAGTTCAACTTCTTTCTTTATATTTTCTAATTATATAAGATTACTATTTGAAAAAAGGTTTCTCCTTTGTTTTATTTTTAAAATCTTCAAATTATAGATTTTTTTCTGCGAGAAAAAATATTTAAGATGTTTTTATTCTTTTACTTAGAACGTTAAACCACACATTCGTAGAATGTCCACATTATTTATCTTTAATGAGGATTTTCTTAATGTCCTCTGTGATTTTGTTCAATTTCTCTTTTTATTCGAGCGTGACTATTTTTTGTATTTCTTTTCTTTCGAGAGAAAGAGATTCGCTTCATTATATTTCTTTCATTTAACTATCTTATCAACATTTTATTTTCACATTGCTATATATTTTAATTTTTATTAAATTATTTCAAAAATAGACACTATCATAATTCAATACATACTGAATAAATAGAAGATTTTCTATATTTATAAAATATACACATTACAGATGCAAAAATATATAGTATGTGTTGTCCAAATATAAAAAAAAATCAAAAGTTATACATTAAAGGCGAAGAACATTTCTATAATTTCTATAAAAAAAGTATAAATTTCAATATTTTCTATAACACATAAACATAAACATAAAAAAAATTAAGTGTGTGTTGTCAGATTTTAAATTTTTCTCATCTCTAAAATAATATTTTATTAACTACTAGACGAATGGCCCGGGCAACGCCCGGGTTTTACCCGAGTGCGAATATATTTTAAAAACGTTTTAATCTTCATCTAGATCTTGTCTACACCTTGTATACATCTTGCTTCCTAGGGTTGCCTAGAGTGGCCGCTATAGACAGGGTGGTCTGTATAGACAGGTGGATGTATCATACAGCTGATAATAGGGTTGCCTAGAGTGGCCGCTATAGACAGGGTGGTCTGTATAGACAGGTAGATGTATCACACAGCTGTAGAGTGGTCGCAATAGACAGGGTGGTCTGTATAGACAGGTGTATGTATCACACTGCTGATAACAGGGTTACCTAAAGTGACCGCTATAGACAGGGTGGTCTGTATAGACAGGTGGATGTATCACACAGCTGATAACAGGGTTGTCTAGGGTGGTCGCTATAGACAGAGTGGTCTGTATAGACAGGTGAATGTAACACACTGATGCTAACAGAGTTGCCTAAAGTGACCGCTATAAAGAGGGTGGTCTGTATAGACAGGTGGATGTATCACACAGCTGAAACAGGGTTGTCTAGAGTGGCCGCTATAGACAGGTGTATGTATCACACAGCTGATAACAGGGTTTTCTAGAATGGCCGCTATATACAGGTGGTCTGTATAGACAGGTGGATGTATCACACAGCTGATAACAGGGTTGTCTAGAGTGGAGGCTATAGACAGGGTGGTCTGTATAGACAGGTGGATGTATCACACAGCTGATAACAGGGTTGTCTAGAGTGGTCGCTATAGACAGGGTGGTCTGTATAGACAGGTGTATGTATCACACTGCTGATAACAGGGTTGCCTAAAGTGACCGCTATAGACAAGGTGGTCTGTGTAGACAGGTGTATGTATCACACTGCTGATAACAGGGTTGCCTAAAGTGACCGCTATAGACAGGGTGGTCTGTATAGACAGGTGGATGTAACACACTGCTGATAACAGGGTTGTCTAGAATGGCCGCTATAGACAGGTGTATGTATCACACAGCTGATAACAGGGTTGTCTAGAGGGGGGCGGGCAGGGAGGTCACGTGTTTGCTGGCAGCCAATGGGCGCGCATTCTATCCGTGAGCTTCAGACAAACAGACAAACAAACAGACAGAATGAGGCAAATATATAAGTAGATACAATTTTACTGGCCAACCTTTCTAGCGTTGATGTTTTTAAATTGTATGGACTTCTCCCAAGTTTATTTAACATCAGGTGTAATTAACCACAACCTTCCTGTTGTACTAGTGTTTGAGTGAAAGGTGGGTATAAGAACGTTTATAAATATACGTCGTTTTTTGTTTGTTCTGACTAATGAACTAGAATACAGTTTTTAATAGAAAAGGCTTCGTTCTCTATATAATTATGATTTTAAAATAGGTTGGAGGAAATTTATGAAAGTACACAAAAGTTGATTATTAACAGAGAGTTGAATTTTTATTTTGGTAGTGTCAAACTTATATCTCTACCTTCAATAATTAAAACGACGAAAACTCTAATAGGGGCCTATAAATGTTTTGTGATTCATCTATCGAAAGAAAAACCAAATTTAAACGAATTAAGCGCTTAGTATAGAAATATCGTTGCTTGCGTATAAAAGATAAACATCAAAGGGGGTCGGTGGAAGGCTGGTTAAACCGTTTGGTTTTAGACCACTAGGACCCGGGTTCGATTCCCGCATTGGACACTTTTTTCTGTTAAAAAAAAGCTCTAATGGCCCCCGATTCTTGCAAAAGTCCAACCCCACCAGCGAGTGCATGTAACCAAACGGGGCTCTGGCATTTATAAGTGCAAAGTCGAACTTCTTTTCACATGTGTAGACATGTGATGCGCTTACAGTAAAAGCAGTCGCTAACTACCCGCGTTGATTATCATGGCCTGTACCACGTGTACTAGGGATAAGCAAAAAAAAAAAAAAAGATAAACATATTTCAACTATATTTTATTTTAAAGAGGGTGTATATTCCTTTTTAGGTCATTGCGATTTTTTGCATTTTTATTTACCATAACCCTATTATTAACGTGAAGTTAGAATAGGTTTGTAATCTATGACTCTAATTTTATTTTTTATAAATATATTTTTATGTAGGATTATTTTCGACGCAATTTCTGAAATTCTTCTGCCAATCCAAGCACAATTTGTATAATTAACGATAAAAATAAGTTTCTTCTATATATTTTTTTATTATTCACTAGAGTAATTCGTAAATTCATCTACGATTCTCAATAGGTGGATTCACCAATTCGTCTAGTGCATAATAAAAATTAGTATAGAGACTGCTTTATCATTAATTGTACCATTTTTTTCCCATTTGAATTCGTGTTTTTTTTTTCTCAGAAAAAAAAAAAAAGAAATAGATATTAGAATAGAGAGGACTTTCGCAAATACACTGGTGTCTAAAAAATATGAAACTTTTGTTTTTTAATGATATGTTTTAAAATATACAACGCTAAAAGCTAAAAAGTAATTTAATTAGGTATTTTAAGTCGTATAATTTATTTATCGCAACCATTCGATTCGGTAAAATTAAAAATATGCAAATTTTGCTTGTCTTTATAAGTGTGCTATTTGGCGTGTCGTTTACCCCATCTAAGAATTGTCCAATTATAATTTTATTTAATCCTTAGTTAATTATGAGTTTACTAAATATTTTAGCAGATGATTTAAAATGGAGAGCTGTTGGAAGAATGGAGGCAGGGCAATCACAAGTTAAAGTAGCAAAATGGCTAAATGTGAATAAATCTGTGGTCAGCAAAATATGGAAACAGTTCATTGAGACAGGAACCATCAAATGAAAAGAAGGTTCTGGTAGAAAAAGAAAAACAGCTACCTCTGAAGACCGTTATCTGGTCGTAACTGCCAAGCGCCATAGGGAGATGACAGCTATTCAACTCTCTAATGAACTCTCAAGTGCTACTGGAACGAGAATTTCAAGACAAACTGTTTACCGAAGGCTTCACGAAGGTGCTCTTTATGCAAGACGACCAATTGTCTGTATCCCTTTAACCTCTGCTCACAGGAGAGCCCGCTTGAATTGGTGCTTGGAACATCACGCCTGGACTCATGATCAGTGGGCCAATGTTCTCTTCAGTGACGAGTCAAGATTTAGTTTAAACACAGATTCTTGACGAGTTTTCATCTGGAGGGAGCCTGGAACCCGCTATCATCCCAGTAACATCAGGGAAATAGACAGTTTTAGAGGGGGCAGTCTCTTAGTCTGGGCTGGCATCAGTTCTAGCAGTCGCACACCCCTCCACATTTTTTTCTGGGGGCACTTTAACTGCCCAAAGGTACAGGGACGAGATCCTTGAGCCCTATCTAAGACCTTATAGAGATCAAATTGATCACAATTCAATTTTAATGGACGATAATGCTCGTCCGCATAGGGCTAGGCTAGTCAATGAATATCTCCAGAGTGAGAATATTCGAAGGATGGATTGGCCAGTCAGATCTCCGGACCTGAATCCAATAGAGCATGTGGGGGATGCTCTAGGGAGGCGTATTGGATTATATACTATTTGTATACTAAATTTTATATTTGTTAATAAATTAGATTTTGAGAAATTTCAATATTGGTTAAGTTTCTTATTTTTTGGACACCAGTGTATTAAAACCAAAAATAATAACAATGTTTTATAAACGTCATCTCTGTGTCGTTACCTCATTATTACCTTTCCTTCTCTATATTTCAAAATCTATTTATTCTCTTCCTTCCTACTCGGACCAAATAATCTCTCTATTCTAATATATGACCTATATTGTTACACCTGCCTCGACCGTAGGTGCTTCTAAAGGTTTCTGATCAGCGTTTGCCATTTCATAAAATAAACCAGACCGCGTTCTCATAAAGCAAGCAACTATATTTATTAATAACGAAAGAGTTAAAACTGACTCTATGAGATTTAGAGTAACAACGAACTAAACTCAACAAAACAAAAGAAGCTCTCTCGACTCATTGTATCTCGCTCTTATATAAAAAGCCTTATTTACATAAATTTCTATTACCAATTATTTTATACTAATTTACATATTTTTACACGATAACTATGCAGAGTGTGACACTTCTCCCTCCTCCGAAATGGTCGCGTCCTCGTGACCGTCTTCCATTCTCGCAAAGTAAGGCTTGATTCTGCTTATGTGAACCGTTGTAGGCTGTGTGCGGTTCCCAGGGTTATCTTCTGGCACGATGGAGTAGTTCACATCGGAAATTTTTTTCAGCACGATGTAGGGTCCGAAATAGCGTCTCAAAAGTTTCTCACATTTTCCAGGTTTTCTTATTGGAGTCCACAGCGCTACCAAATCACCTGGTTCATATCCAGTTTGCCGATGTTTTTGGTTGTAATGATTAATCATTTTTTCCTGACTTTTCTCGGTATTAACTTTCACAATCTCTCTCGTTCTCACGATTTTTTCCATCAACTTGCTCACGTACTCGTCATAATCCTCCGAATCGGGCTCAATGAAGATATTCGTGTCATCCAAAATCGAGACTGGTTCCCTTCCATACAAAAGGAAGAACGGGGAATATTTGGTTGTTTCTTGTATTGTCGTATTGTAAGCATGGGTTATGAATGGGAGTATCTCGTCCCAATTCCTTTGATCTACGTTCACGTACATGCTTATCATATTGATCAATGTTCTGTTCAATCGCTCTGTGAGGCCATTTGTTTGTGGGTGATAGCTTGTTGTGAGGCAATGCTGAATTTGACATATCTTGGTTATTTCTTTCACCAAATTGCTCGTGAATTGGCTTCCTCTATCGCTAATCAGATACCGTGGGGCTCCATGTTTCAAAATCACATTTTCTGTCAGAAATTTAGCAACCTCCCTCGCTGTGGCATCGATGACAGCCTTCGTTTCCGCATATTTTGTGTAATAGTCGGTCAATACTATCATCCACTTCTTTCTGTTCTTCGTAGATGGCAATGGTCCCAAAAAGTCGATCCCAACTCTCTCGAAGGGATAATTTGCAGCAGGGATCGGATGAAGTAGGCCAGCAGGCAACTGATTAGAACCCTTCCTGCTTTGGCACAGATGGCAGGTCCTAACATATTCCACCACATCTTTCAGCATGGATGGCCAGAAATATTTATCCTTTAGACGGTGCATTGTTCTGGTCACACCTAAATGGCCACAGATCATATGATTGTGGTACTCTTTTAAAATGTCCTTCCTTCTCCCTCTGGGTACCACCAGCAGCCAGGCTCTTCCTTCTGGCCTCGGATTTCTTTTGTACAGACATCCGTTTTCTTCTTTAAAATTTTCAACGATCGATCGCCTGCCCTCCGTGTCACCGAGGCATCTCTTGATGTTTTCGATATATTCGTCGGAATCCTCGATGACTGGGTTGAAAAACAAACCATCATAGTTATCGTCAAAATCAGCCTCTGGTAATGGACCTCGTGAAAGACCATCTGCATCCAAATGTTTTTTCCCGGATTTATAAATTATTTCGAAGTCATATTCTTGTATTTTTAATGCCCATCTTGCAAGTCTACCTGTTGGATCCCGTAGGTTTCTTAACCAACACAATGCGTGATGGTCCGTCATAACTTTGAAGCGCCTTCCATATAGATAAGGCCGTAACTTCGACATTGACCATACTAATGCCAAGCATTCCTTCTCCGTTGTCGAATAATTACGTTCTGGCTTGCTTAATGATCGACTTATGTATGAAATTACTTTTTCTTGACCATTGATAGTTTGAACAAGGGTAGCACCCAGGCCAATATTTGATGCATCGGTGTGGATCTGGGTCGGTGCTTCTGGGTCAAAATGTGACAATATCGGGGGATTTGTTAGCAAAGATTTCAGAGTTATAAATGCTTCTTCCTGAGATTCTGACCAGATGAATGGAGAATCCTTTCTTGTTAGTTTGAACAGTGGGTCAGCTATTCGCGAGAAGTTCTTAATGAATTTCCTGTAATACGAGCAAAGTCCTATGAATGACTGAATTTCCTTTGTCTTTGAAGGACGGGGAAAATCCCTAATCGCTTTAACATTATGATCTGCCGGTTTAATTCCATCTTTGCTTGTCACGTGACCGAGTATTTCAATTTCTTCAAATCCAAATCGGCACTTTTTCCCATTAAGCCTCAGGTTCGATTCACGAAAGCACTTTAAGACAGCCTCAATCCTTCCGAGATGAGTGGCAAAGTCGGGACTGTATATAACAACGTCATCTAGGTAACAGAGGCAAAATTTCCATTTTATATTTTTTAGTACATTGTCCATAATTCTTTCGAAAGTAGCTGGGGCATTGCACAACCCAAATGGCATAACATTAAATTCGTATAAGCCGTGGGATGTTGTGAAGGCCGTCTTCTTCTTGTCTTGTTCCTCGATCTCTACCTGCCAGTATCCCGATCTGAGATCTATGGCCGTGAAATATCTAGATCCCTGAAGTGTGTCCATAACATCATCGATTCTGGGGATCGGATAAACATCCTTTACCGTTATGCTGTTCAGCTTCCTGTAGTCCACACAAAATCGCCAATTGCCATCTCTCTTTCTGACCAAAATAACCGGAAAAGCCCATGGACTAGAAGATGCCCTTATTACTCCCTCCTGGAGCATATCCTGAATTTGTTCTTCGATGATGTCTCGTTCCTTAGGGCTAACTCTGTACGGTTTGTGTTTTATCGGCTTCGCATTTTCTGTGTCAATTCTATGTTTGGCCAAATTCGTCTTGCCCAATTTTGATGAAAATAGATCACTGTATTTCGATAAAACCCGCCTTAATTCATTCTTTTGGCTTAATGTCAGGTCCTCGTTTATTTGAATTTCCGTCACCTTATCTTCCTCATCATCTTCTATATAATTAACCGTGGTGGGAGGACTTGCGTAGCCCAAGGTCTGATTCTTCATTATTTTTAATGTTCGAGGATAAGGATTAGTTATCCATAAATCCGCTAATTTGTTTCTTACCGTGATCAGACATCTAGCAATTCTAAGCCCATTTGTAAGAGTTAGCCTTTCATTTGGTTCAACCACGTATTCGCCATCACCGGCCTTCACGGTTACCCTGACTAGTTTAACACAAAGTTGAGGCACTACTTCATCCTGCTGATTGATTATCTTCCTGGGTGCTTCGTTCGAGTCTTGACACTCGGTCACAATGTCATATTCCAAAATATCCTGTTTGCAATTTATTTTCGCATTTAAACGCCTGAGAAGATCTCTTCCAATTATTAATGACCTCATATTGGACTCCAGAACTACAAATCTATGATTCAACGACTTTTCGTCAATTTTTATATCCATTGAAATGCTTCCCAATATATTTAGCCTTTTACCATCTGGGCCAATACACTTTCCATTATAGGTCTCAATACGAACGCCAGTTTCGAGAGCAGTTCTCAAATCCACAATCGAGAGATCCGCGCCTGTGTCAACCAAGGCTTCCAATATTCCAATTCTATCAACATTCACACTTATTCGGCTTTTTGAATCCATCTCTGTGATCGCGCCTATTTTCGACATGCCCTGGTTGACTGGAACAGGCGCGCTTTCTAGTTTAAATCCTCCAACACCTCGAATCTGTTGCGAGTTGGAATGCTTGGTCTCTCACACACATCGGCGTATACCTCTGGGCTCAGGTTCCGGGTGTTCAACGGTTTTTTGTCATCAGACGGGCTGTCTAGGCTAGGGGGGACTTCCTCAACCATGCGAACATATTTTATTCTGCAATACTTTGCCACATGACCCGGTCTATTACATTTAAAGCAGATAGGTCGTCCGTCCTCGGTTCTACCTCTATCATTCCGAGGTTTTCTATCATAAGTGTTGCCAGGAGTTCGTCTATATGTATCCCTTTGAGTGGATCGGGGAAATGTACGAGTCTCCTGTGGGGGGAAGTAAGTTTGGTTTTGTCTTGGTGCTCCTATCATAGGCCTCGAGTAATTTTCAGTTTTATATGATTGAAAATCTCTTGGTTGCCTGTTCCATCCGGCATGATTCGTTTCTTTTTGAGAAATCCGATTCATAAGAATTTTATTCTTCTCCTTTCGTTCCAGGTATTCCTTCTCGAACCCATCTATTCTCTTGCATGCCTCCAGAAGTTCGTCGATGGTTTTAGGGGGGTTGAGATATAGCGCCAGCGCGTACTCTTTCTTTAGACCTCCGATTACAAATTGTATTTTTTCCATCTCTTCCATATTGGGCTGGACTTTGCTGCATTGAAGCAATATATCCTCAGCAAATCGCATCGCGAGTTCATTCCACCCTTGCATTCTGTTCAGTTTGAGCATCATCTCGTCCTTGTTCTCCAGCGACGCGAAGTCCTGGATGAGGCGAGTTTTGAAAATTTCCCAGGTGGCAAGATTGACCTTGTGGAACTCATACCAAGTTTTAGCAGGTCCGACTAGGTTCATGGCGGCGTAGCGGGTGATGATGTAATCCGCCCAGCGGTAAAGAAACCCAACCTCTTCCAGAGAAGTGATCCATTGGCGTGGGTCTTCGTCTCCAGCATACTTCCTGATGTTCAAGCTTGGATTAAAGGGTATAGGGTCAAAACCGGCATCTCCACCAGTTGTTACACCTGCCTCGACCGTAGGTGCTTCTAAAGGTTTCTGATCAGCGTTTGCCATTTCATAAAATAAACCAGACCGCGTTCTCATAAAGCAAGCAACTATATTTATTAATAACGAAAGAGTTAAAACTGACTCTATGAGATTTAGAGTAACAACGAACTAAACTCAACAAAACAAAAGAAGCTCTCTCGACTCATTGTATCTCGCTCTTATATAAAAAGCCTTATTTACATAAATTTCTATTACCAATTATTTTATACTAATTTACATATTTTTACACGATAACTATGCAGAGTGTGACAATATATATATGTGTGTGTGTGTATAATATATAGATTTCTAATATTTTGACTAATAAATTGCATTTTCGTTTAGGCCTAAGCAAAGTACGCACTTATCTATATATATATAATTGCCTTATCCTGTCTGAAGCTCACGGATAGAATGCGCGCCCATTGGCTGCCGGCGAACACGTGTACTCCCTGCCCCCCTCTAGACAACCCTGTTATCAGCTGTGTGATACATACACCTGTCTATAGCGGCCATTCTAGACAACCCTGTTATCAGCAGTGTGTTACATCCATCTGTCTATACAGACCACCCTGTCTATAGCGACCACTAACCACCCTGCCTATAGCGACCACTCTAGACAACCCTGTTATCAGCTGTGTGATACATCCACCTGTCTTTACAGACCACCCTGTATATAGCGGCCATTCTAGATAACCCTGTTATCAGCTGTGCGATACATACACCTGTCTATAGCGGCCACTCTAGACAACCCTGTTATCAGCTGTGTGATACATCCACCTGTCTATACAGGCCACCCTGTCTATTGCGGCCACTTTAGGCAACCCTGTTATCATCAGTGTGTTACATTCACCTGTCTATACAGACCACCCTGTCTATAGCGGTCAATTTAGGCAACCCTGTTATCAGCAGTGTGATACATACACCTGTCTATACAGACCACCCTGTCTATAGCGGCCACTCTAGACAATCCTGTTATCAGCTGTGTGATACATACACCTGTCTATACAGACCACCCTGTCTATAGCGGCCACTCTAGACAACCCTGTTATCAGCTGTGTGATACATACACCTGTCTATACAGACCACCCTGTCTATAGCGACCACCGAAGACAACGTTTTTAAAATATATTCGCACTCGGGTAAAACCCGGGCGTTGCCCGGGCCATTCGTCTAGTTTTAACATATTTGCTGTCAGGGGTAATACGGGCAAAATGAAATATAAACAGTAATATTGATGTTTCCTTATTTTTAATCTCATAATCGTAGTACTGTAATAAAGCAAGTGATTAAAACATAGTTTATTCATTCTGATTTAGTCTCTATAGTTATGAGTTCTTCACGTTAGACCATGCGAATACATGCGAATTCGGGAGAACGAGAAATTCCATTCTTTCATTATCTTTCTATAAAAAGCCTTTTTTATCTCTAATATCTTAAAACAACCCAGTGTTTAATAATAAGCTCACAGATATCTTGTAAATTTTTATCAAACTGGCAACTTCCGTAATATCTATCAAAATAAATGCTTAAACGTTTGATTATTAAAAAATATATTTTACTTTTGATTAATAATATTTTTTAACATAATATTCTCTCTCTCATTGTTAGATTTATATTTTCTTTGTTTTAAAAGGAGACACCTAATTACACCAAGATTTTTCCATTTCATATTCACAATTCTATGAAAACAATGCTCAAATATTAAACAACTTCAAATATGTTTGAATTTTAAGTTTTTTCATGAATATTTCAAAATATGAAGCAGAAACTTGAACGCTTTTATAATAAATTCAAAATCTTTAATATTAAATTTCCCTACGCTGCCTTGAACACACTTCCTAAGTGTAGTTTTTATCCGACCTGCTCTTGTTAGTCTCCTCACCAATAAGACACTACAGCTTTTAATATTAATAAAAATCTTACTTTCAAAACATGTATCGCTCTCGAATTAACAATTGCCATTTTTTAGTGTTATAACAAAATATATTCCAATCAATATGTATTTCTATTAATTACACGGTATTAACTCGTCGTCTTTATTTATAAACTGTATAATATGCAGTAATATTCGTTTTTTCTAATAAGAAATTTCCTATTGCACACACCACAATGAAAATATATTGGGACGGCCTTGCTTATTAGTAATGAACCCTCCTAGCGGCTTCGCCAGTGTGTATTCCATATTTTGTTCTCATTGCAGTAATGGCTGAGGAATTTTTTTAAAGAGAAACCTTCATGTTAAAAAAGCTTTTTTTAATATGTACAAACAAAATATTACTTATATTTACACTAAATACTAGGGCACATATAAAGAACTAATATTATATAGAGGTACTGCAGCCTAAGTTCCACATATCTGCCTAATAATAATGCCAACTCTTTTACCCTTAATTGGAATGTCGAGTAGGACATATCAGCCCAAATTAGGCGAAATTTTGATATCGATTTTTAGCAACACGAAGCTAAAGGTTTATTTTAATCTGGAATGTAATCCTTGTTTTTACAGGCAGGTCTCTCCACGCACATTCAATTATTGTAATGTTTGTATCGATTTAAACACACACAATCTGAAATACCATTGAATGATTCCTTAAATTTGTGAATTCTACTTGGGTAGATCAACTCTTAATACGTATCAAATCATATTATCTTCAAAACAACCTATGATTATATTTACCAGAAATTTTATCGAAGAAATTAATTTAAAATATCAAAATAATATGGTTCTTCAATTAACAATATTTAACACAAGTCAAAAATTTTCCTTTTCTCTAAGAAAACCATCGGTCACTTCGGTTGATGCACTATGACGTCCTTCTCGATGTCATGCTTCCCTAACTGATTTTTTGGCAAGAAAATATATTCTTTATTCTTTAAAATAATAGTTTAAAATTAAAAATATAATGAAAACAACAAAAATTCTCTAATTTAATTCTAAAATAAATATAGTATGTGAGCAAAAACGACTTACGTTTTTTTAAAAATTCATTTCAATTTGCATGAACCAACTTTTCACCTATAGCTATGTTATGCATCGGGTTTTACTTTTAAATGTTAACAATTCATATGTTAAGATTTATATAAAAGCATATGCGTATATTTTTATTTCAACTTTTTTATATGTTCATTTTTGTGACTGGAAAGCCTAATTTGCGTAAAACCTTCATCATCAAATCTCAATAAAACAAAACCTAGACTCATCAAATGCTCTATATCGCCTATCGCAACAATGCACCTTTAAAAGATATCTTTAAATATTTAAATCTGGCTATTTCGAAATCAACGACACGAAACATGGAAATTCACCAACAAGCTCTATTGCAAGCATTATTGGATGTATACAAGAAAAGTTAGCGGCTTTTCGCGACGTCACTCGACAAGCTATTTCAATTAGTTTTGATGCTATGCGAAAATTCAAGAAGTATAAAAAATGTTTGCCTCACGAATTGAGTGAAAAGAATAAGCAAAATTGAAGAACGCGTTATCTGAATTCCTGATTGAAAGGTTTCAAAGAGAGTTATGTTTCGCCACACTCTCCAGATATTTTCCCTTTGGATTATAACTTTTTTCGGTCGAAGACATAAGATTTGGCTGACCAACGCCTCAAAAATCGCAGAGAATTAAAAATATTTGGCTCGATTATTGGATTGCCTCTAAACTATTTTTTTTTTAAATATGGCATCCATAAACTACCCAAATTATGGGTGGATGCTCTATCTTACAACGGAAACTTTCAAAATAAATATCTAGTATATGATTTGTTTCCATTTCTTAAATCTTTTCAGAAATCAATGTCCTCTTCCCAGGAATGTTTTTCATAATTTAATTTTGCTTAACTTTTAATATAATGTTTTATAAATTGGATTAAGTCCTAAATTTTTAACAATATTTAAAGCTATTATGAAGAGGCAAAATTTTAAATTAGATGGCAAGGTCGATATTCAGATTATTTAAAAATTAACGCAGGTGTACAGCAAGGTGACCTCTTCCCCCCTTGTTATTTATACTATACATCGCCTATTTAGCAGATCTCTACAATACGCTCTTACTCCCGGGTTTTTATCTACCAGATTACGGATACCTTCACTGTTTCATGTATGCGGATGATATAGGAATTATAGGAGAATTAAAAATAAATTCGCAGAGCAAGATTAATCTACTAAAGTCCTATCTGGATGATAACCTTCTGGTTCTGAATCGGATCAAGTATAAAATAATGGTATTCCGAAATGGGGGATGACTTTCTAGAAACGAAATCTGGTACTATGGCAATAATCCATTTACTGTCACATCGAGAATGATATATTTAGGATTTCCATTTACCAGCATAAACAACACTAAATTCTCAGAAATATATTATAAATCGAAATATATAACTGCAATGATTTAAATTATTAAAATTATAAAGAAGCAAAGGATAAATTCACTAAATATCGCATTCAAATTATTTGATGCAATAACACAGATCTACAAAAAAAAAACTTTTTTTGCCGGAGAAAACCTGATGTTGATTCTAATGTAACTTTTCATGCTGAATTCAAAAATGAATTTTTTGTTCTAGTTGTTTCTAGTTCTTGCAGGATAACCTTTTTTTCTATAAATTGGTATATACAGTGATAATGCAGAATGTTACGTGGTACATTTTCAAAGTAAACACCATTACATTAGCTTGCGCTTTAATTTTGGCAAGAAGAGTTGATATGTGGAGCCAAAAGCTTTATTTTATTTGTTATTAATTAAATGTTACTCTTTAAGAATCATAAATATTAAATTAAATAACAAATTATTGAATTTTTAATTAAATATGTTTATTTAATAATGCAATCTGCTTTGCTTTCAACTCAAAAATAAAGACAAGCTCTGGAATGCTATTTGCTGAATAACAGTTTTAAAATATGTGGCAATATAATAATTATAATGTGGGGAAAGAGAAATAAGGACACCACAAATTGGTAGAGTAATCCTGACAACCAGAGAGAGAGATGGCGGACAGCCGGCCTGCCCGCCGCTGAGCGGCCGGCCGTTCGTATCGCACACAAAATCCTCAACTGTCTTAATTAGTCCTGAGGTCCAAGTAACGCCCCTGTGGTCGCCCCCTGGAATGTCACTGGTGTCTCAAATGACTGGACTTTAGCTGCTGTCTCTCTCTGGGCTGACTCTAGGTTTGCTTTATTATTCCTGGAAGAGTATATATTATGACATATGGCCTCCGTTGAAGAAGGCTGAACATGGTTTGAGTATACTTAAAGCTGTAGAAGCCAGAAATAAAGAAAATAATTTTACAGTTGCAATTAATTAATGTTATGGTGACATAGTTTTATGTAAATAAAATATTGTATAGTACACAAGTAAATATTATTTACAAACAGTTTTACAACACCGGAGAGTTTGATATTTAAGGGAATTATTGATAATATCAAAGTTATAAAAGGCTATATACAATAACATCTAATGTATTATAAGGGAAATGATATTGAGGAGTGTGAACAACGAGAAGGGGAGTCTCATACACATGGTGAAATTCTGAAGGTCATTAAGACTGGGGAAGTCTACACTTTAAGATAGTTTTCAGGCGGACATGGCAAGGGGAAACTTGGCATGGGCTTTCAATGCTATTGGTGTAGAGTACGAGAAATGAGGTTGAGGTTGGAAATTGCGTGAGCTTAGGACTGAGGTAAATACTCTACCTTATCTATGCAGTTAATCGTGTATATAGCGAGTCCGAGGGGTAAGTCCCGTGTGTAGGTGAGGAAGTCGCATGGACTTATGGTTAATTTGAGAAGATAAAATAGTTCGAGATACAAAGGTAGAATATAGGCGAACAGAGCGAGGGGAAACTTGCTTTGGGCCTTTCCACCTTAATTATTTCGATACCATGAGACTTTAGTAGTTTTAACTAATTGGAGGAAAGTATGCGCGAACAGTGCCAAAAATTTGGGACGAGGACGGCGTTGTCCTTTACAGGTGACAAGCTGCTCGGACACGAGGTGTTTGAACCGTCGTGGGAGCTTGTGCGAGGCGATGATTTCGCGATGGGTCGAACGTGAAACCCATGTCTGCGCGAAATAATGACGGACCGGACAAAATCAGCGACGATGTTTAACGTACATCCGTTGGAAATATCGGAAGTAGGTTATATCGTGCTGGTTTGGACAAGGTACAAACATAGATTCGAAGACAGGGTCCGTGTGGCGAACGTGTGGCGCGAGAAGAAGGAGCGAACTGTGCTGCTCGATGCAGATTGTTCAAGTGCGAACAAAAAGGAGTTGATAAACATCTAGCAGTTAGTCAATCTGCGTCCTGTGACGAACACACCAGTGGATAGATGGTGTGGGTCGGTGGATATGCTAGAGAGGAACTACGAAATATATTATCATAAATGAAGGGCGAATATTGTAATTTTGAAATGGCAATATAGAAGTTCGATAATTGATTAATCAATAATTCTATAGAAGGTCATGAGCTAGTATAAGGTTGACAAAGTTGTAAGAATGAGTGGGACATTAAGAGGAAGATAGATAAGAGTCACCAAGGGTTGGTTGTAAGCAAGGCTCACGTGGTGGTTGGAAATCTTCGACGCCTGAATTACAGAGTGAATTTTGAGTCGTTTAGGGCAAGAAATTATATTTCGTAAGCCGTGCTTACAAGTAGGAGAGAAGGTCATATACAAATAGGTATACAAATGTTTAGGTGCTGGAGGCCTATTTTTATAGATAAATTGATTATGGAAATATTGGGACCAGAGTCCACAAGTAGTGACTTCTTTAAAGAATGAATGGTAGGAGTTAAAACAATTACACTCACGGGTTATGTTGGTTTAGGGCTCAGGAAAGTTCATTGAGCTGCGGGAGAGTTCTGTCTGTGACACTGTGCGTACCAGTGTTTTACATCACAGTAGCGGCAGGGATATGGCGGAGTCTTGTCCATGATGGTGGAAGATGTCCTGCTCTGGCACAGTGATCGTTCTTGGGCAGATCTAGATTTTATTGATAAATCAATATTGGTTACAGCCTACTCCACGCTGACGAGCGCCAACAGCGCGAAACGCGTTCGTGTATGGCTTTTCTTGATTTATCAAGTAATTGGGTTGGCCAAATATCACGGAGCAAGCTAAATAAACGTTTAGTTTATTTTTGCTCCACTAGATGGCGCTCTGACATCTAAAAAGCACATGTGCTCGTGGTCAGGAGATGCCTTATTTATTTTTAATATATATATATATAGTATAGTTATGAAAAGTTTTAAGATTAATATATTTTTTAAATTTAATTTAAAGGTGTGAGGTTTGTGTTTTTTTTTGTAATAAATAATTAGTTAGATCATATTTAAAAAAAAAAAGTTACACCAGCAAAGCATTGGCAGTTACGCGTCATAGGCTGGGTCAAAAAAAGGAATAAGCGAAGAGAAAGTTTTAAAGAGAAGAGCAAAGACAGAACCATGATAATATTTTTCCAAATATAAAATAAAGCTAATTAGAGAGAGAGAAGTATTTTTTTTGCCCTATTTTCTCTCTTGATGAGAGAAGATAGATTTTTGTGATTTTTTTTATAAGCTTATTTTGAAGACTATCTAGTGTAAATATGGAGGACACGATATAAGATAATATATTAAATTAGGAAGGATAAAAACCTTAAGGGTTAGACCAGATGAAAACCATAAAGGTTAGACCAGATGGAAAGAGGATGGTACTCAGGTGGGCCTCTTCAGATGAAGACCTGAGCAGCAGTTTCGGCCCTTACTCCATTACTGCCAAACCATGCCTCTTCAACCAAATAGAAAGCAAATTTAGGTTGGAACGGAGATAGGGTAATAGCTGAGCCTTAGATATATACTACAAAAATCAATTAATGAACTAAGACATTGTCATTTTCTGCACTTTCAAACCTAACTCAAAAAATGTTTTTTTCCCAGTTCCGAAGTTAAATTTATTCGGTTCCCTAGACTTAATTAGATTGATACATACTTATCCATTAGTGTTAAACTTTAAATCAAATTGTGTTTTTTTAAATTCTTTTTGGGTATAAGGACTGTAAGAGACTGATAAAAAAATTAGTAATGCAGGTAAATGATTATTATAAATACAGGAAAAAATGATCATATCCCAAGCCTTTAACAATGTGCGTCGACAAGGGAACAGGAAATCTAACATTAAAGAACATAGAAAAATAAACTTTGTCTGGTGTTGGTATGTTCAGATTATGGTCCAAATTGTGTTCATACACTCTAAATAATAGGACTGCAGGAAAATAATAATATATTAGTAGTACGAGAGGATAAGGATTAATTGGAACTACAAGAAAGTACGATTAAATTCAAACAAGTTAAGAATGTGCGTCATACCATAAATGGAAAAAATCAGCTTCACCAGACAAAGACATAAGTCCCTTGTCTGAAGATGGTGAAAATGGTTTCCCATAATAACCCACATCATCAATTTATTTGAACTGGTCCTAACGGAACCGTATTTTCCAATTGCACTTTTGGATAGAGAGAGAAAAAAAGAGACGTTTAATTAAATTTGCATAGACTTTTTATTAAGCACTCGACATACAATTCACCTATCAAGCATGCAGAAATCCAAATAATTAACTGATTTCAAAAATTTTCTGAACTTGTTCTAAGGCATTTCTCGAGGGAAAATTGGCGATAAAATTTATTAAACAGAAAAAAAAAACATTACATTTCTAGATGAAACGACCATCAGGGATTATACAAACTCAAACAGGGATTATTCAGATAAGCTTTATTATTTTTATCAAAATAAAATGTTGTTTGCCATTGAATAGATTAATTCAAAATTAAATCAATATGTCATCATATAAATGTATAAATGGAAAATTTGACATCTCACCCGTTTTCTCTTGTTAAAACGAGATACCTCACATCCTTAACAATTCGACAAATGTGAGAGCCTGTTGAAAATAAATTATATAATTCTCTTATAACTATAAATAATTTGTCAAAATGATCCGGGATTTATGGCACCCATTCAACACAATACGTTGATTTTTATATGCACCATTCAAAATTCCAGGAACTTTTTTTATATTCATGAATGTACACATGGACAAATATATTTAAAGAAGTTGTACCTTTTAGCATGTATATCAGACAATAACTCTAAGAGATCTTTTATACACAATGATCATTTTTGAAGACGCATAAGTGTGAACAAAATTGCCTTTGTCTCCTTAAATAAAACACGCGACGGGCGAAATCAATGATTTTCACTACCTTAAGTATTGTCCATGAGTGTATATATCAATAAAGCCCATTGCATATGTTTCTTTCTTCATACATATCCTGAGATAAAGTTATATAAAAATGTAGACTATATCAATATTTATTAAATAATGATACTGGAGAGAGAGAAGAATAAAGTTCGCCAAAAATAGAGTATATTGAAAAAATATAAATACACAGTATAAATAAATAGGTGAATCTGGATTGTAACTGAAAAAAGAATATCGAATAATTTTGAATGAATGAAATACACATAATTAATTTTTTGTGATATTTTGTGAATAAATTTACTTGGAAACAAAGGAACTCCAATCTAAATTACCCGACCTAACGATATAACGTGCTTGGTTAAATGTGATTATTTATTCACTACACAAACAGCCATTCTTTTTCTTCATCTCCTACGTTTCGGCGACCCGTTGTTACCTTTTTCTAATAACAATAATTTTTGTTTACCTTTTTCTAATTTATTGATAGTTAATCAGTTGGATTTGGTTTTGCTCTAGCTTAATTGCATGAATTATTGAAATATTTCAATCGCGGACACATGGGCGAAATGTCGTGGGCTAAAGAAGTATTGTATAACGGAGGAAACTTCGAGCTTATCAAGGGACACACACATCACGGAATACGCTGGATAAGGTTATAATGTCTCCATAAAAAAGATAAGTCGGTACCTTCCTTGTAGAGTCAGCATAGCGCACTCAACCTTGGATTAATTTATCTCACGTAAAAAGAAGAATTTTCACACTCACTCTTTTCGCATCTCAAATATTTTATCCGCAAACTTATATAGATTAAATGTCGAAATAATTTACTAAAAAATAAGGCATTTTTATTACATTTGTGTATCTCACTTGAAAAATATTCTAAAATTTGAGATAAACAAAAAAAAAATACTAATGCAAAGTGCTTTTTGCGTTCTCAAATGACGTCCATTTTGAATTTGTGCAATATTTAAAATGTTTTATTAAATAAAATATTTTGATGTTCCTAGAGATCCCCTAAAATAATACAAGGAATATTTTATATAAAGGGGGCCATTACGCGACCAGAGTTCTTGTTAGAATTCAACATCCAGCTGTTTTCCACTTCTATCGATTACGCGGGAAACTCCACTCTGATCCTCTTCTTTATTAAATTAAACCGTTTTTGTGGGCCTTACGAGTATAACCACCCCTCTCTCCTTATTTTTCCACTAATAATAAATTATATTAATCATACATACTTTTTGACTTATAAATATCGAATATATATTTCAGAAAATATTGAATATTTTGTAGAAATATCGACTTCTGTATTACCTTAGTCTACATCTCAAACCTTTTAGGAATCGATGTTTTAGAATAAAATGGAAATATCTTACTTTTTTTCTCAATATTATACAAAAGATAGAAATGGTATAAGATATTATCGTACGCCAGTGTGAGTATATTTTAAGAAACCCTATTTATAGTAGGCATAAACGATATGAAGATATGATTTAGAAAAATATATTTTCTGATCGTGCAATTGAACGTTTCTGTTGGCTTGCGAGAGATGGCTTTAGAGAGATTAAAAAAGATTCCATTATCATACCAAGAGATGAAATATTCCAAATTACAGCAACTTCATCTTTCAAATTCTCTGCTTTGTTATATTTTTAAATATAATATTAAAGTGTTTTTAAAAGCCAGAATTCAAGATAAAGGTGCGGTAAAAAGATATTTATGTACCAAAATAGACATCTATTTTTTCAAATATGCATAAAAACAATTCATTTTTGTTCATTACCCCCGGTCCAGAACGTTATGACGGTGATAAAGAACGTGACAAAAATCCGGACAATTTGAAGAGTTGACGATTTCATAATTTCTCTCATAAGATTCAATGACATCGAAGCCTCCCTGTACTGAAAAGTTTAATACTCTGAAACATGGTATACAGTTTGTATTTTGTGTGAAATTTCAATACCTGGTTTTGGCACTCATAAATAAAGGGGATAATTCGATTTCATAACATCTTGCGAAGGGGTTATGAGATCGGTCGAATTTACCAAACAGGTGTTTAAGCTTGTGAAGTGGCAAGGGACAATTTTCAGTTAAGAATACAACATAAATTTTCCGGAAAACGATATTCATATTACCAAAAAAGAGGCACCTCTTCCTTCAATTATGCATAAGAACGATAATACACGAATATCTTCCTCCCGCAATTTATGTTTCATTCTCGCCTGAAAATCGGTCCTGGCCAATATAACCAGCTTAAACATGATGAGGGCCAAATTCCGAAACCATGGAATACCGGTTGTTTTTTTTTGTCTGAATTTGGCAAAACTTGTGATGTGTGGCTCATTAATTATCATAACTCTTAAAGTGTTCTACTAGAGTAATAACATGATTCACATATTATAATGCCTATTTAAATGGAGAGGTGCCTCTTTTTAGGTGCATTATTATCACCCTCCCAAAATATTATGTTGTATTCTAGCCTGAAAATCGGTCTTTGCCACTCCACCAGCTTGAACACCTTTTGGTAAATTCGAGCGCGCCTTAGGATGTTTATTAAAACCTAATAAAGTTATTTTAAACTGGTTATATAATCGAAGCCGCCCCTGTACTGAAGAGGGTCAAAGCCCGACAACCATGTTATACAGGTTAGTCTTTTGTCTGAATTTGCCGAAACTAGTGTTGTTGCACAGTCTTCATTATCACTACTGAAGCGTTTTACTAGGGCGATGAACAAATTGATCGTTCTGATGCATAACTAAAGGGAGAAGTGCCTATTTTGGTACGTATATATATATAAAATAAATGTTTAAAAAATATTCCATAAGCAGAAATATTGAACATCAATGAGTGGTATATTAAAAACAAGAATAGTAATATCAATAGTTCGCGATGTGTGTGCGTTACAAGATTAAAATTGCTGTAAACAGCTAAATATCGATAGAGATTAGGCATAATATAATTTTCAACGATTTTTACAATATAGATCAGATTTGAAGTTACTCAGCGACGCATTAGTTGGAAAATTTATAAAAGCAAGAATATCGGAATTGATTCAAAATAAATTGTATCATTGTGTGAAAATATTAGTATGGTGACTAATATTATTTCCATATATTTCACGAGAGAAAAAACTAAAGTAATAATTCATGCTAAAAATGAATTGTTGTGAATCGACAAGCCAATTAGCAGACCACAGGATGAAGGCCGCGAAGTTTTAATCGACAACTCTCAGACATGAAGTTGTTTCTATCAATAATCTCGGGCGGCCACTCCGACGGCAGTGATAATAAAAGACTGTCAACGTTGACGTGGCGAGAACGTCTCTAGGAATAAACAGGAGCGGTGACTCGGGGAAATGGTAATGTAAAGTCAATGGGCTTTGGGGGAAAGTATGAGTAGTGGTGATTTGACACGAATTTCCTCTGTTACCTCTGGTTTCGAAAAGTTGATCAATGAAATATTTGATTGGTTAACTTTACCATTTAAACATCTCCGATTATGATGATGATAAATCCGAATATACATATACTTTATATATGTAACTTTCAGTTGCACGATAAGGAAATGCCTTTTTCTTAATTTATGCACCTTATCCCAGTACAATATCACATTTGTACTATATTTTCACATTCTATCGCGTTCTAACGCAATTCTGGCCTCAACTACCCGTTTCATGATATTTCAGGATGCCTGAATGACCAATTTTCTGGTCGTTGAGGTACAGTTTGCACCACGCTGATGAGAGCCAACAGCCCGAAACGCGTCCGTGGTTAGATTTTCTTGATTAATCAAGAATGGGTATTTGGTTAATTCTGGAATAATTAAAAATCAACAAGAATAGTTGATATTTATTCCGATAGATGGCGCAAGCCATCAGCAACTTTCAGTTGCACGATTAAGAAATGCCTTTTTCTTAATTTATGCACCTTATCCCATTACAATATCACATTTTTACTATTTTTTCATATATATATATATATATACGTGAAAAAATAGTACAAAGATTCTATTGTACTGGGATAAGGTTCATATATTTAAAAAAGAAAAAAGGCATTTCCTTATCGGGCAACTGAAATTTCCTGATGATTTGCGTCATCTATCGGAATATATATAAACTTTTCGTTGATTTTTAATTATTCCACAATTGACCAAATACTTATTCTTGATTAATCAAGAAAAGCTAACCACGTGCGCGTTTCGGGCTTTTGGCCCTCGGCAGCGTGGTGCAAGCTGTACCTCAACGACCAAAAAAACTGGTCTTGAAAAATCATGAAACGGGTAGTTAAGGACAGAATTGCGTGAGAACTCTAATCAATGTGAAAAATAGTACAAATGTGCTATTGTAATGGGATAAGGTTTTTAAATTTAAAATTAATAAAAAAAGGCATCTCCTTATCGGGCATATATAGGCCAATTCTGGAATAATTAAAATCAACGAATAGATGATATTTATTCCAATACATGAGGCAAGCCATCAGCAACTCTCATTTGTCCGATAAGAAGATTCCTTTTTTTAAATGAATATTTATATGGTTCAAGAATTTAAACGATTGTATCAGGTGGCGGAATTTCCTCAGTTGTGCGCACGCAATTTTCATTTATCCAGAAAAGATTTTATTAATTAACAAAGGCATCTTCGAATCGCACAACTGATAATTGCTGATAGCTTGGGACATCTGTTGAAATAAATATCAATTAAACGTTTATTTTTATTTTTTTGCCAGAATATTGTTCAACTATCACTTATTTTTTAATCAAGAAAAACCCAACATGTATGCGTTTTAAACTGCTGGCCCTTCTCAGCATGCTGCAATCTCTACCTCAACGACCTAAAAAGCCTTACTTTGAGGCTTCATAAAATTCAAAGAATGGGTATTTAGGGCCATAAATGCGTGAGAATGGCAGACCATATGAAATAAATGTTAGAAAAGTGAAATTGTATTAAGATCATGTTGATAAATTAAGTAAAATCTATTGATCGTTCAACTAAAAGTAGCCTCTGGCTTGCGTCGCCTTTCGGAATAAAAATTAACCTATCGTTATCTTTGAACTTATTCGAAATATTGGCCATATCTTCAGGTGAACAATCAAGATATGCTTTTTTTCCTATATATTTATTATAAAAAGAGGCAAGGGTCGCCTTTCCCGTCAGAATAGACGTCAAAACGTGACGCCATCCATTGACCGTCGCCGCAAACCAGCGGCCTCGGGTCGGCGGATGGCGTCTGGTTTTGACCTCTATTTTGACGGAAGAGGCGACCCTTGTCTCTTTAGACCAATATCTTCCCGGCAAAATTCCCATCTATATTTTGGCCATAGATTTGGCCCAGCCACTTTGCCAGCTAAACATCTCTTTGGCAGATTGTCAAGATTCCATTAGATCCCGTGTTGATCTCATGGAATAAAGTCCGCCCTAAACTGACGAGGGCCATCAGCCCGAAACCATGCTCTCTAGCTGGACGCCTTTCAATTTGCCAAAGCTGGTGTTATGGCTTTGTCACCGACCCGAGGCCGCTGGTTTGCGGCGACGGTCAATGGTTGGCGTCTGGTTTTGACTTCTATTTTGACGGGAAGGGCAACCCTCGTCTCTTTAGATGAAAATCCTCCCGGCAAAATTTCAAATCTATATATATTATTTATTTATCATTATGTTCCCAGAACAATTTCATTCTTGTAATATTTTATTTAGTGTTGCATACTCACAAGCTTGTGACCTTAAATAACTATTCCTTGATTTTCACGAGCCTCAACCACAAGCTTTTAGGTACTTGAGGTACAGCCTGCACCACGCTTAGGAAAGCCAACAGTCTAAAAGCATACGTGGTTGGCTTTTCTTGGTTATTCAATAATGGATATTTGAAAAAAAATATTCTATAATAATAAAAGTATTAACGATTGGTATATATTTATTCTAACAGTTGGCGTAAGCCATCAGCAACCTCTGTTGCACGATCGGTGGATGTTTTTACCTCAATTTATCAACCTGACACCAGTGCAATTTCACTTTTGTACTATTTTTAAAAATATATAATTAAATTTGTTGTGATTAACACACACAACTATAAAATATAAAATAAAAATTTGTTTTTGTGTTTGATGTGATGTACGCACAATTTGGATTATAGATAGCAATTACAGGAAATGTAGACTTGATTCGATAAGTTTTGGTTTTGTGTGTTGTTTCGAATTCACTATAGTTGTCATAATCAAGCAAAGGATTTAGTCCTTAGTTTGTTGACGTTAACTTTTTTGTTTCGGTTTTGACGCATACATCTGATTTGAGTGAATTGTGTCGTATTATATGGTGCTCGTGGTCAGGATAGGCTTCCTTTATTTTTAATATCAACACCTGACCCACTTATTTTTTTCTATTGTTTTTTCATAAAATTTGAACTATTTTTAACGCGTATGATTATTTTTTAAATAAATCAATTTTCTAAAACCCTTATTGCAATGAAAAATAATGGGAGGGCCTGGCTCATCAGTGGTGAACCCTCCCAGCGTTTTCGCCAGTTTAATCCAATTGCATTTTTCGGTTTTCTTTTTATACTGATACTGAAGCTAGACTCTTGGAAAGGGTATTTTCGATTAACTATGGACATGAGCTTTGTGTACAGTAGAAATATATACAATGATAAATATATGAAAAAATCATACGCTTCAAAAATCGTTCAAATTTCCCATAACAGATGGCGCGCTAATGATTCATATATATGTGCGAAAAATAATTAAATAATAAAAAGGTTAGATGTGATATTAAAAAATATATATAAAAATTAAAAATATAAAAGCCATATCCTGACCAGGAGCACGTGTGCTTTTCAAAAGGCAGAGCGCCATCTGGTGGAACGGAAATCAACTAAACATTGATTTAGCAATTTCCCTGATATTTGGCAAACCTAATTTCTTGATAATTCAAGAAAATCTATCCACGAACGCGTTTCGCGCTGTTGGCGCTCGTCTGCGTGGAGTAGGCTGTAACATTGCGACATAGATTTATAAAGAAATTGGGTTGGCCAAATATCAGGGAACAGGCTTGATCAATGAATAGTTGATTTCTGTTCCACCAGATGGCGCTCTGCATCCTGAAAAGCACATGTGCTCTTGGTCAGGATATGCCTTTTTATTTTTAATATCAACACCTGACCTTTTTATTTTTTAGTTATATATATATATTTTTTTCATATATATTTTTTTTAAAAACAAAGAAGGCATATCCTAACCACGAGCATATGTTCTTTTTAGATGGCAGAGCACCATCTAGTGGAACAGAAATAAATTAAACGTTGGTTTGATTTGGCCTGCTCCCTGATATTTAGCCAACCCATTTTCTTGATAATTCACGAAACGCCATCCACGAATTCTCGAATTATCAAGGAAATTGGCTGGCCAAATATAAGGGAACAGGCTAAATCAAGGTTGAGTTGATTTCTGTTCCACAAGATAGCGCTCTGCAATTCAAAAAGCACATATGCTCATACTCAGGATATGCCTTCTTTGTTTTTAATACCAACAAGAGATGTTTTTATTTTTTACTATTATTTCCACATACATATATATATATATTTATGTTTTTTATTATTTATACATATATACAGGGTGATCCAAAAGTCCCGCACTATTTTAAAAATTAATAACTCCGCGAATTTTTGCGCTAGAGCAATGCGGTAAACACCATTGTGTTCAGGATGCAATGTGATATTTAATGGCAAATAATGAAAAATTCGAAATATATTTCAGTTACAATTTTATTCGCCAGATGGCGCTCTACCAGAATCAGAGGTTCAGCGGCCAAATTGTTTGATAAATTGAAAAATATAACTGATCGACACGCATTTTTCCTTTTTGAATACCAAGAAAGAACCCTAATAATATCACATAACAAATTAATAAAACACCACTTCGCCAAAGGTAGAAGAAACGGTTGACGATTTTCAAATACAATCAGAGATATGTAAAATAGGTAAATGCAAATTAAAACATGTAGCAAAAAAAATTGATAATTTAGATACGGTTTGTTTTCGAAGATAATAAATTTCTATTTTTTTTTATAAATTCAACTCACTCTCAGTATCGATCATATTTATTTTAATTCATTTGAAAAATATGTATCTATCTCTGATAATTTATTTTACTCTGGAATGCCGTTGTTGTTGTTGTCGTGTCCAATAAAGAGCCTATCTTGGGTGTGTAAAGCTGCTGCTCTGGGTCTATGTCAAATTTCTGCAAGGCTGCGGCCATTGCTGGGTATGAAAATATGTGGGTAGGTGTTAGTTCCACACCAGGACAGTTGTTGCATGTCCTAGAGGTTCTTGTGCCATATGGGTGTATTGTCATTCCTTTATAGTGTTTTGTTCTATGTCTTGTTATAGTTTTTGTCATTTTTCTCTCAGAGATTATTCCTCATGTTGATATTTTCTTATTTTTTCTTTAATTATCTCGTATTTTGACAAAACATCAGCGTCAAATAATGACATTTGTTCTTTCCTTTGGCTCAACCTTCTGGCTTCCTTTGCCAATTCAAATACCATTTCATTACCCCCGATCCCAACATGGGCAGGAATCCATTGTAGAAGGCAGTTCTTCACCAATGGTTCCAGTTGGGTAAGTAACGAGTGTATTTTCTGTGTGATTTTAGTATTGCCCTTCTGAATTGCTTCTAGAGCGGATATGGAGTCGCTGTATATTATAATTCATCCTGCTTGATGCAGGGATGGTTGGTTAAGGCATATATCAAGGGCTTTCCAGATAGCTGTCAGTTCACAAGTGAAGTTTGACGAAATCTGTCCTGCTCCTTCTTTGATTTTGATGTTTGTTCCATCTTGCAGTATTATGTTAATTGCGGCCCCTCCATTACTTAGGGTAAGGTCTGAAGATCCCTCTGTATATGCTGTTGAAGGCGCTGGCCTAGCATTTTAATCAAAATTTTGTTCTATGAGGACTTAGCCGTTAATATTCCAACACATCAGACCTCGACGCCCAAGGTATCAAAGTCTACCTCAATCAAAACAAAGCCATCAACATAAACAATATGTATAACCCTCCAAACAATAAACCTATTGACGTTAGAACAATGCCTAAATTTCTTACACACAGGCAAAACTATTATTGTAGGTGACCTTAATGCCAAACATCAACTATGGGAATGTTCCACGCCAAACCCAAGAGGCAAAATAATATCAAACTTATTTGACGACAATGCCTTCATGTGCTCAAATGATGGGAATCCTACCTATCATCCCTACTGCTATAATACTGCACAAGCACTTGATATAAGTTTTTACTATCCTGACATTTTCCACAAATGTAAATGGCAAATATTAAAAAGTATTGGAAGTGATCATTCGCCTAATTTGATAGGAATTAGCACCAAGACCAAAACCAGCTCAATTAAGAAAAATTCTGGAACTTCAAATAGGCTAATTGGATATCTTTCAAAAACACCATTATTAAAGCAGCCAAAGTTTCAATACCAAGAGGTGATATTAAGAAATGGATTCCAAATTATACACACCAGGAAAAAATATTCAAACACTTATAACTAAAAGAAATGCACCCAAACAAATTGTAGAACTGAACTAAATATTGTGAATGCAAAAATTAAAATATTATACGTAAATGTGAAAAGGGAAAAATGGAAACAAACTTGTGAAAACCCCTGAACCAAAGAAACCCAAATACAAAACTTTGGCATTTGGCAAAACAAATTGACAGATCCCAGTCACAAACAGAAAAAAACAAATATGATTAAAATTACAGATGGTACCCCAGCAACTAATGACAAAAATGTTGTCAATCATTTAGGTAATTCATATAAAAAAGATAAAAAGTTGAAAAAAAGGCCCGAAAGATTATTCATGACTGTAAAAATGTCACCAGCACTCATAATATTTTCCATGAAAAAAATCATTATGAAAGAGCTAGCTTATGCATTAGAAAACACTGACCTAAACAAAACTCCTGGGCCAGATGGAATCCATGGCCAAATGATATCAAACTTGGGCAAAATTGGCAAAGAAAGACTTCTTCATATTTTCAATAACTCCAGGAAAATTGGAAAATTGCCTCAAGACTGGACAACTGCAACAATAATTCCCATTTAAAAACTTAACAAATCTGCTGATGGCCCAAAAAACTACCGACCTATCTCCCTCACAAGTATTTGCAGCAAATTAATTGAAAAAAATATATACTCAGACGACTTACTTACCACCCCGACACAAAAAATATCTTACCAGAAGAACAATATGGATTTAGAAAAGGACATGGGACAATAGACCAACTCTTATTTTTCACACAAAAGGTAGAAGATGCACAAAATAGAAAACCAACTAACCACACCATAGCTGCTTTTTTAGACCTTACACAAGCTTTTGATAAGGGGGGGGGGGGTATGGAAAAACAAATTAATTACAAAATTATACAAACATATCAAAATTGATTGAAAAGCTATCACTTGGATAAATGATTCCCTTAAAAATAGATACATCAGGGTCAAATATAATGGCACTCTATCTAAAACCTTCAAATTGTAACAAGGATTACCACAAGGATCAGTCCTTAGCCCAAATCTCTTCACCCTATTTATTGCAGGCATAGAAGAAAATATTTCACATAAAACCAATATTGGACTTTTCGCTGATGACACTTTTCTATGGATCAGCAACACTAACTGGAAAAAAGCTGAAAGGGATTTGAACAAGACTCTTCTCCACCTAGAAAAAGTTGCTAATAAACATAAATTAGAATTTAAACCCCAAAAATCTGAAACCTGTCTTTTTACTACCGATAAAAAAATATACAAAATAAAACCAAAAATATTCGGAAAGAACAACATTTGCAATATAATAAACATCCTAAATATCTCGGCTACACCCTGCATCCAGAAATTAACTCCAGTAAACATATTGAAGGAGTTATTAGAAAAGGAAAAGACCGACTAAAAATCCTGAAATATATTTCAAGAAGAGAGTGGGGAGCTGAAGCATCAACACTAAAATTAAACTTCACATCTCTAATGAGACCTATCTTGGAATATGGATATCAAATCTATGAAACAGCATCTGAAACAAAAATAAAAACACTGAAAAGGATACAACTAAGTGCAGCTAGAATTATAACAGGTCTTCGAAATTCCTGCCCTAATGATATTGTACTTTACGAGGCAGACATTATGCCTTTAAAGGATAAAATAAGCTACAATCTGCCAAAATATATAAACAAAATCAAGAGTTATGGAAACAAACACAGAACTGTCCAGGGGGGACCGCGGGGAGGCGGTCACCGGTTGACTTTGTTAACTCACAGCTGAGGAAAAGCTCAGCTGCCACGTCGTGGGGTTTCTCAAGAAGCTTGCTGTGATTTCTCAGCAGCTTACTCTCGATCGCGCCCCTCGCCCCTCCTTCTCTCTTCCTGCACACCCACTACCCTTGGACAATCCAAGACGTAGTGGCGTGCATCCACATCCTTTTCTCAATCAGGATTGCTCTTAATTTTAAATCTGTGGAGACTCCTGGGAAAGGGCCCATGTTCCGAACTACCCTAATGAGTTCGTGGGACATTACCTTACAGAGGTTCTTGGGTGTTGTTACCCAATTGAATACCTCTCTCCCCTTCACACTGTTCCTGGATTCTTCATATGTCCTGGACGTGCCCCCTGATCTTCCTATACACTTCTTTCTTGGTCACTGGGGTCCTCACTGATCTACCTCTAAAACATCCTGCCTTGGCGAGCCTGTCTGCGAACTCATTACCTTCAATGAGGCTGTGTCCCCTAACCCAATGGAGCTCCCAAGCCCGCGTCATCATCTCCAGCTCCTGGATTATTTGATGCGCGAGTTGACTTTCTCCAGATTGATTGCGACGAGGGCCGAATTACAATCTGAATAGAGGCGGTCCGGGCTGAAGTTCTTCTCGTACACACTCTGAGGGCTTCCCTGATCGCAACCAGAGGAAAATAGCTCATTACTCTCTAGTCAGTGCTTCAGTCGCTGAGCTAGTAGGCTATCCACGACCTTACCTAGACACGCTAGTAAAGAAAGCGGTCGATAATCATTAGGAGAAATACCCTTTCTACCAGACTTTTCGAGAAGCACTACTCGGGCAACCTTCCATGCCTCGGGAAAAGTTTCAGTGTCCAGGCGCCTATTGAATAACTTGCATCCTTACCAGGGCTTTCACGACCGTGTTATCGATCCCGTCGGGACCAGGAGATATCCTGTTCCCGAACTTGAAAGCCGTCAGTTTCACCTCATTCTCAGTAAAGGGCGGATCCACCAAACCACAACTGGTCAGAGAGATCTCGTCCTCTGGTTCCTCGTTTCCGAAGTGCCGATCCAAGATGAGTTCCAGGGTCTCCCTCGGGTCCGGGTTTTGAACCCATCTTCAAGTAGCCTCAAGTTAGCGGAGCACCTTATCTCCCCAGAGACAGCCCTGTAAGGTAGACTGTATGGATTAATATCCAGTACGGTTTTGCACTACATCCTCCAATGTTTCCTCTTCGCCCTTTTGGTGTGTCTCTTGTACCCTGCTAAGACCTTCTGGAAAGCAATTCATCTCCTAACTCTCTCTTCGCCCGTACTATTCTGGAATAGCTTCCTCATGGCCCTGACTCTCTTCCTCTCGATCTCCAGCTCCTCGGTCCACCAAGGCTGTTTAAGCCTTTTAAATGCGGTAACCTTTTCAGATCTAGGCCCCAAGGTTTTGCATGTGTTGGTTATATCCTGGTGGAGCTCATTGACCATAATATTAAAAGAAATTCTGTCAACTGTGCTCCATCCAATCTACCCCTAAATGTGCAAGCAAACCGGCGTCTGAATCTCTCAAGGTTAGGCCCCCTGATGCTGTACCAAGGAACTCTCTCCACTGATAGCGGTTCTACTTCACAGCTGGCCTCAAACCTGATGAGTTTGTGGTCGCCAAGTCCTTGGGATCCGTTTCCCACCTCAAAGGCCGCATCCTGCTCGTTCTTGCCAGGGAGAAGTCTATGATTGTTTCACCGTTTGTCGTGGCAAACGTCGATTCACCATAGACGTTCAAAATATCCAGACTCTGACCGATAACAAGATCGACCAGCGCCTTTCCTTTAGAATTTTCCTCCCTGTCCCCAAACAGCTAGGTGCGCGCGTTAAAATCCCCGCCAATCACGATCTCGTGCCCTTCCTTTCCAACCAAAAAATCATTTAGGAAGTCCAGCTTATCGAGGTCCTTGTCCTGAGGTGGTATGAACGTAGAGAGGCCGACCAGTTTTAGATCCGCCGCCTCGATCTTTACAGCCACCGCCTCCTACCAGGACTAAAACCCAAACAAGGAAGATCTCCCCGGACCAGTAAGGCGGTCTTGTTGCACTCGCTAGAGAAAAAACTGTACCGAGTATCTAGACTCATCCTCTCATCATCCTCTAGGTACATCTCCTGCACCAGGATAACATGAAGGCGATAACTTTTAATGATCCGGTCTAGATCCTCGGAGCTCCTCTTTGAACGAGCGCAATTTAGCTGCACGAACCTCCACACCTCCTTGTTTGGCCCCTCTACCATCGCCTCGCGTTCACGTACCAGGCCTTTATAGAGCACTGCGTACTCCGGGGGCGATGATTAGAGTCATATTTCCCGCCGTACCTCTTGTTGTCGTTTAAACAGAGCCAACAACCCGGCTTCATATCGCATCCCTGTTCTTGGGAATGCACGCCCTCGCACCTCCAACACCTCTTAGGATATTCGCAGGTCCTTGCGATATGACCGGGCCTGAGGCACCTGAAGCAAGTTGACACTGTCTCATTCATCCTGATAGGTACCCTCCTGGCACCTATCTTCAACCTCTTCTTGTCAAGGAGGGATTTCATGGTAGCCTCCTTTAGGCCCGAAATGATCCAATTCGTTGCGTAGGGTCATACTTGTACTATTTGTATACAATCTCATGTATCCTTCCAAGAAGTCCCCACACCCCGAATTCTGGAGCACCGCCATTTCTCTTAGCGTCTCCTCTTTGATGTCAGAGTTGACACCCAAGAGAATCAGCTCCCTCCTGGCCCTCTTGAGGCCTCCTAGTTACAGTGCAGGCTCCCGCTCTATGGCCAACACGGCCAGTTTCTTGTCCTCGGGGTTCCTCAATATGAGAGCCACAGCTCCCCCACCCCGAATCATTTTGAGGACATAGCAGTGCCCAGGAATGCTACCAGCGATGCTTTCCAGTACCGCGACCATTAACCCGGACCCCGCATCCTCACTCCACTCAACTACCAGGGTCAGGTCCTCCTTCCATCTAGGGGGGCCCATGACCTTTGTGGGTTCTGGCTTGGTAGTCTTGGCCGCCTTTGGGGGATCCTTAACCTCTTTAGCCCTGATCTTCTTCGGGGGGAGGAGGTTCTTTCACCTCCTCTGTAGGCGTCGCTCTAGGTGGATCCTCTTTTGATCCGGCTGTCACATCAGTCCTACTCTCTTCCTCTTTTGCTGAAGGCTTTTTAACCCTTTCCTCCAGGTTCCGCTTCTCCACCCGCAGGAGCCGACCTAAGTTTCTTGAGGAGCTTATCGAAGCATGGCTCGAGGATGTTCCGGTGAACATTTTCAATCTTCCTCCCTCGACGTATGGTGTCTAGGGAGTCCTGGAACGCCTCGGCAAGCTCCTTAAGCTACGTGCACTTCTTATGAGGTGTCAATGCCTGATTTAGAAACTCATTCATTTCATTCAGGTCATTGAGGTACCCTGCATTGGTGGCATCTATCGCAGCCCCCGACTCCTCGATTATTGAGCCGATTCTCGCATCAGACGAAGGGTCAATCAACAGGAAAGGATCCACAGGGATCTCCATGTTGATGATCCTGTTGAGGCGGATATCTGGGGAGAATTGACGATCCTTCCTATCCTCTCGCTCTGGGTATTCAGAGCTAGCTGTGCGGAAGGCACCTGAGCTCAAATCCTCAGGCGGCTGCGTCGCTTTTCGCGGACTCAAGTTGGCACCCTGCCTACCCTCTCGAGTCGTGTCGACTCTCGCTGTGCGGAGGTTGCCTGCTTTCATAGGGGACTTCCCTGGGCAATTAGTGGGCGCGGCAGGGGAATTATTAGAAATATCCAGCGAGGTATAATTGGGCATACGCTCAGAGCCCGAGGGAATTTGAGCGTCCTCGGGCTTATCCTTGTCTCCAGGGTTTTATCAAGAGGGAGGCATGAGAAGTTACTAGACTCAATATGTTGAGCTGGCCCATCAGCTCTGACTAGGTCGTTCACTCCACGGCAAGAGAGATCTGCCTCCCAACCGTTCTCAGGCGCTACCTGAGCCTCATTGGTAATGTCAATCTTGCCGAAGGCTGCAGATGCTAGGTACATAGTCCTACCCACTCTCCAGAGGTCAGAACTAGGGTCCCGAGCCCAGCACAGTTGGTACAGTGGAGTGGACCCAGGGGGAGTTCTGAACTTCAGAAATAGACAGCATCAAACGATGCTTACAAGATTTAGAATAGGCCATCTCAAGCCATTTAAGAGAGAAAATAACAACAAAATCTACCCCACTTGCCCAAAATGTAGCTTGGCACCTGCAGCTCCAGAAGACATTGTGATTTGCATTAGATGCACTGAACAGGACCTTTGGGAGAGGCCGCTGCTTATCATAAAACAGCTCGAGGAGCATGAACTCATGGAATTCGTGTAAACTTTACACAAGAGGATAAGAAACAACAAAAACAAATAATTTCTCTGATCGTTTAAACCAATTGTGTCAAGTCCTTTCTTTTTAAGTATGTTTTTGTTCTATTTTTTAATTTTATTTTGTGCAGGGTTTATTCATGTTAAGATTGATGATTACATTGGATGGCACTGGGGTAGGAAATATAGTTTCTTCTCGAATTTGAAAGTCATTGTTTTTCATATTTATGCCCTTTCTATTATTGTTGTCGTACTGAAGTGTTGAAGATCTTTTGAGTTTTTCTTTTTTTTGTGTCCAGTTTAAATAGGTCCTATAGGATTTGTGTTAGGTTTTTTACTTTCTAAGCTATTGGTGAATTTTATTGTTTTTATTTTGTCTTCTGCTTTCGAGTAGGTCTAGACCACATTTTCTCTGAATTTTCTCATTGTTGGTGAATGAAACAGCACCTTCTCAGAATGTTTAGTTCTGTGGTAGCTCTATTTGAGGTGCTAATTATGTATTCTGGAAATCGCAATTCCTCATCAATGACAATTAAAATAATTTTATTGACATCTTGTCAATACATGCAAAGTACACAGTCAGCACTATTTAAAAAAAGATAATATGCATTATATACACTATGAACAATTTATATGGCGCCTCTGCCAATGCTGCAGAGTTTGGTGGAGAATCGCAAGTGGGTCTCCAGCGACACCACGCATTTTGCGATCTACGATGAATACGTAGATCGCGTACTTCGCCGCTGAGGAGATGGTGATGGCGTGGTCCTCGAGACCAACTGGAAAGATTCAGGACTGCAGTATAACACCTATGTATTATGGATTTCTAATTATATCAATTAATTAGTTGTTTATGCTTATTTTGTGGTTATATTTATGCCTTTTTTCCCTGTCAATGGAGAAGACGCATAGGTTTGGTTTTATTTGGTTTATGGTCATTTGGAGTTCCATTGCCCATTTCTCCAGTCCTCTCATTGACGTGTTCAGTATTTTTTGATGATTTTTCTATACTGCTACTTGTGTGCCATATGGCTATATCATCTGCATAACAGGCAACCTTTTTGTATTCAGTGAGGTAAGGATGGATGTCGTTAATATATAGCAGGAAGAGTAGAGTACTGAGCACATATCCCTGAGGTACACCAGCCCATGTTCTTCGGTCCTTGGAAAATTCTCCATTGACCCGAACCTTTATCCTTCTTCCCCTTGAGAAGTCTGCAATCCAGATTAAGGTTTTTCCTCTTTCTCCGATTGTTGTGCAGCCTTTCATATAATTTCTCCCTCCACACTCGATCAAAAGCTGAGGTCATATATAGGAATACGGCCGTGTCTTCTTTGTTGGTTTTTCCTAGAAATAATATATTATTGATTTGCAGAAGTAGAACAATTGATCAGTTGTAAAGTTCTGGGATCTATAGGCAGTTTGGTAGTAGTTTATTTTATTATTGTAAGTGAGCCAAACTATGAGCCTAGAGTGGATAATCCGTTCTGTTATTTTACAAAGTATGCTGCTGAGATCAATTGGCAGATAGTTCTTGTATTCCTTGGCATCTTTGTTTGGTTTCAGTATTGGTACTATAATTGATATCTTCCAATTATTTGGTAGTTTACCAGTTTGCCATTATATGTTCAGTATTCGTAGGAGTGGGTTTTTAGCTTTGTCTACAAAATGTTTAATCATTTGACCAAAGATTAGATCATCTCCTGGTGACCTCTTGGATTTAACTTTTCTATTAATGAGTTTAGCTCATTCAGTGTGAAGTCTCTCGAGAAAATATATTGTTGTTAGTAGTTTCTTGCTTGCTTAACTAACCTGTTTATATGAAAGATATTCAGCAATTATATATGTCAGCTATCTGGTTATTCGTTCTCGCTGTTCTATTAATATCGGTTAGAGTATTGGGGGATTGGTGTTGGTTTTGATTGTTTTCTAACACTCTAATTATTTTCCAGTTATGGCTGTCCTTTCTTGGATCCATCTTTTCGCAGAATTCTGCCAATATTTCTTGTTTGAATATCCAAATTTCTTGTTAGAGTTTGTGAATAATTTCAATGAGTTCCTTTCTGTTTTCTTCTGTTTTATTTGTTTTAAAAAGTTCATTAATATTGTCTCTCTCTGAAATCATTGCCTCGATGTTGTGGTCCTTCCAGTAAGGTATCTACAAGTCTTTGCGTGTACCTCTAGGTACCGATGCTTTTGCAGCTTTGGATATGTTCGAAGAAAATATTTCCAAGTTTTTGTCAATCGTTCTGTGATTCAATTCTTTGTTGCACAGTTCTTCAAGCTTTTCTGTGAATTTTTTCAAGTCGGCTTCCCTAAAGTTTCATGTTCTTTGATTCTGTTGGATATTCTCAATTTTGAAGTTTAGGGTTGTTAAAATTGGTCTGTGGTCACAGATTGCACCTCTCAGGATTTTCCATTGTGTTGGGGGTGCGATGTTGTAATTTATCGCTGTGATGTCTATTCGAGATTTTGTGCCTGTGGACTTGGATAGATAGGTGTTCTCTACCTTATTTTACGGTGTAAGGTCGAGGTCGGTTATAATGTCCTCAACCTGCTGACCTTTGTTATCATGGTCAGGTGATCCCCAGGTTGAATCTTTGGCGTTAAAATCGCAGAGTATGATTGTGATATCTTAATGTCTCTATTGTGTCTACCCATACAAAATTCAAAGATTTCACGAGCTGAAAGTTGCGAGTTTGAGATTCGTAAAGAATTCGCTGAATGGGTTTTCCGGCAAATTGATATTGATAAAAACTGGCAGTCGAATGTTCTGTGGACAGATGATGTTCACCTTTCTCTAAACGGAGAATATAACATTCAAAACTACCGCATTTGGGCAACAAAGAACCCTAGGATTTTCATAGAAATGCCAATTCATCAGCCCAAAGTTACAGTTTTGTGTGGGTTCACTTCTTCTTTTATTATTGGACCATTTTTCTTTGAAAAAATAAGTGGAAGAACTTTTAAAACCGTGTTTGTAACTGGGTAACGTTAAGTTAAACTTTTGAGAGAAAAGGGCTTTGCATATTGCAGGGCAGACAAGCACTAAGCGAAATAACATTCATGAAAGATGGAGGACCTTCTCATATCTCCCGAGGTGTCAAATAGTTGTTGAAGGATACGTTCGGTGAAAATAGTGTGATAAGTCGCCACTTTATAAACCAGTGGCCTCCAAGATCACCAGACTTGACGCCTTGCGATTTTTGGTTATGGGAGTACATTATATCGTATGTTTATCGATGCTGGCCTACCACATTGGCCATATTGAAGGCTTCTATCAGATGGAACGTTTAATCAATTTCAACAGATATGTTATTTAATGCTGTCTATTCTGTCATCTATCGTCTGCAGGCGGTGTTTGAGAATAAAGGGCGCCACATTGAGCATGGAAGGTGACCTATAACAAGAGAGAAGGCAAGTTACCTCATGTGTTATATAAGCTGCCATGTATTATATTATCTACCAATATTTTGCAGCTCTTTGTGTTGGGTTAAGAAGATAATAAATGCTGTCCTCACATCTTGACTCTTTTTTTTTGTGAACAGTAATTTCTTGTTTGTCATTTGCTCACATATTATGTCGTGCAGACCAAAGTGTTATAATTTTCTAATAACACTGGTACACACAATTTTAACCGTTATGTTTGGTTTATCGCTTTTCGCTCATTAGAAGAAATAGCATGAGGAATATTTTCTGTACACCAATTACTTTAGAAATTGTTTGCGAAAAATAATATAAAATGATTTTACTACCACGTTTTTCAACGCAAAAGGTCGATTTAAAATGATTTTTATTTGAGGGGACACATTTTAAAAATTGTGTACAGTGTACAGCAATGATGACATTTAACAAGCCCATAGGATATTTGGAATAAAGTACGAAAAATATATTTTGTCACTCCCCTCTATATTTCATTTATTGGATCATGACAAATATCCAGTTAAATAGTCAAGGGTCGCCAATTAGTCAAGAAACTACACATTCCTTATAGCAAGAAATCCTATTAGTAGTAACATCATAATTTTTGGTTCTATATTAACATTTCAAAAAATCGCGTATTGATATCAGCAGTGTTTTTCAAACATTCAATCTATTTCACAAAACCCCATCTAAAATATAAATATTTTTGCTACATGTGTCAATTTTCATTTACCTATTTTACATATCTCGAATTGCATATAAAAATTGTCATCCAATAATTCTACTTTTGGTTAAATGGTGTTTTATTAATTTATCATTTGAAATTATAAGGGTTCTTTCCTGGTATTAAAAAAGGAAAAATACGTGTCGATCAGTTATATTTTTCAATCTATCAAACAATTTGGCTGCGTAATCTCAGATTCTGGTAGAGCGCCATCTGGCGAATAAAATTGTAACTAAAATCAATTTCAAATTTTTATTATTTGCCATAAAATTCCATTGCATCCTGAACACAACGGTGTTTACCGCATTGCTTTAGCAGAGTTATTTATTTTTAAAATAGTGCGGGACTTTTGAATCACCCTGTATATAAAGGTGGCGTGATCGTAGCCAACCAATAGGAGAGCGCCATTCCAAAAAAAAAGCAAACGGTGACAGTGATGAAAAATGAAGAATTAAGAACGCATGACGCTCGTAACTGTATATAAAATAAGTATGTGAGGTTTCTCATTTTTGTCTTTCCCTCTGAGTTGGTAACAATGACGAATAGAACAAGATACCCTATTTCAAACATCATCTTCGCATTTATCACATTTTAAGCTAAAGTCTCTCTTCCAATATCTCAAGCTGTTTTTTAATAGCCAGGTTATGCTTTATTGTTCAGAGATTTTTTTCATTTGAAATAAAATATTAGAGAAAAAGGGGTTTTCAATCAGAATGTTATAGTTATTTATAGTGGCTATAGTGAGAAGAGTTCATTGTTTTTACTCTATTTTGTATAGAAATTTATTTTTGTAAAGTTGGATAGTCATCGCTTATCTTCGGAAAGGTAAATCCTCTAGTGTTAAAAATCTCAGAAAAACACCGAATAGAGCCCTTTTCTGCTTTAATAGGAATTCTTCAACGGCGAGACAAACAAATTTACGTCAATATAGAACTCTCCATTTCTAAAATAAAAATCCAATATTTCAAAATTAATTTAAACAAAATAGCATCGAGATACGTTGGTTCGGATTCCGTTCTCAGTAAAAGGCCTACTTTAAATATGCGTAGGTTAAAGAAAGTTCGGAGAAAATATCCTAGGTTTGTTCAACTGACTCGGTCGGTTTTTGTTCAGATTGTGGTGCCTTTAACTGCAATATAGCCAGTACTATCAGTCCAAGATATTAAGAAAATTCTCACTGTGTTAATATTTTATCTATTTAGTATATCCCATGTCAATTTATAGAATCCAGCGATTCGTTTCAATTAAGCCGCTTAACTACTGAATAGATATGAAGAGTGGCTACTCATAATATGTTAACTTGTTTGGGACCAAAAGCAAACTCTCTCGTCAGGACAACACTCACACAAACACAATACACAACAAAAATAATTAGGAACAGAAAAATACTAACTTAATATTTAAGCCCTTTCTCACATATGAACACTAATTGCTATTTAGATTAAAAGAAAAAACAACCGAAAAAAGGAAATACTTTTAAATGAAACTAAGTGAGTTACAAGAGGTTCCTTAGTAGTAAGCAATTTAATAAAAATGACCCTATAATCGAAGATATAAATTTCATATAAATGATTAACCATTAACTTCTACGAAGGCATATCTACAACCCAAATATTTCAAAAAACCTGGACTATGAGGGAAAAATAAAATATTAATCAATCTATAAATAATTCTCTCAGATTAATTAACGAAATAGGAAGCAGGTTATATCCATATAATGTATAAAATCGTTAAAATATTAGTTGAAGAATATAATATTATTATCCCATGTAAACAATAATTCACTGTATATATATGGCCATTATTCTGAAATAAAAATGTGAACGATTAGTTTATATTTTTCCGATAGATAGCGCGGACCATCAGCACGTCAGTTGTGCGATTAGAAAAAGTAATTATTTTCTTAATATTTATAAATAAAAAATATATATATTTATTAATAAAATTTAATTGAAATATAAATTTACAATATATAAAATATGATAGATGTTTATAAAAAATGCTTACTTTGATTAAAGTAAATTAAGAAAAAGGCATGTCCTTATCGTGCAGCTGAAGGTTGTTGATGGCTTGCGCCATTTATCCGAATAAATATCAACTATAGATGATATATAGATAGATGGCGTAAGCCATCAGCGACCCTCAGTTGCACGATAAGGAGATGCCTTTTTTCTACTTTATTCCCCTTATCCCAGTACAATTTCACATTTGTACTATTTTTTTCACTTTGATTAAGTATTATTTTAAAAATAGTAAAATGAACTGAGGCAAAAGAAAAATTTAAATAAATTTTAAAATATATTCTGAGGTGAACTCGCCTCTCTTCAAATAAATATATCTGTCTTAATGTATCATATTCGTTGATACAATACCGTAAATCATAAATTATGGGACCAAAATGGCGTGAACTTAGAACAATATTCAGCTCTAACTGTGTGTGGGTACATAGATTGATTTTTTTCATTTGAAACATTTCACAATAATAATTCAGATATTCAAAATACTACCCATTCTGAATAAAATGTATATGATATTTTAAAAAGGTATTCAAAATACATAATTTCTAAATTGATATCAATTCTGGTGTTTAGGAGAGGGCTAATGACGATGTCTTTAAAGTGAATATCAGGTCGAATGAGGAGACAACAACGTCGTGAGGATATGGCGGCAGGATGACATCCAGAGAGGAAGTTTATTGTGGAGGTTGCCTCCAGGTCCTGTCACCCAACTGTCGCCAATATGGGCCCTGACTTTACCATCGCGATTGACTTCAAATAGCGGCCTTATCGGTTGGTCTGCAATTTTGAGGCGCCAAAAAACAGCTCTTAATCTCAGAAAAATTCATAGAAAAATATTCTAAACTTTGACAAAATATTATTAAATTTCTAAAAGAAGGTTAGAAATTTAAAAATATTTTACTTGTGTCGTACAGGATAGGTTGAAAGACACACGCATCTCTGCTGACAAGTTAGATCAACTCCAAAGTAACAATTATGGAGTTACCTGTTATGTGGCGATAATATTTAGGTGAAACTTTTTTATCGAGAGTTGGGAGGTAATAAACGATTATGATATGACTTTTATGGATCATCATGATTAAGAAATCATATTAGATATGTTATATTTTGTCCAATACCTGCTTTTAACAGCGCTGTTAGCTCTTACAATATATTTTGGTTTATGAATTAATTCGAACCTTTCTCAATTGGGGAATCAATTAGAATTATTCTTGTAAATATTGTGTCTTTTCTAAAAATTATATTTCAATTTAAGCGAAATATATATATTTCAAAATATGATGCATTAAAGCACGCCATCTGTATATTTCTAAAATTTATCAAATAGAAAATACAAAATTGGCGCATATAAACTGCTCTTTTTAGATATAATATATATTTAATATAAATAATTTATATAAATTAATTTATATATAATTTATTAAATAATATAATATCACACAATGCTCTTTTGCATGAAATATAAATGATCTAAACGCGAGCACTTTCTTTTAGATAATAAATTCGGCTAATATATATATCGTATATTTTAAAACTGTATAATAATGAAAATTTTAGTATATGTCACATATCTTCCAATTAGTTAGAGCCGATACCTTATAAAATCCTACCTTTCTATTAAAATATACGCCGTTTCTATTTGATACTACCCCCATATTTTGTATATATGCTATATCTTTATTAATATAACCTGTACACCCTTATTTGTATTTAAACTAAAATCGGTGACGGAAAAATAAATATCCAAAGAGCGGTCAGCTGGTGGCAGGGACAGAGGGGAGGAAAAAGGCAACGCCCAGCCCATGTGGGGCCCCCAGGGACATTTTATAGACGACCCCTGTAAACAGGACAGGTTTTGGCAGGGGGTCAGCAGCAGATGTTCTAGGGTGTGGCCATCTGCAGACGGCTTCGGTCTCTCTAACTCTCTCTCTCCATGTCTCGGTGATAAGAATCCAAGTTTTTCATGGCCTCTACCTCTGTTCCGTGGGCTGTCCCCGATCACTCTCTGTGCTATCATCTAGCCCTGCCTCTGCTTCTTGTTGTTCGCGTGTGGGAAGAACATCAACACTCGTCTCACGTACACGACTGCCAGCTTATCCATACATAGACATTTGCAACAATATTACAGAAAGTCGACAGGATAACTGAGGACAGCGGCATGCAGAGGATGACAGAGGCACCTGTGGTCAACGGCACATTCGTGTGGATGTTTCTTCTACTTGCCCTCCACCTTGACGATCCAGTGGATCATCTCAAAGACGCCATGCGAGGACTAGCTGTACCTCGCACCCAGGAGTTCATCATCTCCCCCATCAACAGCTCTGCGCCACGGGCACCTCGCTCCATTGGCTCGAAAAAGTCGACAAGATCCATCGAGAAAGCACCGCATTGCCCCGCTTACCAGCACCGACAATGTCCCATGGCAACCACCGCAAAAAGTGATCACCTAGCCTCATCGCAAGCGACTACACAAGATCCATTCAAGACATCCATCTGGTAGGAGAAATTTCTCTACAGAACTATGTAATGTAGCACTATCTCCGTTTTTTTCGCACTGAATTAACTACTCATCGATACCCTATTTATAGCAAAAACATTATTATTATAATTTCATCAAGTCATTATTTTACCTGCCTCATTACTAATTTAATTAATCAATTATATTATTCTTTATTATTATTTTGTATGCACTTCATTAGCAATGCCGTCAGCCATCAACAACTAATATTATTTTCTTCAATTTATATTTTTAAATATGCAAAGCTTATTACACACATATTATAACATCAACCATCTTTTTCATCATTTTAAAACTTCTAATATATTGACAGCGCTTATAATATTTTTTTAATTGTTAAGATCTTTTTGTTTATATATTTTATCTATTTCGTTTTTCTCATTTTATCGTTGACGTCCCCTAACCTCCCCTGCCCATACCTTCTCATGCATTGCCCCAAGGGCTTCCTGTTCGCCCAACATTTTTTTTCATTGATTAATCCAACTGAGAAATTCTTCCACGCTATATCATTCCCAATAGTGAGTTCATGATACCTAGCTAGATTATTTTTATTATCACCCGTCTCATTATTACCAATCATCACTTTTTTTATTAGCATTCAAGTCGGGTGAAATCATCATTGGCAACAGAACAACCCTTGCAGCTATCTTCCCTTTCTTCATTCCCCAATCCCATATATTCCCCTCAAGAGATTCTTGCTCGCCAGAATTTTTTTTTTATTAAACCAACTGGAAACATCCTTCCTCGCTATATCGTTCTCAATAGTCTGCTCATGATACCCAGCTAGATTCTTTTTTTTTTCTTTCTTTTTATTACCCGGTTCATCATTTTTATCTTTTTTTTTTCATCATACAAGCCGGGTACCATCATCATTGGCAGCAGTACATCTCTTGCGTTTACCTTTCTTTCCATTTCCACATTCTTCAAACTACTTACCTCTCCCTGCTAGTCTGAACTGATAATGCAGACGGAACATCTTTAACGTTCTGTTAATGAAAACAGTACCTCACTAACACAAGTTCGTACTGCATTGCAGAACTCATTAAGCTATTTCTTTGCAGGAACATACTCAGACATCCCTTATACCCTCATTAACCCTCAGTGTCAACTCATAATCTTAGTTCACAACTTAATAGCTTTATGCTTTTCTTTTAGTTATTTTTTCACTTAATAGGTTCTCACTTTTTTATTTCTATAAGTGGATTACTTTTAGGGCATTTCTAATTATATTTTGCATATTTTCTCAATTTTATCATATTTTCTTATGTATTTTTCTTTCATCATATTTTATATCTTATTGAGACGTCATCATTATATTATTGTCCTATTTTATACTCCTATCTTTATATTTTTTTCAAACTAATTTGTGCCAAAATTATTTATTTTGATTATATAATAGGTTTGTTAGGTCATCATTCATGTTTTTTTTTTTTCATTTCTCCCAAACAAACCTTCATCACCGGGGGCACATTCTATCGTATATTTTAAAACTGTTTAATAATGACACTTTTAGTATATATCGCATATCTTCCAATTAGTTAGAGCCGATACCTTATAAGATCCTACCCTTCTATTAAAATGTACACCGTTTCTATTTGCTACCTCCCTCATATTTTGTATATATGCTATATCTTTATTAATATAACCTGTACACCCTTATTTGTATTGAAACTAAAATTGGTGACGTCAAAATAATTATCCAAAGAGCGGTCAGCTGGTGGACAGAGGGGAGGAAAAAGACAACGCCCATCCCATGTGAGGCCCCCAGGGACTCTTTATAGAAGACCCCTGTGAACAGGACTGTTTTGGCAGGGGGTCAGCAGCAGATGTGCTAGGGTGTGGCCACCGGCAGACGGCTTCGGTCTCTCTCCATGTCTCCGTGATAAGCATTCAAGTTTGTGTCATGGCCTCTACCTCTGTCCCGTGGGCTGTCCCCGATCACTCTCTGTGCTAACATCTAGCCCTGCCTCTGCTTCTTGTTGTCCGCGTGTGGGAAGAACATCAACATTCGCCTCACGTACACGACTGCCAGCTTATCCATACATCGACATTTGCAACAATATTACATATATATATATATTTATAAAATAAAAGTCATAATGATTATATTTAAAAAAATAAATATGCAACTGTTTAAATTTAGTGCGGTAGGGGGTGCATAAAATGCATTTATTAAATGCATCAAACCACAATGCATCTTTTGATCTTCTCTGCGCAGAACGCATAGATTCAATTCAATAGATAATACATAACACCGGATTTGAGCATATTAATATATATACACAATATATAATCAAAATAAATGATTCGGTATTTTTGCATTAATATATTCACCTCCAATATGTATTTGTTTGAATATTATTTGGATAGCTACATAAAATTTGTTATTCTTTCAGAATATTAATGAAAATATATTAAGAAGGATCAAAAATCAAAAATAAAATTTTATTTATTTTCTATCAAGGTTGCATTTATTGATTCAAATTGTAAAAGTTGATGCAGACCCCTCCCCTACCTCTAATGAATAGCTTTAAGACAACTACTAACTCTAATGAATAGCTTTAAGACAACTAACATAGTTTTATTTATATACGTATTGTCAATACATGCAAAAGTGCATAATCTGCGCGCACTATTATCTTAAAATAAATATATATATGAAATAATAGTACAAATGTAATATTGTACTGGGATAAGTGGACATAAATTAAGAAAAAGGCATCTCCTTATCGTGCAAGCCATTAGCAACTTTCAGTTGCACGATAAGGAGATGCCTTTTTCTTAAATATATATATTTACTATATACAATGAATATGTATATGGCGCCTCTGTTACCACTGCAGAGTTTGGTGAAACAAGGCGCCCAGCGCCGATTATACTGTGAGGTAGGAACGGCGGTCAGGGGGGGGGTTCTCTAGCATGTGTCATACCGTGCGTGTGCATATGCGCAGGAACGTAGTGGCCGCCCCGCGCAATACCACGGCTTCCTCCAAGGACATCTCCTGGTACTCGCTCTTAGCATTGTCGGTCAGCAATCGCTTGCAGAATTATCCAAGGGCAGCTGGGTCCTCTTCGACACTCCTTGTCATCTTGGTATTAAGCAGCGGATTAAGGGCCGCCAAGTCGTGGACTTGCACTCCGACCCACTTTGAGGGAGCCCGAAGCGATGACGTCGCCAAGAACCTGCAGGCGCTGACGAGGGGCAGGTTCAGTAAGGTGGAAGTAGGAACCACCCGGTGGGGGACTTTAAAAATAAATCAATAGATAATTGATCGTTCGAATATATCAATTTATATGTTTACAACCCTAATAGGGAATTTAATCAATTGTTTTCAGGCTCTTTCTGCCTTCTTTAAAGTTCAGCCAAACACATAGTTTTAAAAGTTGAGATCTAATTATATAAGTTAATATACAGAGGAATTTTTAATTGAGGTCCAAATTATATATGGTTTTCCTATTGAGAAAATCTCTTTTTTTTTAAAATTATAAATAACAAAAATGTTTCTCAATAATGACATTTCTAATTATAAAGTGAATATAATTAAGATTCGTATGTGTGTGTTACAATTTTTTTTTCAAATAGAAAATTACTTGTGTGGAGACATAGAAAAGTGATTAGAATAAAATAATTTTATTTGTTTGTAATCCGATGATTAATTTTCAGCTTCAGGATCATCGTAAATATTACTGTTTGCATTTCTTATTATTCATATTCCTTTATCAAATCAATGATTTTTAAATGTCTTATAAAATTATAAAATTGTTTTTTTCGTGGAAAATATTTTATAGAAAATTTCGTAGAATTTAAAATATAATTTATTGAGAGCGAAATATAAAAAATCGGAGCATTAACCATTTTAAAATTGAGCATTTATAAAATAAATTTCAATATTGTGGTGGTTCGTCTGGTTTTGAATAAATGATTCAATTATTCATTCCAAGGTATTTCAATTATTACAGATATAATATAAAAATAAATATCAATGTTAATTATTAGTGATTATTATTGTTACAAATCAAAATCTAGTGAAGGAGAGTTTAAAAAGGTTTGATTAAAATGGCTGGTGGAGGTGTCAAAACAATGGTTTCCTCCCCGTGCGCACCACGTCACCGCCGCCGCGCATGCGCCGACTTAGCGTGCCCGGCCGGCCGAGGTGGTGGCGGTTGAAAGGGCTGTTCAAAATTGGCGGTGGGTCAAAACACCGTCACAATATAATGGAAGAAATTTATAGAAGATCACTTTCTTTCCAATACGAGCCACATATATATATTTCGAAGTCTTTTGCTCTAGTGCTCTACAGTTTAATTACTTAACTGGTAAAAAGACCGTTCTTTAAATAAGGTTGAAGGTTTATTCCTATCTGTTACCAATATTATGAGAGTAATATTGGAGGTACAATAGGGTGTAAAGTCCCTTTTTTTACCAAACTACAGGTTTAATTCTATCGATAAAATATTGGTGGCTTGACATTGAAATAAAGGAGCCAAATTAACATTAAAAAATATTTTCAACATTATTTTGAATTTCAAATATTTCAAAATATTAAATATATATATTGTTCTGTAATCATAATCATCACTTATCCTAAAAAATATATATACTATCGATTACCTATATATAAAGAAACATATAAAATGATTTTAGAACTGATTATTCAAATAAACGTGCGGTTCTCAAACTCTCCGTCTCCGCGAACTAGCAAACTCGGATCGGTGACAAAGCCACAATACCAACTTCGGCAAACACATTAGGTTGACCTGGATACCAAGGTTATATTCTAATGACCAAGGGTTTTCTTATAATGCCGTCCTTTTAATTTAATGATATTCACGACAGATTTATGGAACCATCAAAATATGCCAAAAGAAATGCTAAGCTGGAAAAGTGGCCAGGTAAATTCCCTAACCGGAATTAGAATTTTTCTGGGAAAATATTTTGATCTATTAAAATAAATTTCATCTCTCCCGTAAAAATTACGCTTAAAATCAAGCGCCATCTATTGAATGTCTCTATTTAGGGACTATTTATAGATCAATATTGTTGCACCAGGTTGCGGCTTGGTAGACTCTTCAACCTTGATTCTCTGCTGTGCTGGGTCTTGCATCTTACTAGAGGGTGCCTCAACTATCCTACAAATTTATATAAGGTAATAATTAGATAACTCAACTTAAAGCAGCCTCCAGAATCATTTATTTATTTCTCACATCAAAGAGAGCAGTGAAGTCACACATGGAACTGTAATACAAATGGTGATTTTATAATACATAAATCTTTTATAATAAATATATTCTGTTTGATAAAATAAATAAATATAAAATATAAATTTGGTTTTAAAATATATGAAAAACAATATCACAAATTAAAATAAAATAGGTGCATTAGCAATAATGCAACATTTCTGCCTCTCCAGAGGTCGTCATCCTTCTCGTCAGTTACCTCATCAATTCTCTCAAAATAGGGTTTGAGTCTTGAGACATGGACTATCAATGGGTTTTGGCCAGGATTATCTTTCGGCTCAATTAAGTAATTTACGCTGGACAGCTTCTTTAATATTCGATATGGGCAATAGTTCACATTTTCCGATTTTCCTGACTGGTGTCCAAACTGCCACTAAATGTCCCGCTTCATAGATTTTCTCATTGTGTTTTTGTCATAGTTTCTTTTCATTCTTTTTTTGGGTCTTCTCTGTGTTGTTAATGACTACCGGTCTCGTCCTTGCAATTTTATCTAAGTAGTTTTCTATATATTCATCGTATTCATCCATGTTACTGTCCATTGGAATATTCTCGTCGCCTAAGAGGGACATGGGTTCTCTCCCAAACAACAGGAAGAATGGAGAGTAGCCTGTGGTTTCTTGAATCGTGGTATTATACGCGTGGGAAATAAAAGGGAGGATTTCGTCCCAGTTATTCTGGTCTGTGTTCACATACATGCTGATCATATTGATTAAAGTTCTATTTAGCCGTTCCGTTAGTCTGTTAGTCTGGGGGTGGTAGCTCGTTTTGAAGCAATGTTTAACTTTGCACATTTTCATTATCTCCTTCATCAAATTGCTAGTGAATTGTGAACCTCTATCGCTAATAAGAAATATTGGGGCCCCGTGACATAGAATAATATATTCGATTAAAAATGTAGAGACTTCTTTCATTGTTGCTTCTGATACTGCCTTTGTTTCAGCATACTTGGTATAATAATCAGTTAACACAATTATCAACTTACTTCTTCTTTTCGTTGATGGCAAGGGTCCAACATAGTCAATTCCGATTCTTTCAAAAGGGTAGTTAGCTGGGGGAATAGGTTGTAAAATCCAGAAAGCAAATGATTTGAACTTTTCCGACTTTGGCAAAGATGGCACGCCTTTACAAATTCTGAAACATCTCTCAGAATGGAAGGCCAATAGTATTTATTCTTCAATCGGTATGTGGTTCTGGTGACGCCCAGATGGCCATTCAGCATATGGTTGTGGTATTCACTCATGATTTCCTTCCTTCTCTTCTTTGGCTAACCAGCAACCATGCTCTACCTTCAGGATTTGGATTTTTCTTGCAGAGACACCCATTTTCTTCTTTAAAGTTCTGTGTAATTGAATGCTTGTTTCCACTAAGGTTGTCCTTAATATTCCCAATAAAATTATCCTTTTCGTCTACTATTTGATTCAGAAATAGTCTTTCATAATCTTCGTCCCATTCGTTTTCCGGTAAGGGTCCTCTTGATAGACCATCAGCGTCCATATGTTTTTTACCCGATTTGTGTATAATTTCGAAATTATATTCCTGAATCTTCAGTGCCAATCGTGCTAATTGACCGGTCGGATCTTTCAGATTCTTAAGCCAGCATAGTGCATCATGATCAATTACGATTTTGAAGTGCCTTTCATATAGGTAGGGACGTAACACTTGGACATTGACCACATAAAAACTAAGCATTCTTTCTCAGTAGTCGAATAATTCTGCTCAGGTTTACTCAGGTTCGACTTGAATATGAGATTACCTTCTCTTTATCGCAGAACCTTTGGACTAATGTTTACCCAGGCCGATGTTATACGCGTCAGTATGAATGTAAGTAGTTGCATTCGGATCAAAGTGACCTAAGATTGGGGGATTTATAAATGCTACTTTAAGGGTTTGGAATGCTTTTTCTTGATTATCTGTCCAGGTAAAAGGTACATTCGTTTTTATAAGACTGGTTAATGGATCGGCAATTTTCGAAAAAACTTTTATAAATTTTCTATAATATGAGCACATTCCTAAAAATGATTGAACTTCTTTTATATTTTTGGGCCGAGGAAAATCTCTAATAGCTTTGATATTATGCTCCGCTGGTTTTATACCATGTTGACTAGTTATATGGCCAAGAATCTTCAGTTTTTCGGAGAAAATGGCCATATTTGATGTTCAATTTTAAATTAGCCTCGCGAAAAAATCTTAAAACAGCTTCAATTCTTTTGATATGTTTTGAAATATCTGAGGTATATATGATTACGTCATCTAGATAACAGAGGCTAATTTTCTATCTAAGAAGAGCAAGCATATTTTCCATGTTCCTCTCAAATGTAGCAGGGGCATTGCATAGTCCAAAGAGCATTACTTTGAACTCATATAGGCCATGTGCTGTGGTGAAGGCTGTCTTTTCCTTATCTTTCTCCTCAACCTCTACTTGTCAATATCCTGATTTAAGGTCAATTGCTGAAAAGTATTTGGATCCTTGAAGTGTGTCCAATACTTCCTCAATTCTGGGAATTGGGTAAACATCCTTCACTGTTATATTATTCAATTTTCTGTAGTCAACGCAGAATCTGTACTTACCATCTCGCTTCTTGACCAATATTACGGGGAAGGACCATGGACTCGAGGATGGTCTAATCATGCCGTCTCTTAGCATTATATCAATTTGCTTTTTTTTAATGATTTCTCGCTCTTTAGCGCTCACCCTATACGGCTTGTGTTTGATCGGTATAGCCCCTTCTGTATCAATCCGATGTTTCGCTAAGTTGGATCTTCCTAATCCCGACGAAAAAAATCCGCGTACCTTTCCAAAACTTGTTTCAATTGCTCCTTTTCCTTATAAATTTTCGTTCATCTCAAATTGAGGTTCTTCATGCTCCTTTTGTTCACTTTCTTCCATAAGATTCACTTATGCTGGCGGATTCCAAAGCACAATGTTTGGTTTTCAATATTTTTAATGGTCAAGGGTAAGGGTATGTTATCCAGATAAATGCTTCCTTATTCGCAACATTTATTAAGCTTCTTGCTAGTTGAAGTCCATTTGTTTGAAACATTTTATGGTTTTCCTCGATGATGTATTCGCCATCCTTTGCTTCTACAAATGCCTCGATCAATTTATTAGAAAGTTCTAGTATATTGGTATCCTTTGCACTGTTTAATTTCTTCTGTTGATATTTAATTACGTCACGATTTCCTGTCAAGTCATATTTGATTATTTCACGCTGACAATCAATTTTTGCGTTCAATTTCATAAGAAATTCTCGCCCAAGTATAAATATTCGCAAATGTATTCTCATTATCACAAATCGATACACATCAATTGCTTTGTCATCAAATTTTATATTTAAAACAATATTTCCTACGATATCTAATTCTTTGTCATCGGGTCCGGATCACATTTAATCAGGGTTTATTATTTCACGACCTGTTTTAAGAGCTGTACTAAGGTCGATCACTGAGAGATCGGCGCCTGTATCAATCAAAGCTTCGCAGATACCGATTCTATCCACGTTAATGTTAATTTTGTATTTGGGGTTCAGGTTTTTAATTCCATTTATGGTCGACTTGCTTTGATTTACGGACTCAAGCGCTATGCTTAGTTTAAAACTTCCAATGCGGCGTATCTATTCCTTGAAGGAATACTCGAGTGCGTACTATTACTTACGTCAGCGTAAAGCAGAGGTCTCAACTTCTCAGTTCCCTTATCCATTCGAATTTCTTCTTCGACCTTGTCTTGTGTAACTATGGGGTCTTCTTCCACAATTTTTACAAACCGGACTCCGCTGTACCGCGCTACGTGTCCTGGCTTGTTACACTTGTAACAAATTTGTCTCTCGTATTCTGTCCGATTCTTGTTTGCATCTGGAATCTTATTGCATGTTTTCCTTGGGTAGACAGGTTTTGGCTCAGGATTGGGAGTGTTAGATCGTCTAGGGGCAGATACCTGGGGCAGAGTCTTGTTCTGGTAGTATCTCGGAGCGGGGGCCTGGGGCTTGGAGGTGTTCTGGGATGGTCTTCTGAGCGACGGAGCGTTCTTCCATTGCTCTTGATGATGGGGACGAGGAGAGCGTGGTCCATTATATAGAGCTTTTGATTTTTCTACACTTTCTTGTTAATTATTTTCAAACAAATCCAGCTTTTTACAAATTTCTAGATGTTCGTTGGTATTTTTAGGAAGGTTCAGGTAGAGGGAAAAATAATATTCTTTCTTTAACCCTCCAATATCCCAGTTTATTTTAGTCTCTTATTCCATTTGGAGGGTCGACCTTGTTGCACAGTACAAGGATATCCTCTACAAACCTGATTGCAGGTTGATTCCACTGTTGCATCCTGTTTAGTCTCATCTTCATTTCTTTTTTGTTGGCGTCTGAGGCAAAATCTTCAATTAGGCGGCTCTTGAAATTTTCCCAGCTGGTGAAACTTATCTTGTGTAGGTTCAGCCAGGTTTTGGCTCTACCAATCATTTTCATGGCAGCATAATTGGAAATAATTTAGCATGCCCAATGGTACAAAAAGCCAATGTCTTTGAGAGATTCAATCCATGGGCGAGGGTATTCTGTTCCATCGTACTTGGGGATGTCGATGTTGGGATTAAGGACAACTGGGTCGGAACTTACATCTCGACCAAATGTTGCGGCTTGGCAGACCCTTCAACCTTGTTTTTCTCCTGTGCCGGATCTTGCATCTTACCAGAGCGTGTTTCAACCATCCTACAAATTTATATAAGGAAATAATGAGATAACTCTAAGTATTCTCCAGAATTATTTATTTATTTCTCACATCAAAGAGAGCAGTGAAGTCACACAGTGTACCAAAATACAAATGGTGATTCTATAATGCATATATTCTGTTTAATAAAATAAGTATAAATATGAAATATAATTTTAATTTAAAATATATTAAAAATAATATTACAAATTAAAATAAAATAGGTTCATTAGCCATGATGCAACAATATATTTTACTTCAATAAGTGCCCTTAGATATATATATTTATCAAACTCTTTACTCTAAATCCATATAAATTTTCATTTATATATATAAATAAATAAATAGGAAAATTGATTTACCAGACATCTACACACCATTTAGATCTTCTTAAAAATATTTTATTGTCTAATTATTTTAATTTCAATTAGTTAATTTTTATTTTTAAATTGACTTATACTATTATAAAGGAGAGGTGCCGTTTTTTAAATTACATAACTTTGCTTTATATAATTTTTATTTTTTTTTGCTTTAAGGAATTTTTAAATTTTGTTGTAATACCCGCGATTTCTTAAATTATATTTTCACACATTAGTAATAACCTGTAATTAATACATACCACTTGTTTAATTATTTTTACATTTATCGCTTCAAAATGCAAAAGTATTGATACATTAAATTTATAACATATTACATGCAATACTTTAAACTTTTTTAGTTTCCACTTTTTATTTTTTTTCTCATAAATTCATCCTAAATTGTTTCAACTTCCATTTTAATGCATTTTTATAAAACAAATTTTTACTTATAGATAAATAGATATCCATAAATTTTGAAATGAATTTTTTATAATACCCACATTTTTTTGTTAAACTTTTAAAAAGGTTCTTACAGATTATTGTCTAAATAATTTTTGATTTATTTTTAAATGTTTTAATAGATACATATATTTTACATTTATCTCTTAATGAATTATTTTTATGTACTTATTATACATTTTTTTTTTTTAAATATAAGATAGAACTCATATTTTCCTTTAATATTTTTAGATATTTTACATATTTGATTGCAATTTTTATAATAATATTTTCATGTACAAATTTCTCCCACCTACTATGTATTTTAATTGTATTCAACTGTGATACTATAACACTATGCGGCGCTGAGTTTGTGTATACAAAAATGTAATGCCTCGATAAAGGTTGGCGTTCAGCCAGCCGAAATATTGGCAAAATAAATATTTTATTAAATCCAATATATGCATTTTATTATCTAATATATATATATAATCTGATTTCTTTCCCTTTTTTTTTCAAAATTTTGAGGAGAATTGTTTTTATATATAAGATGGAAAGTCTTAACAAAAATATGTGTATGCTAATAAAAACATTTTATTGGTTTAATAAACATTATCTATAGAGATGCAGTAATATTTAGGAAGTAATAAAAAATATTCATGGATTTAAAAATATTTTTCTGTGGGTCTATTATATTTTGCTTGTTTGTCATCACGCATCAGATTCCAACAACAATCCGCCAACATAACGGGAAATAATGTAGTCTACCCAATGGTATAGGAAGTTAATTTCTTCAAGAGATTCAATCCATGGCAGAGGGTCTTCTGTTCCATCGTACTTGGGGATGTCTATGTTAGGATTCAAGTCAACTGGGTCGGCACTTGCATCTCGACTAATTGTTGCACCAGGTTGCGGCTTGGCAGACTTTTCAGCCTTAATTTTCTCCTGTGCTGGGTCTTGCATCTTACTAGAGCGTGTCTCAACCATCCTACAAATTTATATAAGGGAATAATGAGATAACTCTACATTAAGAAGCCTCCAGAATTATTCATTTATTTCTCACATCAAAGAGAGCAGTAAAGTCCTAACAGTGTATACATATACATAAATCTGTTCATAATACATTTATTCTGTTTAATAAAATAAATAAATATGAAATATAAATTTGAATTTAAAATATACGAAAAATAATATTACAAATAAAAATAAATAGGTGCAATAGCCATGAAGCAACAATATTCTCCAGGCAAAATTCCCATTTAAAATCCCAAACGGTGATCGACGCGGAAACTTCTTCCTTAAATATACAAATTTCACCAGGTTTCAGGGGATGTTACCACATTAATTAGAATAATTGCCTAATATACCTACAAAAAAGAGACGCTAAATTAAGTGCCAAGCGCCATCTTTTGGCCATCTCCAAAACCCCAGCTTAAGTAAACTGAGAAGCGCCCACCTGGAAACCATGGTTTAGGGCTAAATTAAGAATAAATATTTTATTTGAAAAATAAAAAAAAATAATTGTTTATGAATAATTCCTTTTATTATACAAGTAATACAAGTATACTTGTATATTAATTGTGTGTTAATGCTTGGTTAACATCTATTTGTCGAAAAAGCGTTCGAACATTAAGGTAATACCGGAATAACTTTCAATAAATTCGTCCTAGCTAAACTTCAGAATATTATGCAAAAGAAATGAAAGTTTATTTATCATAAGAAAATAAAAATGAAGGGGGGAGGGGGTAAAATAAATATTATTAAAATAAGAAAGTTTTTCACTTTCACAAATTATTTTGAAAAAATAATTACAACACATTCTTCTGAACTATTTGTCTTTCTATTATCTGACCTTTTACAACAGATCTATTGAAGGTCTATGCTCACAAGAGTATTTTAGATAATATATAAAACTGTATATATATGTGCTGAGAACATGTAAGAAAACATGTACGTATGTTTTCCCACGTGACGTAGCGGAGCGTGACCTTGCCTGCACGGGTGAGTCAGTTGTTGTTTTGAACTCTGTATGGATGGACATTAAAACATGGTGGCAGCGATAACTGGATAAAATACGAACCCGTATATTGCAAAATATCGATTTTTGCGTACCTTGGAAGATAATTCAACATGGCTCAGATTCAACCTCCAGAAACTTTCGACTTCTCGACTCCCAACGAATGGCCCAAATGGAGGAAGAGATTCGAACGATACCTCGTGGTCAGTGGAATGAAGAAGAAAGAGGAGGCGGACAAGATCGATTTGTTCATGTACTTGATGGGTGACCGCGCGGATGATATATTCAGGACCTTCAAGTTCGAAAAGGAGGAAGAGGCAACGAAAATTGATTCCGTCCTCAAGGCGTTCGACAGCCACTTCTGTGTCAGGAAGAATATTATCTACGAACGTGCGAAATTTAATTCAAGAATCCAAGAGGATCGGGAGCCAGTGGACGAATTCATCACTTCATTGTACAAATTGGCTGATAGTTGCGAATTAGAGGGTCTTCATGAGCAGTTGATCCGTGACCGAATAGTGGTTGGAGTGAGGGACAAAGCTTTATCTGAAAGAATGCAGTTGGACAGCGAACTGACTTTGGAAAAGGCGGTGAAAATGGTTCGACAGCAGGAAGCCGTTCGACAGCAGCAAGTCGACCTGCAGCGTCCCTCAACAAGCCAAAAGGTCAATCAAGTGAAGTTCAACTCGAAGAAGCAATCACCGAAACAACAACAGCAGCCTTCGAGGAAGAAGGAGAAGTCAGCCAAAACAAGATCACGATGTCCAAAGTGCGGAGGTTTCACCCGCAGGGAAGAACAGGCTTGCCGTGCAGAAGGACAGAAATGTAACCTGTGTTCAAAAACAGGCCATTTTGCGAATTGCTGCCCAGATAAGCAGGCGATGACTGCGGAAGTCAAAGCTGTTTCTGGACTTGATGAAGAAATTGATTTTCTCCTGGAGGTCTCAGCTGTGGAGGATTCATCTAATCTCGATGATGATGAAGGCGAGTGCAGGAGGCGATGGACAGCAGAAATACAAGTGAACGGGAAACAGGTGAAGTTCAAGCTCGACTCCCAGGCGGATGTTACATGTGTTCCTCTGTGTCTCTTCAAGAAGATAATGGGACAGCAACGACTAGTGGAAAGTGATATCAACCTTAGAGCTGCTGAATTTTCCGAACTTCAGACTGTGGGTATGTTTATATCAATGCTGCGAAATGGCAATTATGAAATCAAGGAGAAGATTTATGTCATTCGTCGTTTGAGTGAACCTCTTCTGAGTCGCCGGGCATGTGAGCTCTTGAACCTGGCGAGGCGAATTGAAGTGGTTGCGACGAGAATTAACCCGATCAAGGAATTCCCCGAAGTATTTGAAGGACTGGAACAGATCGGAAACCCTTACGAAATCAAATTGAAACCTGGAGCAAAACCATATGCTGTGCATACTCCTCGACGGTTACCAATACCTTTGTTGGAAAAGCTCAAAACAAGATTGGAAGAGCTCGACAAAGACGATATCTTGACGAAGATTTTTGAAGCTCAACAAGAAGATACGACCCTGAATACAGTAGTCAACTACCTTGAGCAAGGCTGGCCAGATAAGAAGAAGATGTCACAGGCTCTGCTCTCTTATTGGCATGTCAAGGATGAACTCGGCGTTCAAAATGGACTACTGATGCGTAGCTGTCGTCTTGTTATTCCAGCAAGTATGAAACTGGAGATCCTAGATGAGTTACACGCTGGGCACTTCGGGATTACAAAAACAAGACTTCGCGCTTGTGAGACGGTATGGTGGCATGGAATTTCGGAGGAGATCGCAGAAACGGTCAGAAAGTGCAGTGTCTGTATCCAGGAAGCCGTCTCAAAACATGAACCTTTGATACCAACCAACTTTCCTACACGACCGTGGCAAAAGATTGGAATGCATTTGTTCAAGTTCGAGAATAAGTGGTATCTAGTCGTCATTGACTATTATTCTCGCTTTCCTGAAATGATTCAACTGGATCGGCTCACAGCCAATGTGGTGGTGCGTAGTTGCAAATCCATATTTGCCCGACATGGAATACCAGAAACTGTTGTAAGCGATAATGGGACGCAATTTGGAGCTGCTCGTGAATTTGCAAATTTCGCAAGGCAGTACGGATTCACACATGTCACTTCAAGTCCTCGATTCCCGCAGAGCAATGGGATGGCAGAAGCAGGTGTGAAAATTGCTAAGTTGATCCTCAAGAAAAATCAAGACCCATCGCTTGGACTCCTGGAGTATCGATCGACCCCTCTGGAGAACGGTTACAGCCCTGCTGAGCTTCTCATGGGACGTAAACTCCGAACGACCTTGCCAATTGCACCAGAGAATCTTAATCCAAAGTTGGTGGACTCTCAGACCCTGAAAAGAAAGGAGGGGAGAAGGAGAAAGGATATGAAATCCAGATATGATCGACGCTACGGAGCTACGGACATGGAGGAGCTATCCGAAGGTGACACGGTTTGGATTACAGATATGCGAACCTGGGGGATTGTAAAGCAGAAGGCATCGACACCAAGGTCATATATGGTTGATACTCCAGTTGGGACTTTACGTCGAAACAGGTTCCATCTACGAAAAGGAGTTACAGTGCAATATCCAGCCGACCCATCCACGCCGACCTTTTCGGTGGAGGAACTGCTTGAAAATGAAAAGACCCCAGTTGTGGATTATCCCTCTAACGACTCAGAAGACGGCCAGATAAGAACCCGGAGTGTTAAACCTGTAGATCGCCTTCATTATTAATTATTTTATGCATTTAAAGTTTGTAATGTATATATATATTTCAAGTCTTAAAAAGGGGGATGTGCTGAGAACATGTAAGAAGACATGTACGTATGTTTTCCCACGTGACGCTGCGGAGTGTGACCTTGTCTGCACGGGTTAGTCAGTTGTTGTTTTGAACTCTGTATGGATGGACATTAAAACAATATATATGTGGTATAATATAATAATAGGTGAGAAGAGAAATAAGGTCACCACAAGTTTGGAAGAAGAATCCCAGACAACCAGAGATAGAGGGGGAGAGACGGGCCCGGCAACACCCGGACGGCCGTTCGAGTCGCACCACAATCCCCAACTGCCTTAAAAGTCCCAAGGTGTTAACGGACGGCCCCATTTGCCGCCCCTTGGAATGTCGCTTCTGTCTCAAGTGACCGGACTTTACATCCCGTCTCTCTCTGGGCTGGCTCTAGATTTGCTTTATTATTCCTGGAAAAGTATATATTATGACATATGTATATATACATGTGGTAATATAAGGTGGGGAAAGAAACACACCACAAGTTTAATGAGGAACCCAGGCAACCAGAGAGAGAGAGAGATTGAGATTGAAACCGATTTATAACCGTTCATATAATATTATACAGTGCTAATTAAAAGAAAAAAAAATATAAAAATAATATTAATACATATATATATATTTATATCAGACATGAGCCTTCTCTGAAGGGGGGTCTGGACAATGTCAAAAGTTCAAGGCCGCCCTGAGTTCGGAAAGGTCCGTGCTTATAAAGGGGTTTTTGTCCCCAGCGTGCTCAATTACCTCGCCTAGGAATTCGCACAGAATTTACCTGTTTTCATCGGAGAGTTCATCGAGGAGTACTTCTGTGTCAGAGCGGTATAGAACCGCGGCCACTATTTCATCATCATTAACCTCTTCATAGAGAGGGGCCAGAAGAGAGTCAGTGTTTAGCTCTATGAAAATATTCTTTACCTCATTCCCTTCCTGAAGGATCCAAGAGGGAGATAGGATTTGGGCCACGGGGGTAGTAGACTGGATTGATGGTACAGTCATGGTTTGATTCTCCTTAGGAGGAGCCGCTGATGGCTCAGTATTGGTCAAGAAGGGCCTTGGTCGTGACGGCAACACGCTGGTATTCGGCGCCGGAAGAGGAAGCTCGGGGGCTGGAGTCTCGTAGGGACGGACGTTCCACGCTCGTCACGGACGAAGGCGTGGCAGGGCTGGAGGATGTTGAGGGGGTCTGCTTGAAGGGTATAGACAATTCCGCAGGTGGTGTAGAGAGGGCGGATTTGTTGAAGGGTATGGGCTTGGAAGAGGGAAGCCTCGACACCGGGTCCTGGCGGGTGTCCTGATGACGTTCCCCGCCGATGTCCTTGCCGGTGGCATTTACTACACCTAACGCCGTAGGTGATGTAGGCAGGCGTTGATTCGCCTTTCGAGACGATAACCAGCTTGGCAGGGAGCTGGTGGAGTTTCCTTCCATCTTTTAGAAGGATGAAGGCCTCCCTGTTGCCGGTGGTCCAGGTGTAGCCACCACTCGTCGCTACCTCATGGGTCAGGGGAGACAACCCTGCAGTAGGGCCACAGCGCCGCAATGACGTCTTCGTCTCTTATGGCAAGTGGGAAGTTACCCACTACTATATTTTCTGGTCTTTGTCTATATGGGAAGGATCTAGAAATAGATGTATTTTCAAAAGACTCAACATCAGCCCAATTTGAATAGCAGATGCTAGCATTTGATGCAAAATTTGAATGTTTTCTTGTTTCATTGTTGCTTTTAACGCTAACAATATTCGAATTATCAACTTTATCGGATAACTCGGCCATTCCTTGGTCTCTGTCAACAAGACCTACACGGTTAGATAGCTCTTGAGCCTAATATTCCGCCAATAAGGCATATTGGTTGGCCAGCTCAATATCCCTCGCCTTAATCGGCGAAAAACGAGGAACGCTTCACGATTTTGCGTGTCATCCTTGCGCAGGGGCCATGCGAAAAACGAGGAGCTCGGCGCCGCGTGGCCGCACGGCCGAGTGAGAGAGAGAGACGGGACCGGCACAGCCGGGAGGTGGTTTGTGTCTCACACAATCCCCAACTATCTTAAAATTCACGAGGTGTTAACTAACCACCCCAGTGGTCGCCCCTTGGAATGTCGCTGGTGTTTCAAGTGACCGGACTTTACCCTCCCGTCTCTCTCTGGGTTGTCTATAGGTTGGCTTTATTATTCCGGGAAGAGTATATATTATGACATTAGGTCCCCCCTATAAAATAACATCTAATGTATTATAAGGGAAATGTTATTGAGAGGTGTGAACAAGGAGAAGTGTAGTCACATACACATGATGAAAATCTTAAGGTATTTAAGACTGGGAAACTCTACACTTTAAGATATTTTCCAGGCGGACATGGCAAGGGAAAACTTGGCATGGGCTTTCTATGCTATAGGTGTAGAGTACGAGAAATGAGGTTGAGGGTGGAAATTGCGTGAACTTACAACTGAGGTAAATATAGAACAACATACAATGTTAGAATTTGGCGAACAGAGCGAGGGGAAACTTGCTTTGTGCCATTCTACCATATCAATGCAGTTACTCCTGTAGCGAGTCCGAGTGGAAAAGTCCCGTGTGTAGGTGAGGAATTCGCATGGACGTATAGATAATTTGAGAAGATAAAATAGTTCGAGCTAAAAAGGTAGAATATGGGGAAATTGCTTTGGGCCTTTCCAACTTAATTATTCCGATACTAAGGGACTCTAGTAGTTTTATCTATTTGTAGGAAAGTCTGCGCGCACAGTGCCAAAAATTGAGACGAGGACGGTGTTGTCCTTCACAATTGACAAGCTTCTCGTACACGAGTTGTTTGATCCGTCTTGGGAGATTTGCGTGGAGATGATTTCGCGACGGGTTGAACGTAAAACCCCTGTTTGCGCGAAATAATGACGGACTGGACAAAATCAACGACGATGTTTAACGTACCTCCGTGGGAAATATCGGAAGAAGGTTGTAACGTGCTGTTATGGACAAGGGACAATCATAGATTTGAAGACAGGGCCCGTGTGGCGAACGTGTGGCGCGAGGAGAAGGAGCGAACTGTGCCGCTCGATACAGATTGTTCAAGTGCGAACCCTCGCGTCTCTCTCTGAGTTGGTCTGTAGGTTGACTTTATTATTCCTGGAAGAGTATATATTATGAAATACATATATATATATATTTTAAAATATATATATTATATAATTTAAAAACTCAAATATTCATATATTTTAAAAAATATATATTTTATTTTATTCATTGATAATTTTACTTTTGTTATCATCGTTTTTAGAAAGCCTTTCAGTTTTGTTGTATAGTTTTTGTTGTAAATATGCGTAGTTAACAAATCTATCATTTTAAATCACTAATATAGGATTAACTTTATAAATTCTATATAAAGTGAAAATAACTAATGTGTAATCTTTCCTCAAGTAATTGAAAATAAAAGCTACTTGACGGTAAATAATTATCTTTTTATTATCAGGACTGCACCTCAACCCTTTATCTTATCGATCCTTTGTCTTATCAACCCTTTATCTAACAACAACAACAAAATATTCAGAAAATTTGCAATACGATACATAAGAAAACGACAAGTTACCATCCACAGACAAATGGCCAAACGGAAAGAATGAACCGTACGCTGACAGATATGATATCAATGTACATTGACGAGAAGCACCAAAATTGGGACGATATTCTCCCTTTTGTGACTTTCGCCTACAATTCCTCGGTACAAGAGACGACCGGCTATTCCCCATATTTTCTGATTCACGGAAGAGAACCGTTGACATTTCTGGACTCTACATTTGACTGGCCGGAAGTACCGCCTAAACCCGGAGACTTTGATGACTACATATCAAATCTCCTAACCATAGTTGAAGAATCAAAAAATATTTCAATGGCTAGAACAATGGCGCGGCAAGATAAATCCAAACAAGTATACGACAAACATCGCAGAGAAGTTAAATTTTCACCAGACGACCTAGTACTGATTTGGACACCGATAAGAAAAGTTGGAAGAGCGGACAAACTACAGAAAAATTACATCGGACCATTCAAGATAATTAGGAAGACATCAACAGTAAATTATGAAGTAGAAGAAGTCACGGGAAGAGGCAAGAAAATTGTACATGTGTCAAGAATGAAACTGTACCGGACCGCAGACTTGAGGGCAAGTCTTTTTCAAGGGGGAGAGTAATGTTAAGAAGAGTTTGAAAGTACATTTTATTTTATCCATTATTGTAAATTTGCCTAACCTAATTTGCATTTATGCTTTTAATTTTCTTTGTTCGCCTGTTTTACATGTTTCTTATTTTTTCACCATTATAAATTCCATCTTAACAATCATTAGATTAGATTTTTCCTCGACTTGTCCAGTGGACGGTTGTACAATAAACAAAATAAACAGTTATTTCCCGCTGTCTCCATGTTTACTCGCGGCAACCCAGAACACCATCGCAACACTGGTGGAGATGCTGATCCTACCATCAAAAATGAAGCTACCTTAAGAAGAAGCCGTCGTCTACGAGGACAACCTCCAATGAGATCCTTCAGTGCCTCTCCAACAAGACGCGCCATTGTGAATCTAGATGACGCTACACCTTGCAACAACATTTTCTTCTGCCAGCCACCTCCTCCAAGTCTGGAAGTATTTGGCGGATACTCAGACGAAGATCCTTCAGAATGGCTGGAAGAAATCGAGTTGTTAGCAAGACAACAACGATGGCCAGACGATGTCATGCTGGCATATGCCCGGAGCTACATGGACGGACCTGCGAAGAAATGGGCAAAACTCAACAGCCCTCACATTTTTTCGGCCTGGAGTGTATTCAAAAAGGCACTCCTGAGAGATTTCAGGAGGGCAGATACTGCCAAATTTAAATTAATAATGGACCTGCAAAACAGAATCCAGCAGCCCAAAGAGTCAACTCTGCGTTACGCCGAGGATGTCTTCAACCTCTGTAACAAGGTCAACCCCAAAATGACAACGGACGATAAATTATACTACATGAAGACTGGTCTAAACAAATACCTGTCACTCATTATGATGATAACACCTTGCAGCACGGTCAAAGACTTTTTGGAACTAGCGAGGCGAATAGATCAACATCTAGTGGATTTTGAGCAGCGAAGAAGCTTCAGGCAAAATAACCGCCCGACCAGACCATTCCCTCCTAGGAGAAACTACAACAACCAAACAGACCATAGTCGTAGTTTCGACATACCTCGATTCCAAAAAGGATCGTTCGCAAATGATAGAAGACCAATCGCAAGTGACAGTAGACCAACCTTCGCCCCAGGTAGATTCGAGAGGGCTAGACCTAATGACACAGGGATGGAACCGGTTGGAAACAATTATAGGAGCTCAGCACCAACCCCAACCAACAGAACCCCCGAGCAGTATCCCAGGAGGCAGACGTACACGACGCCCCCAAGTAACAGGCGTTATCAAAGGCCATTATACCAGGATCGAAGAATATGCTGGAACTGCTCCGAACAGGGACACATATCGAGGTATTGCCCTCGTAACACTGAACGACCGACTTACAATATCAGACCAATACAGCGGCAGTTTTCAAGGTCCATGGAGAGAGAGAGAGAGAGAGAGAGAGACGAAACCAACTCTGTAAATGAGGACTATTTAAAAAATTGTAGAGGAATCGATGATTCGAGGCAACAGGAACCGGACTTTGATGTGAATAGCGAAGACGATTTTCCTACTTTGGGAGAAGCGTCAAAAAACTAACCCGACTGAATGGATCTCGGGCTTCTGGTGGTCGAATAAACTTGGTGATGAATCTTCAAAGAAATAAAACGACTCAGATAGAAATCAATGATTATACGGTTGAGGCATTAATCGACACCGGAGCGGTGGTTAGCTGTATTGACGAGGAACTCTCATATAAACTAAAATTAAAAGTTGTCAAAGATAATAATCTGAATTTGAAAGCTGCAGGTGATCAGAAACTTAATGCAAAAGGAAGGTCGATGGTATCATTCAATATGGATCAGGAAAAATATACAATTCAGATGATAGTGTTAGAAAAATGTAACCCCAAAATAATTCTGGGAGACGATTTCTTAAGCCATTACAAAGCCTTAATAAACTGCCGAAACAATACTCTATGGATTGAATCCCCAAATAATATGGACCAAGATGATACAAGTTTAAAATATGCTAGGGCGGTTGAAGATAGAATAATTCCTTAATTTAGCCTATGTCTGGTTAAGGGCTATTGCGAACCAATTACTGATGACAAAGAAATATTGATAGAGAATCTCTCATCGCTAACATCGAAATATGGCCTGATAACAACAATATCTTTGCTGAAAAATACAAGGTTCCCTGATATTTGGCTTTTGAACCCTTCTTCAAAACCTATAAAAATTCATCGGCACATGAAAATAGGGATAATATCGGAAGTAGACAGGATGTACAAGACAGACCATCGAGCAATTTCCTCCATTGATCTTAATTTTGACATAAATCCCGATTTATCTTCCGAGGAACGTAATCAGGTTTTGATGCTACTCTACGAATACAAAGAAATTTTCGCCGCACCAGACGATTACAAAGGGAGAACTCACCTTGTCAGACATAAAATCAAAACAAACAGCGATATTCCCATAAGAAAGAACCCCTACAGAGTGTCTTTGAGAGAACGCGAAATAATTAATAATCAAATAGATAAGATGTTGAAAAAGGTATAATTTCTCATTCATCGAGTCCATGGGCATCTCCTGTAATTCTCGTTAAGAAGAAAGACGGAACATTTAGATTCTGTGTGGACTACAGAAATTTAAACTCTATCACTGTTAAAGATCAATATCCGCTTCCTCGTATAGACGACTGCTTCGACTCTCTCCATGGATCTAGATACTTCACATCACTGGACCTGTGTTCAGGATACTGGCAGGTAGAAGTTGAAGAACAAGATCGGGAGAAAACTGCTTTTGTGACACCTGACGGACTTTACCACTTCAACGTCTTACCTTTTGGTTTATGCAACGGCCCAGCAACTTTTGAAAGACTAATGGATAATATATTGAGGACCCATAAATGGAAAATCTGCTTGTGCTACCTTGACGATGTGATAGATTTCTCTGAAGATCTACCATCGCATTTGACAAGATTGAAGACCATTTTGGGATGCTTAAGAAAAGCAGGATTGACACTCAATCTTTCAAAATGCAGATTCGCTTATGAAGAGCTCCTTTTATTGGGGCACGTTGTGTCAAAAGAAGGAATTACACCCGATCCAGAAAAAAATGCGAGCATAAAGGATTTCCCAGCCCTCAAAACAATTAAAAATGTCAGAGCTTTTCTCGGACTATGTTCTTATTATAGAAGGTTCATTAAAGAATTCTCAAAAATAACATATCCATTACAAATTCTAACTCGTAAAAACCAGCCGTTTGTATGGGGAAAAGAACAAGAATCATCTTTTCTAACTTTAAAAGAAAAGCTGAGTTCACCGGAGGTCCTAACTCATTATGATCCAAATAAACCCATAGGCCTCCACACCGACGCAAGCGATCAAGGACTTGGGGCAGTGCTCATTCATGTTGAAGACAATGGTAGAGAGCGTCCAATTTCATATCCCAGCAGAACATTGCAGAAGGCTGAGACCAACTATTCAACTACGGAAAAGGAATGCTTGGCTATTATATGGGCAATTGGGAAATTCAGTCCTTATCTTTACGGCCGTAAATTCATCGTCTATACCGATAACCATAGTCTCTGCTGGATGGCCAAAGCAAAAAAACTATCTGGACGTTTGGCGCGTTGGTCGTTGGAATTGCAAGCCTACGATTTTACTATAAATTATAAATCGGGAAAAACACATTTAGATGCTGATGGATTATCGCGGTGCCCAATTCCAGATAAAATTAAAATTTTACTAATTAATTATAACACCGAAGACTACGACGCTTACATTAAGAAAATTAACAACATGATCGACCAACACCCAAACAGCTACGGAGAAAACTTCACCAAACATAACGGAAAAATTCATAAAAAGAATCCTACCCCAACAGGCAACCCGTGGTTACTGGTCATCCCAAAGACCAAACAACTAGAACTCTTGGAACAGATGCATGATCATCCTACATCGGGCCACATGGGTATAAAAAGAACATACAGCCGAATAAAAGATACATATTTTTGGCCTTCAATGTTCAAAACAGTGGAGAAATATGTTTCCAGTTGCCCTGAATGCCAGTTTCGTAAGACCCCATCCCAACAACCATCGGGAAAATTGCAACCGATACCACCAGCATCTAGACCGTTCGAACGAATAGGAATAGACCTTTTGGGTAGAATTCCCAAGTCCATCAACGGAAATAGGTGGATCGTTGTTTGCACAGACTATTACTCAAGGCATGTTGAAACAGCGGCGCTACCTCGAGGAACTGCCACAGAAATTGCCGATTCTTTCTTGAAAAGAATAGAACTAAGACATGGAGCACCGAAAATTTTAATTTCTGACCGCGGGAGTTCTTTCTTGAGCAAACTACTCACACAAGTTTTGAAAATTTGCAATACGATACATAAGAAAACGACAAGTTACCATCCACAGACAAATGGCCAAACGGAAAGAATGAACCGTACGCTGACAGATATGATATCAATGTACATTGACGAGAAGCACCAAAATTGGGACGAGATTCTCCCGTTTGTGACTTTCGCCTACAATTCCTCGGTACAAGAGACGACCGGCTATTCCCCATATTTTCTGATTCACGGAAGAGAACCGTTGACATTTCTGGACTCTACATTTGACTGGCCGGAAGTACCGCCTAAACCCGGAGACTTTGATGACTACATATCAAATCTCCTAACCATAGTTGAAGAATCAAAAAAGATTTCAATGGCTAGAACAATGGCACGGCAAGATAAATCCAAACAAGTATACGACAAACATCGCAGAGAAGTTAAATTTTCACCAGACGACCTAGTACTGATTTGGACACCGATAAGAAAAGTTGGAAGAGCGGACAAACTACAGAAAAATTACATCGGACCATTCAAGATAATTAGGAAGACATCACCAGTAAATTATGAAGTAAAAGAAGTCACGGGAAGAGGCAAGAAAATTGTACATGTGTCAATAATGAAACTGTACCGGACCGCAGACTTGAGGACAAGTCTTTTTCAAGGGGGAGAGTAATGTTAAGAAGAGTTTGAAAGTACATTTTGTTTTATCCATTATTGTAAATTTGCCTAACCTAATTTGCATTTATGCTTTTAATTTTCTTTGTTCGCCTGTTTTACATGTTTCTTATTTTTTCACCATTATAAATTCCATCTTAACAATCATTAGATTAGATTTTTCCTCGACTTGTCCAGTGGACGGTTGTACAATAAACAAAATAAACAGTTATTTCCCGCTGTCTCCATGTTTCCTCGCGGCAACCCAGAACACCATCGCAACAATATATATGAAAAAACAATAGAAAAATAAAAGATAAGTGGGTCAGGTATTGATATTAAAAATAAAGAAGGCATTTCCTGACCTCGAGCACATGTGCTTTGTAGCCTACTCCAGGCTGACGAGGGCCAAAAGCGCGAAACGCGTTCGTGGATGGCTTTTCTTGATTTATCAAGAAATTGGGTTGGCCAAATATCACGGAGCAAGCTAAATAAACGTTTAGTTTATTTTTGCTCTACTAGATGACGCTCTGCCATCTAAAAACACATGTGCTCGTGGTCAGGAAATGCCTTCTTTATTTATAATATATATATATTAATAATTAATAATATTTATTTTTTCTATAGTTTTTCATACATACATATCCTTTATATCTATAAAAAATATTTTTCGGCTATACACGTTCACAATATGTAACTAATATGGATGAAATTTTAACAGTATATAGAGTTGAATCTGGAAAAATCCATAGAAAAATATTCAGGCTTCTATCTCGAATATCCTTGAGTTTTTAACAAATTTCTCTATTTCACTCGCAACCAGACGGCGTAGGGGCAATAAATCACTTTCTATCATCAAACATATAGATTTTTGAATATCTCAGAATCAAAAGATATTCATATAAAAATTAAAATAAACAAATTTCAAATATTGTTGTGATATTTAACATTTTAATTTTAATAGCCTTCAGTAATCGATCATAATTTTTCTCTATTTAGCCAATCAATTATATAAACTCTTAATGATTTTTATATATTATACACTTGTGAGTGTAAAAATGTTAATTACTAAAAAGGAACCGTTTGGAATGTGGTGCACAAACCATATAGTTACCAATGTTAGACCATTCTAATTGCCGAGCGTTATAAAATTTCCAAATTGCTCTATCGTCCAAGATGATATATCTGTGCATATATATATATTGTGAATATATTTTATCAAAAATGTTTTCGGGGAGAGAGAGAGTGGTTTATCTTCCTAGCGAATAAAACAGTTTTCGGATTTTATACTTGAAAATCTCCTGATATTGCGTGGGTTCTTAAATCTTTATTCCTTTTCTTCGCGCAAAATCTTATTCATTCCTAATCTTTTTTTTTTTGACTTCAACGTCTATTATCTTTGGGTTTATTCGAATATTTTTTATAGTTTTCACATTTCTTATGCTATTCTATTTTTTTTATAGAGCGAGTATTTTCTTTGATAAGCTATATTTTATTTATTTTAAAATATATTTTATTATGAACCACACACATAGAGATTATTCATGATTATATATAAAAATTATGTGTGTGTGAAAAATAGTACAGAAGTGAAATTGTTCTAGCCTTTAGAAAAAAAAAGTATATCTTTACCGCTCACGTAAATAATTTAAATGACACAGCGCCTTCTAGTGAAAGAAAAATCATTTAAACCTTAATTTAATCTTTTCCACGATATGTGTCCAACCCATTTTTTTGATGAATTGAGAAAAGCCCACCAAGTACGCGTTTGGGTTGTTGATCCTCGTCAGCGTGGGGAAAATTGTACCTTAAAGACCAAATTGGCGCGAGAGGCTTCTTGAGAAATCAATAACTGGTTATTTAAGTTTCTTCAAATAAAAGACACTTCGGCCAGTGAATCTTTTTATTGTCTCGACGTTTCGACAAAAATCTTTTGTCCTCTTCAGGAGCGAACAAAAATTAAAACATTAGGCAAAGCGTTAGAAATTATTCTAAGGCTGCAAGGGCGTTCTCACGCGATATTCGAAATTTTGTACAACATCTAAAGCACTAGTCAAAAACAAATATTTAACTCACAAAAGACTATGATCTTTTAAATAAATTATTTAAATATTTATAATGAGAAATTATAAAACAAAAATAAATATAAAAAATCAAATAATATTTACAAAGATTTTACAATAGTATAAATAAATATATTTCTATTATGTACAATTTATACCTACCATTTTAACTAATCTTTAAATTTAAAAACGAATTGTACTGTTGCGGAATATCTTCAAATATATTTATAGATCTTTTCCCCATTTCCGGTGATACCCATCCAACTAAAAATAATCTTTCATTTTTAAATTTTATATTTTATGAAATATCTCAATATCATTCCAATCTGGCCTATGTCCTGAATATAATGCATGTTCCCCAATTTTGCTTAACGCCCTTCTATAAATTACGGCCGGTTTATCCTACATATATTTTGTCACATTCTGTGCATTTAATCCCATAAATCACATTATCTGGTTTTGTTATGTTAATTCTATCTTTCATTATGTTATTTCTAGTTAAAAATTCCCTTTTTGTCCCCGTGCTATACCAAATATTATATTTAAATTTTCTTAAGATTCTAGATATTTCTTTGTCGACATCTCTGATATATGGAATTATTATATTATTGTAATCGTCTTTATTCCTATTTAAATTAGGTCTATCTATTTCATATCTTCTTATTCATTTGTTTGTAAAACCAATTGGATAATCAGATTGTTTTAGTTCTGTTCTAATTTTCATTATCTCTTTTTTATAAATATCTCGGTCTGTGCATACCTGTTTGGCTCTTTGTACAAGAGCTTTTATCACCTGTTTTTTATGTAGTTTAGGATTATTGGAATTAAAATTTAGATGTATCCCACAGTCTGTTGGCTTTCTGAAAACGCTGGTTATAATAGAACCATCTACTTTGCGAGTTAGTCCTACATCTACATCTGGTGACAACCGACGAGGGCACGTGCTGATGGTGAAGAGACTATATTTTTGTCAAGGACAGAGGCCTTTTATTTCTTTTCCGAGAAAAGGAGTATTGCATTTCAGCAGATGTGAAGAGCGTGGATCGTCTGGCGAAATTATATACTGGCGCCGTGGCAGTTTCCATCTTTAGACCTTGTTGATTTGGGACTGCTATATGCTCGATCTCTACTTCAGCTCAACTCTTAATCTATTACAGAGTTTTATTTATTTATTATCAGTTTGTACAAAGTACATTACATATGATTATGTAATGACACATGTCAATCATGCATATAATCATTTACAGATGTGTTTCAATTATACAACATGAATTTTTTTTATAAGTTATATACAATATGGGGTTGTTGGTTTAAATTACCACATATTTATATATATATATGACAATATAGTGATAATGTGGGGAAAGGGAAATAATCACGCCACAAATTGGTAGAGGAATCTGGAAGCCATCCGAGAGAGAGGGAGCGCCACCGCTGAACGGTCGTTTGTCGCACGCCCCCCGCAAAACTGTCCAAAAATAGTCCTCAGGTGTTGACGGGCGGGCCCCATTTGCCACCCCTTTGGAATGTCGCTGCTTTCTCAATTGACCGGACTTTACATCCCATCTCTCTCTGGGATGGCTCTAGGTTTGTTTTATTATTCCTGGAAGGGTATATATTATGACATATGGCCCCCGTTGAAAAAGGCTGAACATGGTTTGAGTATACTTAAAGCTGGAGAAGCCAGGAATAGAGAAAATAATTTTACAGTTGAAATTAGTTAAGGTAATGGTGACATAGTTTTATGTAAATAAAATATTGTATAGTACACAAGTGAATATTATTTACAAGCAGTTTTACAACACCGGAGGGTTTGATTTTTATGGGAAATTTTGAAAATATCAAGGTTATAAAAAAGGTTATATACAATAAATTCTAATGTATTATAAGGGAAATGCTATTGAGGAGTGTGAACAAGGGGAAGAAGAGTCACATACATATGATGGAATTCTGAAGATCATTATAAGACTGGGAACCTCTACACTTTAAGATATTTTTCAGGCGGACATGGCAAGGGGAAACTTGTCATGGGCTTTCTATGCTATAAGTGTAGAGTACGAGAAATGAGGTTGAGGTTGGAAATTGTGTGAGCTCAGGACTGAGGTAAATATAGGACTACATACAATGTTAGAACCTTGGCGAACAGAGCGAGGGGAAACTTGCCCTGGGCCAATCTAACTTATCTATGCAGTTACTTGTATAGCGAGTCCGAGGGGAAAAGTCCCGTGTGTAGGTGAGGAAGTCGAATGGACTTATATTTAATTTGCGGAAAGTATGCGCGCACAGTGCCAAAAATTGGGACGAGGACGGCGTTGTCCGTTACAAGTGACAAGCTGCTCGGACACGAGGTGTTTGAACCTTCGTGGGAGCTTGTGCAAGGCGATGATTTCGCGGTGGGTTGAAAGTAAGACCCATGTCTGCGCGAAATGATGACGGACCGGACAGAATCAGCGACGATTTTTAACGTACCTCCGTGGGAAATATCGAAGGTAGGCTATATCGTGCTGGTTTATACGATGGACAAACATAGATTTGAAGACAGGGTCCGTGTGGCGAACGTGTGGCGCGAGAAGAAGAGGCGAACTGTGTCGCTCGATGCAGATTGTTCAAGTGCGAACAAAAAGGAGTTGATAAATATCTAACAGTTAGTCAATCTGCATCCTGTGACGAACAGGCCTTATACGCGACAATATTATTCAATATTTGTTAAATAATTTTAAATTTCCAATTAATAAAATAATCCCACTTAACTTGTGTGTGTGAACGTTAAGCTTATATTATGAATGAAGAGAAATTATCTTTATTAATAGATTTAATAGTGTTGTTATAGTTGTCTCAATTGGGGGTATAAATTTATTAAACATTAGTTATTATTTTTAAAATTATAAAAAAATCACTCGTAGTCTTTAAATTTAAATATGTCGCCTATTGTATTTCACTTAAAATTTATAACATATATTTGTTTAAATTTTTAATGAATTTATTGTATATAGTTACATAAAATGCTCTAAAAGTTTTTATTGTATTTATATATATTAAATATATAGAAATTAAATATTAAAGGCACAAACCTCTCATGTTCTATATTTGTTTTCTCTCTCTCTGATAATTTTTATAATTTAAATTTATCTTAATGTTATTATATATATAATGCAGTATTTCTGCTTGTTTTCTGACGTAACGTTAACCTATTTAATAAATTTATTTTTTATAAAAAAATATACATCTCTCTCTCTCGGCCGTGCGGCCACGCGGCGCGTGAGCTCCGCGTTTTATAGAGATTTAGATGGAAGCAATGGAAATCTATAATGCATTTTCGGTACTGGCGGAGAGCCAGGTTAATGAAAAGCATGATGGTGGTGCTCCCATCCAGCAAAACCTACCATTTCAGAGAAGTCGGCGGAAGACATTTCCAAGATTGATTTAAAAAATACTTTTTCAATCAAGCTAACAAACGGCGACTATGTAAATCAGGACGCTGGTAAAAACAAGCCTAGGCAAATTGGGCGGAAAGAATGGAAGCTTTGGATAAGGAATTGGCTTTGATATCGGAATTGGATTGGAAAAATCCTAAAAAAAGAAAAGGCCGGGAATCTTCGACCCAGCCAACTAAAGTGGGTAAGGCTGAAGCCATCGCAGCCAGGCCATCACTACAACCGAGGCGGGAAAGAAAATATACTATCACGCATATTAGAAATAGCAGACAGCAACAAGAACTAGCCAAAGCGAGGTCGGCAGCGGCAACATTCGACCAGTGTTGCTTCATCGAATAGAGCCCGGACTTCCACCCAGTCCAGTACATGAAAGCGCTAGAGCAGATGCTGGGGAAACCTCCAGGTCATGTTCTGGTGGGGTTTTCCATCTCTGAGAAGGTCGAATACCTAATCTAGGAGGGCCTTACCATCGGTAGCACACTCCTGAGAGCCTTCCCTTATAGGAAGAAGGCCGAAAAGATCATTATAGGCAACCTTCCTATCGCCGTAAATGAGGGCATCGTTGCGGCGCTAAGGCCTTACTGCAAAGTGGCCTCGATTGCCTACGAGGTAGTAACCTGCGAAGGTTACTCCTGAACCACCAGCAGTAGGGAAGCCTTCGTCCTTCTGAACCAAGGACGGAAAATCCACCAGCCCCCTGCCAAACTGGTGATTATCTCGAAAGGAGAATCAACACCCGCCTATATCACCTACGGCGTAAGGTGTAGCAAATGTCACCGCCAGGGACATCGGCGAGCCACCTGCCCTTTGGGAACCCCCCAAAGTCGTCCTGCCCATCTTCAGGACAACCAGAGTGGACCGCTGTCGACAATTCCATCCTCCCAGACCACTTCCTCGCAAAATACGCAGCGCCTACTTCGGCTGCAATGGGTCCTGACACCAACAGGCAGACCCCTTCGAGACCTTCTAGCCCTGCCGCATCATCGCCTGCGTCGAACCTATCTAACCTTCCACAGGTGACTCCGGTTACTGAACCTCCTGCTTCAGCGCCCAACGCCAACCGGTTGATTCCATTACAAGCGCCCTCTTCGGCCTCAAGTCAGGGGAGCAGCGTAAAGACCCCTGCGCCTGCTCCCAACGCCACTACAGCTGTACCTCCACATGCAGTATTTGATCCTCCTGCGCCAGAGGCTGTTCCGGTGCAGAGGACCCTCAAACCAACAGCCCATAAAGACAAAACTCCCGAGACTGCACCCTCCACCAGCATTCCGGAGTCGCCGAATGCACAAAATGAAAAGCCTCCTCTGTACGCTGAGGATATGGTCGAAGAGCCTTTTAATAAACTGGACTCTCGCTCAGTCCTGCGTCCCCTGATATTTGAAACAGAGACGATAGTATGGTCGGTTTTCAACAGCAAAGATAGGGAGGATATCCCGGTCAGCCTTACGCCCGATGAAAAGATCATTCTCGCGGAGCTCCTCGACCGTGCAATAGCGAGTATTGGGGACAATGACCACTACATAACCCAGAAACTATCCGAATTTAAGGTGGCTTGTGAAGCTCAATTCCAGATGTCCCTTCATTTAGGGTTCTGTCTGATGTATATATATATATATATATATATAATTTTTATGTTTTTATTTTTTGTTAATTTTTTTTCCTGATTTGTGCGGATTTTTTCACTTTGACATTGTATTGACAGGATCTCAATAAAGTATGTGAATTGTCAATTGTTTCTCTCTCTTCTCGGCCGTGCGGCGCGCGAGCTCCGTGTTTTTTAGGTCTGAGATGGAAAATGTCGAGTGAGTAACCCCTTTGAGGTTTGGCTGAAATCCAAGAGAATGGGCTGCAAGCTCATGCCAACCTCACCAAAATCGGCCAAGTCTTCGAGAGGAATCACCAATTGAGCCTGAAAGTCATTCAGATTAAAAAACGTCAAAAATGCTAATACTAAGCCGATGGCGGACATGCAAATTCTTTCCGCAATTGGGCTGATTGCCCGGAACAGAAAGACTAGCTTATCGAGAGACAAGACTGGGCTTCACCAAAGTGGGCGGCTCCAAGAAGAGGCCGCATGACTCTGACCACGCCAGGACGGGGACCAAAAAGGGACGCATCCAGGCACCGGGAATCCCTTCAAACAGCAGCACGCCGCGAGCCACACCAAGACCCAGCAAGGTGCAAGAGTGCCAGACCACCAGGAAGAAGCAGGCAATCCTCCAAGCAAGGTCGGCAGCGGAGCAGGCGGACCAATGTGTCTATCTGGAGTTTTGCCCAGACTTCACACAAGAGAAGTATTTCCGTGCGTTGGAAGCCAAAACGGTTAAGGGAACCTTCTAACAACTAACGAAGATGGAGGGTCACATCCTGGTCGGCCTCTCCAGAAGACGCCACCCTGCGTGACTTTACCCTCAGGAAGAGGGCCGAAATAATCTTGCTCGGTAACATGCTCTTTTTAGTAGAGGACGCTGAACTCGTCACTGCGCTGCGGCCCTACGGATAGGTCACGTTCATCATCCATAAAATGATACAACTGGAGGATTCCTGCTGGGCTGATGCTCGTCGGGAGGCTTTTATAACTCTGCGCGACGATGTAAAACTCTACCAGATCCCTGCCCGGCTGTACGTCAAGGGAGTTGTCACGCACGTCTACGTGACCTACGGCATCCAGTGTTCCCTGTGCAACAAGTAGGGACACAAGCGTGCCAACAGTCCTCGCAAGGATGGTCTCCAGGAGGACAAGCTGTTGCTCCCTGTGGATGCTCCTGATGCACGCCTTAGAGCCTGGACCAAACCGCCCTCCACTTCGAACGCCCCTCCTGTTGCAGCAGAACCACCGGCTGCTGCTGTGGTCGCAGATCCTCGTCCCAGAGAAACAGTGAGAGCAGAAGAGGCGGTCGTCCTGACTCCTCCTACACCGGAAAATCAAAGCGAATCTCTGCCCGAATCTTCCCAAGAAAAGCGCTATCTGGCTGAAAATAAGATGAACGATATTCTGAAGAACAAACGACGTCTGAATTCATCGCTCGTGCCCAGAAGCTGGGCCTGGAGAGAGAATAATTCATTCAGGCAATCCCGCATAATTTGGAAATTCACAGATTGATTGGGAAATCAAACAACGATCAGAGAAAGGCCATTGTCAACTTTTCCACCGCGCTTATGGCTCTGACAGGGACACGAGTAGTACCCTGTATTAGAAGCTATCGTGCGCCAGAACCTCTGCTCAGTGGCACTAATGAACTTCCGAATTGCGACTCTGAACACGCGCGGCATCGCCGCATTTCGCCGGAGAATCCAGCTCTGCTGCTTTCTCAAGGAGCACGAAATTGATGTCTGCTTCCTACAGGAGACGAACGTCATATCCCTTGACGACGCAGGAGATCTCTGCCCTGGCTACAGCGCCGTCGTTGCACCCGCAACGACCACCGAGGGATCAGTCTTCGCCTGCGTCTTTGCGCCTGGGGTTGTTGTTCGCCGACAGCAGATCCTGTGGCCTGGAAAGATTGCAGTAATCGACCTCACCGTCCGGGGGGTCTCCATGACGTGCGTCAATGCCCACGTTTCTCAAGCTCCTGAAGAACGATTTCACCAGCTCCAGATCATCGCAGCTTTGGCGAAAAAAGAAGATACGCGATCCTCGGTGACCTGAACATTTCCGAGGAGTCGGCGAAGGACCTGGCATCGGGTTCAGCATAAGCCCTCGCGGAGCTCCTGGACCAAGCCGACCTCGTCGACGTCGCCACCTTCTTCGATGCTGCACTGGAGCACACCAGGGTTGCTACTATCGGAAGCCGGGTCGACGCGCGTCGTCTGGACAGAATTCTACTTCTATCAGGCTTCTGCGACCGCGTCACCCAATACCAAACAATCGACTATGCCTACTCGGACCACCGTGCCGTCCTGATCCAAGTAGGAGACTCCACCTTCACCGACGACGACGGCAACGGCAACGCCCTCTCCGGGGGCCAGCTTAGGGGTTTCCTTTTAGAACGTTTGAGTAGTCGCTTCGCCCAGGCTCCAAGCTCGGCAGAATCCATCGCTGACATCTTCACTAAAGTGACCCCTTTGGAGTTCCACGAATGGGACCAGCTCTTTTCACCGACATCTACCGCGACCAGATAGCGCAATCCATCCAAATCCTGCCAACCTGCCAAACGGCCGTGCCTCTGGATGGGATGGATTACCCTGCGAGTATGCCAAGGCTTTTGAGGATTTCTTCGCCGAAGTCCTTTGGCAAGTCTTCGAGGCTTCTCGACTCCTCGGGGCCCTGCCTTAATCTTCAAGGCGCAGCAAGGTCATCCTGCTGCCGAATTCGCACGGTGGTCCGGGTCTACAGGCATTCCGACCAATCAGCCTATCAACGACCGACTACAGGGTCCTCAGCGGCGTGCTCATGGGCCGTCTACGACATTATCTGCCGAACCTCGTGCCCGACTTTCAGACGTACGCCGTTCCGGGACGGTCGTCCTCCTGAAACATTGAGCAAGTGGCAGACAGCGTCACCTGGGCAGCGAGACATGACACACCGCTGGCCGTCATCTCCCTAGACCAAAAGTCGGCCTTCGACACCCTGAGCAGGAGCTACCTGTTCGCCCTACTGGAGTATCTAGGCCTACCATCTGCCTAACTCGGATGGATTACTGTCCTCTACGGGGAAGCAGACGCTTCCATCCAGATCGGAGATGTATACACCAGAGCCTTCCCGTTTCTCAACGGGGTGAGGCAGTGCTGCCGTCTCAGCGCCGCTCTCTTCAGCATCGTAGTAGGGCCTCTACTACGCCGCCCCGAGAGGATCTTGGGCCGTGGCAGCGTGGTCGCCTATGCGAATGACATCGTACTCTTCATCTGGGACGACGCTCAGTTTTAGCTCGTTCCCCTGATCTTCGAGGAGTTCCGCATGGCCTCTGGGTTGGCTGTAAACTTCAGCAAGAGCTGCGGGTTCTGGTGCGGTTCCTGGAGGCACCGGACGGATTCTCCTCCGGGGATCTCCTGGACATCCGAATCACTAAATATCCTGGGCTGCACGATTACCGCCGGGAACACCATTGCCTCCCAGGCACTCACCTGGTGAGGCTGCTAGAGCGAGCCATCGCGAGGTGGTATCCCTTTGTTCGCAGACTGTCTCTGGTGGGTCGTGCCCGAGCGGCCAACTGCTTGGTCCTTGGTTCCATCCTGCACCACCTTCACGGCTATGTTCCACCTGAAACCACCATCGGCCGGTTGCAGGCGCGGCTGGTTTGCTTCGTGTGGGATACGAGCCAAGTCTCGTGGTCTCCGAAGGTGGCGTCGGCCTGCTTGAAATCGCGGGCCAGCTTCGGCTTGCCTGCCCTGGCTCCCGACCGCTTGCTACAGGCGACTGTCGGGGATTTCTCAGATGGCGTCCCTGCTCTTGTACGTTCAACGCGGGCTGCGCTGCTGGAGGCACAGCACCTCGGGACCTTCTGCCAGCGACTACTGCAGGAAAAGGCAAATTCTAGATATCATGCGGAGTACGAGGCAAAGACCATCGTTCTGAGGGGATCAACAACGCTCATTACCCGCATAAACAGCCAGAGCGCGCGCCGGGTACTGGTCGCGGCGCGGCTCCAGGCACACCTCGCTACAGAGCTGGATGCGCGGTGGGACCCTATTGTAGATGTGCCCCACTCCATCTCCTGGGCTGACCTGCGTCGCAATTGCTTCTCGGGGCACGACGCAGATGTCGCTCTACGATTGGCCATCCACGCACTGCCACATCCTAACCATCCTGCCTCGAGGCGTGCCAACTGTGCCGCCTGTGGGTCTAGCGACGGGCCGTTGACCCACAGATATTGGAGTTGCCGTGTGTGCGACCCCTGCTTCGGGAGGTTTTCGCCTCCTGCGAAATGCCCTGGATCTGCAGGCCTGGCTCTTTGGCGTCGGCCTCCATCCCGAGGTAATGAAGATAACAAGTGTGGCGAAGGCTACCATCTACAAGTACCATCTTGGTCTTGAGGTGGGGAACGCCAGCCAACACCTAGACCTGCCCACTTTGTGGGAAAGAACTCTCGCAGTCCACCGGTGGCGGTGTCGTTCCCGCGGTTGGCGACACAAGTAATTATTTTATATTTTTACATTTATTCATATATATTTATCATTACATAATCTTATTTACTCATATTTGTGTTTTTAACCCTATATAACCATATATGAGCGATGTAATAACGAAGTGTCAATCTTAATCTCTCTCTCTCTCTCGGCCGTGCGGCGCGCGCGCTCCGCGTTTTTTGAGTTTGAGATGGAGGCATGGAGACTACTAAACCCTTTGGAGTATTGGCTGAAAGCTAAGAGAATGGGCTGCAAGCCTATTTGAACCTCACAGATAACCCTCAAATCTCTGCCGAAAAATTGGCAAAGATTCAGAAATTCAAACAATCGTAAAGATGCTAATTCTGAGCCGGCGGCGGACGGCGGACATGCAAATTCTCGCCGCAATTGGGCTGATTGCCCAATTGTCGGAACTGGACGACCAGCTTCCCGATAGGGCCACGCAAAGGCCCAGCAAAGTACACGAATGCCAGACCACCAGGCAGAAGCAGGCAACCTTGCAAGCAAGGTCGGCAGCGGGGCAGACGGACAAATGTGTCTACCTGGAGGTCTGCCCAGACTTCACCCAGGAACAGTATTTCCGGGCATTGGAAGCCAAGCTGGGCAAGGTCACCGTCTACCAGCTGACGGAAATGGAGGGGCAAATAGTGGTCGGCCTCTCCAGTATACAGCAAGCCAAAAAGCTCATGGAGGATGTGCTGGAGATCGAGGACGCCCTCCTGGGAGCAACACCACTGAAGAAGCGGGCAGAACGGATCGTGATCGGGAACGTTCCGTTCTTCGTTGAAAACCCGGACCTCGTGGCAGCCCTACGGCCCTACGAACAGATAACATCCATCGTCCAGAAAATGATGGAACTGGGCGATTCATACTGGGCTGACGCACGGCGTGAGGCCTTCATCACTCTACTAGACGGTGTGAAGCTCTCACATCCCAGCCTGTCACGAAATCAAATCCAAAGGAGTGACTAGCCACGTGTACGTTACGTATGGCATCAAGTGCTCCTTATGCTATGAGCACGGGCACAAGCGTGCCAACTGCCCCCGGAAGACTGGCGTCCAAGAAGCTAGCTGCTTCTACACGTAGATACCCCCGCTGGTCCTAATAACGCCGGAGGAAGGCAGCCCTCCTCCTCGAATGCCATGCCTGCTCCAGTACCAACGCCAACCGCAGGTTCATCATCGACAGCTGCTCCGATCTCAGATGCATCACCAGACCACCCGCAGCACCACCAACTCCAGCTGCATCACCAGCCCCACCTGCAGCTCCTGCACCTGCTGCAGAGACCCTACCTATTGTTTCTTTGGAGCCTACATCAAAGCAGTCCCGTGGTGGCGCTCGAAAGACGCAGAAAAAGTCCAACATGACCCGGACGCAGCTCAACGAATTCTTGAGCTATTCCCAGCGACATCTTGGACAAGTCTGGGCTCGAAGGGCTTGAAAGAGAAGAAGTCTTGGACGCACAAGCCTCAGTCGTATCGGGAGTGAGCAGATTACCGCCCTCAAAAATATTGCCCAGGAGCTGTTCGACGCCCTGCCCGACTCCAACTGCGCTCTTTACAAGCGCCTATCGGACGTTCGTACCCAGACGAGGAGCGCCCAATGAGCTTCAGTCTGGCATTCATCAACGCCCGCGGGCTCGCCGCTCGCGAGAGGAGCATTGAACTCTGCCACTTCATCCAGGAGACCAACGCCTCGTCGCTGGACGCCATATAACATCTGTGTCTGGGTTAGAGCACCGTCATCGTGCCCCCCGCAGCCCTCAGAGGTTCGGGCCTCGCCAGCCTCTTCGCCCCGGGGGTCGCTGTCCTGCAGCAGCGCGTCCTGTGGCCGGGCAATATCTCCATCGTCTCCATCGACGTCCGTGGCCAGGAAGTGCGCGTGATCAACTGTCACCTAACACTGGAGCCAATCACAGCAGCCGCGATCCAGGATGACGCCTGGGTGGTGGGCGACCTCAACATCGACGATCAGAGCACGAGCGACACGGCATCCGGCTCGGTGGAGGCCCTCACGGAGATTATGGAACAGACAGCCCTTGTTGATGTGCCACCCTCTTTGACGCTGCACACCTTACAACCAGAGTGTCCAGCTGCAGGCGTCGAGTTGATACCGCTCGCTTGGACAGAATTCTCCTGCCATCGAGACTGCTGGAGAGAGTGACACTGTACAAAACCATCTATTACAGACTATCTGACCATCGAGCTGTCCTCGTCCAGCTGAGTCCGCCTCCTTTCCCTCGCCAGCCCTGCGTGGCTGCTATGCTTTTTTCGGTGCTGGTGGATGAATATCTGCTGGCACCAATAGAGAGAACAGCTAAATCTATCGCAGACATGTCCAGCGAAGCTCTGTGGATATGATAGTCGAAGATCAAGGCCGAACTCCTGGCGGAGGTGAGATCACTCCATGTCTCAAGCGTCGCCGACGACGACCACATCTCGCGCGCCGGGCGATTTCTGCAGGCCAGGCTGGAGGCAGCATCGTCAGCCGCCGATTATCCATTGCTGCCCGACCTTTGCGTCCGAAGGCCCGCCTGCACGAACATCCGGGATGAGGATGGCAGCATCATCGAGGGCGGGGAGCTGCGACGAAGAGCATACTCCATCTACCAGCGTCGCTTTGCCCGTGAATCCAGCGACCCCATCGCCGCCGCTGAGGTCATCCGGGGGACGACCCCCCCGTTCACCCTGGAAGAGAATGATCCACTGATCCGCCCTGTTATCACCGGCGCTGAGATCGCGGCGGCATCTGCCGACTACCGCTCGGAAGGGCTCCCGGGTGGGACGACTTGTCCTGATCGCCAACGAAATATTCTTCGTCGAGGCTCTCAAGTGTGTCTTCGAGGCCTCCAAACACCGCGGGGCTTTGTCTTCATAGATCAGGCGCAGCACCATCTGCCTCGTCCCCAAGTCTAACGGCGGCCTTGGGCTCAGCGCCTACAGGCCGATTTCGCTCCCCAAGGCAGACTACCGCGTCCTGGGCAACATCCTTCTCAAGCGTCTGCGGCCCCATCTCCCCGTCTTGGTGCCTTGGTGCCAGACATACGCAGTCCCGGGGAGATCTCCCAGTTGGAACGTGGCGAGAATAGCCGACGACATCCACATGGCTACGAGGAATGGGTCGGAGCTGGCTGTAATCTCGCGGACCTAGAGTCGGCCTTCGACACCTTGGACCGAAGCTTTCTAGTGTCCCTGATGGTTTCCTTGCGGCTGCCACCGGCCCTCATCGAGTGGTTCGCCTCCTGTATGCCGGGGCGGATGCGGCGGTACGAGACGGAGGCCTCCACACAAGGCCCTTCCATCTGCTGAACGGGGTGAGGCAGGGCTGCGCCGTCAGCGCTGCTTTGTTCAGCCTCGCCACTGGCCCTCTCTTGATGCGCCTCGAGCGAGCGCTTGACCCCGGAAACGTCCTCGCCTACGCCGACGACATCGTGCTACTCATCAGGCTCGACGAACTCTTCGACGTGGTGAGAAACATTTTAAGGACTTCCGGCGCGCCTCCGGAATGGACGTCAACTTCGCGAAGAGCAGAGGCCTATGGTGCGGCGCCTGGCGAGCCCGCACCGACGCGCAGCTTGGCATATTCTGGACATCGGAGCAGATTCGGGTACTGGTGTGCAATGTAACATCTGCAATGTCATCCTCTGCTCAGGAACAACATCTCGCACTGCTCGAGGGTGCTATAACGAGGTGGGTCCCCTTCACACGCGGTCTCTCCCTAGTCAGTCGAGACAGAGCCGCGCACCCGCTGGTGTTATCCGCCGTGGTGCACCATCTAAACGGCTACCTGCCCACAGGCTCCACCCTCGGCAAACTACAAACCCACTGGTGCGCTTTGTCTGGGAACCTCAGCGTACTGCCTGGCTGCCGAGCGGAGTCCTTGCAAGGCCAGACTCCGTGGGCGGTCTCGGACTCCTGGACATAGGGACAAAGCTTCGCCTGGCGTGCTTGAAGGGCGTGCAAGCCGCACTGCGCGGAAGCCTGAATGCCTACTCTTTGCTCGCTGTGAGTGGAACGTGACTGTCTCCTCCGACATCTGGGACTTGGCTTCCACCTCGGCGCCGCAGGCTCCTCCGGCTCTGGGCGGCCGTCTCGGAAATATTGGAGCTGAACTAGCGAGTGCTGCCGCCTCATCAGCTCCAGGAGCCCCATGTCATCGTGGACTGCAGGTTCCTTCATCTCCAGATCTCTTGTTCTCATCACGGTTAGCGGGGTTGCGCGTTGGTGACATCACCAGCTCTTCATCCCTCCCTCTGCGCACCACCCGCCCCACCCTATCTGACGTCGCGGCACTCACCACCTTTTGCAGCCGGCTTGCAGAGCAGAACCGGAACCACACCCACCGTGTTGACAACATCGAGAATGCCATTGTTCTGCGCGGGACGGCCACTCCCTCCAGCGCCTAACCACCCGCACTGCCTGACGCATGCTGGAGCGTCCACGCCTGGCTGCACTTCCCATCAACAAGCTGCTGGACCGGTGGCTCCATCACGTCAGCATCCCCATCTCCATCAGCTGGTCTTCTCTCCGGCGAGGTGCTTTCTCGGGGTACAATGCCGATGTTGCTGTGCGGCTGGCCCTGCACGCGCTTCCCCATCCAGCGCATCCGGTCTCAGCCCGGGAGTCTTACGTCGCCTGTGGGTCCGGAGACCTGTCACTGGCCCACTGCTACTGGTCCTGTAGGCGGATCAGGCCAGTTATTTTGGAGGCCTTCACCACCATCCAGCGGCCCCCTGACCTGCAGAGCTAGATCTTCGGGCATGACCAGGAGGACAACGCCTTGGCCATCATGGCATCTGCCAAGACCCGCATTTACAAATAGTTCTTGGCCTTGATGTTGCGGGGATCCAAGAGGACCCTCTCCTGGTCTGGAGGAGGACCCTATCAAGATGGTGGAGTCTCCCTCATTCATAATTCATTGTATATATTCCTTTTTTTATTTATTTGTGAAACCTAATTGACAAGATGTCAATAAAAGTGTTCAAATGTCTCTCTCTCTCGGCCGTGCGGCCAAGTGGCGAGCGAGCTTCGCGTTTTTTGAGGATGAAGTTGGAGAATATCAAGCTAGGCAATCATTTTGCCATATTATCGGAAAGCCCAGATCAAGAGCTATTGACAGATGGTGTTCGTGTTGGGAATGAACAAGAAATGGCCGATTTATCTGAAAATTTAAAAAATACAATGGTAAATGATAAATTACCAGGCAACAAAGAAAATAGCGACTATGCAAATTTCGCTGCGGAAAAAAAGCATGAAGCATGCAAATTGGGCTGAACATGTTGAGGCCTCGGAAAAAGAAAAAAATCTGGTTGGATTCATAGAACCCAGAGGATTCAAAAGGAAGGATGGTGATTTTCCAAACAAGCAACAACCAGCAAAGATTCCTAAAGCCGAGTAAAGTGCACAAAGGAAAATTCCTCAAGACAACAACAGGCCCAGTGCAAAGCTCCGACGGAAGCTGCCACCTTCGAACAGTGCTGCTTCATCGAGCACTGCGCGGACTTCGGCCCCCTGGACTATATCAAGGCCCTAGAGGTGCTGTTAGGAAATGGCTCGGTTTACGAGCTCATGAAAATGTCCGGCCAAATAATGGTTGGTCTTTCAATTGTGGAAAAAGCGGAGCACATGGTTGAAGAGGGCTTCAGCATCGGCAACACCCTGCTGAGAACCTATCCTTATAGGAAGAAGGCAGAAAAAATTACCATCGACAACATGCCATTCGTGGTGAAGGATGATGACGTCGCAGAGGCCTTAAGGCCCTATTGTAAAGTGTTGTCCATCACACAGCCAATTAAGATAATGGACGGATACTCCTGGACTTCCGGCCGTCGGCGAGCCAACTGCCCTCAACTGACCAATGAGGAGCGGCTGAGACAACAATCTGTACCGCAAGGGCAATTAGGGTAGCCTCCACCAGCCCTTCCCAGGCCCTCCCCGAAGCCTGCTACCATCCCAACACAGGCGAACTTCTCCAAGTTTGTCCCGGAGTCTACAGCCCTTGAGGCTGATTCTTGGAAACCAAGCATCTTCCCAATGATGCAACCATCCCTCCAACAATGCCGTGTTGACACCAGCGGCGCCCTGCCCAGCCCCTAAAGAAGCATCATCAAAACTTAAACTAAAACCTCGCGCTTCGCGCTCAAAACCTAGCTCCAAGACGAAAGACATCAACGAGGAATCCTCTGGGAGTCAGGAGGAAGATCCCGCTACTTTCAATCTATTGGCCTATAAGCAAATCAACGAAGCGCTAAAAAATTCTCCCGACTCTCTATTTGAGAGTGCTGAAAAGGAGGGAATCGCAAAGGTTAAGATAATCGATGCTATCGCATCATCTCCACATCTAAAAACTCTTATCGAAACCATCAATTCAGGGCAAGCAAAGACTCTGCACACCCTGCTCGGTAAAATAACTCTTGTAGAGGACAAAAACTGTACTGTCTAAAAGACACAGGACTTCGAGAAGCAACAACTAAGATTGTGTCATGAGCTTCCGCAGGGCATGTCTAAATGTGCGCGGCATCGAGCTAGGAGTGTGGAGATGTGTTGCTTCCTTAAGCAACATGCAGTTGATGTCGCGTTTGTGGGAAAGAAACAAACGTGCTGGCTCTGGAAAATCTCCGGGATCTCTGCCTCGGCTACAGCGCCGTCTTCGCGCCAACATCGACTCCCAGGGGGTCCGGCCACGCCGTCGCCGTGGCGCCGGGAGTCACTGTCCTCTGGCACCGCTTCCTGTGGCCAGGCAAGATCGCCATTGCCAGCATCAACATCCGGGGCCTCGAGACCCGCGTCATCAACTGCCACCTGTCCCACACTTCTGAAGAACGAAATCCCCAACTGCAGGTCAACGCAGAGGAAGCCATCAGGGAAGATGCGTGGGCCCTTGGCGACTTCAACATCTCCGAGGAGTCCTGAGCGATATCAGGTCTGGAGCCGTGGTAACCTTCGCGTAACTCCTGGACCGTACCTCCCTCGTTGACACCGCCTCCATCTTCAATGCCGCGCACCTGCATTCGAGGGTTGCCAGTTACGGAAGCCGGGTCGACGCCTGTCTGGTATAAAGTTATAATGCCATCAAAACTCTCCGGAAGTTTTTTTTTCGTAGATCGCGAAATGCGTGGTATCGCTGGAGACCCGTTGGCAATCTTCCATCAAACTCTGCAGCAGTGGCTGAGGCGCCATGTACATATTCATTGTACATATAATTATGTATATTATTATTATTATTATTATTTTAATCATCATCATTGTAAATTTTTCATCTTGACTTGAATAGTGCGGACTGTGCACTTTTGCTTATATTTTTGACGGGATGTCAATAAACTATGTTATTTGTCATTTGTCTCTCACTCTCTATCTCTCGGCCACGCGGCGCGCGAGCTCCGCGTTCATCGGGCATGGAAGGCGAGAGTATAGAAGTAACAATTAAGTTTTCGATATTGACGAATAGCCAATATGACGAGGAACAGGCTGGTGCTGTTCCCGTCGATGTATTATCAAAGAACGCCGAAATTTCGGCGGAAAACATTTCTACAAGGAACTCTTCGAATTCGGAAACAATTGTAAATTATGTAAAATCCCCGCGACAAGCGGCGGATATTCATATCTCTCGCAATCAAGCCGGAATTGGGCCGACATCGTTGAAAACGAACTGGATAACTTCGAGCCATGAAAAAAGAGGAAACCGTGACAACACTGCGCCGCGCCAGCCATCGCGCCCCAGGAACATCATTGAACAAATCAAGGTCTCCAGGCAAAGGCTGGATCAATGCCGTAGTGTTGGCTTCCGTAGGCGTCCTTACTGGGATAAAGAAAGAGGGGATTCCATTTAGTTATTTAATTATTATATATATTTATTAAGAAGCGACCCGCCTCAATACAAAAAATAGCAACAAACAAAAGCGAGTGTAATGGAACAAAGGAAAACAAAGTCTCTGCCGCGTAGAGGTTGCGTCATCCCTCGCGAGCCAATCGGAGAGCGCCATTCAGGTCTCGTCAAGGCCAGGCGGCTCCTACATTCGGCCATTCCTGTATTCCAATCGTCCTCGATTGAACTTTGCGTTACAGGAACGTCGTGGGTTGCGTCGGAGGGTGTATTCTTCTTCTGACTCCTCGTCCGGACTTTCTTCTGTAGTTGAATCATCTTCTTCACTGTGCCAAGACTTCAGTTGACTGATATGGGCCGTTGTCGTGTAGAACCGTCCACCGGTTCTTTCGCTTAGCTGAGTCACTCTGTACGTGTCGCTTGGCAGAACCTCGGTGATTATCAAAGGTCCTCGATACTTGGGTTGCGCCTTGGTTGGTTCACCAGTCATTTTGGGTACATGCCTCATCACTACAATTTCTCCTATTTCGAATTGGAGTGTACGGCATTTCTTCTTATCGTAGTACGTCTTCATGATTTCTTGTTTATTCTCAATTTGGGTTCTCACACTCTCTTGAATTTTCTCCGGCTCGGTCCACGGATCCATATCTTCGCCGGCTAATCTTCTAAGTATCCCGTCGTGGAAATTCTTGAATTCTGGAAATTCTTCTATCGCGCGCCTTGATCTTTCTTGGGCCTGGCTTAAGTCCGCCTGTACTGATGACATACCCAAGGAACTCAACTTCCCTCCTTCCGAACTCACATTTAGAGGGTTTCAGCGTCAACTTCGCTGATTTTTTTCTCTCAAGTACTTCCATCAACCTTTCGATCATCTCCCGCCAATCCTTTGCCGGGATAATCACGTCGTCGAGATAGCAGAATGCCTTCTTGTTCAGCAGCGGACCTAGAACAGTGTGCATCAGTCTTTGGAATTCTGCTGGTGCGTTGGCGAGTCCAAAATCATTCTTTCGAATTGACCTGTATCATCTGGGGTGATGAATGCTGTCTTTAGTTTTGCCTTATCAGTCAGTGGTATTTGCAGATATCCATGCGCCAGATCCAGAGTGGTGAAGAATTTCGCATTCCGTAGACCTTCCAGAAGGTCGTCTATCCTCGGTAAAGGGAACTTGTCCTTAACTGTTTGAATGTTGAGTCTCCTATAATCCACCACCAAACGATGAACTCCAGTTTTATTTCTCACAAGTAGGACGGGACTAGCGTAGGGTGATCTAGTTTCCGTGACTATTCCATTGTCCTTACACTCTCTGACAATCTCCCTGATTGCTTCGCGTTCATTTGCAGTCGTCTTGTACGGTCTTAGACAGACTGGCTTGCTTCCATCAACCTCCTTAATGTCCATCTTGGTGACATCGGTGCACCCTAATTCACCCATACCAAGAGCGAAACAGTCTCTATATTCATTAACTACTTCGAGGATTTCTTGTCTCTCTTTCGGAGTCAGAGAATGATTGATGTTGACGTCCTCAGGCAGTATGGGGCGCTTTCGTTTCATTTGGTCCTGTTCTGCTCGTTCTGTTTGTTCCCGTTCCTCGATCAGAGTCTCCAACAGTTGCTTTGCGAATTCTTCTTCATAAGATTGACTATTCAGGATGAGGCGTTTTAAGTCGACGATCCTGCTCTCTGGCGGTACTACCTCGCCGAGTTCATACGCCAACTTGCTCAAATCGCATTTCTTTACTCTGGCAAAATAAGTCATATTTTTCAAAAACAAGATAGAGTATAACGAAACAAAAATAATTAAATGATACTAACTAAACCGGATACGTACTGTTTTGATTATTTCTCTAAACGGAATCAACTTTTCTTTAAAACCTTTGGGACAACACTTATATCGCGATACTTTGCGATAATACTTCTATTTGTTTCTTCAATTTACTTTAAAAATACTTTCTTTAGAATACTTTACTTTACTTTAAAATACTTTCTTTAAAATACTTTAAAATGGTAATACTTTAGAATGCTTTCAAATAAATGGTAGTAAGGTAACGTACATACCATTCGTGTTGCAGCTTCTTCTTTAGGTTAATCCAACATGGCGTCGCGCGTCCTTTGTTGCTGCTTGAACACTCCAGCACAATTCTTCTTTCTTTAGGGTTATCCCGCTTCTGAAATTCTGTTGGCTTCCGTAGGCGTCCTTACTGGGATAAAGAAAGAGGGGATTCCATTTAGTTATTTAATTATTATATATATTTATTAAGGAGCGACCCGCTCCAATACAAAAATTAGCAACAAACAAAAGCGAGTGTAATGGAACAAAGAAAAACGAACAAAGTCTCTGCCGCGTAGAGGTTGCGTCATCCCTCGCGAGCCAATCGGAGAGCGCCATTCAGGTCTCGTCAAAGCCAGGCGGCTCCTACAGTAGCAAGGTGAATTTGTTTACATCACGGTGAAGCGCGAAGTGAACAAATTGGTTCATTGTTTTTTTTTTTATAAACAAGATTTAATTATTAATCCCTATATATATAAAAGTCAGTGTATGTATGTAAAAATTTAAAGGATTTTATTAACAAATGGAAAAAAATACAAACATAATAGAGACAATAGGATGGGAAAATGACTGTACACAACCGGCGTCACATCAGCAGCTCAAAACTTTCCTAAAGTTTGTCAGTTTGGTGAGAGTAGTCCGATCGCCGCCTCGAGCACACTCGAAGACAGTTCCAAGGAAGTCTGCAAGAATAATCTTGTGTTCTGGCGGTACGTTGAGAAATTTCTTCCTATAGTAGGTGTTAAAACTATTTTACCGTTCTTTTACTTTGTACATAGAATGAAGGACTTAGGTGAAGGGAGACGAGCAAGATATCGACATGGTCGGGGAAACTCCCAGCTGGAACCGACCGAGGGCTAAGGTCACCAGATGGCCCGGGGAGGCAAAAGTCAAGTGGTCTGGAATTTGGTTGGTTGTTATGCAGGCCCGGGACAGCCCGCCATATGGCGTCTTCTTTTTTTCTCTTAGTTAGTTAGAAGCAGCGGACCAGGCGGAGCTGACGCGCCTGAGGAGTATCCCACAAGCAGCGTCTTGTGGACGGAAAGACGTCCGAGGAGTATCCCACAAGCAGCGTCTTGTGGACGGAAAGACGTCCGAGAAGTATCCTACAAGCAGCGTCTTGTGGACGGAAAGAACGTCTTGGAGTATCCTACAAGCAGCGTCTTGTGGACGGAAAGAACGTCTTGGAGTATCCCACAAGCAGCGTCTTGTGGACGGAAAGAACGTCTTGGAGTATCCCACAAGCAGAGTCTCGTGGACGGAAAGGACACGGAAATGACGCTTTGGACATCGCACGAGCCGCGACAAAGTGGAACCAAGCTAAGCCAGCGACGGTGCTGCACCCGAGGTACTGTGTGAACACAACGCTGGACATTCCCCCTGACACTTATTTTTTATCTCCCTTCCCTAAGACTACTTAATTTTACTTTACTTTTTTTGCTTAACCTTTTTTATCTTGTTTTTTATGCTTAATTTTTTACAAATAAGTATATAATAGTTTTAGCCCTTTTTAATTTTTAAATAAAAACCTTTTGTTATACTGTGTTTTATGTGCATTTATTTCCCCCATTGTTTTTCCTTTCAATCGATCACCCTTTTTTTGTTTTTTAAACGAACACGAACATTTTGGTGAGCCGGACGTGATCGATTTAAAGGAAATATGGAGGAAAAGGATGCAATTAAAAAGCGCAGAAAAGCCATAAGAGGTACTTTCACTAGAATTAGTAATGAAATAAATGGGGAATTTGAAAAGTCTCAAATTGATAGGAATGATATTTATTCTAAGTTTAATAGACTAGAGTCTTATTACACGAAACTTGTAGATCTAAACGAAAAATATCAGGCTTTATTGGTAGTGAAAGAAGGGATTACAGAGGAAAGTATTGATAGGGAATGGCAAGAATGCGATAAATATGAAGAGGAAAAGTTTGATATCCAACAGAAAGTCAGTGTATTACGGAATCCCGATAAAGAAGAAACAATCCCGATTGCTAGCGAGGACACTGTAATAAATGTGAAAATACCAGAGTTAGCCTAAAAAGGTATGATGGCTCTCTGGAAGGTTGGTTGCCTTGGTGGGCGCAGTTTTCGAAAATTCACGAAAATAAGAATTTATCCGATAGCGACCGGTTTTTATATTTGCGTCAAGCAATTGTACCAAATTCAGAAGCCTATCGTGTTGTAGCAAGCTATCCCGTTACAGGCGCCAACTATGCTTTGGCAGTACAAGCCCTACAGGAGCGATTCGGTAACCCGAATATACTGACAGAACTATATGTCAGACGTCTCTTGAATTCGGTTATATCTAATGTAAAGAAAGAAAATAGAAATTTAGGCAGTCTGTACGACGAACTGAGCAGTCACCTCCGGTCGTTAGAGACATTGGGCATTGATCCCCAGTTGTCGGGTATTTTTTTATACCCTCTTGTCGAGTCTTCATTACCTTCGGATATTTTGAAAATATGGCACAGGCATCCTTCTTCGGGTTATGGTATGGAGTTAGCAAAACGGGAAAAGTCAGATAAAGGGGTTGGAGGAGCTCAAGAAAGGCTCAGGTTATTATTGGACTTTCTAAAAGCCGAACTAAGGAGTGCTCAACGGCTGACATTTGTGGAAAAAGGCTTTAAGCAGAAGGAACCGTATAAAAGGTCTTACAATGATGGGACCAGAACAAGGAGCAATTTCAGACCCGCCACTGTGTCTAGTCTGTTCGGAGGGCGAACTAATATAAAATGCTTCTTTTGTGAAAGAACAAATCATGCGAGTCATCAATGCCGCTCCATAATGAAAATGTCTCCGGGAGAGAGAAATGATAAAATACGTAGTGCCTTAAGAAAGGGACACTTACAGAGTCAGTGCCGAGAACAATTGGAGTGCAAAAACTGTGGGAGAAACCACTTGAAAGTTTTATGTGAAGGAAATTCTTCTAACCGCGGTTAACGAAACCAGGAAGAGAAAATCTAAAGGAAAATGCACCTGAACCCATTGCATCGCTTTCTAGTCAAGCCTGCACAGGTCAGGTCTTGCTGATGACCACGGTAGCATTGTTAAGAGGCCCAAATGCCTCTAGAAGGGTTAGAATTCTCCTCGACAGTGGAAGTCAGTTTTCGTATATCAAACAGTCGTTAGTCTGGAGTATAGGAATAGAAAGAAAAGGCGAAATAACCATAGCTAAAAGTCTTTTTGGAGGTAATAAGATTGGTGAAGAAAAGCACGGTAAATTTATGTTAGAATTGGAGAATTTAGGTAATAAAAGAGATGTGATCCATATTGAGGCGCTGGATCAACGTAAAATTTGCGACGCCATACCACCTTTGCCAAAAGGAGACTGGTTAGAAAAATTGAAGATTAAGGGCATAATATTGTCTCAGGACAATTTTAAAGGACAAGAGATTGACATATTGATTGGTGATAACTATCTAGGTATGATTTTGACAGGAAAAATAGTTCAAGTTGAAGCAGATTTAACTGCGGTGGAAATGAAATTAGGTTGGACACTAATGGGAAATTCGCCAATTATTGATAGCAATGACAATGTGCAGCAGACTTTGAATCTGCTAACAACGCGATGCGATTTAAAGGATTTGTGGGATCTAGAAGTACTAGGCATTAGGGATCCTGTTGAAACTTGCTCCAAAGAGACCAGATATCAGGAAATAAAAGAAAAGTTTATAACAAAAATTCAAAGCCAAAGTTATCAGAGATATTCTGTAGGTCTACCTTGGAAGGTAGAAAAGGAGTCAATCCCCAGCAATCTTGACATAGCGATAAAAAGGTTAGATATAAGCACTAAGAAAATGACCTCACAGAATAAGTTGACCGAATATAGTCAGATATTTAGAGACTGGCTGACTGAAGGACTCATTGAAAGAGTCGAGGAAAATCCTCTCGAGAGAAGAGGCTACTATTTACCTCACCGCCCTGTGTACAAGATGGAATCTAAAACGACGCCCATACGTCCGGTTTTCGATGCTTCTTGTCTAGGTCATAATGGACTATCTTTGAATCAATGTTTAGAAAAGGGACCGAATTTATTGGAAAGAATCCCTGAAATGATGATAAGATTTCGGGAAAATAAATTTGGAGTCACGGCAGATATAAGAAAAGCATTCCAGATGGTGGCGATTGAAGAATCTGAACGGAACTACCTTAGATTCCTTTGGTGGGAAAAGGAGAGCGATAGAGAACTAATAGCTTACAGTCATAAGAGACTTGTATTTGGCTTAAACTGTAGTCCTTTTGTGCTGAACGCCGTAATAGAATACCATCTTCAATCAATAAGAGGCCCACTTGTTCAATGGGCAAAGATTTTAGCTCAATCCTTCTACATGGACAATTGTATTACCTCGCTGGAAACAAAACAGGAAGTGCAGGAATTTCAAAAGACCGCAATTGAAATTATGGACAGGGCTAAAATGGACTTACGAGAGTGGGAATATTCTCTGGAGGAAAACCCTGAAAAGGGGACTTGTACAAAAATATTGGGTGTTGTTTGGAATAAAATGAAAGATTCATTAAAATGCGAACTCCCTGACAATTTGAGTCTTCAACCCAAATTAACGAAAAGGCTGGTACTGTCCATGGTTCAGCGGATATTTGATCCACTTGGATTTTGCGCTCCAGTATTCTTGCCACCAAAGTTGTTACTGCAGCGATCATGGGGACTGAAACTAGGTTGGGATACACCTCTACCCTAAAGTATGGCCCAGGAATTTCGAACCTGGTTGGATCAAATAAAATTCATAGAGTTAATAAAGATACCGAGATATATGTGGAATGATCTCATTTTCCCTACAGAAGTTCATATCTTTTGTGACGCTAGTCAAATAGGCTATGGAGCTTTAGCCTATTTAAGGAGCGAAACGGGACGAGAAAACACTCTAACTTTGATTTGGAGCAAAGTCAGATTAGCTCCTATGAAGAGTATTACGATCCCTCGCTTGGAATTAATGGCCATGGTACTAGGAGCTAGACTAGCCAATGCAATCCAAGCTGCCTTGAAGAGAAAATGTGAAACAACTCTTTGGTCTGACTCTACTACCGCGCTAAGTTGGATAAAGAAAGAAATTGAGTGGAGAGTTTTCGTGAGAAACCGAGTCAGAGAAATACAGGCCACTACCAATTTGAACGATTGGAGGTTCGTTCCTAGTCAGTTGAACCCGGCCGATCTTCTGTCTCGAGGTTGCCATCCAAGCCAGTTTGTGCAAAGCAGATGGTGGGAGGTCCCCGAATGGTTGAAAAAACCTAAAGAATTCTGGCCCAATTCAGAGTTCTCGATAAATACAAAAGAAATAAAGGTTGAAGAAAACATTATGAAAACCAACATTAATTTGAACATCGATTATAAAGACTGGATACTGACAAGGAGGTCTAATTACTCTCTCAACATCAGGGTAATGTCCTATGTTTTAAGATTTTTAGGGAAACTTAAAAAACAGTCAACTGAAACAGGATCTTTGAAAGTTTCAGAATTAGACTTGGCAGAAAAAAAGCTTATCCGAATGATTCAGGAGAAAGTCTCCATAGAGAAATCGAATGCAACCAAGAGTTTTAAAATATTAAAAAACACTGATGGACTTTGGTGTGTAGAAAGCAAACTTTTACATGGACAGGTCCCAGAAGAATTTAAAATCCTATCATTCTACCAGGCGACCATCCCTTCGTAGAGCAACTTATATGGGAAGTGCACCTGAAGAATGGACATGTAGGCGTGCAATTCATTTTATCAAAGCTGAGAGAGAAATTTTGGATAATCAGGGGAAGGAAAACGATAAAGAAAATTATCAGTAAGTGCATTGCTTGCAAGAGACTTAAAGAAAAGTCTCTGCAAAGAACAATGGCAGCTTTGCCAGAAAACAGAATTGGACTGGGCAAACCCCTACAAATTACAGGAGTTGATTTATTAGGCCCTCTTCATTTGAAAGAAGGTGGGAAAGTGTGGGTAGCCGCCTTTACTTGCGCCGTCTATCGCGCTATTCATCTGGAGATTGGTGAAGAGTTTAGAGACAGGAGTCTTCATGATGGCCCTCCATAGGTTTATTTGTCGGAGAGGGCGCCCCGAGAAAATATATAGCGACAATGGCACCAATTTCGCAAAACTTAATAGAATATTCAAGAGATTGGATTGGACTGGAATTGAAAGGGAAACCTCAATTAAAAGGATACAATGGATTTTTATCCCTCCGTCTGCTCCTTGGTGGGGAGGATTTTGGGAAAGAATGGTTAGGACAATAAAGGAAATGTTGATAAAGATGCTAGGTCACAGGAAGCTGAAATATGTACAACTGCAGACTGCCCTTTGTGAAATCGAATCTATCATTAATAATCGACCCCTCACTTATGTCTCTGAAGACGACAATGATCTAAAACCGTTAACTCCTAATGAGTTTTTACAAAATGGTCCAGAGTCTAGCTTTCCTGAATTTGAAAATTTAAAGCCAGAAATGTTGCACAACTAGATACAGAGAGTTAGGTCAACTGAAGAGAGAATTGAAGCAGAGATTCTTAAAGGAATATTTAGGCGCGCTGATTCAGAAATCCGAAAATATTGATAGAAGACAGTTGAAAGTAGGAGACGTTGTACTGATCGGGCAAGAAAATCTTAAAAGAATGTTTTGGCCTAAAGGGCGAATAGTAAATCTCATACCAGGAAAAGATGGAATAGTGAGAGTGTCCCATGTTAAAACATCAACAGGAACCTTGATCAGGGCTCTACAACGCTTACACCCTCTTGAAATATCCTCGAATGTTAAGACGATTCAAATGGACAATTCAAATACCGAACCCCAATCTGAAGCATTTTTAGGAAATAGGCCCAATACTGAATCCAGGGACTCTAGAAATATATATGGTAGGGTAATCAGAAAGCCTGCAAGGTATGACTCGAAGGACTAGTGAAAGTACCTGTATGAAAAAAAAAGTGTAATATGTGTATTCTTTTATGTGTATTTTATGTAATTTAATAGGCATATCTACTCTTGTGTGTATTGTGTATATATATGCTCTTTTGTCTTATACTTAATTTTGGCTTCTTTCGGAGCAAAATTTTGTGGGAGAATGTTAAAACTATTTTACCGTTCTTTTACTTTGTACATAGAATGAAGGACTTAGGTGAAGGGAGACGAGCAAGATATCGACATGGTCGGGGAAACTCCCAGCTGGAACCGACCGAGGGCAAAGGTCACCAGATGGCCCGGGGAGGCAAAAGTCAAGTGGTCTGGAATTTGTTTGGTTGTTCTGCAGGCCCGGGACAGCCCGCCATGTGGCGTCTTCTTTTTTTTCTCTTAGTTAGTTAGAAGCAGCGGACCAGGCGGAGCTGACGCGCCTGAGGAGTATGCCACAAGCAGCGTCTTGTGGACGGAAAGACGTCCGAGGAGTATCCCACAAACAGCGACTTGTGGACGGAAAGACGTCCGAGAAGTATCCTACAAGCAGCGTCTTGTGGACGGAAAGAACGTCTTGGAGTATCCTACAAGCAGCGTCTCGTGGACGGAAAGAACGTCTTGGAGTATCCCACAAGCAGCGTCTTGTGGACGGAAAGAACGTCTTGGAGTATCCCACAATCAGAGTCTCGTGGACGGAAAGGACACGGAAAGGACGCTTTGGACATCGCACGAGCCGCGACAAAGTGGAACCTAGCTAAGCCAGCGACGGTGCTGCACCCGAGTTACTGTGTGAACACAACGCTGGACATTCCCCCTGACACTTATTTTTTATCTCCCTTCCCTAAGACTACTTTAATTTTACTTTACTTTTTTGCTTAACCTTTTTTATCTTGTTTTTATTCTTGATTCTTTACATATAAGTATATAATAGTTTTTAGCCCTTTTTGTTTTAATTTTTAAATAAAAACCTTTTGTTATACTGTGTTTTATGTGCATTTATTTCCCCCATTGTTTTTCCTTTCAATCGATCACCCTTTTTTTTGTTTTTTAAACGAACACGAACAGTAGGGGTACAGAACCGCAAAAATGATCATTTCCTCATCAGTCCACTGTAGTAAGGGTATCAGGATGGTTTCATGGTTCAATTCCTTGAAATTTTCACGGAGCCAATTCTCACGGTCTTCACAGGTCATGTCAACTTTACTGGTTGGATTTTCGGTGCTTGGGCCTGGCAACCCCGCTCGGTGAAGGTCCGCGTTGAGGATCTTAGCTTCATTCAACTATTTTTCTAGAGGACAGAACCTATTACTTTCCCCATTCCATCGTGAGGCGGTGTAGCTGTTAGTCCACTCTGGGGATCAGGCCTTGGTTTTTTCCCGAGATCCTTTCTTTCCTTTTGGGGGTTTTCCTCTTCTGAGGAAGCTGTGAGAGATCGCTTCGTCGATGGTGTCTCGCTTGGTCTTTGGGTCGGTTCGCGGACCTCTTTTGGTGTCTCCGATGGTAGGTCAGGGCTTGTTGATGGTATAAGTGCTTCCGAAATGGTTCTAGTCACAGAGGCCCTAATAGTGGGGTCGAAAGGGCATTTATTTTTAAGATGCCCGAGTCGTTTGCATCCATTGCAAACAACGTCTTCGCCGATAAAGATGGTAAAATTTCTGTCCATATAAGGTATGTTAAGTACTGAGGGCAGAGGGGTCTTCTCCTTATTCTTAAAAACAATCTCCCGCCTCAGCGAGGAGAGGTGTTTCAGGTGAGGATTGTCGGTGGGGAATGGGAGAGGTCGGCTGCATATCATCTGGCCATAAGGCCTTCTTAAGGTCTTGGTCTTGAATAAAGGCCAAGACGCCCGAAAGGATATATTTTTAGAGGATTTAAAAAGCGGATAGAGGAATACAGTTGTTTCTTTGACCTTGAAGCCGCTGTCAATTAGTTGTTGAGCTTGTTCATTATTGGCGACTGACACTATCGCCTGACCATTCATTTTACCAACGGAATGAATATTTTTAAATCCGATGATGTTTGCTATGCTAATCAGCTGGTCCTCGGCTGTGGCATTAGGCACAGATTCGAATTGAATCATAGTTTTGATGAATTTACTTATACTTTCATAAGTGACCTTCCTATCTTCGTCGATTTTTCTACTCTTCAGGAGAAAATTGATATTTGGTGTTTTGTATAGTTTCAGATTTTGTTGCTTCGTTTGGTGAGAATGATCAGATTTTGTTGTTTTGTTTTAGTGATTTATGAACATCAGATGAATCAGCAGATGAAATTTGAGATGACGCAACGACCAGCTTGGCCGTTGCCATGGCGATGATGCAAAGCTGCAACTTGTAGCTTTGCTAAGTTATGATAATTAGGAAAATTTGAAATTTGATGGAATTCTATGAGAGATTAGTTAAAATGATGCCTGAATAAAGGCGAACAAGATGACATAAATTAAATAAAATTGATTTTAGGAAACGAAAAAGGCGAAAGAATGAGAAGCTCGCGCGATGCGTCGCGCACGCACGAGTATGTATGTATGTATGTATGTATGTATCTATGTCGGCTATACACATCCACAATACGTAACTAATCTAACTGATATTTTAACAGTATATAGAGTAGAATCTGGAAAAACTAATAGTGGAAATTTCAGGTCTCTATTCCGAATATTCTTCGAGTTATTTGCAAATTGCGTTGCAAATTTGCCTTTTCGCTCGCAAGCAGCGCCTCTAGCGGTGAAGATGGGAGGTAATATCAGCTGACCTAATGTACATGTAAAACGTGTTTTGACAGGACATAGAGAAAAATCTGGAGAAGATTTTTATCGGATTTTTAGCCAATAAAAATAAAATTGACAGGTTCTGGGCAAAAATAGTTGTATTTTTAGTCAGAAAATGATGATGACAATATTGCTGTATCATGTTTGATTATCAGATACTAAATTATATCGGGAAAAATTCCAAAAAGCTGAGACCACGGATGAAGCCAGTTCGCCTTTAGTGTGCAGGAACAATATTCTAACAGAAAAACATTCATTCGAGCAGAATACACAAAGCCAGATCATCTCTTTATATAAATATCGCTTCTCTGACACAAAGTTTGGAGCGGGACAAAGCCAGATCATCTCTTTTTAAAAAATCGCTTTTCTGACACAAAGTTTGGAGCGGGACGTTTCACAAGAGTGACATCCACGGCGCCAATTTATAATTGTAACGAATAATATTTGAATAAAAACATTTAATCGGGGGTAAAACCTGGGCGTTGCCCGGGTCATTCGGCTAGTATTTTAAATACCTGTGATTAATTTATGTTGACACTATATTTATAAAGGACCTTTTATTTTTATTATTTCATATTATAAATTTTTTTATTTTGTTTTTTGGCCAACGTTAACAAAGTCGCGACGATAAATAAATTTGATTGGTTAATAATTTTACACGGAGCTTGTTTATACGATGAATGTTGATTTGTTTACACAATGAATGTTTTTAAGTTGTAAGGTTAAAATATATTTTTACATTGTTATTTGTTGTTGTTTTATGATAATGAAGATGCAAATTACATTGTTGTTGTTGTTGTTTATTATCGATTGTTTATTAAAAAAAAATACATTGTATGTATTGACGATAACAAAAATGACTTTTTTAATTAATATACAAAATTCATTGAAAAAAAGAAGAAATAAATAATTTGAAATTCACAAACGTGAAAAAATAAAATCTTTGGAAATATTATTATAATCGATCGTTATCAAATTTATACGCCCCCGGAACCTGGTTTAATTAAAACTGTATTGTGAAATTTCGCACGTAGGTAACTGAGGTTTTGGTTTAGCATTTATACTAAACTAGACGAATGGCCCGGGCAACGCCCGGGTTTTACCCGAGTGCGTATATACAGGGTGATTCAAAAAAATGTATACACACTTTGAACTTCCATAGAAAATTTATTTACCGTTCTACAAAGTTAAATTTCAGGAAAATAGAAAACTGAAAGTCCAATATAAATGAAACATAAATAACAAATGTTAATACTGTTCAAATTGGTGACCTGCAGCATCAGTTTTCAATCAACCACCGCGCGGTGACGGCGGCGACGTCACGGTCGGCGCGCATGCGCGGCGGTGGTTGATTGAAAACTGATGCTGCAGGTCACCAATTTGAACAGTATTAACATTTGTTATTTATGTTTCATTTATATTGGACTTTCAGTTTTCTATTTTCCTGAAATTTAACTTTGTAGAACGGTAAATAAATTTTCTATGGAAGTTCAAAGTGTGTATACATTTTTTTGAATCACCCTGTATTTTAAAAACGTTTTAATTCAAATACTATTCGTTACAATTATAAATTGGCGCCATGGATGTCACTCTTGTGATACGTCCCGTTCCAAACTGTGTGTTTTTAAAATGTTTTAATTAAAATACTATTCGTTACAATTATAAATTGGCGCCGTGGATGTCTCTCTTGTGAAACGTCCCGCCCCAAACTGTGTGTGTCTTGAAAATATAAAAATAAAAATGTGAATTTTCATAAAGATTTCATCATGTCGATTTTTTTTTTGCATTTCACCTACTAAATCGATAGAGATAATTACATTTGCAACATGAACTTAGGTATATTGACTAAATAGAAAACTGCATATTAATAAAGATCATTTTTTTAAAGGCACCATATCGTTTTTTTTTCAATAAAATCGAAACAAAAATTAACGATAAATAACGATAATTGCCTTAAAAAGAAATTGCCTTAAAAAAAAAGAAACATTCGCGGTGATTTTGTCTTGCATTCGTTTATACAATTATTATATACGAATGACCCGGGCAACGCCCGGGTTTTACCCGATTAAATGCTTTTATTCAAATACTATTCGTTACAATTATAAATTGGCGCCGTGGATGTCATTCTTGTATAATATATAAATGAGTTTTAAAAATTGTAAAAAAAAAAAAAATGCATCGGCCGGGAATCGAACCCTGGCCGCCCGCGTGGCAGGCGAGCATTCTACCACTGAACCACCGATGGTTATGAAAATTTCCATCCGTGAGCTTCAGACAAACAAACAGACAGAATAAGGCAAATATATAAGTAGATACGAATGACCCGGGCAACGCCCGGGTTTTACCCGATTAAATGCTTTTATTCAAATACTATTCGTTACAATTATAAATTGGCGCCGTGGATGTCATTCTTGTATAATATATAAATGAGTTTTAAAAATTGTAAAAAAAAAATACATCGGCCGGGAATCGAACCCGGGCCGCTCGCGTGGCAGGCGAGCATTCTACCACTGAACCACCGATGGTTATGAAAAATCCCATCCGTGAGCTTCAGACAAACAGACAGAATAAGGCAAATATATAAGTAGAAGTGCAAAAATTGCATTTCGAATATATATTTTTTCTTTTTAGTGATATTTTTCAAATTAAATTAATTGGAAATATTATTTACTAGCGGATGTGTACCCGGCTTTGCCCGGGTTTTATCCGAGTTAAAGTTTGCCTAACGAATATTATTGATAATAATAGTATTCGTTACATTATATCCTTTCCTTCCTTTATATCTATAAAAATGAAACCCAAGATCGATGTTTGTTATCGCGTTGCGCAAAATCAACAGAATCATTCATTATAAAATTTCGCATGTAGGAAGCTGAAGATTTCGTTTAACATATAGGCTATTCAATAAACTAAAAAGGAAAATGTGCTTTTTTAAAAATTTAAAACTAAAAAGCGTTAGTTCCAGCCTTTTACCACTTGGCGCAGCACTGGTCGCGACGATAAATGAATTTGATCGGTTAATAATTTTACTCGCAGTTTGTTTACACGATGAATGTTTTTAAAAGGTAAGATTATCCAATCGCCGTGAAACCTTATGACTCTTTATGATGTTATTTACTATATTAATGGGAAGGTTTCTGGTTTGAATTTGATTCGAAATAAATATTCGTTGCAATTTTATTCGCAAATTTTCCAATTTCACTCGCAAGCAGCGCCTCTCGGTGAAATTACATTTATAAATTATAAAATGATAAAATGTTTTCCAAGTATAATAAATTTAATATTTAATTTGGGATTTAGTAACATAATATTCTAATGGCTTTTAAAAAAACTTGGCATTTCGATATTAATAAATATTAAAATTACATTTCTTTTTTAAAATGTAATAAATGTTTTAAAAAAAGTATGTTTCAAAAATATATTTAAGCGCATAAAACAATATTTATATACCTTCCAAAATTTATATTAACACAAAGCAATAACGCGCCATCTATACATATAAAATAAAAGGATTTAAAAGCGCGAATGTTTCTTTTATACATAAAACGAACTTCTACTGTCCTTACTGCGATGAAAAAAAATATATTGGGAGGGCTTGGCTCATCAGTGGTGAACCCTCCCAGCGGTTTCGCCAATTTAATCCACCAGACCGCTTCTCAGAGCTCTAATATTGTATTGGATCATTCTGCTTTTATATGCTACACTGAAGGATGGAATCTTAGAAATGGTTTTCAAGTAAACTATGGACATAAGCTTATAGGACAGTAGAATTATATTCAAGTGGTTAAGTGGATTGGGTGTTTTCTAGAATCGTTTTAACAAATGTTCGTTAGGCAAACTTTTACTCGGGTAAAACCGGGCGTAGCCGGAACATATGTATGTTTGTCGGCTATTTACGCCCTCAATTTGTAACTAATCTCGATGAAATTTGAACAGGACAAATAGTTAAATCTGGAAGAGTTTTTTTTTTACTCACTTTTAACCAAGAAAATTTTTAATCAACCAAGTACTGAGTACAATATATTTTAGGTCAGAAATGATGATGAGAATTTTGCTGTATCGTGTTTGATTGACATAAACTTCTTTGACATAAATTCTTTAAGGGAATATTCACTAGAGCAGACCACGGGCGAAGCCAGATAATAATTTTTAGTAGGCAGGACAGGCGAAACATTCACTCGAGCAGAAGACACACGAAGCCAGATCATCTCTATATATAAAATATCGTTTCTCGGCCATTTATCTTTTATTAGGCACTTTATTATATCTTTCTAAAAAAACTATTCAGTAGAGAGAGTGGATATGTTTGCTTGAAAAATATATTTTATACATTATATAAATATATAATGTAACGAATATTATTATCATAATATTCTGTGTTTTCCAGAATACTATTATCAATATTTTTCGTTTGGCAAACTTTCACTCGGATAAATCCCTGGCGAAGCCGGGTACACATCCGCTAGTATATATATGTCGGATGTGTTGATCGGGGTGTATCCTGTCGACTCTATGTCGGATCGTATTGAATCCTGGTGAATTGTGTGGTTGGGTGGATATGATTGGATTGGTGATTGATGGAGCAGTCTTGGTCGAATGGTGGTTTTCCACAGGGGAAGAACAAGCACACCTGGATGGGGTAGAAATAAGGCCTTGCGAAAGGGAGATTGATGAGACTGGACTGGAGGTTTTTGGCCTTTCACATGATGGAGCGGGCACTACCTTGGTTGGAGCCTATGTTGAGCACTCCTAGCTTATAGCACGGTACCTACTTCATTTTTACTTCTTGTCCGAGATCATCGTTATTAACTCTCTCGACTTCTCATTGGTGGAGATCCTTCCACGTGCTCTCTGATGATTCGCTATCAGTTGGTCACACTTAAAGGTAATTGGTTGTTGATTTATCATGCTTAACTGTGATTGTCGCCATGATTGCAATCCTCCAGGAAGAAGAAGGTCTTTGAACTTAGGTTTTATGGGTGGGTCCAGGGCAGTGAACTTTACTTCCTGGATGATGCAATCCTGTTTATTGTTCTTTCCCTTTTCGCGATGCCTAACTTTTTAAAAATCTTTTGACGATACATTGCATAGATCGTGGTGGGGTTACATATTGCTATATACAAATTATCACATATATATATACTAGCGAATGTTCCCGGCTTCGCCCGGTTTTTAACCGAGTAAAAGTTTGCCTAACGAATATTTGTTAAAACGATTCTAGAAAACATCCAATCGACCTATACAAAGATTTATAATGGTACATAAATATTGTTATATTCGTTTAAATATATTTTTGAAACATAATTTTTAAAACATTTATTAAATTTTAAATAAGCAATTTTCTTCAAATATATATATATTAATATTTAAATTTCAAGTTTTTTTTACAAGGTCATTTCAATATTATATTACGAAATCCTCAAATTAAATTTTAAATTTATTATACTTGGAACACATTATAGCATTTTTACAATTTATTAATGTAATTTCACCAGATACCGCGAGCGGCGCTGCTTGTTAGTTTATTTATTTGTTTATTTCGTCTCAACTTACAGGTGTTACATTAGAGCACAGTTCGCGAGTCACCTTGTCCTGGCTTTTTACACATGGCGAGTTGGTGGAGTAGAGGTGGTCCCCCTAGTCCTTGCAGGAGGGCAGCTGTTGGGCGATGAACTCTTGACTAAGTGTCAGGGCTGGGTCGTCGGAATCGGGGATTGATATCTCCTTTATTTTGTAGAATATCTTGTATGGTTGGATTATATTTGAATTTTGCATTTGAAGGTATAATTTCTTAACGGAAGTTTGGTACATATCTTCTAGATCGGGTTGGTTCAAGTCCTCCTTCAGTATCTTGTTTGATAGGTTGAATGGAGCTCCTATACTTGTCCGAAGGCAGATTCTCATAAATGCGTTCATCCTATTTTTGTCTACGGTTGTAATTAATATATTTGCACCAAACTGGGAGTACGTATGTTACTATCGGGAGGATACAACTTCTGTATAGAGTAAACCTTTATTTTGTAGTCAATTTGCTTTTATAGCTGAACAGGCTTGATAATGTTATTTTTGCGATTTTTGCTTTCTTTATGATATTTTTGACATGCATGTTGAATTTCAACTTGGAGTCTAAGATAACTCCAAGATATTTAACGCTGTCAGTCCAGTTAATAGGGCTCTGGTTTACCTTTAGGATGGATTGTGGCTTGCATTTTTTATTGTCTAGTGGAGGAAAAATTATTGCCTGAGACTTATTTGGGTTGATGTTTAATTTCCAATCATTGCACCATTTGGTTATACTGTTTATGTAATTTTGGAGTTGTGTAGTTATTATTCCTATTGATTTGGAGTTTGCTAAAATTGCTGCGTCATCTGCGAAAAGTTTTATTTGACATTTTGGATGTGGAGGGAAATCGTTGATGTAGATGTTGAAAAGGTAGGGTCCAATGATAGAGCCTTGAGGGACTCCAATCTGAGTTGGTTCTGCCGTGGTTATATAATTCCCTTGCTTAATTGAAAAGGTCCTGTCCTGGAGATAGTTTTTTCAAAAATTAATAAAATCCCTTGGAAATTGATTTTTGTTATCAAGCCATCACTCTATCAAAGGCTTTGGTAAAGTCTAGAAAACAGCACCTACTGCCTCCTTGTGGGACTTTCTTATTTGGATGTTTTCTATTACTGTGATTAGCTGGTGGGTTGTGGAGTGTCCTTTTCTGAATCCAAATTGTTGAGGAATGATAAAGTTAATAGAATCCATGTATGTCTGCAATCTGCGAAGAACAATCCTCTCGTATACCTTACCGATGGTAGAGAGAAGGCTGATTGGTCTGAGATCTCCAGGTGATTTGACAGGTGATTTTTTTGGAATGTTGTAATGCAGCATTGAAGATCCCAGCGAGGAAAACTATCCATTTGATGGGGAGGTTTTTCGTCATTTGCTGCGTAATATTGTCGTAGCCTGGAGCTTTGTGATTACCTAGGTTTTTAATCACTTCCTTGACTTCATTTTGCGTTGTCATTGATAGTATATTCTCTTGGGGATGATGGCAAGTGTTATCTGTTAGGTAGGCGGAACCTCATCCTCCGCCTTGGAAAAGTGTTTGGAAAAATTCTCTGAAAGATCATTTCCAATTTCTTTGTAGGTCAGCAAGGTTTTTCCTTTTGCATTTAAACTAGTGATTTATTCAGTTTTTTTTCCTAATGGGTTTTGTTTTTTTCCAGAAATCTGTTGGGCTCGAATCAAGTTTGCTTAAAAAACTATTCCAATTTTAAGATTTCTCTGCTTCAAGGGCTTGGTTTTTTTTTTTTCATTTTTTTTTCTCAAAATAATTCGAGATTGCTTCCTATTTATCAATTTATTGCACAGTGAATTTAATTTACAAATTATTGTAGATTACATGAAAACAAATTTTCCATTGGTCAAAAACAATTATTGATAATAATACATAAAAAAAATAATAATAAGAAAAATACAATAAAATATTATGAAAATTAAAGGCTTTTTAGAATGCAGTATATTATAAAATGTTTTTGAAATAAAATATAAGGAAACAAAAATAAGAAACAAAAGAAGTTGACTGCGATTATAATAAAATAAAATTGAGATAAAAGAGACATAAAAGGTTCGAGGATCTCTTCATATCTGTTTACACTAGCAGGGTCCTTCATTGATGCTATGGCCTCCAGGAACTTCCTCTGGTGTGAGGTCCGGACGCCCATGTAAATAGTGGAAGTATTTTCCCAATATGGCTAATGTCCCGATCGGAGACCATGCTCCAACATGGCAAACCTTTCCTTTGCATACTTCCAAGAAGATTTGTGTTCTTGGAGTCTGGTCCCAAGGAAACGGTCTGTCTCTATTGTAGGATACATTGCAGCTTTTACATGGGATCCTATACACAACGTCCTTTGTGTTCCCTATCTCCACTTTCTGCTTTGTAATTGTATTTCGGACTATAATCCTTAAAGATGGTGCATTTTTGAAAACAGTGGTTATTCCGGAATTTTTTAAATATGAGCTATTTTCTCAGGTCCTGCTCCATATGGCATTATACATTTATTTTTCAAATCTTTCTTACTATGAATGCTATTAATTTTATATGAATGTTTATTGATAAATTCCTTCGTATATCCATCGGTTATTAATTCTTCTTGGATAGTGTCCAATTCTATATATTTAAGTTCATCAGTGGAGCAATGTGTGAAGGAACGTTTGGTGAGAGTTTTTACAAGGAAAATTATATGGCAGATAGGACTAAAGGAGTTGGCATGGATGTACACTGGTGAGTGGCTAGGTTTTCTAAAAACACTTGTTTGAAGTTAATTTAATTTATTTTCGAAAAGTATATCTAAAAAGGGTAGGAAGCCATTAGACTCATTTTGAGTTGTGAATTTTAAGAGGGGGTGAAAGCTATTTAAAAATGCCAAGTTTTCTCAATATGGTCTGTAGCCACTATAGCCATCACGTCATCAACATATCTTGCCCAGTACTTAATAGTGGTATTGAATATTTCATTTATCAGGGTGTCAAAACAGTTTAAGACGAGATCAGCTAAGAATGGAGATAAGGGAGTTCCCATTGGAATACCATTGACTTGCTGGTATATGTTGTTATTGAAACAGAAATAGGAAAATTCTAAACAGATATCAATTAAATATAAGATTGTATTTGAAGGTACTTCTAGATTGAAATCTGTTAAGGTTTTTTCTAGAGTTGTCAGAACTAATTTGTGATCTAGGCAGGTGAATAAGTTGCAAACATGAAACAATACTAATGAGTGATTTTTTATATTAAATATATTTTTTGTTTTTTGGAGTATTTCTTCAGGATTCTTGACGACATATTTGAATTTTGTACGAATAGGGTTGAGTATTCTAACTAGATATTTGATAAGATTATATGTAACCGAAATACAGGATGCAATGATTGGTCTTAATGGAATTTTTTCTTTGTGTATTTTTGGTAATACATAGATGATAGGCATGGAGGCTTTAATCATTTTATGTTTTTTTATTATTATTTCTTCTGTTAGTAAACGTTTCTTTTTTCCTTCTGCTAATTTTTTGTTGAACCTTTTCACTAGATCATTAATGCAGATATTTTTTACTTTTCGATAAGAATTTCTATCTTCTAAGAGTTTCTCCATTTTTTGTGTGTAATCTTGTTTGTTCAAGATAACAGTGGCGCTTCCCTCATCAGCTGTTGTGATAACAATACTGCTATCTGTTCTTAGTGATTTTATAATAATTTTGGCCGGCCTGAGTGATATTGTTTGATAAATTATTCTCAGATTTGTTTATTAATGGAATAATTTTATTGCGTAGATTAATTTTCTCAGTCTCATTTAGATGTTGCAAGGAAGTTTCAACTGCTGCTAATGTTTTTGGCACATCAATTGGGTGGGATGGAATGTATTTTAATCCATGTGATAGTATATCTGTTTCTTTTTCTGTTTAAACTCTATGGGATAGGCTATGAATATGATTTGTTTTATTTATAGGGCTTGGGAAACCATATTTTTAAACCCAAAATATTTTCTTTTTTTTTAGGTCTACTTTTGATTGAATTTGTTTCCTTATCACTTATTTCCTTGAGTTTTTCATTTATTGAATCAAATATATCAGAGCTAAAATTATTGGATAATTGGTTTGAGATGTTTTTTAAATTTTATTCAGCTTACTAATTTGAGGGGAGACACCGTTGACTTTGGCCAGATCCGAAACTAGGCCTCCCTATGACGTCAAAATGACGTCGCGATGAAAACAAAGGTTACGACTGGGTCATTTTTTTTTTAAATTCGATTTAATTATTAATATTTTAAATACCTGCGACTAATTTATAGTGTCAATATATTTATAAAGGATTTTTTATTTCAATAATTTTCTATTAGCATTTTTAAAATTATTTTTTTAGCGCCAACGTAAACAAAGAAATACTGGCGTAATACGTTCCAATGGTGCCAAAGGTTATATTTATAAATAGGAATATACAAAATAAATATAATATAGAATATAAAAAATAAAAATAATAAAATTATGAATATTACATATTTATAATAATAAAACTATTAATAAATTACATTAACCTAACATAACCTAACCTGAACCTAACCTAACCTAACCTAAGCTGAACGAACCTGAACCTAACCTAACCTAACCTAAAGCTAACCTAAGCGAACCTAACCTAACCTAACCTAAACGAACCTAACCTAACCTAACCTAAACGAACCTAACCGAACCTAACCTGAACGAACCTTAACCTAACCTAACCTAAACCGAACTTAAACTAACCTAAATTAACAACGAAATTTTTACATTAATTAATAATTAATTTAATAATAATTTTAAATATCGGACACCATTGCTCTCAAGGTGCATTCACAACATACACGTGTTTACAATTGCGCTAAATATTTTCAAAAAATATTGAAACTATAAAATAATCGCAGGTATTTAGAATATCAATAATTAAATCGTGTTTAAAAAAAAACAATGAACCAGTCGTAACCTTTGTTTACATCGCGACGTCATTTTGACGTCATAGGGAGGCCTAGTTTCGGATCTGGCCAAACCTCACGGGGTCACCCAATTTGGGAATGACAATTTGAAATTCTAAAATTTAGAAGTTTTTACCCAATTTTCAGAAAGAATGATTTATATTTGTTGGTTAAAACTTGGTCTTTTAGCCTTAAGCTAGGGGGAATGAAACGAATTGTAAGGCATTCATGATTGAATGAAAAATGTTGTTTCCATCGTGATAAACGTTTGTAAATTTCTTTCAGATTTCTATACAAACATAGGGAGGAGTGACCATATGTGGCCAAAATAGTTTGAGTCAAAAGGCGATCCATTAATTAGGATTATATAAAAGGGCGTACCTGGATCTGTAAAGAAAAAAAAAAACTAACAATTTTTTTCTCAAAATATTTCGAGAGATTTCTCCCTCTTTATCAATTTATTGCACAGTGAATTTAATTTACATATTATTGTCGATCACATGAAAACAAATTTTTCATTGGTCAAAAAACAATTATTGATAATAATACATAAAAAAATAATAGTAATAATAATACAATAAAATATGAAAATTAAAGGTTTTTAGAGAGAGAGAGAGAGAGAGAATGCAGTATTTTATAAAATGTTTTTTAAACAAAATATAAGGAAACAAAAATAAGAAACAAATGAAGTTGACTGCGATTATTATAAAAAAAATTAAGTTAAAAGAGACAAATAAGGTTCGAGGATCTCTTCATATCTGTTTACAAAGATACTATTGCCATACTCAAATTAGTAAGCTGAATATAAAATTAAAGAAAACATCTCAAACCAATTATCCAATAATTTTAGCTCTGATATACTTATTTAAATAAAAGAAAAACTCAAGGAAATAAGTGATAAGGAAACAAATTCATTAAAAATAGACATCAAAAAAAGAAAATCTTTTGGGTTAAAAAATATGGTTTCACAAGCCCATTGGAAATATTCCAATGGGAAGTCCCCTATCTCCATTCTTAGCTGATCTCGTCTTAAACTGTCTTGACACCTTAAACTGTCATGAAAGATTCAATACCATCATTAAGTACTGGGCAATATATGTTGATGACGTGATGGTTATAGTGGCTACAGACCATATTGAGAAAACCTTGGCATTTTTAAATAGCTTTCACCCCCTCTTAAAATTCACAACTCAAAATGAGTCTAATGGCTTCCTACCCTTTTTAGATATCCTTTTCGAAAATAAATTAAATTATCTTCAAACAAATGTTTTAAGAAACCCTAGCCACTCACCAGTATACCTCCATGCCAACTCCTTTAGTCCTATCTGCCATATAATTTCCCTTGTAAAAACTCTCACCAAACGTGCCTTCACACATTGCTCCACTGATGAACTTAAATATATAGAATTGAACACTATCCAGGAAGAATTAATATCGAATGGATATACGAAGGAATTTATCAATAAACATTCATATAAAATTGATAGCATTAATAGTAAGAAATATTTGAAAAATAAATGTATAATGCCATATGGAGCAGGAGCTGAAAAAATAGCTCATATTTAAAAAAAAATCCGGAATAACCACTGTTTTCAAAAATGCACCATCTTTAAAGACTATAGTCCGAAATACAATTACAAAGCAGAAAGTGGAGATAGTGAACACAAAGGACATTATGTATAGGATCCCATGTAAAAGCTGCAATGTAACCTACAATGGAGAGACAGACCGTTTCCTTGGGACGAGACTCCAAGAACACAAATCTTTTTGGAAGTATGCAAAGGAAATGTTTGCCATGTTGGTGCATGGTCTCATATTCGGGACATCAGCCAGATTGGGAAAATACTTCCACTATTTACAGGGGTCTCCAGAACTCACACCAGAGAAAGTTCCTGGAGGCCATAGCATCAATGAAGGACCCTGCTAGTGTAAACAGATATTAAGAGATCCCTGAACCTTATGTGTCTCTTTTAACTTAATTTTTCTCATAATAATCGCAGTCAACTTCATTTGTTTCTTATTTTTGTTTCCTTATATTTTGTTTCAAATAAATTTTATAAAATACTGCATTCTAAAAAGCCTTTAATTTTCATAATATTTTATTGTATTATTTATATTATTAGTTTTCTTTTATGTATTTTTAGCGGATGTAACCGGCTTCGGCCGGGTTTTACCCGAGTAAAGGTTTGTCTAACGAATCTCTCGATAAAGTGAACATTTTTTCCCGGTCCCTTGAAAAATACTCGATAAGTTGAATAAAATCAATATTAATTGGTTCCCTCGGTAATTTGTAGTTAAAGGAATAGTATCTTGCCTTGGAATTGTATCATTATTTTTTCTCAAATAAATTGCCGTGTCATCCTGAATTTTGTCTTTGCTAATTTTCTACATTACAAAATCATCGTATCATCATGATAATATTTAGAGCAGATTGTTGAATTATAACAGATAAATCAGAATATTTATATTGATTACTAGCGGACGTACCCGGCTTCGCCCGGGTTTTACCCGAGTAAAGGTTTGTCTAACGAACATTTGTTAAAACAATTCTCTATTAACTTATATATTTATAAAAAAGATATATTTTGATAATTTGAAAATCGTAAATTTGAATCTCTCGATAAAGTGAACATTTTTTCCCGGTCCCTGTGTGCCGTGTCATCCTGAATTTTGTCTTTCCTAATTTTCTACATTACAAAATCATCGTTTTATCTAGTGAACATTTTTTTCCCGGTCCCTTGAAAAATACTCGATAAGTTGAATAAAATCAATATTAATTGGTTCCCTCGGTAATTGGAAGTTAAAAGAATAGTATCTTCGCTTTGGAATTGTATCATTATTCTTGTCTCAAATAAATTGCCGTGTCATCCTGAATTTTGTCTTTCCTAATTTTCTACATTACAAAATCATCGTATCACCATGATAATATTTAGAGCAGATTGTTGAATTATAACAGATATATTAGAATATTTATCTTGATTATTTTAAAGCGAAAAGTTATTTCAAAAATTTTATTTGCTAGAAACCTTCCCAGTACTATACTAAATAATTTCCCAAAGTTTCATGGCGTTCCAATGAGTGGTTTGGTCAGGCATAAAGGACAAACAGACCACACACACACATACATTCATTTTTATATATATAGATTTTTAGGCGAAAAGTTATTTCAGAAATATTATTTGCTAGAAACCTTCCCAGTACTATACTAAATAACTTCTCAAAGTTTCATGGCGTTCCAATGAGTGGTTTGATCAGGCATAAAGGACACACACACACATACATTCATTTTTATATATATAGAGTAGCGGACTTACCCGGCTTCTCGCCCGGGTTTTACCTGAGTAAAGGTTTGTCTAACGAATCTCTCAATAAAGTGAACATTTTTCCCGGTCCCTTAAAAATACTCGATAAGTTGAATAAAATCAATATTAATTGGTTCCCTCGGTAATTGGAAGTTAAAGGAATAGTATCTTGCCTTGAAATTGTATCATTATTTTTGTCTCAAATAAATTGCCGTGTCATCCTGAATATTGTCTTTCCTAATTATCTACATTACAAAATCATCGTATCATCATGATAATATTTGGATCAGATTGTTGAATTATAACAGATAAATTAGAATATTTATCTTGATTATTTTTAGGCGAAAAATTATTTCAAAAATTTTATTTGCTAGAAACCTTCCCAGTACTATACTAAATAACTTCCCAAAGTTTCATGGCGTTGCAATGAGTGGTTTGGTCAGGCATAAACGACAGACACACATTCATTTTTATATATATACTACCGGACGTACCAGGCTTCGCCCGGGTTTTACCCGAGTAAAGGTTTGTCTAACGAATCTCTCGATAAAGCAAACATTTTTCCCGGTCCCTTGAAAAATACTCGATAAGTTGAATAAAATCAATATTAATTGGTTCCCTCGGTAATTGGAAGTTAAAGGAATAGTATCTTGCCTTAAAATTGTATCATTATTCTTGTCTCAAATAAATTTCCCTGTCATCCTGAATTTTGTCTTTCCTAATTTTATACATTACAAAATCATCGTATTATCATGATAATATTTAGAGCAGATTGTTGAATTATAACAGATTGATGAGAATATTTGTCTTGAATATTTTTAGGCGGAAATTTATTTCAAAAATGTTATTTGCTAGAAACCTTTCCATTACTATACTAAATAACTTTCCAAAGTTTAATGGCGTTCCAATGAGTGGTTTGGTCAGGCATAAAGGACATACACATACATTCATTTTTATGTATATAGATATAAAATATATTTTTCGAGCAAACATATCCACTCTTTCTACTGAAATATATTTTTAAAAAGATATACATAAATAAAAATATCTAGAGATATACTACATGATCTTAGCCAAAAGGCCGAGAAACGATATTTTATATATAGAGATGACCTGGCTTCGTGTGTTTTCTGCTCGAGTGAATGTTTCGCTGGTAAACCTTTTTCCTGCCTACTAAATATTATTATCTGGCTTCGCCCGTGGTCTGCCTTAGTGAATATTCCCCTAAAGAATTTTGTTTATTTCAATCAAGCATGATACAGAAATACTGTCATCTATGATTAGACAAATTGTTTGTGAGGAGTTACAGCGGGCATTAGGCTCTCCTCGAGAGGAACCAAAAATTGACACCATCGAAGATATGATAAAGGAGGATATTGGAAGAACCCTGGCGCCAATTTTCAAGTCTAGGAGAAGTCCCCCACAGAAGGAAAGATCCCGAGAGTTTTTTAATACTAGATACGAGGCCGTCCAAACGATACACCGCAGACTGAATATCATTACCGAAAACAAGGAGGAAGACGCGAAACAAACGAATGGCGAACCACTGAAGGAAAGCCGATCTGTTTTCACTGCGGGCGCCCTGGTCACGTCGTCCGCTACTGCCGTGATAGAAAGAGACGAAACGAAGAAAGGCGAAACCAATACTATCAAAGAGGACAAGAACCAAGGACGTTCTATAACGCTCGATCCGATTTCCACTAGCAAAATGATGATGTTCAAAAAATGTAAGCCGCTATCAAAGCCCTTCCCAAACCCTGGTCGTAACGGACAATTTTCATCAGGAGATCCAGCCAGTCGCCTCGCCGTTCCCGTCAGAAAAACTAGAAGATGCGTCCTATTTTGTAGGTAAGGCCGCAAAATTTAGAAATATTCCCTTGTCGACTACATTAGAATTAAAAGAAAATTATATAGACATTAAAATAGAAGGAAAGATGACGCATGCCCTTGTCGACTCAGAAGCCTCATATTCTGTGATATCTGAGAGGTTCCAACTGAAACTAAGAAAAATAATGTTTGCCGAAACTGACGTAACATTTCGAGTAGCCAATGGTAAAATTGTAAGACCAAAAGGACGATGTACGTTGAAACTGGACCTAAATGGACTACATGAAAAGTTCGATTTTTTCGTTATGGAAGACTGTAGTCACGATGTTATTCTTGGTTGGGACTTTTTGAAGATATCCAGAGCGGTAATTGACTCTGCAGATGATACAATTATTTTAGATAAATGTATTTTTGAGGATACCCCTGAGAACAGCTCACCTCTCTACTCGGAATTAAAATATAGATTCGAACCCGCTTCTATTCAGTTAATAGAAGTAGCAAGTCGTGACATTACTAATGACGCAATTGTGGTGGCAGAATGTCGAAAAGAGATATTACTGGAAAGAGAACTAACGGCTCCCTTCTCTGTCATTTCACATACCAGTAACCAGGGTAAACTTTGGGTTGTGATTTGGAGCCCATATCTAAAACTAATCCCACAGGGAATGCGTGTAGCCGATAGTGTTGTCATCGAAGATAGCCAACCATGTACTCTAGCTGATTGTAATCAAGTTGAAACAGAGGCAAAATATTCTGCAGACCCAAAAAATCTCAGATATTTTAATAGATGATTCACTTGATGAATCTCAAGAAGTAAAATTAAGAAATTTGTTGTGTGAATAATTATACAGATATTTTCGAATTTAATGAAAGAAGACAATTCAAGGACGTCAATGTTAAGCACCGAATTAACACTGGAGAACATCTACCGACCAAACAAAGACCTTGCCGAGTTGCACCAAGAGAACGCCAAATTATTCAGAATGAGAGGTAAACAAGATGGAAAAACTTGGCATTATTCAGCCCTCTGAAAGTCCGTGGGCCTCACCTGTAGTATTGATAAAAAAGGATGGAGGCTGGAGATTCTGCGTCGATTACCGCAGCCTGAACAAAATAACAAAAAATGATGTCTACCCTCTCCCAAGGTTCGACGACACTTTAAACTGCTTACGCGGGACTAGATTTTATTCTTCCATGGACATCCAATCAGGGTACTGGCAAATCGACGTAGAAGAATTGGACCGTGAGAAGACAGCATTTATAACTCCAGATGGAATGTATGAGTTCAAAGTAATGCAATTTGGGTTATGCAATGCTCCGGCTTCGTTCGAGAAGATGATGGACAACCTGCTGAAAGGTCTTAAGTGGACGACCTGCCTATGTTATTTAGATGACATAATAGTTTTTTTCAGATAATTTTAAGAACATCTACATTGTAACTTCTGCCTATAATTCGTCCATACAGGATACTACTGGCTATTCACCATACTTCCTAATCCACGGACGAGAGCCATTGACCTTCTTAGATTCGACTCTCGATATGCCAGAGCTCTCTAAGCACAAAGAGTATGACGAATATGTATCAAACCTTTTAGAAATAATAGAAGATGCAAAAGAATATCCACCTCTAAAACAATAGCCAGACAAAATAAAATCAAACAGATTTATGATAGAGCCCACAGAGAATTTAAATATGCAATAAATGATCTGGAACTGATTTGGACACCAATAAGGAAAGTAGGAAGAGCGGACAAACTACAAAGAAGATACGTTGGTCCTTACCAAATACTACGACAGACATCACCAGTGAACTATGAGGTCGTGGAAATTGCAGAGAAAAAAGGAAAAAGAGACAAATTGTACATGTGACGAGAATGAAGCCATATAGATCACCAGACTTGAGGACAAGTCTTTTTCAAAAGGGGGAGTAATGTTAGGAGAGAGGCGGGTGGCTCGAGGCGGGTGCTCACGTGCCACTGTTCAAAACCTACTTGTTTTGGTTGCTTTTTTTTTCCCGTGGATTTAACGGTAACTTTTTAAAACTTATTTACTCCTTTTAACTTTCATGTATAATTGTTTTATATAATTTAGTTTTGTATAATTATTTACCCTAATTTCCTATCATTAAAGTTTCATACTTTTTGTTCTTAAAGATTATTTAAAACAATAATCTTTAGTTAGAAGGTGTTCTTTCTAAAACCATTTGTTTGTGAATAAACGTTAAAAAGGTTTCTCGGATGTTTTATCCCAGTATATCAGGTCACAAGCTCAAAAATATATGACGATTTAAAGAAAATCAAATAAAAACACAAAATAAATTATTTATTGATCTGAATATTTTTGTTAGTGAGTTTTTTTAAAAATTCATTTTGGTTATATGAGTTTGAATTTCTGAAGGCGATGAACTAAATTGAGGCTGTTTCGAAAATTATCTTGGTTGAAATATTTCTTGCACATCAAGTTGTTGAGATTTTTGTGAAAAAGCGGTAGTCGAGAGCACTGGCGGATATGTTGGGTAGAGTAAAAAATGTTTATATAACGATACAAATAACTTTTGTAGCGTCTAAAAGAGTTGAGAAATTAAATTATTTTATGTCGACTAGTGGAACTCGATTTTTTTATATTCCCTTGGGAAGTTTTCCGGAAAAGGCCCCCCCCCCCCCCCCCCCGAGGGTTGTATTAATATTGTTCGTGTTCGTTTAAAAAAATAAAATAAAGGGTGATCGACTGAAAGGAAAAACAATGGGGGAAATAAATGCACAGAAACACAGTATAATAAAAGGATTTATTTCAAAGATTAAAAACAAAAGGGATAAAAACTATTATACTTATATAAAGAATTAATGGTAAAAAAAAACAAGAAAAAAGGTTAAGCTAAATTATACTTATATCTATAGAATTATGTATAAAAAATAAACAAGGTTGAGCAAAAAAGAAAGTAAAAAAATTAACTAATCTCAGGGAAGGGAGATAAAAATAAATGGCGGGGGGGATGTCGACACAGTACCTCGTGGCAGCACCGTCGCAGGCTTGGCTTGGCTTGTCTTGTGCGATGTCCAATTGTCGCGACTCGTTGGTTGTCTAAGTGTCTTTTCCGCTCTCAAGTTGCTGCTTGAGGGATACTCCAATGCGTTCTCTCCGTCCACAAGACGCTGCTTGCAGGATAGCTTGACGTCTTTCCTTCCACAAGACGCTGCTTGCAGGATAGCTTGACGTCTTTCCTTCCACAAGACACTGCTTGCAGGATAGCTTGACGTCTTTCCTTCCACAAGACGCTGCTTGCAGGATAGCTTTTAGACGTCTCTCCGTCTGGCAAGGGAACTCAACTTTCCCTTCCGCTTCTAACAAGGGAATCCTGCCAACTGACCAAAAAAAGAATGTAACATGACGCTCCGTCGTCTCCGCCCACGCCGACCTTTGCCTTCCGTCGGTCCAAGCTGGGGCTATCTATAGATATAGATGTCTTGCTCGTTGTCTCCCTTCACCTAAGACCTTCCTTCTATGTACAAAAAGTAAAGGATCTATAAAATAGTTTTAACATTCTCCCACATAATTTTGCTCCGAAAGAAGCCAAAATTAAGTATAAGACAAAAGAGCATATATATACACAATACACACAAGAGTAGATATGCCTATTACATTACATAAAATACACATAAAAGAATACACATAAGAGTAGATATGCCTATTACATTACATAAAATACACATAAAAGAATACACATATTACACTTTTTTTTTCTACAGGTACTTTCACTAGTCCTTCGAGTCATACCTAGCAGGCTTTCTGATTACCCTACCATATCTATTTCTAGAGTCCCTGGATTCAATATTGGGCCTATTTCCTAAAAATGCATCAGATTGGGGTTCGGTATTTGAATTGTCCATTTGAATCGTCTTAACATTCGAGGATATTTCAAGAGGGTGTAAGCGTTGTAGAGCCCTGATCAAGGTTCCTGTGGATGTTTTAACATGGGCCACTCTCACTATTCCATCTTTTCCTGGTATGAGATTTACTATTCGCCCTTTAGGCCAAAACATTCTTTTAAGATTTTCTTGCCCGATCAGTACAACGTCTCCTACTTTCAACTGTCTTCTATCAATATTTTCGGATTTCTGAATCAGCGCGCCTAAATATTCCTTTAAGAATCTCTGCCTTAATTCTCTGGTTTTCATAATGTTTTCTTCAACCTTTATTTCTTTTGGATTTATCGAGAACTCTGAATTGGGCCAGAATTCTTTAGGTTTTTTCAACCATTCGGGGCCCTCCCACCATCTGCTTTGCACAAACTGGCTTGGAGGGCAACCTCGAGACAGAAGATCGGCCGGGTTCAACTGACTAGGAACGAACCTCCAATCGTTCAAATTGGTAGTGGCCTGTATTTCTCTGACTCGGTTTCTCACGAAAACTCTCCACTCAATTTCTCTCTTTATCCAACTTAGCGTGGTAGTAGAGTCAGACCAAAGAGTTGTTTCACATTTTCTCCTCAAGGCAGCTTAGATTGCATTGGCTAGTCTAGCTCCTAGTACCATGGCCATTAATTCCAAGCGAGGGATCGTAATACTCTTCATAGGAGCTAATCTGACTTTGCTCCAAATCAAAGTTAGAGTATTTATTCGTCCCGTTTCGCTCCTTAAATAGGCTACAGCTCCATAGCCTCTTTGACTAGCGTCACAAAAGATATGAACTTCTGTAGGGAAAATGAGATCATTCCACATATATCTCGGTATCTTTATTAACTCTATTAATTTTATTTGATCCAACCAGGTTCGAAATTCCTGGGCCATACTTTCGGGTAGAGGTGTATCCCAACCTAGTTTCAGTCCCCATGATCGCTGCAGTAACAACTTTGGTGGCAAGAATACTGGAGCGCAAAATCCAAGTGGATCAAATATCCGCTGAACCATGGACAGTACCAGCCTTTTCGTTAATTTGGGTTGAAGACTCAAATTGTCAGGGAGTTCGCATTTTAATGAATCTTCCATTTTATTCCAAACAACACCCAATATTTTTGTACAAGTCCCCTTTTCAGGGTTTTCCTCCAGAGAATATTCCCACTCTCGTAAGTCCATTTTAGCCCTGTCCATAATTTCAATTGCGGCCTTTTGAAATTCCTGCACTTCCTGCTTTGTTTCCAGCGAGGTAATACAATTGTCCATGTAGAAGGATTGAGCTAAAATCTTTGCCCATTTAACAAGTGGGTCTCTTATTGATTGAAGATGGTATTCTATTACGGCGTTCAGCACAAAAGGACTGCAGTTTAAGCCAAATACAAGTCTCTTATGCCTGTAAGCTATTAGTTCTCTATCGCTCTCCTTTTCCCACCAAAGGAATCTAAGGTAGTTCCGTTCAGATTCTTCAATCGCCACCATCTGGAATGCTTTTCTTATATCTGCCGTGACTCCAAATTTATTTTCCCGAAATCTTATCATCATTTCAGGGATTCTTTCCAATAAATTCGGTCCCTTTTCTAAACATTGATTCAAAGATAGTCCATTATGACCTAGACAAGAAGCATCGAAAACCGGACGTATGGGCGTCGTTTTAGATTCCATCTTGTACACAGGGCGGTGAGGTAAATAGTAGCCTCTTCTCTCGAGAGGATTTTCCTCGACTCTTTCAATGAGTCCTTCAGTCAGCCAGTCTCTAAAGACCTGACTATATTCGGTCAACTTATTCTGTGAGGTCATTTTCTTAGTGCTTATATCTAACCTTTTTATCGCTATGTCCATATTGCTGGGGATTGACTCCTTTTCTACCTTCCAAGGTAGACCTACAGAATATCTCTGATCACTTTGTCTTTGAATTTTTGTTATAAACTTTTCTTTTATTTCCTGATATCTGCTCTCTTTGGAGCAAGTTTCAACAGGATCCCTAATGCCTAGTACTTCTAGATCCCACAAATCCTTTAAATCGCATCGCGTTGTTAGCAGATTCAAAGTCTGCTGCACATTGTCATTGCTATCAATAATTGGCGAATTGCCCATTAGTGTCCAACCTAATTTCGTTTCCACCGCAGTTAAATCTGCTTCAACTTGAACTATTTTTCCTGTCAAAATCATACCTAGATAGTTAGCACCAATCAATATGTCAATCTCTTGTCCTTTAAAATTGTCCTGAGACAATATTATGCCCTTAATCTTCAATTTTTCTAACCAGTCTCCTTTTGGCAAAGGTGGTATGGCGTCGCAAATTTTACGTTGATCCAGCGCCTCAATATGGATCACATCTCTTTTATTACCTAAATTCTCCAATTCTAACATAAATTTACCGTGCTTTTCTTCACCAATCTTATTACCTCCAAAAAGACTTTTAGCTATGGTTATTTCGCCTTTTCTTTCTATTCCTATACTCCAGACTAACGACTGTTTGATATACGAAAACTGACTTCCACTGTCGAGGAGAATTCTAACCCTTCTAGAGGCATTTGGGCCTCTTAACAGTGCTACCGTGGTCATCAGCAAGACCTGACCTGTGCAGGCTTGACTAGAAAGCGATGCAATGGGTTCAGTTGCATTTTCCTTTAGATTTTCTCTTCCTGGTTTCGTTAACCGGTTAGAAGAATTTCCTTCACATAAAACTTCCAAGTGGTTTCTCCCACAGTTTTTGCACTCCAATTGTTCTCGGCACTGACTCTGTATGTGTCCCTTTCTTAAGCATTTGAAACATAGATGGGCACTACTTATTTTATCATTTCTCTCTCCCGGAGACATTTTCATAATGGAACGGCATTGATGACTCGCATGATTTGTTCTTTCACAAAAGAAGCATTTTATATTAGTTCGCCCTCCGAACAGACTAGACACAGTGGCGGGTCTGAAATTGCTCCTTGTTCTAGTCCCATCATTGTAAGACCTTTTATAGGGTTCCTCCTGCTTAAAGCCTTTTTCCACAAATTTCAGCCGTTGAGCACTCCTTACTTCGGCTTTTAGAAAGTCCAATAATAACCTTAGCCTTTCTTGAGCTCCTCCAACCCCTTTATCTGACTCTTCCCGTTTTGCTAACTCTAGACCATAACCCGAAGAAGGATGCCTGTGCCATATTTTCAAAATATCCGAAGGTAATGAAGACTCGACAAGAGGGTATAAAAAAATACCCGACAACAGGGGATCAATGCCCAATGTCTCTAACGACCGGAGGTGACTGCTCAGTTCGTCGTACAGGCTGCTTAAATTTCTATCTTCTTTCTTTACATTAGATATAACCGAATTCAATAGACGTCTGACATATAGTTCTGTCAGTATATTCGGGTCACCGAATCGCTCCTGTAGGGCTTGTACTGCCAAAACATAGTTGGCGCCTGAAACGGGATAGCTTGCTACAACACGATAGGCTTCTGAATTTGGTACAATTGCTTGACGCAAATATAAAAACCGGTCGCTATCGGATAAATTCTTATTTTCGTGAATTTTCGAAAACTGCGCCCACCAGGGCAACCAACCTTCCAGAGAGCCATCATAGCTTTTTAGGGCTAACTCTGGTAATTTCACATTTATTACAGTGTCCTCGCTAGCAATCGGGACTTTTTCCTCTTTATCGGTATTCCGTAATACACTGACTTTCTGTTGAATATCAAACTTTTCCTCTTCATATTTATCGCATTCTTGCCATTCCCTATCAATACTTTCCTCTGTAATCCCTTCTTTCACTACCAATAAAGCCTGATATTTTTCGTTTAGATCTACAAGTTTCGTGTAATAAGACTCTAGTCTATTAAACTTAGAATAAATATCATTCCTATCAATTTGAGACTTTTCAAATTCCCCATTTATTTCATTGATAATTCTAGTGAAAGTACCTCTTATGGCTTTTCTGCGCTTTTTAATTGCATCCATTTCCTCCATATTTCCTTTAAATCGATCACGTCCGGCTCACCAAAATGTTCGTGTTCGTTTAAAAAAATAAAATAAAGGGTGATCGACTGAAAGGAAAAACAATGGGGGAAATAAATGCACAGAAACACAGTATAACAAAAGGATTTATTTCAAAGATTAAAAACAAAAGGGATAAAAACTATTATACTTATATAAAGAATTAATGGTAAAAAAAAAACAAGAAAAAAGGTTAAGCTAAATTATACTTATATCTATAGAATTATGTATAAAAAATAAACAAGGTTAAGCAAAAAAGAAAGTAAAAAAATTAACTAATCTCAGGGAAGGGAGATAAAAATAAATGGCGGGGGGGATGTCGACACAGTACCTCGTGGCAGCACCGTCGCAGGCTTGGCTTGGCTTGGCTTGTGCGATGTCCAATTGTCGCGACTCGTTGGTTGTCTAAGTGTCTTTTCCGCTCTCAAGTTGCTGCTTGAGGGATACTCCAATGCGTTCTCTCCGTCCACAAGACGCTGCTTGCAGGATAGCTTGACGTCTTTCCTTCCACAAGACGCTGCTTGCAGGATAGCTTGACGTCTTTCCTTCCACAAGCGGCTGCTTGCAGGATAGCTTTTAGACGTCTCTCCGTCTGGCAAGGGAACTCAACTTTCCCTTCCGCTTCTAACAAGGGAATCCTGCCAACTGACCAAAAAAAGAATGTAACATGACGCTCCGTCGTCTCCGCCCACGCCGACCTTTGCCCTCGGTCGGTCCAAGCTGGGGCTATCTATAGATATAGATGTCTTGCTCGTTGTCTCCCTTCACCTAAGACCTTCCTTCTATGTACAAAAAGTAAAGGATCTATAAAATAGTTTTAACAAATATGTTCCCCAAGCGAGATTTCTTGCAGCCACTATCCTACCTATGCTATTTCTCCCTAAATAATATTTTAATAATGGAGTTTTTTATTGTTATTTATTGGTATCATAACGACTTTCTTACGAAGCCCCCTCTGATCGAGCGCCCCGTCCTCGAAATGGTCCTATTTCCACCTTTATTAAAATAAATAACTTTCCAGATCGCATTTGTTATAGCCGATCAGAACTTATATATGAATGCTATACCGTTGCTCGGAAGGTGTAGATTTTGTTGTTTTTGTGGGTGTTTAAATGGGAAGATAGGTACCACGTCAATTATATAATCATTAAAATATTTATTAACATATAAAATTAAAAGAAAGGATATATAAGAGCCACGTAAAGTATCTGTTCTTGCCTGTTCTTCTTTTTTACTTTTGCTTCATTTTTTTTGTTTATCTTCTTTCATAGAATATTATTTATAAGTGTAAATTTTAATCATACTTAAAATTTAAAAAGAATAAGAAATATTTTGAAATATTAAATAAAAATGTTACACAAAATTATAGGCAACATATTTGCCACAAATCCCCCCGTAAATATGGGGAATATTTTCCATTAATTCAATTAAATTAAAGTTTAAAGTTCAAACATGGTATATAATAAGAACGTCGGGCTGGTGGCCGACAGGTCGTGACGTCACCGTCACCTTATTGGTTGTCTCCCATAATTCAACGCGCCTTCAACATGGCTGCTTCGTTTACAAATAGAATGATTCCAAAGTTTGAAATTTTATGATACACAGTACGAAATAAAGTTTAAAACACACATATTAAATCTATCCAAAATGATTATATTTTAAATAATCGAAATTATATTTAATACAATCAAAATATGTCATTATTAATATATATATTCAAATAAGTAAACAATCCTTTTTTTAAAATTGTTTATACAACATTAATCATTTTTTAAATATTTCTTAGTTTATCTTTGGATACAGCTTTTGTGAGAAAGTCTGATAAATTATCAGATGAAGGTGTGTATGATAGAGTATATTTATTAACAATAGGATTTTCATGTAAAAAATTAACAGTTCTAATTATATGATTACTTTTAAGAGAAGTAATTCCAGTTTGGCAAAGGGTAATTGCTGATTGGTTATCACAATTAATATTTATATTAAAATTAACATTTTTATGATATACTCTTGCAAAAGGTTCTTCAATTAAGTATTTCAAATAAACACATCTTTTGTAGCAGGTCATTAAAACATACATTTCTGAATCACAGGTTGATAAAGCAGTATTGTCTTGTGACTTTGACATCCATGATATGAGACATGAGCCTAAATGAGTAGTAATGCCAGTAATAGATTTTTCTTTATTTTTTCCATCTCTCCAACTAGCATCACAAAATGCTTTAATGAATGTACCATACTCACTTATATAACATAAGCCTAGACTTTTAGTTCCTTTTAGATATCTGATAATTCTTTTTAAGGAAGACATATGAATTTCTCTGGGGTCATTTGAATATTTAGATAAAAGTGTTAATGGTAGAGCTATATCTGGCCTAGTTCTTACACTAAGATACATTAATGAGCCCAAAATATTCTGATATTTTTTTAATGTCACATTTAGGTGAATTTTCAAATATAGCTAAATTAGTGTTTAAATCAAGTGGTGTTAAAGCATGTTTACACACACACACTCCTGCATATTGATTTTTATTAAAATTTCATTAACAATTCTCTCTTGATTGATGAAAATATTATTATTATTTTTTTATTCCTAAAGATATCCATACCAAGGAAATGGATGTCTCCAATATTTTCCTTAACAGTAAATTTATTTTTTATTTTATAGATCGCATTAGACAATATTTTCTCATTTGAATAAATTGCAATTATGTCATCTACATGGATACCAAGAATTAAGAGTGAATTGTTATTTTGGTAACAAAATACACATTTTTCAGCAGAAAATATTCTAAAGCCATTATTTAAAAGATATTGGGTAAAAGTGTTATACCATATTTTACCTGATTGCTTCAGGCCATATATAGCTTGGTTTAATTTACAAACTAAGCTTTTATCACTTATTTCAAATCCTTCAGGTTATTTCATGTAGATGGTCTCTTCAAGGTTCCCATAGAGGTATGCAGTAACAATGCCAAAACATTTGATGTCATATTGCATGATGGCTGCAAATGCTAGTATGACTCTAAGCGAGTCATTCTTGATGACTGGTGAGAAAATTTCTTCATAGTCTTTCCATAGCTCTGTTGGTAGCCTGTTGCAACTAGTCTAGCTTTGTATTTTCTATCTTGTGTTGTTGCATCTTTCTTGATGGTGTAAATCAATTTACCTTTGGTTACTTTAGAGCCTTTGGGAAGAGGTTGAAGTGCTAAACTTTATGTTCCCTTTGAGAGTCAAGCTCCTTTTTCATAGCTCCTAATCACTTTTCAGAATCAGGTAAATTCATAGCTTCTTTGTAGCAGTTGGGTATGGAATAACCTTGATGAGATGTCTTCAAAAGAGTATCACCAGTTTGGTAACTTGAATCTGGTGAGTCATTATCCTTTTATTCAACATCACTTGAGGAAGGTTCATAATAGAATCCAGGTCCAGGATGATGACGTCTCAGATCATAATGGTGTTGTTGAATTGGTGATGAAGCATTTTCTTGTAAGATTGCTTCTGTTATAGATGGATGATAATTTTTCTCAGAATCTTCATCTTCCAAGTTAATTAGGGTATAATTTTGGGTCATCTTATCTTTTTCTTGATTTAAAGGTTCTGATCCTTTTCTTTTTCCAAAGAATTTTACATATCTGGTTTCAGTAATAGAGAAATGTTGGGGGTTACAAATTCTATAGGCTTTTCTATTGTTGGAGTATCCCACAAAAATGGCAGTTTTGGTGATTTTTTCAAATTTTGACCTTTTGTGTTTGGGGGTCCACATTTCTGCTAAACAACCAAAGATTTTTAAATGTCCAATTATTGGCTTTCATTGTGCTCTGGTGCCGTCTATAAGAGATCTGTTTGCTCTCTCTGATCTCCCATTTTTTTCTGGAGAATAGAAAGTTGTTTTCTGGTGTTCGAACCCTTGGTTGTAAAGTAAGATTCTAGATTAGAATTGACAAATTCCAGGCCATTATCACTTCATATTTATTTTACTTTTCTTTCTAAAGAATTTTCAATTCTTTCTATGAAAATTTTGATGGCATCTGGAGTGTCTGATTTAGATTTAAGAAAATTTGTAAATATTTTTCTTGAATAATCATCCACTATTGTTAGAATGTATTTTGCTTTGCCAATTGAGATTGATTGTATAGGGTCAATGAGATCAACACGTAGGAGATCAAGAGATTGGGATGATTGATCAAATTTGACTTCTTTAAAAGGTTTTCTGGAGAATTTTGCTTAGGTGCATGTTACACAATTCAGATCTTTTCTTGTATTGCAGTTAAATTTGTGTACTTGGTGCATTGTTTTGCATCATTTTCATGTATTCTTCGTTGATGTGACCAAGTCTTTTTTGCCATATATCCCATGATGTGTCACTGATTTTTAAAGTTTATGGGGTTTGTGGGAGACATGTATCAGTACCTTCATTGATTATGTAGAAGTCTTCAAACTTTGATACTGGTAATAAAGTGTCTCCTTCTTCATTCTGAATGTGTCCACCCTTATTGTCAAAAAGAATCAGTTTTTTGTCTTGAATGAGCTTGCTTACAGATATTAAATTGTCACTTAATTTTGGTACATAGAGTACATCTTTCAGAATGATAAATTCTTCATCACTGTTCTTTATTTCTACATCTCCAAATGATTCTGATTTGATTTAGCTATCATCAGCCAAGGTAATTTTCTTATTAATGGCTTGGATATTCTTCAGATGGTCAAGGTGAAAAGTCATGTGACTGGAATCTCCACTGTCAAGAATCCATTGTTGTTCCAGATTGTCTTGCTGCTTCACAAGTTTAGCAAAGTCATTTATATTTTCATCTTTGGCAAATGTAGTCTTTGAATTTTTATTGGGTGTATTTGCTTTGTAGCCACTTGATCCTTGTGATGCAAATGTTTGCTTTACATTTGTATTTTTCTTGTTTTCAGGGTTGTGCCAGCATTCAGCTGCATTGTGTCCTGGTTTGTGGCATATAAAGCATTTGTATGTCTTTGGTGTTTTCATTTCTAAGTAATGTTTATATTTGTCCTTGCTGTAAACTTTAAAAGCTGAGGAATTTTCTTCCTTTATATCATTAGAAAATCTTTCGTGGTAGAGGTTTAATGAGTTTCTTAAGTCATAAATTGTTAATTTTTCTTGGTTGCTGAGTTGAAGTACGATGAGATTGTATTTTTGGGGTAAACCTCTTATAACTGAAGTGATTGAATATCAACGCCTAGATTTCTGGCTTGTTCCAGAAGTCTTTCTACTCTGTAGAGATAATCTTCCCATTTTTGTTCCTTTTTCATTACTAATCTAGAAACGTCATTTATAGCTTCAACTATTATCTTCCTTTTATCACCCTCATATCTGGCATGTAGAGCTTTCCAAATTTCCTTGCTAGTTTTACATGTTAAAATCAAGGCAACTAAGGAATCAGTCATCGAACAGATAAGAATACCTTTGGCTTGTGCGTCCTTTTTTTTTCCATTCTTTAAACTTTTCTTCTTCTTTGGGTGGATCAGCTTCCAAAATGGCGTCCAATTATTTTCCTTCCAGAATTTAAATAATTCGGAATTTCCAAAAGGCGAAATTTTTGCCATCAAATTTTGGTATTTGCACATTACTCTCCATTTTCTGAAGATATTCCTATACCTTTTCGGTAATCAACTTTCCGTTGAATTCCAAAGAAGTTAGTCTTTTGGTATTAGCGACGCTAGGCCTTTTTTAGGCGCAGTGGAAGCGTGGTTGGGCCCATAACCATTGTTGGTTTTTTGTGGGTGTTTAAACGGGAAGATAGGGATCACGTGAATTAAATAATCATAAAAATATTTATTAACATATAAAATTAAAAGAAAGGATATATAAAAGCTATGTAAAGTATCTGTTCTTGCCTGTTCTTCTTTTTCCCTCTTGCTTCATTTTGTTGTTTATCTTCTTTCATAGAATATTATTTATAATTGTAAATTTTAATCATACTCAAAATTTAAAAACAATAAGGAATATTTTGAAATTTTAAATTAACACAAAATTATAGGCAACATATTTGCAACAGATTTATTCAATGTAGTTTCCATAATTAGGTACAATAGTCTCGAAGCGAGTACGGAATAGAGCACAGGTCTTTGCGCGATGACCTTGTCTATTTGGGTCATATATAACTGTGTGAACCGCTCTCTGTAAAAATGAGGAGGCATAACTTCACCTTCAATTCTGATTCATATTGCTGCGATGGTGACCTGATGTACTGGGATAAAACATCCGAGAAGCCTTTTTAACGAGTATTCACAACCAAATGGTTTTAGAAAGAACACCTTCTAACTAAAGATTATTGTCTTAAATAATATTGTCGCGATGAAAAATAATTAACTAGGCCTTCGAATTACTTTAAATATTTATTTAATGAGTTATATGTGAGATTTTAAATATAAAATAAGAGTTACTATTTACATGAGCCAAATCGACCCAGCCGTTAGAGCAAGAGGGGAGAACTTAGATATATCCTCCTTCCACGTGACGCCACTGTTTACCCCGACCGGTCGGTCCAGATAAGGGGGAATACCAGGAAACTCTGTACTCCTGACATCACTCCCTCCACAAGAGAAACAGCGTCCCGCTGTTTACTAGTCGGTCACATGACCTTGGGCAATCTGTTCTTGGACTTCAGGGTCGTGGTAGGGCTTCATTCTCACTACATGGACGATATCTTGGGTTTTTCGTCTTCTCCTAGTATTCGTCACGCCTTCTACTTGATAATTTACACTCGATATTTTTCTGATCACTCGATAGGGTCCGAAATATCTCTTCAATAACTTCTCCGATAAGCCAACGGTACGGACTGGGGTGAACACCCACACCAAATCACCTTCCTTGTACGTCACCTCCTGATGCTTCTTGTCGTAGCGTTCTTTGTCTTTGCTCTGAGCCTGCAGGATGTTGAGACGGGCTAACATTCGTGCGTCCTCAGCGTTGGTCACAAGATGGCCCACATAATCTTCTGCAGTTCCTGCCGGCTGGTACGGCAGTATAGAATCCAGCGGTGTTTCAACTTCTCGGCCGTGGACTAGGAAGAACGGGCTGTATCCTGTTGTCTCTTGTCGAGCGGTATTGTAGGCGAAGGTCACATATGGTAGGATGTTGTCCCAATTTTTCTGATCAACGTCAACATACATCGAGATCATGTCAGTCAGGGTCTTGTTAAGTCTTTCTGTCAAACCATTCGTTTGAGGGTGGTATGCCGTGGTGAATCTATGAATTGTTCCGTTTAGATTATTTATTTCTCGTATGGTCTGAGACATGAAATTTCTTCCTCTGTCCGTGATGATTTCCCGAGGAGCGCCGTGCTTGAGTATGACGTCTTCAATAAGGAAGGTTGCTAATTCAGTAGCCTCCGCTGTTGCCGCGGCCTTTGTTATCGCAAATCTGGTGAGATAATCAGTCGCGACTATTATCCATCTATTTCCCGTGTGAGATATGGGAAATCTTCCCAGATAATCAATTCCTATCTTTTGAAAAGGCGAGGTCGTTGGAGGTATTGGGACTAGTAGTCCAGGAGGTTTCTGAGGCACGCCCTTCCTTCGCTGGCATTCTTTACAATGAGCAATGTATTGGGAAACTGTCCTATAAAGTCCAGGCCAATAGAATCTCTTTCTAACGCGGTCATAGGTTTTGGCAAATCCCAAATGACCGGCCATTGGAGTGTCGTGGACATCTTTAAGAATTTCGTGCCTCATTTGTTTTGGGACTACTAGCAGCCATGGTTTGCCCTCAGGGTCGTAATTTTTCTTATAGAGAACGCCTCCAATCATCTGATACCCTTTTAAATTTTCATTTGCAAGTTTTTCACGGATCCCAACCAAATGAGGGTCTTTACTTTGTTCTTCTGCAATGTCTTGGATGGAAGTAATGTGCCCTTCTATCTCTGCGGTGTCAGCCAAGGGGCATCTTGACAAACAGTCAGCGTCTTTATGCTTGCGTCCGCTTTTGTAAACGATGTTTATGTCGTATTCTTGTAGTTTGAGGGCCCAACGAGCTAAGCGGCCGGATGGATCTTTCAAGCCTACCAGCCAACATAGCGAGTGATGGTCGGTAACCACAGTAAAGGGTCTGCCATATAGGTACGGGCGGAATTTACCAAGGGCCCAAACAACTGCGAGGCATTATTTTTCTGTAGTGGAATAATTCTTTTCCGCTTTGGTTAGTGTTCGTGAGGCATAGGCTATAGGTCTCTCCGCGTCATTCTGGATTTGAACAAGAACTGCCCCTAAACCATAGCCGCTTGCATCAGTATGGACATGAGTTTCCGCACCTTCTATGAAATGTCCTAACACAGGCGAAGATCCCAATTCCTGTTTGAGAATCCGGAAAGATTCATCTTGTTCTTCGCCCCAAATGAATTTTTCATCTTTCTTTAAAAGGCTATTCAAGGGTCGAGACTTGTTAGCATAACTTTTGATGAAGCGTCTATAGTATGAGCTTAACCCAAGAAAATTTCTGGTCTCACTGATATTACGGGGTTTTGGAAAGTGGACAATGGCTTTCACTTTTTCTGTGTCTGGCTGCGTTCCAAATTCATTAACGACGTGCCCGAGGATAGTTATTTGTCTCGAGGCGAAATGACACTTTTTATAATTCAGGCACAGTCCGGCCTGCTGAATGCATCTCAAAACTTTGTATAAACGTGTTAAATGTTCTTTAAAGGTCGATCCATAGACTACAATGTCGTCTAAGTAGCATAAACACATGTCCCATTTCAATCCCCGTAGGACGTTGTCTATCATTCGCTCGAAAGTTGCTGGTGCATTACATAGACCAAATGGCATTACATTAAATTCATAAAGCCCATCTGGAGTGATAAATGCCGTTTTCTCCCGGTCCTTATCGTCTACTTCGATTTGCCAGTAACCCGATCTCATATCCATAGTGGAGAAGTACCTGGATCCAGAGAGGGTGTCCAGCGCGTCATCGATACGAGGGAGAGGGTAAACATCTTTCTTTGTAATTTTATTTAGACGACGATAGTCGACACAGAATCTCAACGAGCCGTCCTTCTTCCTCACTAATATAACGGGAGAGGCCCATGGACTTGATGATGGCCGGATGATTTTAGTCTCCATCATTTTCTCTACTTCACTCTGAATGACACGTCTTTCGGCGGGAGACACTCTATAAGGACGCTGTCTGACAGGCGGATAATCACTCGTATCGATTTTATGTTTTATTTCGCCAGAGACAGGGAAGCTCTTTTTCTCAAAGTCGAATATATCAGAAAACTCATTTAGGCACGTGAGTAATCTGTTTTTCTTTGTTTCCTCCAAATCAGTAGAAATCATTGAAATTAAACATTCTCTCACATCTGCGGAAGTTACTTCGTCTTTTACAGCTATTTCAGAACAAGCGTCAAGATTAGATATGCTCCCTACTTCTAGATCTTGCATTGTTCCTATCTTCATGTCCGAAGGTATCACTTGAGACTGGTGAGTACTGTTAGTCACCCACAACACCGCTCTGCCATGTAAGAACCTAACGAGGGAAGAGGGAATAAAAAGTCCTTTTTCCAACTGCAGGCGTTTGGAACCTGTAACGACTACATCTCTGCTGCCAAATACATCCTGGCTGGTGACAACAATCTTGCCAAAAGATTTCGGCGGTATGACACAGTCCATAGCAGCACAAAGTTTCAGGTCTTTCCATTCGTAGGATTTTTCAGCTTCGCTTAAATACAATTTGTTTTCCCCACAATCTATAATGGCATCTGTGGCTTTGAAGAAATCCCAGCCCAGTATAACATCGTGGCTACATTCAGCGGCTACTACAAAATCAAAAATAATATCGAGTCCTTTGATTTGAACTTCTAAAGAGCACTTACCAAGGGTCACGATAGGCTTCTTGTCCGCGGCTCTTAGAAGTGGTCCATTTTCTTTAAAAACTGGGGCCTTTATAGAACGTCTGAAAGCTTCAGAAATTACTGAGTAATCAGCGCCGGAGTCCACAAGAGCTTGTACATTTCGTCCTTGTATGTTGACAGATATCCAGTTCTTTTCCATTGTAACGGCTATACGGCAGGGAGGATTTTTGTCTGCGGCGGCCACACCTCTAGAGGGCGCGCCATCTAGTTTTCCTCACTGCGGCGACTGGGTGAGCGGCTGGGACGGCGAGCAGGGGATTGTGAGGTTCTTCTGGGAGCTTGGAATCTTCCGCGGTGGGGATATGGCGACGGGTTTCTAAATCTTCCTTGGGATAGTTCGCTTCCTGATTCGCCCATGGTGTAATTTTCCGTTCTTGGTCTTCCGAAATCGACTGTTTCTCTTCCAAGTCTGGCATCCGCAAAAGCTTGACGTCTGTCTCTGCAATAACGTGCAACGTGGCCAGGGCGCCCACAGTGGAAGCAGATCGGTCTGTCATCTTCAGTACGCCACTGAGTCCATTGATTATTTGGTGGCCCTTCGGTTCTTCGTCGGTAACCTTGATCGTTCTGGGGGAGGTATTGTCGCCGAGGGCGGAAGCTCTCGGGCTGACGAGTGGCAGAGATAGGAGCCAACGTTTGCTGGATTTCACTACGGATGACATCCCGTAGGTCGGGAGATGGAGTGTCGATATCCTGGGCGGCAAATGTAGAAGGAGGAGCCATAAACTTCTGCACCTCCTCTCTTACTATTCTTCTAATCAGGGCTTCTAGGTTCTCAGGTTCAGCGGTCGAGATGGTGGTAACATTGGGCAGTCGGTTGAACCTGGGCGGTGCAACACGCATCCTCTTGAATGCCTCGAATCGGCGGCAGAACGCAACAAATTGGTCCACCGTGCTGATGTCCTTCCCAACAAGTGCCTGATACACTTCCTCCGCTACGCCTTTAATCAGGTGGCTCACCTTTTCTCCTTCCGACATTCTGGGGTTGCTCTGTTTACAAAGAAGGAGGACTTCTTGTATGTAGCTCTCGACGTTTTCCCCACTCGTCTGCGCTCTAGTTCGAAGAATGTTCTCGGCTTTTCTAGCCGTGTCTTCCTTGTTCCCAAATATTTCACAAAACTTTATCTTAAAATCCTCCCACGAATTCAAGATTTCCTCGAAGTTTTCGAACCAGCACTTCGCTGTGCCAGTGAGGTAGAAGATGACGTTGGCCAGACACATGGAGTCATCCCACTTGTTGTAACGTGCCACACGCTGGAAGTCGCTCAGCCAACGCTGCGAATCTTCCCCACGTTCCCCCGAGAAGACAGTGGGATCTCTCCACCGATGGCAGAATGGTCGGTTTTCTTCTCTTTCCATTTTCTTCCGAGCGGGAAATGCAAGCACTGTAGATAGCTCTGGTTGCAATCCTTGAAGGCGACGACTTCGTCTGGTGACTGTCTCGTTTCCCGGCGTCTCCACCACAATTGTCGCGATGAAAAATAATTAACTAGGCCTTCGAATTACTTTAAATATTTATTTAATGAGTTATATGAGAGATTTTAATTATAAAATAAGAGTTACTATTTACATGAGCCAAATCGACCCAGCCGTTAGAGCAAGAGGGGAGAACTTAGATATATCCTCCTTCCACGTGACGCCACTGTTTACCCCGACCGGTCGGTCCAGATAAGGGGGAATACCAGGAAACTCTGTCCTCCTGACAATATTCAAGAACAAAAAGTATTTAAATTAAACGATAGGAAAGTATGGTAAATAATTATACAAAACTAAATTATATAAAAATAATTATACATGAAAGTTATACGGAATAAATAAGTTTTAAAATGTTACCGTTAAGCCCACGGGAAAAGATGTAGCCAAAACAAGTAGGTTTAGAACAGTGGCACGTGAGCAACCGCCTCGAGCCACGCGCCTCTCTCCTAACAATATGAATCACGACAAGTACCTCTGATGTGTATATCACAGATCCAACGAATATTCCTGGGATACACATTTTGGGCCATGTCTAAGAAAAGAAAACGAGAAGAGCCTCAACATGCCACAAGAGTCATGTTTCAGGTTATTGAGAACTGCAGAAGGCTTTCCTTTGCGGTTATCCTTCAAATTCTCATTCTTTAGGTGGTAGTGTTTAGATTTTTGTTTAGATATATTAAAATTTATCCATCATATTTGCGAATTCATCAAGGCTCGCAAATATATATATTCTAGAAGGGATAACAATTTGATTTGTGCCACTCTATATATTATCATACAAGGTGGGATCAATAAATAAGGTGAATTATAATTTATTTTAAAAAATAAGAACGATATTAAAAATTAGGACTTGATTTATTCAAAATAATCACCTTGGCTTTCTATACATCGTCTCCATCGTTCTGGAAACTTGTAAATATCCTCTTTATAGGCACTCTTAGGAAGCGTGTGAAAAAAATATTGCACCACTTTCTGGACATCTTCATCCGAGTCAAATCGCTTTCCTTTTAACTCCTTCTTTAGTAGTCCAAAAAGGAAATAGTCAGAGAGGGATAGGTCTGGACTATATGCAGGATGTTCTAAAACTTCAAAAACTAATTTAATGATTGTAGATACAGTTTTACATGATGTATGCGGCCTTGCATTATCATGATGGAAGAGAACACCTTTACTAAGCTTCCCTCTTCTTTTGTTTCTTATACTGGGCTTTAGCTTATTTACAAGAATGTCACAATAAAGGTCGCTGTTCATACGTTGCCTTGAGGATAAAAAATCAAGACAGATTGGTCCATCAACATCCCAAATAATTGTTAAAAAAAACTTTACCGGCCGAACGTTGAGACCTGAGGAACGTGTAATTCGCCCATTTTTGAACTCGTTAACCCATTTATAAATGTTTTTTTGAGACAAACAAGACTCACCATAGATATTTTTCATTCTTTAGCATATTTGAGATGTTTGAATACCTTCTGCATTCAAGAAACGAATAACTGCATGTTGTTCAAGCGTGGTGCAATCCTTCAAGGGAGCTTCCATTTTAGTTTATTTATAAGTCTCGCGCCGCGCGTGGGAAAAAAGAACAGAACACCTTAAATAGTCTCTCGATGTTATATTTTAATATTCTGTGGTTTAAATTATTTTTGCTTTTTTAATTTTTAAGAAATAAGATAATTCACCTTATTTATTGATTTTCCTTTGTATAATTAATGAATAACATATAATAAAATATTTATTCACCAGCGTGAAAATGCAGCTATTAACCCGAAAGCGATCTCTTTTACTTCTCAGATATCCAGAGTTACACGTTTATCATATCATAATATCTGTACTAGAATTTATATGCTTTCAAACAGGTATTTATAACGTCAGCGGACCAGAAAACCCGAATTGACCTCAAATAATATATTCTTCATATAAAATTGAAGATATAAGAAAGCGTCACAGTAGGATTTGCATATACGACTGGATATATTAATATTTAAAATCTTATATTCGTAATAAATTTTATTACGAATATAAGATTTTAAATATTATATATTTGAATATAAAATTCATATAGACTCACTGTTTTCGTTTGATTTCACGACATCTCATCGGTTTTCTAATATTCTCCAATCAGAAAATGAACATCTACTGCAAGGGCACCTGAAGTAAGTAAGTCGACGATGGTGGGAAAAGATAATTGGTGCCGCCAGTAAAAGGAGTAGAGAAAAGTTTAAATTAGCAGGAAATGAAGGATTAACTGAAGCTACACATTACAAACCTATTCCCATGGGACCTTGGAGAAATAGATTGCTCAAATCTCGGGATTTGAAGAGTATACAGAGGAGAGGGTCGTCATTGGTATAGATGTATATAAATCTATTTATTTTAATTAAAACATTATATATATAAGTTTAACATTTAGTGTATATTTTATTTATCCTACCTGAATAATTTATCGAAAAACACACACTGGCTATTTAAAATTAAAACATAACTTCAGTATAAGTGGATAGTTTCACATTTATGATAAAATTTTAATGACCCAAACATGTTGAAATCGAAAATTCTTGCGCGCGCGCGCACATTTCTGGATATGAGAATAATTCAATTATTATTGTTTGACCAGTAACTTATTACTATGTGGAATGTTACTCTGTATATAAATAGATGTCGTCTGATACTTAGTGTGCGTGCACTTCCTTTTAGTTTGAGGTTGGTTACCGTTTTAGAGACTTTGAGTCTAAATTCCTTGTTATATAAAATACTGCTACGACGCTTCTCAGTCATCGATGTTTGCGTTCAAAGTTTCTAAGAGAACAATGCGGATTTTTTGTGGATACAGCTTAGTACGGTATATTTATTATAAGATATTTAATACAGTAGATATACTTGCCTCCATTATCCGCCACCAGAGGGATTCTCCTCGTCACCGTCTTCCCGGTCATTCCATACGGCCACACGTACGGAGCCGACTTACTGTAGCCAACTTTCCACGTCTTCTGTCACCGCCGATCTGTCTAAAAATGTCCTCCCCCCACGGTGGCGCCTGCCCTCCCCACACACATGTGGGCCATCCTCCCGTATTTTATCTCTGTCCCATCGATGCACCTTTTCAAGTCTTGAGTGAAGTCGGTCAACAAATTCATCCCAGCCTTCCCCAATACTATTGGGGCATCCAAAGACCAGATCACATGGAAGCTTTAATTTCCTTTCAAAAAGCATCATGGCTGGCGAGTAACCCGTGGTTTAATGGACTGAGGATTGGTAGGCCATCAGAAGAATAGGCAGTTGACTGTCCCAGTCTCTTTGGTTCTGGGCGACGAAGAGATTAAGTTGACTTGCTAAGGTTCTATTAAATCTTTCGATCATGCCGTCGGACTGGGGGTGTAAGGGAGTGATCTTTGTTTTATGACTTCCGAGAAGTTTACACATTTGGCCAAAAAGTATCGACTCGAAATTTATCCCTTGGGCAGAGTGGATCTGCATGGGGACACCGAACCTACTGAAGAACTGGCTGATTATGGTTTCAGCAACTGTTTCAACTTCTTGATCAGCAAGCGGAAATGCTTCCAGCCATTTGGTGAAATAATCCATTGCAACTAGGATATAGCGGTTCCGCTTGTCACTTCGCGGCAATGGTCCCATTATGTCGATAGCGAACCTCTCGAACCGGGCTCCCACGTTGTAAGTCTTGAGTTTGGCTTTCGATCTTGTTTTCGGTCCTTTTCTGGAAGCACATTTAGTACACAGTCGTAACCATTTTTCAACATTGGCACGGCATCCAGCCCAGTAAAAGCGTTCTTCCACTTTTCCCAATGTCTTTGCATCCCAAAATGTCATCCGCTGGGGCTATTGTGCAGCTCTTTGAGGACGGAAGGTACTCGTGATTGGGGAAGGATCATCTTCCATTCAATGCGTTGACCATCTTCAATCTCCCATTTCCGGTAGGAAACACCACCTCGAAGATCCAGCGAGCCCCATAAGGACCAATAGCTCTTGGTGATTGGGCTGCAGGATGCAACATCTTCCCATGCTGTCCTGTTAGTCCCGAAATTGAGCCAATTCATGACAGGCCGAAGATCAGCGTCTTCAAGCTGAGCTTTTCTCATTTCCTCGGGGCTACATTCGTCTGAATTGAGTTATTCCGCGAGGGCGAGCTGACGAATATTGAGCTCAACTTGTGTCTCTGCCTTGGAACAATGCTTGCAGTTCACTAGGCATGGTCTCCTCGAGAGAGCATCTGCGTTCCCGTGAGATTTCCCATTCTGGTGCTGAATCTCCATGTCATATTCGTGAAGTCGCTGAATCCATCTAGCTAGCTGTGCCTCTGGGCTCTTGAAGTTCAACAGCCATCGTATAGCCGCATGGTCTGTTCTAAGAAGAAATTTCTTCCCGTTTGAATAATGGTGGAAATGCTCAATCGATTTGACGATTGCCAGAAACTCTTTTCGAGTTACACAGTAGTTTCTCTCAGGTTTGGACAGAGTCTTACTGAAGTAAGCAATGACACGTTTACTCCATTTTGGGTTTGAGATAGAACGGCTACAATTCCAGTATTGCTGGCATCTGTGTCCAAAATTAATTTCTCGCCTGGATCAGGGTAGGCTAGCATCGGCGGAGAAGACAGGGCCTGCTTCAGTTTATCCATTGCCCTTTCGCAGTCAACAGTCCAACTGAAGGGGCGGCCAGACTCCGTTAGTCGATGCAAAGGTCTCGCGATATTTAAAAACCCCGGAACAAATCTTCTATAGCAGCTGCACAATCCTAGAAAACTTCTCAATTGGTGTACATCCCTTGGTATAGGTCATTGCCGAACAGTTTCAGTTCGGTCTGGATCAGTCTGTATATCTTGGCACGAAATCACATGGCCCATGTAACGAACTTTCTCTTTGAAGAGTTGCCACTTTCTCGGATTCAACTTTAATTTTGCTCCTCGAATCTCTTTTGTAGGACTCTTTCAACTTTGCTTAGATGCTCTTCAAAACTCTTCCTCATCACAATAATGTCATCAAGATAGACTAGGCATGTCTCCAAAGGAATTCCTTGCAGCACCGTCTCCATCAGACGCTCAAAGGTGGCAGGGGCGTTGCATAGCCCAAATGACATTACCTTTAACTGCTAAAGCCCGTTTCCTGCCGTGAAGGCTGTCTTTTCTCTGTCTTCTGGGTGAATGCTGACTTTCCTGTAGCCGCTTTTGAGATCCAAAGTGGAGAACCACTGCGATCCGGATAGGGTGTCGAGCGTAGCATCAATTCGGGGCAAAGGGTAGGAATCATTTTTGGTCAGATCATTTAGACGTCGGTAATCCACACAGAAACGTGTGGAGCCATCCTTTTTTCTTCACAGGCACAACGGGAGATGCCCAAGGACTAGATGAGGGCTTGATGACATCTTGTTCTGCCATTTCCTCAATCAATTTGGCAACCTCGTCTCTTTTTGTCATGAGCAATTTTCTTAGGGGCTGTTTAACATAAGTAGCGCCTCCTGTATCAATCCGATGCTGCGTCATGTTCGTTCGCCCAACATCATTGGGGCTGGTAGCAAATACCTTTTCATATTGGCAGAGTAGACGTTTAAGATTATTTTGCTGTATCCTGTTCCGCCCCTCTCGCGTTCCTTCTAGAAGCTCCTGCAGATGGCCTGGAATCAAACTGAAACAAGGGCTTTTATCCAAGTTTTCAACAGTCGTGCAATGAGCCACATTTGTAACAGGCTCAGCTAGAGCTATTAAAGTCCCTTCTCCGAGAGTTTTTGCGAAGTCGAGAAGATTGACCACTCTAATCGGGATGTTACTTTGATCAGATCTACACAGAGTCCGAGCTAACAGGATTCCTTTTTGAACAAACTCCTGGCCATTTTCTTCCAAAATCAGCAGCTGGGGTACTCCGAGAGAAGTAGTCATCCTTCAAGAATGCATCACTCCTCGGAGGAATTTTAACGCCAGATTTGAGTATTGGTCGTCGAACTCCTCGAACCCACTAGGGGAATCTCTTCTCCCGCAATATTAAGTACATTCTCTTAGAAGTCGATGCTGAATCCAAATTTGCGAAGCACGTCCAAGCCGATGAGGCAGTCGTCTTTGATGTCAGCGAGGTACCCAAGGTGGCTGAACAAGTTGTTTCCGATCCGGAATTTCAGCACTACTGTACCATGGACTTGTTCTGCTTGTTTTCCAGTGGCTGCTTGCAACACTAGCTCGTTCGACACTGGAATTCGCTTTGAGATTGACTCCATTCTCTGAGCTAAATCGATACGGAGCAAGGTGACATTGGCGCCGGAATAAATCACCATTTGACAAGGCACCCCGTTGACAAGTCCATCTGTGGCTAGCTCTTTGAAGCCTCCCTGGAGGCTCGACACTCTGATAATTTTTCCTGAGACATATTCACATCGCTTATCCAGCCTCGGCCCTGTAAGGCCGGCTAATTTTCGCTTCCTGAATATTTTGGAGATGGTATTGCCCCTCTTCGTAAACGTCCGCCGTACTCTGCAATTAGACCTAATGTGCCCTGGTTTACCACATTTCCATCAGATCGTTTTGTCATTGGGTCTGTAGGTGCGCTGGCGATAGGTCCCTGGGGCTAATTCTGAGAAAGACATACTTTTTTAATTTCTTCTAATGTTCTCTTTAACCGAGAAATGGCTCCTATAATGTCGCCGTCTTCCTGAGATTCGTCGGCGCTCATGAGGCACACTACCTTCTGATAGCCCCTTGTCGCATCACGGGCTGCCTCGAATTTAATTGCGTGGATCATCGCCTCCTGCAACGTCTTGGCGTCAGGCATTCGCACTGATTGTTGACACTCAGGGTCCTCGAAGGCATCCACGAAATATTGAGATGCCAGCAGATATTGAACTTGGCGGGGGTAATAAGGAAGGCTAACCTTGCTAGTCTTTCGACATCCGCTGCCAACTCTTGCAGCGTCTCGTCGCGCTTCTGGCGGCGATTCTTTAGCTTCACAACATGGTAGGGCTGGAAATTGTCATCTCCGAAGCGCAAATTCAGGGCATGGACCAGACATTCATAGTCCAATAATTGTTCTTGTGGCAGACACTGGAGAACCTCCGTGGCTGAACTTCGGAGCGATGCGGACAGGTTTATTGCTCATTATTATCACTGGGGTTCCAGCGATTGTCCAAGGCCACCACTTCGAACTGAGTCTTATAACAGCTCCACGAAGTCTGTCCGTCGTAGGTAGGAGGCTTGATTTTCGCAAAATATTCCATGGTATCTAACCGAGGAGAATTGGCCGCTATTCTAACAGACGGAGGTGTGGTTTCAGGGACATCATCCTCACTATTTTCGAACCTTCTCAAACGGGACTCCATTGAAGCCAAGTTATCTTTCAACGGTCCAATATTACTCTGTATAGAGCTTAATATTTGATTAATCTGAATAGATATAGTTTCCAACATTTTCTTACATTCTTCAATTTCGGATTCCGTTAGCTCTGACATCTCGCGAACTAAGCTGTATCCCACTTCTGACACCAAATGTTACGACGCTTCTCAGTTGTCGATATTTGCGTTCAAGGTTTCTAAGAGAATAATATGGATTATTTGTGGATACAGCTTAGTACGGTATATTTATTATAAGAGATACACACATGTGGGCTATCCTCCCGTATCCATCTTTCTACAACTTTACTCTGGGACCCCTGCCTCTCGGATACCTTTTCAGATTGTGAGGAGGGAATTATCTATATAATAAAATACTCTAGGGAAAAATACTTATATCGTCTTCTTTTTTTCAACAATTCAAATTATTGGTAAAATAATTTTTAGAAAATATTTGGCTTTTTTGGAGGGGATGAATTCCCCGGAAAATATTAAATTATATATTTATAAAGCTATTATTACTAGGTACCTTCGATTATCATTTGCTCATAATTTACGCAAGTTACCTGGAGTATAACCTATTGTTTTTTTTATCATTTTCATTGTTTAATTGTTGAACCGTTGATTATTCCTTTATACATTGCCTTAAAAACGTACCAAGTCAGATTTTGCAAAATCCTGCGAGTGTGGGCAATTCAATTAGGCCTCGTTTGAAAAATATGCTTCTTAAACCTAATGTTTACCATAAAATCCACAGTGTTCATAATATCTTATTCGCTAGATCCATATTGATGACATAAAATTCCAAGTTAATTTAAAATAATATAAATGAATTCCTAATTGTTTTCATATTCCGTCAGTTCCATATTCCCCGTTATGCCGTAGAAATAGAAGCCTTGTGATGCTGGCAGAGTATTTTTACACATACCTGAACATTGCAAGTGTAAGGGAAATCTGTTCAACAAATTTCCTATTATCACACGTCCCTCTAAATACTACAATTTTGTTTGTTGCTATAGCCACTCGAATCAAATTCGCCTTATTTTTTCAATATGAGCATCTTCAGCTGTTTTAAATTAACTGAAAATGACTTCATTTCTAATTTTAAAATACGTATAACTGATCGACACGCATTTTTACTTTTTGAATACCATGAAAGAACCCTAATCATATCAAATGATAAATTAATAAAGCACCATTTCGCCAAAAGTAGAAGAATTTGTTGACGATTTTTAAATACAATTTGAGATATGTAAAATAGGTAAATGCCAATTAAAACATGTAGCAAAAAAAAATTGATAGTTTAGATGCGGTTTGCTGGAATCCTCTCAGCTATTTAAATTTCGAAGATAATAAATTTCTAATTTTTTAAATTCAACTCTCTATCAGTATCTATTATAATCATTTTAATTCATTTGAAAAATATCTATCTCTGATGATTTATTTTACTCTGGAATGCCGTTGTTGTTTTTGTCGTGTCCAATAAAGAGCTTCATATGTCTCCATGCATCTTTATCACAGCAGCAATGTCCACTATCTTCGGTGTGTAATGCTGCTGCTCTGGGTCTATGTTAATTATCTGCAAAGCTGCGAGCATGAGAATATGTGGGTAGGTGTTATTTCTACATCAGGACAGTTGTTGCATGTTCTATAGGTTCTTGTGCCGTCTGATGAATTGTCATTCCTTTATAGTGTTTTGTTCTAAGTCTTGTTATAGTTTTGTCATTTTTCTCTCTGAGTTTATTTCACATTTTGATGTTTTTTTTTGTTCAATTATCTTGTATTTTGCAAAAGCATTAGCGTCAAATAATGACATTTGTTCTTTCCTTTGGCTCAACTTTCTGGCTTCCTTTGCCAATTCAACTGCCATTTCATTACCCCCGATCCCAACATGGGCAGGAATCCATTGTAAAATGCAGTTGTTCTCCAATGTTTCCAGTTGGGTAAGTAACGAGTGTATTTTCTGGGTTATTTTAGTATTGCTTTTCTGAATTGCTTCTGGATCGGATATTAAGTCGCTGTATATTAAAATTCCTTCTGCTTGATGCAGGGATGGTTGGTTAAAGCATACATCAAGAGCTTTCCAGATAGCTGTCAGTTCACAAGTGGATTTTGACGATATCTTTCCTTCTCCTTCTTTGATATAAATGTGATTTCCATTTCGCAATATTATGTTAATTCGGGCCCCTCCATCACTCAGGGTAATGTCTAATGATCCATCTGTATATGCTGTTAAATAATTTCTCTGATCGCACAAACCAATTGTGTCAAGTCCTTTCTTTTTAAGTATGTTTTTGTTCTATTTTTTATTGCAGGGTTCATTCAGGTTGAGACTCATGATTATATTTGATGGCAATAGGGTAGGAAATATTGGTTCTTCTTGAATTTTAAATTCATTATGTTTCATACTTATGCCCTCTCTAATATTGTTGTCGTAATGAAGTGTTGAAGATCTTTTGAGTCTTTCTTTTTGTGTCCAGTTTAAATAGGTTCTATGGGATATGTGTTTGGTTTCTTTACTTTTTAAGCTATTGGTGAATTTTATTGTTTTTAATTGTCTTCTGCTCGGATAGGTCTGGACCACATTCTCTTTGAATTTTCTCATTGTTGGTGGATAAAACAGCACCAGTGATTATTTTGGCCGCTTTTGCTTGAACACTGTCTAGTCTTCTTTTTAGTGATGAACTTGTGGGAGCCTAGACGGGTGTTGCATATTCCATTATTGGCCTTTTAAGGTGATATATATTATTTTTAGAATTTTGGGTTTTGCTCCCCAATTTGTTCCACATAGTCTTCTCAGAATGTTTAGGTTTCTGGTAGCTCTATTTGAGGTGCTAATTATGTGTTCTGTAAATTGCAGTAATTTTTTCTGAGGGGGCCTCGTTTCTGTAATTTTTTTTGTAGATATAATTTTATCTAATATATTTGCTTGTTTATACTTATTTTAGGATTAAATTTATGCCTTTTTCCCTGTCAGTGGGGAAAAGGCATAGGTTTGTTTTTATTGGGTTTATGGTCATTTTGAGTTTCATTACCCACTTATTCAGTCCTCTTATTGATGTGTTCAGTATATTTTCTGATTTTTCTATACTGCTACTTGTGTGCCATATGGCTATATCATCTGCATAACAGGCATATTTTGTGTTTTGAGTGAGGTAAGGATGGAAGTCTTTAATGTTGGGTCGTAATTAAACGTACAACAACTCTAATTTGACCATGCCTCTTTATTTAGCTCTTATTCCTTTCGTTTGGCCAACAACAAATGTCCAATTTATATACACATATATTCTTACATAATGAGGCTTTAAGGAATGCAAATAATCTTCATCTATTTACATACACAACACTTCTTCCCCCTCAATAATACTCCAGTCGTTCTGGGGGGGTTTCCTGGCTCTCTGAGGTCTAGGACTGCAGACGGGCACTTGCACAGCGGCAGTCTCCGGTTTAAGTTTGCAGGAGGGCACTTGCACAGCAGCAGGCCCCGGTTTAGGAGTGCAAGAGGGCACGTGCACAGCAACAGCCTCCCCCTTATTTCCTGATGTAACCTCTGGAACCTCCGCTTCACTTTCCTTCTGACTTCCACCTACAGGCTTCTCTCCTGAAGTTCGAGGAAGTATCAAATTTCTTGTCTCCACTTGTTTCTTTCTCACAGGTCGCAATTGATTGATATACCTCTTATACACGAGGTCCTTGCAACCTATAAGATTGTGACGGCAGCTCAATAATTACAAAATGGTACCTTTTTCCATTTAGGTCCAGTTGCATAGTTGCGGAAATAAACCTCGCAACCTGTAGTAAACTGCTCCTGCCTTCTTACGGCCTCAAGAAATACCTCTCGCGGAGTTCCCATATTTGGTATTAAATTCGAGAATCTTGAACTTAAACTTCTCTTCATTAGCAGTTCCGCGGGAGAATTCCTTTATTACAGTTTGAGAGAATGCTCTATGAGCAAATTGGAATCTTTGTATTTTCGTCTCTAAATCATCTTTCTCATTATTCTTTCTCAAAGAGTTTTCAAACTCTCTTACATATCTCTTAGCTAACCCATTTGTACTAGGATTATACGGACTGGTCTTAGTGTGCTGTATACCATTCATTTTGGTAAATTCCTCGAATTCACCGAAGACAAACTGTCTTCTGTTATATGTAGTCAAAATTTCGGGCAATCCAAATCTGGCGAAAATTTCCCTATGATGACTTATAATCGTTTGCTGGTAATATCTTTGAGGATTAAAATTTCTATCCACGTTTAGTATGCGTCCACGAGAACCAAAAACATTCTTCCCATGAAGAGACCCGCTTGATCAAGATGAAGTCGATGACACGGTTTTTAGGGCAAGTCCATTCCGAGAGGGTAGCCGGGGGCATGCTTGCCGATTCTTGGCATACTCTGAATTTTTTAGTTAATTCCTCAATGTTAATGTCTATGCCTGGCCACCAGAAAATACCGTCTGGCAATCATCTTCATTTTAACAATCCCCATGTGCATTTCATGCAATTCATTTATAATTAAATATATTATTTTTTGGGGAATTACCACTCTTTCACGCCATTGAAGACAACCAAACTCCAAACTCAATTCCTCATTGATCTTATAATAAGGAGCTAGTAGGTTTTCCCTCGGTACCCTTGTGAATTTCCACACAGTTGCCTTCTCTAACATTCCTTAATACTATAGACAGTATTTTTTATCTCGGGACGTCTCATATGCCTCCTCCCTAAAAGAGAACGGTACCTCATTCAATTTCCTGAGAAGTACCTGGTCTTCATCAAGAGACTCCCTGACACTCGATTCTAAAGGAAGATGTGACAATGCGTCAACATTGGAATTATCACTAGTTTTTCGAAATTCCACAGTATAATTGAATGCAGCTAATTTTAAGGACCATCTTTTAATTCTAGATGCTGCACATTTGGGAATTGGTTTCTGAGATGAAAATATATGAATTAAGGGTTGGTTGTCTGTGACCAATACAAATTCTCGTCCCAGTAAGTATTGTCTGAATTTCTCAACGCCATAGGCTATGCTCAACGCTTCCTTTTCTAGTTAAGAGTACCGTTTTTCCGCTTCAGTTAATATTCTAGAAGCAAAGCTATAGGGCATTCTTCCTTTATATCATTTCTATGACTCAGAATTACGCCTAGTCCATAGTCCATTCGATCTTCTTACGTCCAATTCCATCTACAATTTTTATTCAAAAGTTGATAGAATGGCGCTAAAATGTTTGCTATATTCTTTATGAATCTTAATAATAAATTATTTGCGAAACATTTTTTAAGTTCAGGCGCCTCTATCACTGCTTTAATTTTATTTTTTAAGGGATGCAGTCCATATTTATCAATTTTAAACCCTAAATATTGCACCGAATCCCATTTAAATTTACATTTATCTCTGTTTAACTTTAAACTTTTTCTAGAAATCTTCTAAACACTAGATACAACTTTTGTTCAATATATTCAAAGTCTTTTCCTGCAACCAAAATATCATCTATGTAGCAGGCCACACCTGGCAAATCAGCAAATAGAACTTCCATAATCCTCTGAAATTTATTTGGTGCTACCGCTACGCCATATGGTAATATTTTATAAGAAAACAACCCCCTTGTTTTGTTTATATTAACAACAGCTTTGGCTTCTTTCGCTAACATTACTTGTAAGTAAGCCTGTGATAGGTCTAGAATCGAAAGTACGGTGCTTTTAGATTATTTTGAAAATATTTCATCGATCGATGGAAGGGGATACCTACGAGTACCTCGTATATAATTATATTGCTTTATTAGCTCTACATCTAAAATCACCACATATCCTTACACTACCATACTTTTTTAATACCGATACTATTGGAGCGACCCAGTTTTCATGAACTATAGGTTCTAAAATACCAGAAATCACTAAACGATCAATTTCATTCTATACTTCAATTTTTAGAGAGAAAGGTAAACATATGGCCTTACAAAACACAGGAGTCACATAATTTTTTCAATTAAAATTTATTCTAACATCCTTTAGACGGCCCAAATCTTTGTTGAACAAATCTGCATAACTATCCATCAAACTATTTCTATTTGATTCTTTATTTAAATTTTTAATGCTAAACAATATAGAATGATAAAGTTTTAACTGTTTAAGCCATTCTCTTTCTAAATTACCTGGATATTTTCATTTACTACTATTAATCGTAAATATTGGTTGGCTTCTTTTACAAAAACAATTCTTTGACCTATAATCTCTATTGATTTACCACAAAGGGATTTTAAACTTAAATTTGTTGGAAATTATTTTTTACCTTGCCAAACATTTTTAAAAACATCTTTAGATATTAACGTAACTGGACTTCCTGTATCTATAGTAAAGCACAAAGAACAATCATCTACTGTTAAATTTATTCTGGCATCAGTTTCGCCCTTTACAGAATAAAGAGAGTCTTCTTGTACAATTTACATCCCCGCATTTTTTTACTAGCTTTGCAGACTCTACTTAAATGACTCAGTTTTTACATTTTAAAACAAGTCTTTGTTCTACGAGGTGTGTTCAAAATGTATCGCGAGTTTTGAATTTTCGCGGGTTACGTATATTCGAATTTCGATCTTTTTGTGGCTTTATGTTGGTACTCATGTCTCTTACTTATCTCGACAAGCTCGGCCATTTTGAATGTTCACTTAATTGTTGACAGCTGCTTTGCTTGCAGGTGTTTTGGGTCGTCTTCGATTTTTACCTATTAAAAAATGGATCAAAGAACCTGTATCAAATTTTGTGTGAAAAACGAAATTAAGTGCGCGGATGCATTCCGAATGTTGACTGTGGCATACGGAGAAGCTACCTTGGACCGAAGCAACGCTTATCGGTGGTACAAAAGGTTCTCAGAAGGCCGAGAAGATGTGAATGACGAAGAGCGTGCCGGACGCCCGAGCACTTCAACAACAGACGAAAAAATTAATGAGGGCAAAGAGACCACGTGTGAATGTCTTTCACCACATCTATAACACATTATTTCTCCTCTTTGCCTGAAAGGCCTATGCTGCGCCGTACTATTATTGTACTCACCCTTTTTATCCTTTCCATTGACAGAGGATATCTTGGCCACTAAATTATCTTGTAATTCCCTTGTATTTATCTCCGCCAGTTCGAACGAGATCACCACTGCAAATCTTTATCCATGGTGACATCGTCGTCCTCTTGCAGTAGCTTTTTTGCAGGATTTCCGATTTGATTCCAGGCACAAAACGGTCTCGCAACATGGTTCCCAGCTTATCGCTGAAATTAAAATTTATTGCTAAATGTTTAAAATCTATAAGATATTCTGAAAATGATTCTCCTTCCTGTTGAATTCTCTTCAAAAATCTGCATAGCTGTGGTATCAGTTTCTTCTTTGGATCGAAATTCAGCCGGGAAGAAAATGTCGTTTCCCAGCTTCAAAGTTTCAGAATCTAGTAGCGAGGTTAAAATAGGCACTTTACTCTGCTCCTTCAGATCATTTGCCATAAAGAAGCCTCAAATATATGTACAAAGAGATCGATGGTATCCTCCACTGGGCTATAGCATCTAAAAGGTACTATTACCTTTGAACTTGTCATGCTGATCTTTTCTACTTATTTTCTTCTTGATCCAGATAGTTTCAAAGATGTAGTAGTTATACTTGCGTAGACGCCGTTTTCCTCAGCTTTTTACTGGCTCTGTAGATCCTGCATCTTCGTCGCCACTTTTGTTGTGTCGTAATTAGACCTACAACAGCTCAAACTTGATCATTAATCTTTATTTAACTCTTATTATTCACGTTTAACCAACAATAAATGTCCTATTTATATACACATATATTTTTACATAATGAGGCTTTTAAGAATGCAAATAATTTCATCTATTTACATACACAACCGTTATTATAAAGCGAGAAATGTAGAGGACAGGGCACAGATTCCTGAGGTACACCCGCCCATGTTCTTCGGTCATTGGAAAATACTTCATTGACCTGAACCTTTATCCTTCTTCCGCCTAAGAAGTCTGCAATCCAGATTAAAGTTTTTCCTCTTACTTCGATGTTGTGCAGCCTTTCAAATAATTACTCCCTCTACACTGGATCAAAAGATGAGGTCATATCGGCCGTTGAATACGGCCGTTTTCTTCTTTGGCGGTTTTTCCTGGAAAGATTATATTATTGATTGACAGAAGTAGAACATTTGATCAGTTATACAGTGTCTGGATCTATATTCAGTTTGGTAGAAGTTTATTTTATTATTGTTAGTGAGCCAGACTCTGAGCCTAGAGTGGATTATTCGTTCTGTTATTTTACAAAGTATGGTGGTGAGAGCAATTGGCCGATAGTTCTTGTATTCCTTGACATCTTTGTTTGGTTTCAGTATCGACACTATAATTGATATCTTCCAATTCTTTGGTAGTTTACCAGTTTGTCATTATATGTTCAGTATTCATAGGAGTTGATTTTTAGTTTGGTCTCCAAGGTGTTTAATCATTTGACTAAATATTAGATCATCTCCTGGTGACCTGTTGGATCTAAATGTTCTATTGATGAGTTTAGCTCATTTAGTGTGAAGTCTCTCGAGAAAATATCTTGTTGATGATAGTTTCTCGCTTGTTTAATTAACTTGTTTATATTATTTTTTTAGAGTCCAATCTTTATTCGTATAGCTGAGTCTGGAAATGCTTGAAAGATATTCAGCAATTAAATATATATATATATGTCAGCCATCTGTTTGTTCGTTCACGCTGTTCTATTCATATCGGCTTGAGAATTGGAGGATTGGAGGATTGGTGTTGGTTTTTATTGTTTTCTAACCCTCTGGTTATATTCCAGTGATGGCTGTCCTTTCTTGAATCCATTTTTTCTTGTTTGAATATCCAAATTTCTTTTTCTATTTTGTGACTAATTTCATTGAGTTCCTTTATGTTTTCTTCTGTTTTATTTGTTCTGAGAAGTTCATTGACATTGTATCTCTCTGCAATCATTACCTCGATGTTGTGGTCTTTCCAGTAAGATATCCACAGGTCTTTACGTCTACGTCTAGGTATCGATGCTTTTGCAGCTTTGGATATGTTCGAAGAGATTTTTCAAAGTTTTTGTCAATCTTACCGTGATTTAATTCTTCGTTGTACAGTTCTTCAAGCTTTTCTGTGAATTTTTAACAGTGTTCTTTTATTCTGTTGGACATTCTCAATTCTGAAGTTTAGGGTTGTTAAAATTGTTCTGTGGTCACTGATTGCAATTTTTAGGATTTTCCATTGTGTTGTGGGTGCGATGTTGTAATATATCGCTGTGATGTCTATTGCGGTTTCTGTGCCTGTGGACTTGGATGGATAGGTGTTCTCTCCCTTATTTAACGGTGTAAGGTCGAGGTCGGTTAGCATGTCCTCAACCTGCTGACCTTTGTTATCCTGGACAGGCGATCCCCAATTTGAACCTTTAGCGTTAAAATCACCGAGTATGATTGTGATATCCGAAGACGCTTCACTTAATGTCTCTATCAGGCCTGGATTGATGCTAATATTATCGGGGTGATAAACATTTATGATTGATATTGGTTTATCTTGGAGATATATTTCTATTGCCTGAGCTCCTGTCGTGCTTTCTGTAGGCTTACTCTGATTATGAGTGATTTCCTTAAATTTTATTTCTGAAGTTTTAATCTAAACGACAAGTCCTCCTAAAATATTCCTTGTCTGTCCTTTCGTAGTGTTGTATAAACTTTGAAATTTGAACCTCAGATTCTGTTTCAATTTTTTCTCCTGAAGACAAGCAATATGCACATTGTTGTCACGGAGCAGACAAGTCAGCTCTTCAGTTTTCCTCTGGGTGCCATTTATATTGAGCTGTATTAGATTGAATTCTGTCCTTGAAGTAGATTTCTCATCAGAAGCCCGGGCTGCAGCTCCTGACGCGGCGGTTACCCCGGACGCGGTATTATTACTGGAGATATCAGTTTTGCTCTTCATTGGAAAATGGGTGTTGTTGCCACGTTAGTCACCTTGGAAACGAACCAGAATTTGTTCAAATATTCCAAGGGTCCAAGGGGGACTTCAGGGAGGTTTGGTCAGACTCCCCCCCTGTCACTACAGGATAAAGAACTATTGGTTATATATTTTTATTGCGATTCAGAATCTGCCACTGAAGCTTTACGAGCGATTCGTTCTTCTAAAGGTATTCGAAGCGGTAATGGACCCATGAGTTGCTACTCTCTAAGGCGAATGATTAAAAATTTCGAGGAGACTGGATCTCTGGAAGCAAAACCTCGGAGTGGAAGAACATCAACATGCAAGTCATTGGTTGTTACGGTTTTGCAGAATGTTGATGCTGTTGAAAAGTTATCCACGTATGGAGAAGTAAGTGCTCGGCAAGTTTCTCGAAAAACGGAGATTTCGTATGGAACAGTTTGGAGAGAACAGACATTTAGAATTTTTCTTAAAAAATAACCATACAATATTAAAAGTTTTCACGAGTTGGAAATCAGCGATTTTGAGAAGCGTTAATAATTCACTGCATGGGGTTTCCGGCAAATTGATATTGATGAAAACTGGCTGTCGAATGTTCTGTGGACAGATGATGCTCACCATTCTCTAAACGGAGAATTTAACATTCAAAACTGCCGCATTTGGGCAACAGAAAACCATAGGATTTTCACAGAAATGCCACTTCATCAGCCCAGAGTTACAGTTTTGTGTAGGTTCACTTCTTATTTCATTATTGGGCCATTTTTCTTTTAAAAATCAATAGAAGCACTTCTAAAACCGTTTTTGTAACTGTGGTGAACGTTAAGTTCAAAATTTGTGTGTGTGTGAGAGAGAAAGGGGTTTTGCATATTGCAGGACAGACAAGCACTAAGCGAAATAAAATCCATGCAAGATGGAGGACCTCCTCATATCTCTCGCGGTGCCAAACAATTGCTAAAGGATACATTCGGTGAAAATAGTGGGATAAGTCGCCAATTTATATACCAGTGGCATCCAAGATCTTCAGACTTGACGCCTTACAATTTCGGTTATGGGGGTACATTAAGTAGAGTGTTTATCGATGTCGGCCTACCACATTGGCCACGTTGAAGGCTTCTATCAAATGGCACGCGTTTTATAAATTTCAATATAAATATTATTTAATGCAGTCCATTCTGTCATCTATCGTCTGCAGGCGGTGTATGAGAATGAAGGACGCCACATTGAGCAAGGTTTGTGACCTAAAACAAAAGAGAAGGCAGTTACCTCATGTGTTATATAAGATACTATGTATTATACTATATACCAATATATTACAGCTCTTTGTGTTGGGTTATGGAAATAATAAATTGTGTCCTCACATCTTGACTCTTTTATTATTATTTTTTTCGTGAACAATGATTTTTTGTTTGTCATTTGCTCACATCTTATATTATGTCGTGCAGGCCAAAGTGTTATAACTTCTCGAATAACACTGGTACACACAATTTTACTCTTTATGTATAGTTTATCGCTTTTCGTTCATTAGAAGAAATAGCATAGGGACTATTTTCTGTACACTCCCAAATTTAGAAATTTTGCGCAAAAAAATAATAAAAAATGATTTTACTACCACGTTTTTCAAGGCAAAAGGTCGATTTAAAAATGATTTTTATTTGAGGGGATACATTTTTAAAATTGTGTACGGTACAATAAACAATGATAACATTTGACAAGCCCATAGGAATTTGGAATAACGTACGACAAATATATTTTGTCACTCCCCTCTATATTTCATTTGTTGGATCATGACAAATATCCAGTTAAATAGTCAAGGATCGCCAATTAGTCCAGAAACTACACATTCCTTATAGCAAGAAATCCTATTAGTAGTGCCATCATAATTTTTGGTACTATGTTAACATTTCAAAAATCGTGTATTGGTATCAATAGTGTTTTTCAAACATTCAATCTATTTAAAAAAACTCAATATAAAATATTGATATTTTTTGCTACATATTTTAATTTGCATATACCTATTTTTCATATCTCAGATCTGGTTCAAATTCACATAAATAGGTACCGCTCAGCAAGAGCAACCTAGTTCATGATAATTGAACAATGAATAATATGTGAAGGTTATTCACATATTAAACAAAATTTAAACGCGGGATTGAATCCCGGTTCATGATTGTCGGGAATCGAGGGGGTTACCCACTCGTCCCTATATCTCAGATCAGTTCAGTTCAAATTCACATAAATAGGTACCGCTCAGCAAGAGCAACCTAGTTCATGATTATTGAACATTGAATAATATGTGAAGGTTATTCACATATTAAACACAATTTAAACGCGGGATTCAATCCCGGTTCATGACTGTCGGGATTTGAGTGGGTTATCCACTCGTCCACCGACTTATATATCTCAGATTCCTGGTTCAAATTCACATAAATAGGTACCGCTCAGCAAGAGCAACCTAGTTCATGATAATTGAACATTGTGTAATATGTGAAGGTTATCACATATTAAACAAATTTTAACGCGGGATTCAATCCCGGTTCATGACTGTCGGGAATCGAGGGGGTTACCCACTCGTCCTACGACTTTATTATATCTCAGATTGTATTTATAAATCGCCAACCAATTTTTTTTACTTTTGGCGAAATGGTGTTTTATTAATTTATCATTTGATATTATTGGGGTTCTTTCCTGTTATTCAAAAGGAAAAATACATGTCGATCTGTTTAGTTTTGAATTTATCAAACTATTTGGCCGCTGAATTTCTATTTCTGGTAGAGCGCCATCTAGCGAATAAAATTGTAACTAAAATCAATTTCGAATTTTCCATTATATTACATAAATATTCCCATTGCATTCTGAACACAATGGTGTTTACCGCATTGCTCTAGCGCAAATATTCGCGGAGTTATATATTTTTAAAATTGTACACTTATTCGGTGTGTTAGTGAGAATTAAAAAAATAAAAATAAATTATATATGGTATAAAACTCCGATTTTGTGATATAAAAGTCACGTTTAAATATATATAAAGGGGGACTCTCTCTTTCTTGCAAAATGAACTAATTTTGTGTTTTTGATAAAATATCTTTTAAAAAAGTACTACTGGCAGTTTTTAAAAAATCAATGACGAAATATGATTTACTATCTTTAAAATTAAATTAATTATTCAAGAGTAAATAAATAAGTAAATTTTATAAGCATTTTATCACGATAAATAGAATGTCACTCCTTCAGTATGTGTGATATATAAAATATATTGATTGTAAAAATAAAGATATTTTTTCCGCAGTTACAGGCAGTACGCAAGTACGAAGGTGAATAAAATATAGAACAGGAAATAAAGTAAAAATATTTCCGATGTGTATGTTTTAAGTAATAGAAGGAAAGTTTAACACTGGTTATTAAAACGCATCATAAGTACGGAACAAGAAATATAAAACTGGGTGTGAAAATTCATTCTAGGAAAAAAAAAAAGGTTCGTCAGCAACGTAAAAGGAATTTTAAAAAAGAGAAGTATAATAAGAGCTGTCGGCAGAGAATAATCGATACCGTCTAATAAATATAAATTTAATCAAAAATACCTATCGGTTGTAGGCTGAGAAACTATACAACAACAACAACAAAAGCTTTATTAAGACCCTTTAGTCTTATACAGATTCTCCAAGCAAAAATATAGGATACATGCAGGAAAAACAATGATAGAACTTAATGGTAACATAAAATGTATATACAGAGAAAATTATATAAAGACAATCAAGCTAATAGATTAATCTGGGCAAATTGGAGGCAAAGAAAGAGCTATACATGGATTTACCACGGATTCTCGTGTTAGGTCTTGTGGAGTTATTTGGTAGCAGCTCTTAAACTTCTTAGCTATGTAGAACTTTTCCTAGTCATCTTCCCCGCCCTTGGCATTGCCGGTTGGACTTCACTTGTAAGCATTTCGACCTGTGAGTCAATTATGGAGTCTTCCACTAGTAAATTAGTTGAATCCCTCAGGCTGCCCTTGTAAGATGTAGCCTTGTCAGCTGTTCAGCAATATTTTTCAACAGAACGAAACTTTGTATTATATTTTGCCTTTATATTGTTTAGACCATTTAATTTTGGGACGCGTGGTAGATGATCCAAATAAGGCCAATATGCAATAGTAAGCTCAACAATCAGCTCAAGTAGTGCAGGCGAAACAATAAAAAGATGTATAACTGAGGATCCTTGAGTTGAAGAATAAAAGTAAAGTTGCCATATTCATCACTGATAGATCTGCCATCTATTACTGTGAGTGAACTGTCATCGAGGAAATAATAATTCTACAGAGTATATTTCAGGAGATTATTCTATGAGGATTGTTCCTTAGTGATGTAACATTTTATTTTGATAATTAGGATGTTTATGCTGAGCTACAAGTGCAGATTGGCGACTTTTATTCGTTTTAAGAAATGAGCAATCATGTGATAGTTCTTGTCTAGGTTGTCGCAAAAATTCATCCTGAGAAAGATATTTTAACTGTGAAAAATTAGGTTGGACGGTGGTACAGTATGAATGCTATCCGAAGTTTGCTATAATGCATCCCTGTTGGAGCTGACAACGCGGTTAATTAGCAATATCCCTTGGTCTCTAATAGTTGGAGGGTAATCTTTATTTACGAATATTTTTGTCCCTTAGTCTGAAAGCGTTCCTAAAAAGCAGACGTCTTCGCTTGAAATCAGGCACCTCAATAAGCAGCGGCGAGTTAGATTTTTTTGTCAATCTTCGGCACTGTTCTATCCTAAGATCTTCAGAAATTTGCATAGTGTTTGAAATCAGATCTTGGATCAAACCTCGAGATTCTACAGTGGTTTCGCCTTCTGCTCCTTCCAGTCGCTGAATAATCAAGTTATTTTCCCTCTGCCTCATCTCTTCAAGCTCCAACCGTCTCTCGAGATCGGATATTCTATTTGTATTAAGCGAGACAGCTTTAGAAGTGGTTTACAATGATGACTCGAAGTGTTGTAGGCGCTGATTTATTTTGTCCAATCCTTGTTCTACCGAAATAAGTCTAGTCTCCATTTTTTTACCAAAGTCGGCTGAGAAACTATAGTCAGTACTTAAAAATAAATACAACCATATTATATTAAAGATCAAATTTCACATTTAAATATGGCCATATTGAAATATGAATCAGTTCCTTGCTGAGAAAGTTAGTTTGTCGGCCACTGAGAGAGAAAGATAATTTTTTTCCTAATAAAAATAAATATCAGCTTTTTTTAAATAAATAAAATATAGTCGGTACGATCATGAATTCTAAAAAAGGCATTAAAATATACAAGTATCAGAGTCATAATCAACAATCAATCAACAATTCTGTCACCGTTTGCTTTTATGAATGGAATAAATAGCCAAATATGGCCATTTTTTATAAGCATCGGTGGTTCAGTGGTAGAATGCTCGCCTGCCACGCGGGCGGCCAGGGTTCGATTCCCGGCCGATGCATTATTTTTAACAATTTTTAAAACTCATTTATATTATATATTCTATATATATAAAAATGAATGTTTGTATGTTTGTTTGTTGGTTTGTATGTCTGGTATACAAATTCGCAGTAGTTCACTAATTCAAACCAAAATTTCCATACATAGGTAAAAATATACGGGGAAGACGATAGGCTATTTTAAAATATATATAAATCAATTATTAAAACTATATATTTTTAGTCAGAAAATGATGATGACGATATTGCTGTATCATGTTTGATTATCAGATACAAAATTAGATCGGGAAAAATTCCAAAAAGCAGAGACCACGGGTGAAACCAGTTCATTATTTTGTACGCAGGAACAAAATTCTAACAGAAAAACATTCATTCGAGCAGAAAACAAAAGCCAGATCATCTTTCTATAAAAATATCGCTTCTCAGACACAAAGTTTGGAGCGGGACGTTTCACAAGAGTGACATCCACGGCGCCAATTTATAATTGTAACGAATAGTATTTGAAAATCAAAATAATATAATTTTCAAATATCGTTGTGAAATTTACATATTTAATTTTATATTTTAAAAACATACAAAGTTTGGAGCGGAACGTTTCACGAAAGTGACATCCACGGTGCCAATTTATAATTGTAACGAATAGTATTTGAATAAAAACATTTAATCGGATAAACCCGGGCGTTGCCCGGGTCATTCGGCTAGTATATATATATATTACAAAGTTAAATGGTTTGAAATAAAAAACGTGAAACGCGAAATTTTATATCATATTTGATATAAATAATAATAATTTCACCAGATACCGCGAGAGACGCTGCTTGCGAGTGAATGTAGAAAATTTGGAAATAAAATTGCAACGAATATATATTTCAAATTAAATTGAAACCAGAAACGTTCCCAGTAGTATATTAAATAACCTTTTAAAGTTTCACGGCGATTGGATAATCTTACCTTTTTAAAAACATGCATGGTGTAAACAAACTAACATTCATCGTGTAAACAAACTACGTGTAAAATTATTAACCAATGAAATTAATTTTTCATCGCGACCAGTGCTGCACCAAGCGGTAAAAGGCTGGAACTAACGCTTTTTGGTTTTGCATATTTAAAAAATAAGCACATTAACCTTTATAATTTTCGAATAGCCTACATGTTAAACAATTTCTTCAGCTACCTACATGCGAAATTTAATAATGATTGATTCTGTAGATTTTGCCCAATGCGATAACAAACATTGATTTTGGATTTCATTTTTATAGATATTCTCTATTGAATTATCTCTATTGAATTGAATTATAGATATACTCTATTGAATAGATATTTAAAAAGATATATATAAATTAAAATATCTAGAGATATACTACATGATCTTAGCCAAAAGGCCGAGAAACGATATTTTATATATAGAGATGACCTGGCTTCGTGTGTTTTCTGCTCGAGTGAATGTATCGCTGGTAGAATAAAAAAATGTTCCTGCCTTCTAAAAATTATTATCTGGCTCCGCCCATGGACTGCTTTAGTGAATATTCCCCTCAATAATTTTGTTCATGTCAATCAACCATGATACAGCAATATTGTCATTATCATTTCTGACTAAAAAATATATTGTTGCTCAGTACTTGGTTAATTATAATTTTTCTAAGTTGAAGTGCGTCAAAAAAAACTCTTCCAGATTTATCTCTCTGTCCTGTTCAAAATTTAGCGAGATTAGTTACATATTAAGGGCGTGCATAGCCGACAAACATATATATATATGTTCCCGGCTTAGCCCGATTTTTACCAAAGTAAAAGTTTGCCTAACAAACATTTGTTAAAACGATTCTAGCAAACATCCAATCCCTATTGAATCTATACTAGTCCATACTTTCGATAATTTGAAAAATTTCCCGGTTCTTTGAAAAATACTCGATAAGTTGAAAAAATTCAGTATTACTTGGTCCACTCGGTAATTTGAAGTTGAAGGAATAGTATCTTGCCACAAGCGAAGATTTGTAAATAACTGTATTTAGCGAATGCACCCGGCTTCGTCCGGGTTTTATCCGAATAAATATTTGCCTAACGAACATTTGTTGAAACGATTCCAGAAAACATCCAATCCACCTATATATTGTTTTATAAACGTATATAAATATAAATTTGTTATATGCGTTTAAATATATTTTTGAAACACATAATTTTTTAAAAACATTTATTATATTTTCAATAAGATATTCCCACTTTTAAGAATTTGATAATTAATTAATTATTTTTTTCTCAATGAATTATATATATTAATTTTAAAATGCAATTTTCTTATCATCATAACATACAATGTAAATCTATATATATATAAAATTGAATGTCTGTCTGTCTGTCCGTTTTCTGTCTGTCTGTACTCTATAGATTCAAAAACCATACATCCAATCGCCGTGAAAATTTGGGATAATATTAGGGATATCCCCTGGAAGGTTTATAAAAAATAATTTCCTGAATATCTTGAATATCCGTAGAGTTATTTACAGATTTGTATATTTAACTCGCAAGCAACGCCACCATTGCGACGATAATAACAAGTTTTTTTATCTATAAGTTTTATTATCACTAAGTTTATTATCTTAAAGATTATTTATCAAAAGTAAGATTTTCTACCTATTAATTGCGCACAAGTCAAAGTAGTTTTATCATTTATCAACAACATATATATTGGGAGAATAGATAAAATGATGATTTTGTAATGTAGAAAATTAGCAAAGACAAAATTCAGGATGACACGTCAATTTATTTGAGACAAGAATAATGATGCAATTCCAAGGCAAGATACTATTCCTTTAACTTCCAATTACCGAGGGAACCAATTAATATTGATTTTATTCAACTTATCGAGTATTTTTCAAGGGACCGGGAAAAAAATGTTCACTTTATCGAGAGAGATTCAAATTTACGAGTTTCAAATTATCAAAATATATCTATTATTTTTTTATAAGTTTATATAGAATTGTTTTAACAAATGTTCGTTAGATAAACCTTTACTCCGGTAAAACCCGGGCGAAGCCGGGTACGTCCGCTAGTATTTTATATAAACAAACGATAATAAACAACAACAACAATGTAATTTGCATTTTCATTAATATAAAACAACAACAAAATAAATTAACAATGTAAAAATATATTTTAACATTTAACACAAAAACGTTACAATATATTATTTAAATATATATTGAAATTAAAATGCCAAGTTTTTTTACGTCATTGAAAAATTATATTACTAAATTCTCAAATTAAATTTAATATACGCGGAACACATTTTCAGCATTGGTACAATTTTTAAATATAATTTCACCAGAAGCGCGAGAGGCGCTGCTTGCGAGTGAACGTAGAAAACTTGCAAATAAAATTGCAAAGAATATTTATTTTAAATCAAATTCAAACCAGAAACCTTCCCAGTCGTATAATAAATAACTTTCTAAAGTTTCACGGTGATTGGATAATTTTACCTCTTAAAAACATTCATCGTGTAAACAAACCACGTGTAAATTATTAACCAATCAAATTCATTTATCGTCGCGACCAGTGCTGCGCCCAAGCGGTAAAAAGCTGGAACTAACGATTTTAATTTTATATTTAAAAAAAGCACATTAACCTTTTTTTTAGTTTTTTGAATAGCCTATATGTTAAACGAAATCTTCAGCTACCTATATGCGAAATTTCATAATTATTGATTCAGTAAATTTTGCGCAACGCGATAACAAAATCGATTTTGCAATTCATTTTTATAGATATAAAGGAAGGAAAGGATATATCATTCTGAAAATAGACCAATCCATTCTTAAAACATTAGATAGTTAAAAGCGATGCGTTCAGAATGCATTTATTGAATAAAATAATAAAATATTGAACGAATCGCTAGAGTTCTAAAGAGACACAACATCATAACTACCTATCAATCATCTTTAAATATAAAAAAGGCACTATGCCATCCAGACATTAAGCAAATTAACAAAATTGAAAACAAAATCAAGGTAATTTACTAAATACATCGTAACAATTTCCAAGCTTATAATATAGGCAAACCACTCAAAGATCGTATAAATCAAAACAAATCAGGATTAAGAAATAATAACCCACTGCCTCTCCTTGTAGATCATGCACTGAACAAAAAACAAACACCGAACTTTGAAAAAACAACTATTTTATGCGAGAACATTAAGGGAAACACTGCCGATTGTTCTTCGAAAGCTGGGACTCTGCAGAAGACGAAGAAAGTATAAATAGGAAAATTGATATACCAGACATTTACACACCATTTAAATCTTCTTAAATATTTTGTTTGAAAATTTTCATCATCAATTAGTTTATTTTTGTTTTTAAATTGAACTATTATATACTATTTTAAAGGAAGAGGATCCGTTTTTTAAATTATATTACATTGCTTTATTTATATTATTTTTTACTTTATTGAAATTTTATAATATTGTTGTAATACCCGAGATTTCTTAAATTCTATTTTCACACATTAGTAATAACCTGTAAATTATACACATCGCTTGTTTAATTATTTTTACATTTATCGCTTCAAAAGGCAAAATTATTGATACATTAAACATTAAAAGTATAACATACTAACGGATGTGTACCCGGCTTCGCCCGGGTTTTATCCAAGGGTAAGTTTGCCTAACGAATATTATTGATAATAATATTCCGTAACACACAGAATATTATGATAATAATGGTAATGATATTCGTTACATAATCTATATATATAAAATTGAATGTCTGTCTGTCTGTCTGTCTGTACTCTATAGATTCAAAAACCATACATCCAATCGCCGTGAAATTTTGGGATATTATTAGGTATATCACCGGGAAGGTTTTTGAAAAATAATTTCATGAATATCTTGAATATCCTTAGAGTTATTTGCAGATTTGTAGATTTAACTCGCAAGCATGCCCCCATTGTGACGATGATAACAAGTTTTCTTATCACTAAGTTTGTTATCTTAAATATTATTTATCAAAAGTAAGATTATCTCGGGATGACACGGCAATGTGACACGGGAAAAATATTCACTAGATAAAACTATGATTTTCTAATGTAGAAAATTAGGAAAGACAATATTCAGGATGACACGGCACACAGGGACCGGGAAAAATGTTCACTTTATCGAGAGATTCAAATTTACGAGTTTCAAATTATCAAAATATATCTTTTTTTTTTAATAAGTTTTTAGAGAATTGTTTTAACAAATGTTCGCTAGACAAACCTTTACTCGGGTAAAACCTCGGGCGAAGCCGGGTACGTCCGCTAGTATATTTATATAATACTAGCGGACGTACCCGGCTTCGCCCGGGTTTTACCCGAGTAAAGGTTTGTCTAACGAACATTTGTTAAAACAATTCTCTATAAATTTATATATTTATAAAAAATATATATTTTGATAATTTGAAAATCGTAAATTTGAATCTCTCGATAAAGTGAACATTTTTTCCCGGTCCCTGTGTGCCGTGTCATCCTGAATTTTGTCTTTCCTAATTTTCTACATTACAAAATCATCGTTTTATCTAGTGAACATTTTTCCCTGTCCCTTGAAAAATACTCGATAAGTTGAATAAAATCAATATTAATTGGATCCCTCGGTAATTGGAAGTTAAATGAATAGTATCTTTGCTTTGGAATTGTATCATTATTCTTGTCTCAAATAAATTGCCGTGTCATCCTGAATTTTGTCTTTCCTAATTTTCTACATTACAAAATCATCGTATCATCATGAAAATATTAAGAGCAGATTGTTGAATTATAACAGATAAATTAGAATATTTATCTTGATTATTTTAAAGCGAAAAGTTATTTCAAAACCTTCCCAGTGCTATACTGAATAACTTCCCAAAGTTTCATGGCGTTCCAATGAGTGGTTTGGTCAGGCATAAAGGACAAACAGACCACACACACACATACATTCATTTTTATATATATAGATATAAAATATATTTTTGAGCAAACATATACACTCTCTCTACTGAATAGATTTTTAAAAGATATATACAGTGGACCCTCGGTTTACGAGCACCTTGGAGTACGAGCTTTTCGCAGTATGAGCAAAATTTTTTTAAAAATTTTACCTCGGATTACGAGTGAAATTTCGCATTACGAGCAACTCGTGATGGTTGCCCGTAATCGTGATGGATGAAAATTCACTGGGATCCTTCCCTTCAGATCAGATTCGGGAAATATGTAAAATGTGGGAAACTGTGCAATTGTTCGTAGCAAGAAGAATTGCCTGAGTTTCAATTATTAAAAATAAGAAATTAGTTTCGCACTACGAGCGTTTTGGAGTACGAGCATGGCTCTGGAACGGATTATGCTCGCAAACCGAGGGTACACTGTATAAATAAAAATATCTAGATATATACTACATGATCTTAGCCAAAAGGCCTAGAAACGATATTTTATATATAGAGATGACCTGGCTTCGTGTGTCTTCTGCTCGAGTGAATGTTTCGCTGGTAGAAATTTGTTCTTGCCTACTAAAAAGTATTGTCTGGTTTCGCCCGTGGTATGCTTTAGTGAATATTCCCCTAAATAATTTTGTTCATGTCAATCAAGCATGATACAGCAATATTGTCATCATCATTTCTGACTAAATAAATATTGTTGCTTAGCACTTGGTTAATTATAATATTTCTTGGTTAAAAGTGCGACAAAAAACTCTACCAGATTTAACTATCTGTCCTGTTCAAATTTCAGCGAGATTAGTTACATATTGAGGGCGTGCATAGCCGACAAACATACATGTATATAACTATATGTTCCCGGTTTCGCCCGGTTTTTACCCGACTAAAAGTTTGCCTAACGAACATTTATTAAAACAATTCTAGCAAACATTCAATCCCTAATAATTCCACACTTGTCTATACTCTCGATAATTTGAAAATTGTCCCGGTTTCTTTAAAAATACTCGATAAGTTGAATAAAATCATTATTAATTGGTCCACTCGGTAATTTTAAGTTGAAAGAATAGTATCTTGCCACAAACAAACATTTGTAAATAACTGTATTTAGCGAATATACCCGGCTTCGCCCGGTTTTTACTCGAGTAAAAGATTGCCTAAAACGAATCTAGAAAACATCCAATCCACCTATATATAGATTTATGAACGTATATAAATATATAAATATAAATATTGTTATATGCTTGAGTCAAAAGGCGATTCATTAATTAAGATTATATAAAAGGGCGTATCTGGATCTGTAAAGAAAAAAAAATGATAAAGAGGGAGCAATCTCTCGAAATATTTTAAGAAAAAAATTGTTTCTTTTTTTTTCTTTCTTTACAGATCCAGGTACGCCCTTTTATATAATTGTTATATGCGTTTGAATATATTTTTGAAACACATTTTTTTTTCTAACAGATATCAAATAAGATATTTTCTTTTAATATTTATTAATATTGAAATGCCACATTTTTTTTACACGGTCATTGGAATATTATATTACTGAATCCTCAAATTAAATATTGAATTTTTTATACTTGAAACACATTTTAGTATTTTTACAATTTATAAATTTAATTTCAGAAGATACCGCGAGAGGCGCTGCTTGCGAGTGAAAGTAGAAAATTTGCAAATAAAATTGCGACGAATATTTATTTCAAATCAAATTCAAATCAGAAACCTTTCCAGTAGTATAGTAAATAACTTCCTGAAGTTTCACGGCGATTGGATAATCTCACCTTTTAAAAACATTGATCGTGTAAAGAAACTACGTGTAAAATTATTAACCAATCAAATACATTTATCGTCGCGACAAGTGCGGCGCAAAGCGGTAAAAGGCTGGAACTAACACTTTTTGGTTTAAGATTTAAAAAAAAGCACATTATCCTTTTTAGTTTTTTGAATAGCCTATATTTTAAACGAAATCTTCAGCTATCTACATGAGAAATTTCATAAAGATTGATTCTGTAGATTTTGCGCAACGCGCATCGATTTTGGATTTTTTTTTTATAGATATAAAATAAAAGGTTACATGCAATATATTAAACATTTTTAGTTTTCACTTTTTAATTTATTTTTTCATATTTTCATCCTAAATTGTTTTAACTTCCATTTTAATGCATTTTCATAAAATATTTATTTTTACTTATAGATAAACCAATCTCTATAAAAATTTGAAAAAAATTCTTTCAAATACACACATTTTAGTGTCTTAATTTTTAAAAAAGTTCTAACAGAGTTTTGTTTAAAATGTTTTAATAGATACATTTATTTTTACATTTATCTCTTAATGTATTATTGATGAATTATATTTTATGTACTCCTTATTTAAAATATAGGATAGACCTCATTATTTTTTTCCTTTAATATTTTAAGATATTTAACTTATTCAGATTGTAATTTTTATAATAATATTTTCATGTACAAATTTCCCCCACCTACTTTGTATTTTAAATTATTCCAACTGTGATATTATAACACTATGGGCGCTGAGTTTGTGTATACAAAAATGTAATGCCTCGATGAAGGTTGGCGTTCAGCCAGCCGAAATATTGGCAAATAAATATTTTATTCGATCCAATATATGCCTTTTTACTAAAAAAAAAATATATAGAGAGAGACAAAGGTTGCCTCTCCCATCGAAATAGACGTCAAAAAACCAGACGCCACCAATTGACCGTCACCGAAAACTAAAGGCCTCGGTTCGGTGACAAAGCCACAAGATATCCATCAATATTTTAGCCATAGAATTGGCCCAGCCACTGTGCCAGCTAAACACCTCTTTGGCAGATTGTCAAGAACCCATTAGATACCGTGTGTATCTCATGGAATAAAGTTCGCCCTAGGGTGACGAGGGCCATTAGCCCGAAACCATGGTGTCTAGGTGGACGCTTTTCAGTTTACCAAAGCTGGTGTTGTGGCTTTGTCATCGACCCGAGGCCGCTAGTTTGCGGCGACGGTCAATAGATGGCGTCTGTTTTTGACATCTATTTTGACGGGAGAGGCGACCTTTATCTCTTTAGATCAATATCCTCCCGGCAATATTTCCATCTATATTTATACATATATATAAAGCCTTCAAGTTAAATAAAGAGGGTATGCTTATTGGCTAATAAACACTAGGTTAATGGCTGATTAAGTTAACGTGAAAGTAAATATCATACCAGTTTGATGTCAAATTACTTTGATCAGCCAATCAGAGCTCGGGTAAAAAGAAAGGACAACATATATAGATACATATGTAGGAAGGTTGTTGATGTGAAGTGCTGGTGTGGCTTGTGGAAAGGCTGCTGATAAAATTATAATTAAAATTAATTTATTTTAAAGCAAGAAATTAAAAAGGGAAAAGAAGCAACGGTTGAAACAACGGCCGTTGGAGTTTTAGCCCTAGATGTTTACCGCTGCAGTGTGGCCAGATCAAGTGTGTCGGAAGAAGCCAGCCGCTAGAAAGTTCTGGATGACGTCCCACGCGCATGCGTAGTGAAGTGTTCTCCCAACACGTGCTCGCCATACTTCTGCCCGTATGTGTTTTGAAGCTTTGTCCCACTTCGCTGAAGCAAAATGCGGTCGCCACACTACTCCCCCTCCAGTAGGATCTTTAAAGATCCTATGTAGTCGTAGAGGGAACTCTTGGTAGGGTGCCTTGTTGGGTTGGGATCTGGTCTTGGGGGCTTGAGGCAGGCACCTGTCCTTTTCAAATGTTGTCTGGATGTAATGGGTGGCGACCATCTTGTTAGCTTGCAGGGACACGATGGGTTGCTCAGCGATGGGTGTAGTCGCCGAGAGTACCTGAGGAGCTATTGGTATTGGGGAAGTAGTGACTCTTGCTTCAATGGGAGGTAATGACTGTTGGAGAAGGTTTTGAGGTTGGAGAGGTTGTGTTACCGAAGTTTGGGCGGGCTGCAAGTGGAGAGGAGTCGTTGCAGCAGCGTTATTGGTTTCTTCTAGGAAGAGTGAATGTTTCTGCTCGCAGGATGGAGGCAAGGGCTCTTCGTGCGACGGCGGTTGCTGGGGCAAGGGCTCTTCATGAGTCGGCGGCTGCTGGGGCAAGGGCTCTTCATGAGACGGCGGCTGTTGGGGCAAGGGCTCTTCATGAGACGGCGGCTGCTGGGGCAAGGGATTGTCACTGTGCACTGGGGTGGAGAAAACAGTTTCAGGGGGGCACGAGATGGTGTTTGAAGGAGGGTTGGAGCAGAACGATGAGGAGTCCAGGGATGAAGAGTCACTCAGAGAGCTGGAGAGAGAAGGAAAGTTGGCGCTTGAGTTGGTGTCTTCAACGTTATGGACTGTAGTCACCGGGGCAGTTGTTGTGACATTCATGTCACGGGGAAAAGCCGTCTGCTCCAGGTGTTGGAGGCTATTGGAGGTGGGAGTACAGGGATCACAGTGCTGAGATGGAGGTGGTTTGGACAATTCAACCAGGATAATCGAGGGTCTCTGATCAGCAATGGGCTTAGTTTCTGAGACTTGAGCTGTTCTTACCTGGCGTGACCGGCCAAATCGCAGGAGAAGTCGTTCTTTGAGCGCCGCATATTTTCCTGAAACTGGTGGGTTCTCTACAATGTCGAAGACGCAGAGAAGAGCCAGTTCATCCTAATTAACGATTATTGTGTTATACTTGAAATCGTCGTCGCTGGCGAAGTTTGCAAAATTAAAGGCAGCTTCCAGTTGGTTGAGCCACAATGGAATGTCTTTGGGCAAGAAGGGTGGAGCTCGAAAAATCAATTTTGATATTTGAGATGGGGTGAGTTCCATCGTGAATGTTTGAGATTCCAAGATTTGCCCTTGACGTTGGCCGTTAATTCTTCATTCGAGTCGTCCGGCTCACCAATTTTGTAGGATGGTTGTTGATGTGAAGTGCTGGTGTGGCTTGTGGAAAGGCTGCTGATAAAATTATAATTAAAATTAATTTATTTTAAAGCAAGAAATTAAAAAGGGAAAAGAAGCAACGGTTGAAGTAACGGCCGTTGGAGTTTTAGCCCTAGATGTTTACCGCTGCAGTGTGGCCAGATCAAGTGTGTCGGAAGAAGCCAGCCGCTAGAAAGTTCTGGATGACGTCCCACGCGCATGCGTAGTGAAGTGTTCTCCCAACACGTGCTCGCCAAACTTCTGCCCGTATGTGTTTTGAAGCTTTGTCCCACTTCGCTGAAGCAAAATGCGGTCGCCACACATATAAATATTAAGGTGATATTATTGGTGATAGGCATTAGCTCTCGACAGAAAAAGTATCGTCAATACGATCAAAAAAATATATTCACAATAACAAAATATCAGGTATAGAAACAGAGAAAGATTCTTTCAGCACTCTAAGATAAATATAGAAGGTGTCTTTATTATGGTAGAGGAACTATAGAGGAACATAAATAGAGTTTAGCGATAGACGAAGAAAGGTTCTGTCAGTAAAGAGGTAGAGGAGATATAAGAACAATGAATAAGATTCGCCTTTAAAGGCAGAAATAATTCTTGAGAGAAATCATATCTAGGAGCGAGAAGTCTGATCACATTAGTAAGTGTTCCGGAAGATCAGCGATCCCCACAGACACCTCAGTATCCATTAGGTTATAGATGAAACAATTACATAGCCCATATATACACCTCTCAACAAAGAAATAGCTGGGGGCATCCTGATGTATATAATCGTTTGTTATATTTAGTTTGTTTATTACAGATATTAATCTTTATTCTTTACATTAACTTCGTGAGTGACAAGGGGAGAGACTAAAATTATGAGTACCGTGTAAACAATTTGTGAAATATATATGAAAAAACAATGGAACAAATTAAAGATAAGTGGGGCAGGTATTGGTATTAAAAATAAAGAAGGCATTTCCTGACCACGAGCACATGTGCTTTTTAGATGACAGAGCGCCATCTAGTGGAGCAAAAATAAATTAAACGTTTATTTAACTTGCTCCGTGATATATGGCCAACCCAATTTCTTGATAAATCAAGAAAAGCCATCCACGAACGCGTTCTTTTCGCTCGTCAGCGTGGACTAGGCTGTAACCACTGCGAAGAAAAAGATTTTTGGTACCAGAGACTTCCTGAGAAACCAAGAAATGGGTATTTAAGACCAATTTTGCGTAAATACGCTTAACACGTGAAAAAACAATAGAAAAAAAATATATAAGTGGGTCAGCTGTTGATGTTAAAAATAAAGAAGGCATTTCCTGACCACGAGCACATGTGCTTTTTAGATGGCAGAGCGCAAATCTAGTGGAGCAAAAATAAACTAAACGTTTATTTAACTTGCTCCGTGATATTTGTTTAACCCAAATAAAAACATATTTTTGGTCGCAGTGGTTACAGCCTACTCCACGCTGACGAGCGCCAACAGCGCGAAACGCGTTCGTGGATGGCTTTTCTTGATTTATCAAGAAATTGGGTTGGCCAAATATCACGGAGCAAGTTAAACAAACGTTTAGTTTATTTTTGCTCCACTAGATGGCGCTCAGCCATCTAAATAGCACATGTGCAAGTGGTCAGGAGAAATGCCTTCTTTATTTTTAATATCAACACCTGAACCAATTATCTTTTTTTCTATTGTTTTTTTTTTTCATGTATTAAGCGTGTTTACGCAAATTTGGTCTTAAAACCCCATTTCTTGGTTTCTCAAGAAGCCTCTGGGACCAAAAATCCCAAAATAAACCCCAAAAACAAATATATATATATATATATATATATATATATATATATAATTTCAAATATTATGATCTAAATGTTTGTGTTTTCTGTGAGTTATACTTGCGAGAAGAGTTATAAAATCAAGCGTTTTTTTTTTGCCAAAGAGAGATAGATGTTTGAGCTAGTAGAGTGGTAGGTCCACCGACATTAGGCCAACAATCCCAGTGAAATGTGTTGCTGAACTGTACAAAAATAACTACACATTAATATCAAATAAATTTTAACTATTTTTGACGTGTTTGTTTATTTTTAAAATAAGGTAATTTTCAACTGCCTTTACTGGAATGGTGAAATAAATACTTTATATTTGCAGAGTTAGATCAGTAGAGAATTAATTTATTTTAAAAAGAAACATACACGTCTAACATACTATCGATTTCTTATAACATTTGCCTCGCTAATTCATCATATTAACATCGATGTATGTTAATAAATGCTGGGTATGATAAATGTTGTTATCAAATATCAATATATTAAACTGTTTTATTATTAAATATATATGCATTTATTCTTAAGATTTCATTTTATTTTATTTCAACTTAAAGCGTTATTTCCCTCTAGGGACACTAGCGCTGTCATACATGTATGCCTTTACATTTGTCTGTACATATATATACAATACTCTCAGGCCGTGAATGGATTGTCATATGATGTTAACAATGAGATAGAGAGAAAAAAAAAAACGAGGAATACAATACTTCAAGGCCGAGAATAGGATAGTCATATGATTTCATTAAGATTTCATTTTAGGTTCTGGTGGGGTTGAAGAGCATCGAGAAGGCGGAGCGTCTTTCCGACGAAAGGCTCACTAGCGATAATACTCTCCTCAAAGTGTTCCCCTACAAGAAACGCGCAAAGAAGATAGTGATTGAAAACCTCCCAATTGATATAAGGAATGAAGACGACGGATCTCCAGACAACTTCGCTTGGAAGAAAGACCATTCTGTGCGAATTCCTCAACATGGCAATTGAACATGTTGATAATAAAAACTCTATTATAACCAAAGGCCTATTCAAACTCAGGGTGGCGTGTTATATTCTAGACCTCCCTTCGGAGAAGTCTTCGTGTCTGAGGTAAATATATATATTTAATTTCTATTGTTTATTACTATAATTCTATCAAAATTTTAATTTCCTGTTGAAAATAAGTAAATTAAGTATGTTTCAATCTCTCTCTCTTTCGGCCGTGCGGCCACGCTACGCGTTTCCGGCATTGTAGATGGAATTGAGTAAGCCTTATGGCAAAGAGCCAGGTTCACGCTCGACGTGATGGTGATGATTCCATCAAGTAGGAAGTAGAACACGTTTTTATATAGACAGAAAAATATCGACGGGTATTCGTTTCAATGTACAGGCGATGGACAAAGAAGTAATTTCAACTATGTTGAGCGGGAACGATGCATATCAGGCCACAGAAAAATGCAAAATTGGGCGGATCGTGAGGCGGCGGAAAAGGATGGAGATTCTTAGTCTTTCATCCGGGTAACCCGGCAAAAGAGAAAAGGGTCTGACCCAAAAAACCAACGAGCCAAGATCGTGAAGTCGGACGCTTGTAGCACAAAATCAAGTGGGCATACACGAAGGGCCATAGTGAGGGTTCCCTGACCTTCGTCAAGAGTACCAGAGAGCAGCAAACGCTGAACAAGACCAGGTCTGAAGCAGAATCGGTTGACCAGTGATTCTACATCGAATGGTGCGCATACTTCCATCCCGTGCATTATATGGAGGCCTTGGAGGAGATGCTGGGAAAGGGATCAGTCTACCAGCTGAAGAAAATGTCTGGCCATGTTTTGGTCGGACTGGCGAGCATTGAGAAGGCGGAGCACCTGGTGGAGGAAGGATTCACTATCAACAACACCTTCCTCAGGGCATTCCGCTACAGAAAAAAGGCGAAGAAGATCGTAATCGGTAACCTGCCCATCGCAGTGATGGAGGAGGACATCGTCGGAGCGCTGCGACCTTGCTGTCGGGTTGTCTCCCTGGCCTATGAGGTAGGGTCATGTGACGGTTACACCTGGACCACCGGCAACAGGGAGGCCTTCATCCTTCTGAAAGAAGGACGCAAAATCAACTATCTCCCTTCCAAGCAGGTGATTATCTCCTGAGTAGAATTTAAACCCGCCCTCACTTCCAATGGCGTTAGGTGTAGCAAATATGACAGCTATGGACAACAACAGGGCCCAGTGTCGATTCTACCTCCTTACGGGCCCGTCAGGCTGCCTCGATGCAGATGACCCTCATACCAATAGCCCATAAAGACAAAATCCCGAGACTGCACCCTCCACCAGCATTCCTGGAATTTTCCAATGCCCTAACTGAAAAGTCAACTCATTATGCTGAGGATATGATCAAAGAGCTTTTTATAAGCTGGGCTCTCGCTCAGCCCCGCATCCCCTGGTTCATAACACAGAGATGACAGTATGGGCGGTCTTTAACAGCGAAGATAATTAGGATGTCCCAGTCAGCCTTACCCCGGATGAAAAGATCATTCTCGCGGAACTCCTTGACCGTGCAATAGCGACTGTTGAGGACAGTGACAACTATATAAGCCAGAGGGTATTCGAATTCAGGGCGGCTTCAGACGTTCCTTCACGCTCCATCGTTGCACAGTTAGATCAGTAGAGAATTAATTTATTTTAAAAAGAAACATACACGTCTAACATACTGTATTATCAATTTCTTATAACATTTGCCTCGCTAATTCATCATATTAATATCGATGTATGTTAATAAATGCTGGGTGTGATAAATGTTGTTATCAAATATCAATATATTAAACTGTTTTATTATTAAATATATATGCATTTATTCTTAAGATTTCATTTTATTTTATTTCAACTTAAAGCGCTATGTCCCTCTAGGAACACTAGCGCTGTCATGCATGTATGCCTTTACATTTGTCTGTACATATATATACAATACTCTCAGGCCGTGAATGGATTGTCATATGATTTCATTAAGATTTCATTTTAGGTTCTGGTGGGGTTGAAGAGCATCGAGAAGGCGGAGCGTCTATTCGACGAAATGCTCACTAGCGATAATACTCTCCTCAAAGTGTTCCCCTACAAGAAACGCGCAAAGAAGATAGTGATTGAAAACCTCCCAATTGATATAAGGAATGAAGACGACGGATCTCCAGACAACTTCGCTTGGAAGAAAGACCATTCTGTGCGAATTCCTCAACATGGCAATTGAACATGTTGATGATAAAAACTCTATTATAACCAAAGGTCTATTCAAACTCAGGGTGTTTTTGTGGCGTGTTATATTCTAGACCTCCCTGAATGTTATATGTACTGTACTCTTCTATCTCATAAAGTCTTTGTGAAAATTTATTTTAAATTACACACGTAATTAATATAATAGTTGGTTCGATGGATTTCATTAAGTCAAAGGCATTAAATCACTTACAATTCCAATATTTTATTGAAGATGTTTAGTCCGATTATGAATATTTTACATTTATTGTGAAGTGCGTTAGATAAATAAAAGAATGCTACTGGAAAAAATTTACGATTCGAAATATGACGTTTATGTTTTATGGAAATGGAAGGACAACACCAGTACAAGAAAGAGAGAAAAAAATAAATTTGTTCTGTGATAATGTATTTCTTGATTATGATATTCATCTCAATAATTTTCTATATAAAATGATAGAGAGAGAGAGAGAGAGAACTATATTGACACATTAATCCAATTAAAAAGAGCTTATGGCTCAGGAAGAACCAATTAAAACGAGGAAACAGCCAATATTTTAATAATCTTGTAAAATATAGACATCGTAGTAACATCGGAACATATACGAATAACTCTCAAAATATATCAATAAAGAAAATGATCCCAGATTTTAAAATGTTTCGCTCTAAAAAAGAATGTTTGAAAATACTTATATTCCCTTTTTGATGTTATCATTGAACAAGATCCGCTTTCTTCACTAATGGAACTCGCTAAATTGCAAGAAATTCGACCGTGAAGTAATATTAAGAGACTTTCCATTAACTGAGGTTTATAGAATATATTTTCATACTAATGAATTTTCTTAAACCACATCTTAATAAAAGTATCTAGAAACGTTTGTAAATGCGAGTATCTATTTGAAAAATTGTAGTTTTTGAAACCAAAAGCACGTACAGGATTATCCGTCATTCGGAAAACACTCGAGGCACATACGGATACACATTTATTATTTTCAAATATTTTATCTCTTGTTCGTAATTTATAGGCGCTGAGTCTTTATATTAAATATTTTGAATCCATTATTTAGAGCTTGTTAAATATTTTTTAGAATATTTATATAACTTTTATACATCATTAATATGTCTTGTAAAAGTTGAAATCTAGGGAAATACTTATTCAAATGTACACTGCGTGACACTGAAAATGGAACACCAAGAAATAGTGGCCAGAAAATTATGCAAATTTCAGGGTAGACGCGCCTAACCGAGTTATGCAAATGATGTAAAATGCGCAGCTCTCGTGCGCACATGGAGTAAGATATAAGGGAAGGAACTTGCAGAAAGGACAGTATTCGTGTCGTTATTTCTTCAAGGAAAATCATTGTAGAAATTTTGTTCTTGTGTCAAAAGACACATGTAATAGCAGAGAATGCCAGGTCATCGTAAACGGAGGCAGTTCAAGCAGACAGACGCTTTTACGAGGGGCATGGTGATCGGACTGAAAAGGGCAGGTTGGTCCATGCGTCAAATCGCAGCTGATACACACCTTGGTGCGTCCACGGTGCACCGACTGTGGAGAAGATGGTTGGAACAAGGAAATGTGGCAATTAATAGGAATGTCGGTGCAACCAGAGTGACGTCAGCACGTGTGGATCGGCGTATCCTTCGACAAGCAGTGGCGGCCCCACAAGCCACTTGTACCGCCATCCTGCAACATGTTCAAGACACCCTAGATCATTCCATCTCGACCAGAACCATTTCCCGTCGATTGGTTGCTAATGGCTTGCACTCATGCCGTCCGCTAAGAAGACTGCCATTGACCCCACCGAATAGGAATGGTGCCGGGCTAGATCGACGTGGATGCCGGAATGGCACAGGGTCGTGTTCTCAGATGAGTCGCGTTTCTGCTTGTCCAGTGATAGTCGCCGTGTACGCGCGTGGCGTCGACGTGGAGAAAGGTCCAATCCGGCAGCAATTGTGGAACGCCCCACCGTGCGACAACGTGGAATCATGGTTTGGGGCGCAATCGCGTATGATTCCAGGTCACCTTTACTTCGTATTCAGGGCACTATGACGGGCCAACGATACGTTGATGATGTGCTGCGACCGGTGACACTCCCCTACCTTCAGGGGGTACCCAATGCCCTTTATCAGCAGGATAACGCCCGACCGCACACTGCTCGTATTAGCCAACAAGCTCTGCAAGATATACAGATGCTTCCCTGGCCACCGTACTCTCCTGATCTCTCACCAATCGAGCACGTCTGGGACATCATTGGACGCCGTTTGCATGCCTTGCCACAGCCGCGTTCAGAAGACGAACTGTGGCAAATGGTTGAGAGGGATTGGAGAGCCATCCCTCAGGACGCCATCCATACTCTGATTGACTCTCTACCTAGACGTGTTGCTGCGTGCATCGCCGTCCGCGGTGGTCCTACTTGCTACTAAGCCGACGCCGTTCTCGCGCTGTATTATGACTATTATTTTGAAATAAATATCACTTATTGTTCGTCCCTGTCTCTCTCTGTCTGCCGAGTTTCTTCACTTTCTGGCCATTATTTTTTGGTGTTCCATTTTCAATGTCACGCAGTGTATAAATGTAAAGTTATTTCTTTTAAAATGTTCTCTTATTCACAAGATTCTGCACTTTTTTTAAATTTTAATTATTTGAAATAAGACTAGGAGGTTCTTTATACTCTCTCCTCTGTTGCCTATATAAATTTGAACTGTAAACAGGTCTACGGTTTGATGGGATATATATGTTTCGACCTGCGAATGCATACTCTAGAGCAGGGGGGGCGAACCTTTCTATATTATAAGGCCAATTTTCATTTTACCATTTTTAAGAAGGCCGCATCCATATATATATATATATATTAAAAATAAATAAGGTATCTCTTGACCACGAGCACATGTGCTTTTTAGATGGCAGAGCGCCATCTAGTGGAGCAAGAATAAACTAAACGTATATTTAGCTTGTTCCGTGATATTTGGCCAACCCAATTTCTTGATAAATCAAGAAAAGCCATCCACGAACGCGTTTCGCGCTGTTGGCGCTCGTCAGCGTGGAGTAGACTGTAACCACTCCGACCAAAAATATTTTTTGGTCCCAATGGCTTCCCGAGAAATCAAGAAATGGGTATTTAAGGCCATATTTGCGTAAAGACGCTTAACACATGAAAAAACAATAGAAAAAATAAAAGATAAGTGGGTCAGGTGTTGATATTAAAAATAAATAAGGCATCTCCTGACCACGAGCCCATTTGCTTTTTAGATGGCAGAGCGCCATCTAGTGGAGCAAGAATAAACTAAACGTTTATTTAGCTTGTCCCGTGTGTAGGCGCCATCCCGACCAGAGAGCCACAGATAAACAGATTATAAACGCACAGAATATAGAATCCGAGCTCCCCAGTAGAAGGAATACCCGGAAGACGACGGTACTCTCTGTTATATTTGTTGTTCACTATGATGATTTTGTTCTAATAAACACTACTAAATTATTTCATTGGATCCTCTCTTTCTTTTTCCCAGTAAGAAACGCCTACGGAAGCCAACAGAAATTCAGAAGTGGGATAGTCCTGAAGAAAATTGAAGATTCACTGGAATAATTTGGAAACGAGAAGGACGTGGCGCGGTGACCGATCAACGTAAGAGGAGTTGCATGGTATGTACGAAATTTAATTACCTATTCCTAAAAGTATTATTACAAGTCACCTCGGTAAAATATTATTGCAAAATCATCTCGATAAGAAAGTATTTTAAAGTAAATTAGTATTTTAAAGAAAGTATTTTAAAGTAAAGTGAAGTATTTTAAAGAAAGTATTTTAAAGTAAAGTGAAGTATTTTAAAGAAAGTATTTTAAAGTAAAGTACAGTATTCTAAAGAAAGTATTTTAAAGTAAAGTAAAGTATTCTAAAGAAAGTATTTTTAAAGTAAATTGAAGAAACAAATAAAAAGTATTATCGCAAAGTATCGCGGTAAAAAGAAAAAAAAAAAACTTTGCCTTGTTTATTTTTCCTTTTGAAAAACATGACTTACTTAGCGAAAGTAAGGAAATGCGATTTGAGCAAGTTGGCGTATGAACTCGGCGAGGTAGTACCGCCAGAGAGCAGGATCGTCGACTTAAAACGCCTTATCCTGAATAGTCAATCTTACGAAGAAGAATTCGCAAAGCAACTGTTGGAGACTCTGATCGAGGAACGGGAACAAACAGAACGAGCAGAACGGGAGCGAATGGAACAAACAGCACAAACAGAGCAAGCAGAACGTATAGAACGGGAACGAATCGAGGATCGGAAACGAATCGAGGATCGGGAACGAATCGAACGAAAAGAACAAATGGTAATGGAATTCGAGCTTGAGAAGCTGCGCATCCAGACTACACGCGGAAACAACGATACGTCTCGAAGTACCAGCAATGACGCACATTACGAGATACGTAAACTGATGCCCAAGTACGAGTCGAAGGACAATGATTTGAGTTTTTACCTAATTCTTTTCGAAAGACAGGCAAAGCGACTAGGATTGGATGAAGACCAATGGGCGTTCAGCCTCCTAGGATTGCTACCTTACGAAATGACTCAATTAATCGCTCGGGAGACAGAAGAACAAAGCGGCGATTATAGGTTCGTGAAAAGGTTGCTCCTAAAACGGTACAAGTTGAGCCCCGAACAATTCAGACAAAAATTCGAGAAGCACGAGAGATCTCAAAAGGGTTCCTGGAGAGACTTCGCTTTCGAATTGCGAGGATATTTCAACGAATGGATCGAAGGAATGAACGTGGAAAATTTCGACGCCCTAAAGGATTTGTCCGTCACTAACCAGCTAAAGAAAAAAGTTCCAAATGTGCTGCGTAATCATCTCATTGACGATTGGACCAAGTTAAACAACCCAGATGAGTTGGCGGATAAACTGGACGAGTACGAAAATGTTCGCACCGAGATGGGACCTCCGCATTGGAATGCGAAACACCTCATACCACCGTCGTTTCAGCAGAAATCTGCGAGATTCCCCAACCAAAGCGAAGTTAAAGAGACTAAACAAGGAACGAATGTTTCGGGTCAAGACGCTGCAAGGAACGAAATCAGTGAAACGTACCCTAACACCTTGAGGAGAATGGTCAACCGTGCAATCAGAAACGACAAGGGAGAACCGAAGTGCTTCAACTGCAATCAGTTTGGACACATTGCCAGAGACTGCCCAGCACCCAGGACTACGTTGACATGCCGAGGATGCGGTCAAACGGGACACAAGGAAAGGAATTGCACAAGACCCAAAGAAGGACTAAAAGTAGCCAACCTGGAAGTCGAAGGACTGAAGACTGTCCCGCCAGATGTATATTTGAAGGATGTCAAGATCGACAACAAGGAAACCGTGAAGGCAATGATAGACACCGGGAGCAGCAGTTGTCTAATGAGAGAATCGGTCGCAAGGAGGATCAGCGTCGACATCGAACCAGACTCGACTAGTCTGTACGGCATCGGTAACCAGACTGCACCAGCTGCCAGGACCGTTGGGAAGACGACAGTCGACCTGGAGATTGATGGCATCGTCGGAAGGGAAATCACTGTATTCATTGTCAACGATGATGCCCAACCCTATGACCTATTAATTGGAAGAACATGGACAGATCTGCCCTACGTATCCTTCGCCAGAATTGGTAAAAACTTGCATATTGGCTATTCATCCGAATTTCCGTTTGCTAATCTGCAAGAAGAAATCAAGTCGCGTCGCATCGAACTGAGAGCAACCGAAACTGTTCAGTTGGAGAGCGACTCCATTAACTTTACAAGTGCAATCACAGACGAGGTAAAGGACGGATATGTATTGTTCACAGGAGTAGATGACGCCTGTGTCGATTCCCTATTGGAAGTGGTCGACGGAAAGACGACCGTACCCATCATCTCAGCTGGCAAGGGCAAGTTGAGAGTAAGGAAGAACCAATGTGTAGGGCGAGTTGAACTACTGAACCTTGATGATATTGTTGTTAACCTGGACGTCGCAGAGGATTCGTTTCAGACTAAAAATGAAGAGAAGAGGGAAGGACAAGACCAAATGAAACGTAAGCGCCCCATACTGCCTGAGGACATCAACGTCAATCATTCTCTGACTTCGAAAGAGAGACAAGAAATCCTAGATGTAGTAAACGAGTATAGAGACTGTTTCGCTCTTGGCATGGAGGAATTAGGGTGCACCGATGTCACCAAGATGGACATTAAGGAGGTTGATGGAAGCAAGCCAGTCTGTCTGAGACCGTATAAGACGACTGCAAGTGAACGCGAAGCAATCAGGGAGATTGTCAGAGAGTGGAAGGACAATGGAATAGTCACGGAAACTAGATCACCCTACGCTAGTCCCGTCCTACTTGTGAGGAAGAAAACTGGAGATCATCGTCTGGTGGTAGATTATAGGAGACTCAACATTCAAACAGTTAAGGACAAGTTCCCATTACCAAGGATAGACGACCTTCTGGAAGGCCTAAGGAATGCGAAATTCTTCACCACTCTGGATCTGGCGCATGGATATTTGCAGATACCACTGACCGATAAGGCAAAATTAAAGACAGCATTCATCACCCCAGATGATACAGGTCAATTCGAAAGGATGATTTTTGGACTCGCCAACGCACCAGCTGAATTCCAAAGACTGATGCACACTGTCCTAGGTCCGCTGCTGAACAAGAAGGCATTCTGCTATCTCGACGACGTGATTATCCCGGCAAAGGATTGGCGGGAGATGATCGAAAGGTTGAGGGAAGTCCTCGAAAGAATAAGATCAGCGAAGTTGACACTGAAACCCTCTAAATGTGAGTTCGGAAGGAGGGAAGTTGAGTTCTTAGGGTATGTCATCAGTACAGGCGGACTTAAGCCAGGCCCAAGAAAGATCAAGGCGATAGAAGAATTTCCAGAACCCAAGAATGTCCACGACATACGACGCTTTCTGGGACTGACGAACTTCTTCAGACGATTTGTAAAGGACTTCGCGAGGAAAGCAGAACCGCTAAGCAGACTTACGAAGAAAGGTTCACAATTTGAATGGAAGGAAGAACAGCGAAGGTCATTTGGAGGACTACGAAAGGATCTGGTCGAATATCCGGTACTAGCCCATTACAACCCTGAACTCAAGACAGAAGTACATTGCGATGCGAGTGCTGAGGGATTAGCAGGAATGGTGCTACAGATGGACGAAGACTGCAAATGGCGCTTGGTCTACTGTGTGAGCAAGAAGACAACAGAGGCCGAGAAGATGTACCACTCAAGCAAATTGGAGCTGATGGCGATAGTGTGGACCTTGGATCGACTACGTCAGTTCCTCGTAGGAATCAAGTTTACAGTGGTTACAGATTGCCAAGCACTGGTCTACATGAACGCGAAGAAGACTACAAATCCTCAGATAGCGCGATGGTACAATCTGATTCAGGAATACGATTTCGAAATTCGACATAAACCAGGGGAGAAGATGGCCCACGTAGACGGAATGAGTAGAGCTCCAGTCGACGACCCTAGAGACACGATGGAGGAAATCGCGGAGAAAAACCTTGAAGTGTGCCTCACAATCACACCGGAAGAACAAATCTTGATGATTCAGCATTCCGACCCTGAATTGAGAGACCTGATCCAGATCTTTCGAAAGGACCCGTGTGATAGGACAGTAGGAGAACAAAATAGAATTAACGACTACAGCTACAGAAGAAAGTCCGGACGAGGAGCCAGAAGTAGAAGATACCCCCCGACGCAACCCACGACGTTCCTGCAACGCAAGGTTCAATCGAGGACGATTGAAATCCAGGAATGGCCGAATGTAGGCGCCATCCCGACCAGAGAGCCACAGATAAACAGATTATAAACGCACAGAATATAGAATCCGAGCTCCCCAGTAGAAGGAATACCCGGAAGACGACGGTACTCTCTGTTATATTTGTTGTTCACTATGATGATTTTGTTCTAATAAACACTACTAAATTATTTCATTGGATCCTCTCTTTCTTTTTCCCAGTAAGAAACGCCTACGGAAGCCAACACGTGATATTTGGCCAACCCAATTTCTTGATAAATCAAGAAAAGTCATCCACGAACGCGTTTCGCGCTGTTGGCGCTCGTTAGCGTGGAGTAGACTGTAACCACTGCGACCAAAAATATTTTTTTGGTCCCAATGGAATCCCGAGAAATCAAGAAATGGGTATTTAAGGCCAAATTTGCGTAAAGACGCTTAACACATGAAAAAACAATAGAAAAAAATAAAAGATAAGTGGGTCAGGTGTTGATATTAAAAATAAATAAGACATCTCCTGACCACGAGCACATGTGCTTTTTAGATGGCAGAGCGCCATCTAGTGGAGCAAGAATAAACTAAACGTTTATTTAGCTTGTTCCGTGATATTTGGCCAACCCAATTTCTCTTCCAAACTTGTGGTTTCCTTATTTCTCTCTCCCCACATTATTATCATATTGCCACACTGAAAGTCGACAGGATCATATCACATATATAGATATATATGTAGTAAACCCGATGTGGAATGTGCTGGGCAGTCGTGGTAGTGGGTGCGTGATGGGATTCCCGCACTGGGACAGCAAGAGACAGAGGCAGGTCTAGATGGTAACTCCAAGAAGGTAGAGGTAGACCACGGACGAAGGCAGCGGACCCGGGCGCCACGGATGCCCTAAGTCTACATCGCGGATAGGGGTGAGAGATCCGACCGACCGTAACGGGATCGCTCTGAAAAACAACTAACTGAATAACTCCTTTGTCCCATTTCTGGGCTCTTTATATAACTCTGGACGCCCGCATATGTGGCGATTCCTGATTGGCTACTGTAATCACGTTACCTTATGGCGCCAGGTTGTTTTCGTCTGGTCTTTGTCGTCTGGTTTACCTCCACCTTCTTTGTTTTATTGTCACTTCCATTGTTCGATACATATTTTAATATATAGATATGGGGTTATATAATAAATATCAGAAGAAGGTTGTGAACTATCTAACTAAAAATATACTACAGAATGTGCCCCCGGTGATGAAGGTTTGGTTGGGGGAATGACATGTAATGAATGATAACCTAACAAACCTATTATAAAAAAATAAAAGAAATAATTTGTATACAAATTAGTTAAAATTATTATAAAGTTACAAGTTAAAAAGAGAAAGATGTTGTAATGGTGGTGTATCAATGAGAGAAAAAAATCAAGGTTATAAAAATAAAAAGGCACAAAATGAATGATAAAAGATTAAGTATATAGTACAAAATGGTAAATATGGTAAAATGGATCGTACAAGGAAAAATAATTTCTTATTGCATAAAAGATGAGAGGAAAAAATGAAGTTAGTTTATTGACTGAACGTATAATGTGACGCTAAGGTTGAAAAGGGGAAAGGGGGTATCTGAGCATGTTTCTGCAAAGTATTATCCCAAGCATTCTGCAATGCAATGCGAACTTGTTCAAGTGAGGCATTGTTTTCATTAACAGAAGGCCCAAGATATTCCGTCTGCATCATTAGCTCAGACAGTGAGAAGAGATGGGAAGATTGATGGAGGTAAAAGGGAGAGGTAGAGGTAAAAGGGATCCCTGTTGTCCATAATGATTGTGCCCGCTTGAATTATGAGAAAAAAAAAAGTGAAAAGTTGAAAAATGGTGAATTGATATGATGAGTCGGGCGATGAGAAAAAAAATAAAAATATCGCGCTGAATATCCTGAACTCATTATGGGGATTGGGTATAACGAGGAAGGATTGTTCCAGTCGGATTAATCAATAAAAAAAAAACAAAAATGTTCGGCGAACTGGAATCCCTTGGAAGGTAGTTGGAGGTTTGAAGGATGTGGAAAAGGAGAGGTGGGTGTAAGAGATTCATTGCTGTCAATTTTGATTGTGTCCGGCTTGTGTGGTGAAAAGAAAAAGTTAAAAATGAAAAAATGATGAGCTGGACGATGAGAGGAAAAAAAAAAAAAAATCTAACAGGGTCTCCTGAGCTCACTGTGGGGAAATGTACAGCGAGGAAGGGTCTTCTAGTTAGTTTAATCAATAAAAAAAAAGAAAATGGCTGACGAACAATAATCTCTTGATGGATGTAAAAAGTTGGGAGGAAAGGTTCATGGGATAGAGTTAGAGGTTGTAAGGGAAGCGTCAAAAATAACATTTTGAAAATCTATAAGAAAAATAAAATGATAAGTGTTTTATCTGTTTAAGAAATATTATAAATATTGTTAGGTGTAGGTTTTTTTTTAATGGTGCCTAAAATAGTTGAAGTTGTAAAATGCTAAGTCTAAACATGATGAGAAAAAGAAAAAGAAAAGAAAAAAAAATGTATTATATTAAAGGTAATAATATATAAAGTGTTGATTGGTAGTTGAAGACATTAATAGACAAAATGATATTATCGATTAATAGTGAAATGTTTTATCTACATCTGTAAGTTAAAAAACAAAGTCCAACACCACAAAACTAGGTAAACTGTAAGTTTATTTACAAATAAATGAGAGAAAAGTTAGCAAATCTATTAAATGGGAAATATTTTGGGGCACAAATTAGTTACTAGAATAAAAATAAAGATAAAGGGGAGTAGTGGTGACACACTGATATAATATTATAAAACTACAAAAAACATATAAGAGGAGTACATAGGAAGGATAAATTTAAAGTAAACACACACAATAGCGAAAATAAATATTGGGGAAAGTTGGTATACTAGTTTCAGTTTTTTGTTACTTAAGGTGCCTTAAGTATTTACAACATAGTTTCAGGGATGTAATACAGGAAGGAGGAGAAGTAGAGATAATAAAAGTAAAATAAAATATAAAAGAAAATTGACTTAAGCAAAAGGTTTGCGATAGGTAGTGACGCAGTGAGGAATAAAGGAAGAAGGTCTGAATTGGTTTCTGCAAAGGACATCTCAGGAGTCCTGCCCTGCAATACGAGCTTAGAAGCGAAGTATTGTTTTCAGGGTTCAGCAATCTCAAGATGTTCAGTAAGTAGCATTAGATCAGATGGGAAGGTAGGTAAGTTGAAAGAGTAGAAATGGGAAAGGTGGAGTCAAGAGTTGTCTGTTGCCAATGATGATTGAGCTCGAATTAAAAGTTTGAAAAAAAAAGTAATAAAATGGTAAAATGATGGTTGTGATGATGATCCGAGCGTTGAGAAAAAAAAACAAAAAAAAACTCGAACTGGTCGCCTGAACTCATTGTTGGGAAATGTACAGTGAGGAAGGTAGAGCCAGCTGGTTGAATCAAAATAAAAAAAATAAAAGTTTGTTTGGCGATCAGGAGACTCTTGACTGCGGGAAATATGGAAGGTAAGGAAGGTAAAGGGTACTGTTGCCAATGATGATTGAACAACCCGACATAGTTGAATGTAATGAATGATGTTGTCGGTGATGGATAAAAAAAAAAGAAATAATCTTTGGATTTCCTGATCTCGTTATCGGGAATTGTATACCGAGGAAGGATGGTCCAATAGATGAATTAATAAAAATAAATAAAATGGGTGGCAACAGGAACCCTATGGGAGACTATGAGGTTGAAAGGAAGTGGGTTAAGGAGGTGTGAATAAGTGGTATAGGATGGGTAGATAGGATCGAGAGAGAGAGGCGTCAATATGAGAAAATAATAATAATCTAATAAAAAACAATGATATCAGAAATAAGACGATCTTAAGGTATTTTTAAAAATATATAAATGTTATATAAAAAACTCAAATGATGTTTAAAAAGCGTGAATTTGTAACGTTTTAGAATCTATATATGCTGACAGATGAAAAAATAGTCGAATAGTAGTATTCCAAATGATTGCTGATGGTCGAATATTCTAAGATATAATGACCAATGATAATAATAACTATATAATAATGTTGGTTTGGATTGTTTCTAATGGCTGAGTGGTCGAGGTATAGAAAAATAAAATAAAGACATATAGCATACAAATATAAAAAAGGTGATAGCTTGATGGATGGCATTGGCGAAGATGTTTTGTTCTAGTATTGATAGGGGGAATTTTCAAACGGGTTGACAAAACGATAAACTATCCTATAACATTATAAAAATAAGAATTGCTATAAAAGGGGTTTTATATAATTTTCCTATCCGTTTTAATCTGGCAGGTTATTTGGTGGACACGAAGATCTATCATACTGATGTGCCAAGGTACAGGCGTAGTGAAACTGGAGAGGTCAACATGGCCGCCATTGTGGGGGCTGTGGATGACACACCGCGCCGGTAATAAAAACAAACAGGGGATGACGACCGCTGTGCCGAATGGTTTCTCGAGCTTCTGGGATTCTCTAGGTGAAATAACCTTAGTTTCTCAGTAAGTTTTGCGTTAAGATGTTCAGACAAATTGTTAGATTGGAGATTATTAGCGGTGATTAGGATTATAAAATAATGAATTTACGAAATTTTTCTAAGATAAACGGTTATAGCGTGGGTACAACATTCGATAGAGATTCGTAATTAACAATTTAACACAGGCAGGAATGTAATGTAATGAGGTATGTAAATTTTATGGTATGATATTAAATTTTCGCATATTACATTTATAGTTGTATTTGTAATTGTGGGAAAAATGGGAGGCACATTATGAGATGAGATAATTTAAAATTGGTATTTATAAAAATACAAATCTAGGACTATTTTAAAACTTTTAAGTATTGAGAAGATATCAATTAAGATATTAATAGGTCAAGTAAAATAAAGAGCGTAATAAATTTAATTATTAATACTATGGCCATAAATAAGGTATAAAAAAATAACACAAATGAGTTTAGAAAATATGATTTGAGTAATTAAAATATAATATGATTTTTTATGTAAAATTTAAAGTTGCATATTTGGATAATGCCATTTTAGGTGAATTTAAGAAAGGTATGTAAGATTAGTAAATTGGCAAAAAGGGCGTGGTTGAATATTTTTAATAATAAAATTGAAAATGAATAATTAAAATTTATAATTTGATTAAAATAAAGTAAAAATGATAAAGGAGAGTGTGAAAGTTTTAAAATTTGAATAAAAATGAGATAGAAATGTTATAATTGCTTTTAAAATGCTTAAAGTGAAAATATAAGTATAAAATTTATGGGGAAAATGGCAGAAACAAAGTTTAAAGTACCTTGAAATGGCTGATGCTGGCTGGAGTTGATCTCTGGAGATGGCTGTTTGGAAGAAGGCTGCTTGTTGCGTGGGATCCGTCGAAAAGGGAGATGATGGCTTCCTCCGCACGAGGCACGGCTAGTCCCCGAATGGCGTCATTTAGGCGGCTTACTAGGTCTTCGCAGTGGGGCTGCATGTTGGTGAGGGCATCCGCGACGTGTTCGTCTTCGACCTCCGTCATCCTCTGCTTGTCCTCAGTCATCCTGTCGACTTTAAACGGATTCTGTAGTAAACCCGATGTGGAATGTGCTGGGCAGTCGTGGTAGTGGGTGCGTGATGGGATTCCCGCACTGGGACAGCAAGAGACAGAGGCAGGTCTAGATGGTAACTCCAAGAAGGTAGAGGTAGACCACGGACGAAGGCAGCGGACCCGGGCGCCACGGATGCCCTAAGTCTACATCGCGGATAGGGGTGAGAGATCCGACCGACCGTAACGGGATCGCTCTGAAAAACAACTAACTGAATAAATCCTTTGTCCCATTTCTGGGCTCTTTATATAACTCTGGACGCCCGCATATGTGGCGATTCCTGATTGGCTACTGTAATCACGTTACTTTATGGCGCCAGGTTGTTTTCGCCTGGTCTTTGTCGTCTGGTTTACCTCCACCTTCTTTGTTTTATTGTCACTTCCATTGTTCGATACATATTTTAATATATAGATATGGGGTTATAAAATAAATATCAGAAGAAGGTTGTGAACTATCTAACTCAAAATATACTATATATATATATATATATATATGAAAACACAAAAGAAAAAAAGATAAGTGGGTCAGGTGTTGATATCTATATATATAAAAATGAATATTTGTATGTTTGTCTGTTGGTTGGTCTGTATGTCCGGTATACAAATTCGCAGTAGTTCACTAATACAAACCAAAATTTCCATACATAGGTAAAAGAAAACGAGGATGACGATTGCTATTTAAAAATATATATATAAATCAATTATTAAAACTATATATTCAAATTATTCTAAATATCTCACGAGCAGCGCCCTTTAGAACGCGGTGGATCTGATGGCGGGGCGCGCCCATTGGCCGCCTGCGAGCACGTGGCTTCCCTGTGCGCGCGCATGCGCCGGGAAGTCACTTGCTCGCCGGCAGCCGACGGGAGCAGTCACTTGCTCGCCGGGAGTCAACGGGCGCAGACATTTACTCGCTGCCAGCCAACGGGCACATGTTTAATGTGTTTGAATTATACATTTAATCATGTAAACCCGGGCGTTGCCCGGGTCATTCGTCTAGTTAAAAATAAAAAAGGCATCTTCTGACCACGAGCACATGTGCTTTTTAGATGGCAGAGCGCCATCTAGTGGAGCAAAAATCAACTAAACGTTTATTTAGCTTGCTCCGAGATATTTGGCCAACCCAATTTCTTGATAAATCAAGAAAAGCCATCCACGAACGCGTTTCGCGCTGTTGGCGCTCGTCAGCGTGGAGAAGGCTGTCCCCACTGCGACCAATTTTTAATATCAACACCTGACCCACTTATCTTTTATTTTTTCTTTTGTTTTTTCATGTGTTAAGCGTCTTTACGCAAATTTGGCCTTAAATACCCATTTCTTTATTTTTCGGGAAGCCATTGGGACCAAAAATATTTTTGGTCGCAGTGGTTACAGCCTTCTCCACGCTGACGAGCGCCAACAGCGCGAAACGCGTTCGTGGATGGCTTTTCTTGATTTATCAAGAAATATGGTTGGCCAAATATCTCGGAGCAAGCTTAAGTTATTTTTGCTCCACTAGATGGCGCTCTGCCATCTAAAAAGCACATGTGCTCGTGGTCAGGAGATGCCATTTTATTTTTAATATATATATGTACGTTTTAATTAAAGGGATTTATATACAAAATTAAAATACATAATTTTCTTTGCAATTAAATATTTTTTTTTTTTTTTTCAAAATGACATACAATTAATAAATTCCAATAAATTTGACATTTGATTTTACAATCCAGAAAATTTGATGGGATTTCTGTGGTTGTTTATTGGATGACAAAAAATAAATATTTGGTTCAATTGACGTGGTACGTAATTTAAGTTCATCTTCCAAATGAACATCACTTATTTGACTTCTTAGGCGGGTTTTAATTTGAGTCATTTATGAAAATGTTGCCTCGCAGCAATATGTACTTCCAAAACATAAAATAAATCTTCGTGCGTGTTGTCTTAGACGAGGATAAATAACTGCAGTCTGCCATATTTCAATAGGATATTTTTTTGAATCGAATTTTAATTTAAATATATTATCTTCTCCTATCTCAAATAATTCCATTTGATATTCTTTGGGCGCTACGTCGATATCAACAAGGTGTGGTTCGAAAGTTAATTTAAGTGTGAGAACATGTTTTTCAATATCTGAGAACCTTTTATTATATTCTTCAATTGATATATTCAGAACAGAAACATACTCATCCAAATTTTGAAGGGAATAATTTTGCTCCATCATAATTTCTGATAACTTTGGAAATATTCTTTAGAAATTTCTAATCGGCACTCAGTAAAGATTTAAATAATAAAAGTCTTTTTCGAAAAGCTTGAATATTTTGCCACATTTCGTATATATATTTAGTTTTTCTCTGCAAGTTTAAATTAAATTAATTTTGCTTGCTTGTCATTTCACATAAAAAATTCTACAAAATTCTTTATCTGATAAATCGCAATATTTCTTTTGTTCTTCAAAATATTCAATTATTTGTTGACGCAGGGTGAATATTTTTAGCAAAACTTGTCCTCTTGATAACCAAAGTATTTTGCTATGATATGGTAAGTCTCCATGGAATGTGTCATTATCTGACAATATTATATCTCGAAATTGACGATGACGCATTGATTTTATCGAATAAAATTTACAATACTAATAATTTTTTCTAAAGTATCGTTCAAACTAGCCGACTTAGCACAGAGGTTTTGTTAGTTCAAAATACAATGAAAAGAAATTAAGTTTTCTAAATTAGCATATTATTTTTCTAATAACGAAATGAAACCGTCTCGCTTTCCTACCATGGCTGGTGCACCATCGGTACACACACATACTAAATTATTTATATTCAACCCTGCTTCGCAAATTTTTATTTTCAAGTTCTCCAAGATGTCTATTCCTCGTGTCCTGCCTGAAAGTGTTCCTAATGCAAGCAACTCTTCAAAACATCGAAAATCCTCAGTAATAGCTCGAATAAAAATAGAACCTGTGCTGAATCGGTATTGTCTGTGGATTTATCCAAGGCTATGAAGAAATATATATTTTCTTCTTCAATTATCTTTTTGTTTATGTTTTGCAGAACTGTTGTTTTATATTTGTAGCTAATTCGTGTTGTCGTTCGGTGATGGTTCCTCTTGAAAGAGGTAATTGTATGTATTTATCTACTTTTTCTGGATGTAAGCATTTGACCACTTCCAGAATACATTCTTTTATCATTTCAAAGTCGCTAAATGGTTTCCCCGTTTTCCTAGAATGTACGCTACTTTGTATGTTGCTTCCGTGGCATTATTATTTTGTTGAAAGAACTTATTGAAAGTTTGTTGTCGGTGAAACTTTTCATTTTTGAGTTATTGTAATATAGTTTTACGTGATTCTCCTTCAAGAATTGTATATTTATTATTCGAATGAGTCATGTTATGTTGATTAGCATTATTCTTTTTAATTGTAGTTATAACTGTACTACACAACAAACAAACCATTTTATCTTTGGAACTAATTAAGAAGAATTGTAATTCCCATTCTTCATTAAATAATCGATTCTCGTCATTTAGAGTTATTTTTTTGTTTTTTAGACACGATTTTAAAATTAAAAGATATATGAAAATGTATACATAAAATACCATGCCGCACATAAAATTGTATTTGGTAAATACGGAAGAAATGGACTGAAATCCAAATCCACATTTTTTTCATATAAGTTTACTTTCACAGAATATTAATTATATTAATAATTGTTCAACTGATTAAAAAATTTAAATTATGCAATGATTATAAAAATTGAAAATTAATTTATCCGTATTTTACCACAATACAATAGAAAACCTTGTTCGATGTTTGTAATATGTATTATCTTACAACTTACCTTATTAAAAAAAAAACCATTTAGTTAAGTTGATACAGTTACACACCGGCAATTACGTTGCCTCGACGTTACTTGGACGTTACGTTTAGTTTTAGTACTAGTGTTGACCACAAATCGGCGCTGCCGATATAGTGGTATAATTATGTACTTCATTTTTAGCACGACATTTGAATTACTTTTAGAAATTTAAATAATTACTTTTACTCTATTAATATATTATATTATATATATAATATGTTACAAACTATGTAAATTTAAAATGATTTTTTAAAGTTAAAAGTGCAGTCGTTAAGAATATAATTTAAAAAAAAAATTAATCTCAAGAAGTTTATTTTGTGAACTCTTGAGCAAAAGAATACATTAAATTTAGAGTAAATATAGAATTTAGCAATTAATCCTATATTACAATTTACATATTTATAAAAATTATATCTAACTTAACCTAACCTACTCTAAAAAAGAGAGAAAATATCTTTTTTTTACGGGGCTGCTAACCAAAATGAATGATTTTTGAGCCCCGAAGGACGCATAAAGCGGAATGTATACAAAGCATAGTTGGGGGGCCTGGGAATGGGTGGCCAGGGATCATCGCCAGGTGAGGCCAGGAGAGCCAGGATGTAGAGGAGGACCGGGGGGAGGGGGCAACGGGGAAGAGTTTCTTGAGAATCCGGGCTAATTGGCCTACAAATAAGGTCTTCTAGCCCTACTATGGCTGCAGAACGCGAACTGGTGGCAAGGGATCCTAGGATCTGGCAGTGGAGGTGTCATCGCAGGGGGGAGGAAGCTAGAGAGGTCAGGGAAACAGCGCCTTTATGGGTGAGAAGCATGGATGGAGGCCAGTTGAGGAGGCAGGAGGTCCTGGAAGCCTAGAACTTGAGGGCTCTAAGCTTCAAGATGGGGCAGCTTGAGGCTCTCGCCTCGTGCTTGTCTGGGAGGCCCTTGGCACAGCAGTTGGCGCACTTGGAAGTGTGCCGGTCGGCAACTGAGGGGCAGGCACGGCCTTCATGGCCGCCTTCACCGCAGTGGGAGCTCTGGTGCATTGGGCAGAGTTGTGGCCGAAGCCACAACAGCGGAAGCAGACTCGTGCGCGGATGGACTCCTCGAAGTTGAGGATCATACCATCCACCACGATCCTTCCACGATTGCCCAGAGCTCTGAAGGTCGTGAGGTCCACCTCGATGAAGGCGGTGCAGGTCCCGTTTCTGGGTGCAGAACGATGCGCCACGCGCACCACCTTGTCCCCAGGGAGTTGGCTGACAGCAGGGGTTTCCAGCAGCGTCTCTTCAATGGTGGAGTTGGATGTTTCCTCATCCACTTTGAAGAGGCAGATGCGAGGCAGGATCACCTTCTGTTGGCGGACCTTCATGCCATCCAGCTTGTTGGCCAGGGAGGTGGTAACAGCTGGGATGGTATCGGGGTTGCTGGAGTGGAGGACAAGCTTCCCTTTGGTTCGCAGGGAGGCCCAAACGCCTTGGGGTAGAGTGTGGGCAGCGCGGACAGCTTTAAGCATTGCTCTTGGGTCAGCCTGTGGGTCATCAGAGATGACCACTGTGTGGGCCGCCGATTTTTCCCCATGGAGGACCACTTGGGCGGCCGCAGGCTTGGGGACGCGGGAGGGCGAAGGTTTTGCGGGACCATTGAGGTTGGTCCTCTTTGCGGGCGGGTAGGGAGCCTCAGGCTGCTTCCTTTTGGTTGGAGCGGGAGTGGCGGGCTTGGTGGGGTCAGTCATAGTGCTGGTTTCCTTGCAAGAGGGAGAAGGGCCGGTTTGTGTGCTGTGGCAGGCTGTCTGTGGCTTGATTTCGTCCAGTTCCTTAAAGGACGCGAGGGTGCCAGAGAGGTTCTCTACCTCGGCAATGAGGGCCTTGATCTGCTCAGACCGTAAGTTGATGAATTCCATTAGGCTTTGGAGCAGGTAAAATCGGGAGGTAGGGTGAGGATTCTGAAATTTCTGCTCGAAGTTCTGCTTCACCTCTTCGTTCTCCATCTCCAGTTGGGCGAGGGTTACGATGGGCTTCTCGGCCTTCTTCTTCTTCTTCCTAGAGGGAGCCATGACTGGTACGTCAATCGTTGTAAGAAAAAAAAATATACATATATATATATATAATATATATATATATATAATATATATATATATGATACTATTCTAAAAAACAAAAACAATTCATTTATATATTTAAAGTGGCGCCATCTGGTGGCCAAAGAATAACAGAGTTATTTTAGAAAGATGATTGAAATAAAATAATATTTACAAAGATTTATATTTATGACATTTCTATAAATTTTTAAAATTTATATAACATTTCCCCCCTGTAAAAAGACTTATATAAGGTGTCAAATTAAAAGGAAAATAAATTACAAAATAGAATATAATATTAAACAATAAAAAATCAATGTCCAAAATCTTCTGTTTAATTAGTTTGTTTATAAACAAATAATGTTTTTAAAATATGATGTATATAATAATTATGTATGAAATAATAATGAAAATCAGATACAAAAATTTAAAGGAAGACAAAAAGAAAAGGTATTTAAATTAAAGATTGTTAAGCAAAAGAAAATAGCCTATTTATACACAGTGCATTGAAATTAATTGTTCTAAAAATAGTAAAACTTACATTATGAAAATAATAGAGTATTTAGATAAAAATCAAATATATTTTGTAGGTAAAAGTGCTTGTGTTGAAATTAGTTCTTTATTTTCCATATCTAAAATATGTTCTTCCTGCAAAAAACATGGGTTGTCATCAATATCTATTAATTTTTGGTTAGAATTTTGGGTTAAAATTAAGTTATTTTCTATGTTAGTGTTATTTTGAAGTAAAAAGTCTGTTTCAGGATAAAATAATTTAAGTTTATTAGAATGTATAATTTCAGTTTTCTTATTTTGAGGTATATTAGGCTTATCTATTTCATATGTTACTGGGGAAGGCTGTTTTAAAATTTTAAATGGACCTATATATCTTTAGGTTAATTTACCTGTGTTTGGATAAATAAAAGTTTTTACCAATACTTGATCTCCTACTTTAAAAATGGGTTCTGGATGTTTAATGTCATAAAGCTGCTTACTATGTTCATGTGATTTTATAGTTCTTTCAATTGATAATTTTCTTGCATTTTCTATTGGTGTATGTTTTTCAGTAGTATGTTCTATATACTGTGGTTGTATTCCATAGTATAAGAATTTAGGAGTGAAGCCTGTTATGGTATGTATTGTTGCATTATAGCTTTCAGTAATTTTAGGAATGTATTTTGTCCAAGGAATTTTTAAACTACTATTGTATTCACATCTTAATCTATTAATGATAGTGGAATTTAACCTTTCTATTTTGCATTTGTTTCTGGATGATGTGCACTGGTGAGTAGATGCTTAACATTATTTTTTTCTAAAAAATGTTTAAATTTATTGCTAAGAAAAGCTGCATTTCTGTCAGTTATTAATATTTCAGGTTTATTAATTTGGAATATGTTTTTTAAACAGGTAATATAAGAATCAGTTGATACAGTTTTAGTTGGAAAAGTCCATAAGAATCTACTATGATGGTCTACTATCATATGAATGCTGTGTTTTGGTGTCCCATAATTGTGTAATCCTCCCATTGCATCAAGAGAAAAAATGTGGTTTGGGTGTGTGGCTATTGGCATTTGTTGTAAAGGTCCATAAATAATCCTATTGTCTCTTGATTTATTAAATTGACATGTTTCACAGTGTTTTGTGAAATTAACAATGTCTTTTGTTATATATGGCCAATAATAATAAGGAAATAGTATTTTTGTCATTTGTGTTGTACCAATGTGTCCATGATTTGTATGTACTTTATGTAATTATTTTTGCCTAAATGATTGTGGTACATATGCCCTATTAAATCCTTTTTTTCTAACTATGTAAATGCCATTTTGAATTTTAATTGTATTGCTATTAATATGCTCTGTAAATTGGTGTTCTTTTATTTCATTTATTGTTAAATAGTGTGAAACTGGTTATCTAGATAACATATCTGCTTCTATGTTGTGTAAACCTTTTATGTGTTTTATATCAAAGTCATACTGTGAGAGAAATAATGACCATCAAAATAGTCTTCCCTGTGGGTATTTTACATTTTTAAGCCATTTTAGAGGTAAGTGATCTGTGTGTAAGGTGAAATGAATGTTGTGTATGTATGTGTGAAATCTTTGTACTGAATTTATTATTGCTAATGTTTCAATTTCTGAGGCAGTGTATTTCTGTTCATATGGGTGTAACTTTCTAGAAAAATAACCTATGGGGAGTAAAATGCCTTGTTCATCAGGTTGTTTAAGGACACCTGATATTCCTAGATTTGATGCATCTGTGAACAAATGGCATGGTTTTGATGGATCATAAATATGGAGTACAGGTTGTGAAACAAGTGCATTTTTAAGTGTTTGGAATGCTCTTTATCACTCCATAACCAATGAGCATTTTTTATTAAAAGATCATTTAAGGGTGCCCTAATTTGTGCATAGTGGGGGATAAATTTATTATAAATATTAATGGTGCCTAGAAATCTTTGTAAACTCTTTATATTATATGGCCTATTTAATTTCATAATTGCTTCAAGATTTATGTTATTTGGTGTATATATTTTCCTGAATTAATAGTATATCCTAAGAAATTTATTTCTTTTTGTAAAAATTTGCATTTATTAAGATTGAGTTTTATATTTTCCTGTTCAAAAATATCCAATATTTCATCCAAATGCCTAATGTGTTTTTCATAAGTTTTAGAACATATAACAATATCATAAAAATAATTTAAGGCATATTGTATATTATGTTTTGCAAAAATTGATTTTATAATTCTCACAAACTGTGAAGGTGCATTCCTTAAACCATATGGAAGTCTATTCCATTCATAACATCCTGATTGTGTTACAAATGATGTTTTATACTTATCTTTTCCATCTATGGGTATATGCCAGTATGCATTACTAACATCAAGAATAGTATATATTTTTGACTGAGATAACCTATCTATAATTTGTTCTATAAGTGGAATTGGTGTATGCTCTGGGATTGTTTTTTGATTAAGTTTTCTATAATCTATACAGAGTCTTGTGGGGTGATTTGGGGCATCAGATTTTTCAGTCACTAATAATGCTGGAGAACTATAGGGGCTAGATGAAGGTCTAATAATGCCATATTTTAATAATTCAAATATTTGCTTTTTAATTTCTGTATTATTGAAAAAAGATGTCCTTTATGGCTTTTGTGCGATGGGAATATTATCTAAAAGAGATATGCAAATTGGCTTAGTTTTTATGTAACCTATATCAAATTTATGCTTAGAGAAAACATTCCGGTATTTATGCAAAATATCAACAATGAAAATGTTGGATTTATATCTATTTTACTAAAATCTATGTATGAATTATAATTGGTAATAGTGAATGGCTTTTGTATTCTACAAATTGAATTATAACCAATAATGGGGTTTAAAATATGATTATTAAGTTCAACATTTGCAATTGGTATATTAAAAGAATTAAAATTACTTAATGGGTCAATATTTAAAAGAGATGAATTTTTAATATAATATGGGTCGGGAATACATAGGGTGGTAACAAAGGAATTATGATTATCAGTTATAGGAATAAAAGAGTATTAAAATTTATAATTTTGAAAAAGTAGGCGTTTTGAAAAATCAATTTGTAAACTAAATTTATAGAAAGTTGGCAAGCCTAGGATAAGGTATTCTATTGAACTATTGCAAACAAAGAATTATTGATATTTAGTGATTTTTCCTAAAGTAAGTCTAACCAATATTTTGCATAATGGGTAGCTAAATCCTTCTACCTGACCTATTCTTTCATTTGGGGAATTATCTAATATTTTGTAATGAATGTGATTTAAATATTTTAAGGGCATAATGGAGATAGATGATGCAGTATCAAGTACACAAGGCAGTGATACATAGTTTATGAGTACAGAGAATAATAATAAAGTTCTACCTGGGTTTAGAGGTTCTGAATGGGTATTAGTTGGCAGTTCTTTTTCATGTTTGTTGAGTGGACAATCTCTGTGGAAATGGTATTGATTGGGCAGTTGATGGGAAGAGCAGATCTTGCAGGGGTAGGGTGGTAAATTGATTGTTCTACTGGATGCTTCCTGGTGATGAGCTGTGGTTGATCTTGGAGATGACCTTGGAGGTGGCTGGGATTGTAGACTTGGAGGAGAGTTGGGGTTAAACCTTGACCTTGCTGGGTAATATGATCTAGTTTGAAAATTCTGCCTATTATCATTACTTGTGGATGGTTGCTGATTATCTGAGTTATATTTACATTGTGCTTCCTGTTTTTCTTGATTGGTAGAGTATTTTAATTGAGTGGTTATTTTAATCCAATCTGAGGTTTCCTCAACTCTTGCTGTAATTAAATATTTATTTAGGTAATTTGGCATCCCATCTGTAAGAGCTTCTAATAATAGGGGTGCTAAGGAATATTTTTCGTCAAAATAAACATCAAGATCATCTTTATCATTATATTTTAAATTTTAGAATTTACTAAATAGATTAGAATCTTTAACTGTAAAATATGAAAGTAATTTTTGTTCTAGTTCCCCCCAATTATCTATATCTTGTAATTGTTCTATATAAAAATTAAAAGCTTCTCCAACAAGATAATTTGAAATATTCTTTAGCTTATAGTCTTCATCAAAATGGTTTTGTTGGCATTTTTTGTTAAAGAACTTTATCCATGAAGTTATATCAAAACTTTGTCCATCATATTTTGGTAAATCAAAATTATTTGTAGAAGATTGTTGCTCAGTTGGCTTTTCTATTTTCGGAGGCATTTTTGAAAATCAATTATTACTAGGGAAATCCTGTCGGCTAACTGTTACAAACTATGTAAATTTAAAATGATTTTTTAAAGTTAAACGTGCAGTCGTTAAGAATATAATTTTAAAAAAGAAAATTAATCTCAAGAAGTTTATTTTGTGAACTCTTGAGCAAAAGAATACATTAAATTTAGAGTAAATATAGAATTTAGCAATTAATCCTATATTATAATTTACATATTTATAAAATTTATATCTAACTTAACCTAACCTACTCTAAAAACAAAAACAATTCATTTATATATTTAAATCCACCATCTGGTGGCCAAAGAATAACAGAGTTATTTTAGAAAGATGATTAAAATAAAATAATATTTACAAAGATTTATATTTATGACATTTCTATAAATTTTTAAAATTTATATAACATATATATATATATAATATATGACATTCGTATTAGATATTTTCAATAAAATAATGAAAGTAATTGAAAACTGCGAAACAAAAATTATAATTTTGAATTTATGAAAAGGCCACAACTTGGGCAAGAAAAGGCCCCATGCGGCCTTAAGGCCGCACGTTTGCCACCCCTGGTTTAGACCATCCTTCCACCGATCCCCATAAGAATAATTAAAAGAAAGATATTGAACTCTGGTCAAAATATAGGTTTTCCACTATGACCCCAAAAACCTTCAAAGTTGGTGATGGAAGCAATTCAATTTACCAACCCGCGAGATATCAATTGCCCAAATTATTCGGGCAAGATCATGGAGCCAGGTTTTGAGTTTTAAAAGATATAATACTTGATTTCTTATAAAGATATATATATACTCATATCCAGGTTCCCCTAGAGCGCATAACCTCAACTAACCGGATTTTAGAAAGGGATAAAACTGAAAATAGGGATTATTATTCTCCATCAATAAAAAAAATATAAGAATAAATAGGTATATAAGAGAAATGAAAGGATCAAACCAACACGACAATACACCTGTTTTTTTTTTCTTTAGCCATTTCGAGACCAATTCAATCAACTAATAAAATTTTAAAATCATCAAATATTGCTTTTTAAATTATCTCATAGCAACTATTTAAAAAATTAAGGCATCTCTAAGTATTTAAAGGAAAATATATTAGAAGAGATAATATGATGCAGTAAGTGTGTGTGATTGATGCCGTTGTGGATTTATTGAGGACCAAAACGAAAACGTCTATAAAAAATATCGTAGAGGCCTTTGAAGGTCGATGAAAAAGGGCCATTTTCTAACAAACGAACTATTAAAAAAGCAAATTAGAAGATTTGAGAATTGAGTTTATTTTATTTGAAATGGCAAGATTTCAAGCTGTCGCGCGTTTCATGAAGATAATTGGCAAGGAGAGGCGTGCAACATGCATACAATCTATACTAAAAAACATCGAAAATAAATATGAATTTGTACCTATATAGGGTTTAGGAGGAATTTATATATAATTATCTTGGTTAGGAGCCTCAGCAATTACAACATATACAACGCAGATAATTCCATAAAATTGTATTTATTATTATTTTTTATGTATCTAGCACGGTTCTTTACGGACCCGTTAGCCTGAAGAAGCGCAACCGCGTGAAAGCTTGCCCTTTCAAATGAAAAAGAAGTTATCTTTTCAAATATTTCCCTTTTTTGTATCAAATTTATTTATTAGCAAATATATTTTCACAAATACGAATATTTTATATTATGCATATATTTTTAATTTTAAGACAATCCTTGTATGGGGGTATTCTTGGTTGAACCTTCGAGTTATGTTAAAGATTTTAATTGTACTACTAGCCTTTAACTGCAAATTTTCCTAATTGACCTCACTACCTAGTTTCAATTGACATTCAATCGAGAAAGTGACGAAGTTATTATATTTTTAAAATATTTACTAATATTTTTATATAACAGCACATTCCATATCTAATTAATAAACCTTTTTAATGAAGATTATTTTATTTTTCTTGATTTAGAGTCTTGCTAATATGCACTTTATAGGTGAGCTAATTTCAATAAAATTACTTTGGAATTTTTGAGACTTTATTATAAACAAAATTTATAGTTAATATAAACAGATTATATTATAGAAAAAATCACGAATAATTAATTATATCCTACAAAATTTATCAACAGCCAATACCATGAACCAACAACTTCACTTCAAATCCCTCTTTAAATATAAATTTTATTTACAATGCATAAATTCGCTCCGTTTTTCAGGGTGAAAAAAAAATGAAACATTTACATTAAGTCCCTGTTAAATTATTAATTAGCAAATTAACGAATGAAGTAGTTAATATGTTTCATTTTGTTTTATTATTCATTTGAAAATAAAATCACCATATATTACTATTTATATTAGAAAATGATAAATAAGACATTTCATTATTTACCCAAAATCCCAGAGGCCCAAGATTTACCACGGGCAACACTAGTTTCTATTGAGACCGATGAATTGAAAATTCATCGTGAAGTCATTTCTTTATATTTTCAAGTTAGTGTTTTTGCCCTTTTAAAAATATTCCCTTAGTGTCACGTTTATATTCGGAAAAATATATAATAAACTTTCAGAACCTCAGAAATAACACATATCTATATTAAAACGAGCGTAAATGAAATATAATATTACTTTGTATAAATATCACCTGTTGGGAAGGAATATAAAGAAGGAAATATACCCACATATCTATAAAAAAGGGGGGACATTTATCTTTCGTATTAAATAATGTGAAAGACTGATTGAAAATATTTAATTGCAAAACCCCACATTTCCCCATAACCTTATATAACAAGCTGTCAAATATTATCAATATAAACTTAAAGCGATCTATTAATTAAAATTATTACTAATTCCCAGCGCTACTTTTCAATACATGGGACAGAAATTAAGTTCTATACACCTCAGTAAAGTCATTCGGAAGGTTCACCATTAGTGAGCAAGAGCCCTTCCCTTCTTATTTTTTAATTAATAGAGTATACATATGTAGTAAATTTTTAATTATGTGTATTTATATGAAGTAGACCTAAAATTAGTACCATTTTTTAATCAATAGTCACCTGTTTTATCGGCTCTGGTTGTTTCCACATGACTTTGGACGCAGGGATCTCCGGGAATGTGAGCATTGACGAGAATGGTGATCGGAACGTGGACTACTCTCTGCTTGACATGGACCCGGAGACCGGAAGTTTCGAGGTATGAACGTCACCCTAAATGTTTAATTAAGCTTTCATTTGGAAGTCACTTCAATAAGAATATTTATTATATTTTGCTAGTGTGTCGCTATCAAACTCTTCATGCCCATATATATATGTACTTAATTTATTACGAAAGGAATAACATATTTGAAGCAACTCGATTTCTTTTGATGCATAATTTTCTATATAATACCAAATACTATTCACATTACAAAATATATTTTCTATATATAATTTGAGACATAAAAATATATATATAAATATTAAAAATAAAGAAGACATATCCTGACCACGAGTACATGTGAGGGTCAATTAGGTTTCAAAAATAAATGAAAAAAAAAAGGTAATTTATACAATATATTATGAGTGAGGAGGGCTCCACCATCTTGATAGGGTCCTCCTCCAGACCAGGAAGGGGTCTTCTTGCACCTCCCGTAAGTCCAGGGTCAGGTAGTGCCTATATATACGCGCCTTTGCAGACGCGAGGGTGGTCAGGGCGTCGTCCTCCAGGCCATACCCGAAGATCCAGTCCTGCAGGTCAGGGGGCTGCTGATTTATGGTGAAGGCCTCCACGATGACTTGCCTGATCCGCCTACAAGACCAGTAGCGGTGGGCCAGTGACAGGTCTCCGGACCCACAGGCGGTGCAGGACTCCCGGGCTGAGGCCGGATGTGGAAGGGCGTACAGGGCCAGCCGCACAGCAACGTCAGCAATGTGCCTGAGAAGGAAAATCGCCGGAGAGAAGTCCAGCCGATGAAGATGGGGATGCTGACGTGAGGGAAACACCCTCCTAGCAGCAGGGTGATGGGTAGAGCAGTCAGGCGTGGGCGCTCTAACATGCGGCGAGCGGTGCGGGTGGTCAGTCGCTGGAAGGGCGTAGCCGTTCCGCGAAGCACGATATCCTCGCCGATAACGTTGACCCGATAGGAACCGCGGCAGTTTTCTTCCAGGAGTCGACTGGTGTTGCCTCGACAGAGCAGCTTTGTCTGCGAAGGCAGCGCGGGTGTCGCGAAGATGGGGGGACCCATGGCCGATGAGGTCTCCTACCCGCGCTCCCACCCATTGTGAGGCGGCGAGGAGATCGGGGGGACGGAGAAACCTGCAGCCCCTGATGATGGAAAGGCCTAGAAGCCGATTCGGCGGCAGCACCCTGTGGTTCAGAGCTAGGATCTCCGAGGCGGCCCCCAGAATCCGAGCAGCCGTCGACGTCGAGCTGGTAGCTAGGTCCCGGGTGGAAGAGGAGTCAGCCAGTCACCATTTTCGGAGAGCCAAGAGTAGGCGCTTAGGCCACCACGCAACGCAGTCTTCACCCCCTTGATGCAGGTCAACCGCATCTGCGTGCCGAGGTCAAGAAGGCCAAAGCCACCCAGGGAGACGGATCTAGATAGGAGGCCAGCAGGCAAACAAGCGGTACGTTCGGAACCCCAGAAAAACCGCACCAGACGGGCCAGCAGCTTGGAGATGGAAGAGTCGGTTGGAATATATCCATGGTGGTGGTGCATGATGGAGGAGAGCGCCAAGCAGTTGGCGGCTCTGGCCCGAAGACGAGGGAGAGCCCGCGGATGAGGGAGCCTATCTTCGGAAGGCCGCGTCCACTAGATCCAAGAGATGTCCTTCCTGCATGGCGGCTGACGCTCTGGGCCGGATGTCACAGCCCAGTATCCTCAAACTGGTGTCAGTCCAGGAAATATCTAGGGGAGAGTCGAGGCGGGCACGCCAGGCGCCGCACCAGAGGCACACGTTCTACCCGAAGTTCACCCGGATCCCGGAGGCGCGCTGGAAGCCCTGGAAGATGGAGGCCACCTCACCAAAGTGTTCCTCCTGGTGAAACATCAGCACGATGTCGTCGGCATAGGCGAAGACGTTGCCCTCGCCTAGGGCAGTCTGTCGGCGACGCAGGAGCGAGGCTGAACAGCGCGGCGCTTACGGCGCAGCCCTGTATCACGCCGCTTAGAAGTGGGAAGGCGGCAGTGTGGTGATCTCCAATCCGGACAGACGCGTTCGCCCCGGCGTAGAGGAGCTGGATCCACCTGATTAAGGCTGGCGGCAAGCCCAAGGAAACCAGGAGCGACATCAGGAATCCTCTGTCCAGGGAGTCATAGGCGGACTCCAGGTCCACAGAAACAACCGCAGTTGCTATTTTCTACCTCGTCCGTGATCCGAGCGATGTTCCAGGAAGTAGACTTCCCCGGGATAGCGTAGGTCTAACTGTCAATTGCCAGTGTAGGAAGGTGAGGCCTGAGACGCCGTAGAAGAATGGCAGCGAGGAACCTGAAGTCTATAAAGGGCAGGGTAATGGGACGGAAGCCAGTTAGACCAGGACCGCTACGAGCCTTGGGGACCAGACAAATGGAGCCGCGGCGGGTAGATGATGGCAGGGCGCCGCGCACCAAGGAAACTCCGAACACCCTCCACAGAAGAGCCAAGAAGAAATCTTCATAGGCGGAGAGGAGTTCGCAGATCAAGCTGTTCCATCCTGGAGCTTTTCCAGTGGAAAGCGTGCGGATGGCTGCAGCGATTTCCTCCCTGGAGATGTCTGACCGGTGTAGAGGATCGTCTTCTTCGAGGATGATGAGAATGGTGGTTCCCGCGATGAAGTTGTCTACATCGGCAAGGTCGGCTGGGTCTTAAGCGAAGCGGTGCCTGAAGAAGGAGAGCGGCCTAGAGCGTAGCTCGCGGTCACCCATAATCTCACCCTCTATATCCTTGACGATGGTTGCTACACATCGGCGAAGGCGGAGCGCACGTCCGAGGTCTGGCAGCGATGGATAGTCAGCCTCCGTCGACTAGGCCTCGAGCCTGGCCCTGATGTAACGGCTGGCTCGGGTAACGTAGTTGTTGAAAAGAAAAAAAAATGACATGGTTTACCAGCCGTGTTCGCGCAATTCGCGGGAATGTAAAATAGACCAAAATTGGCATAAAATATATCTTTTTATTTTGCCTCTCTGCAAAATCTTGATCTTAACAGGTTTTATTTACATATATACATTCAACTTTAACTTCTCTAGCTTTAACTTTAACTATCTTGAGTTCCCTTAACTTCTCTGAGTTCTTTAACTTCCTTGAGTTCTTTAACTTCTTTGAGTTCTTTAACTTCCTTGAGTTCTTTAACTTCTCTGAGTTCTTTAACTTCCTTGAGTTCTTTAACTTTATCTTTTTTGACTTTAACTCTTCTTTAACTTTAACTTCTTCTATTCCCACTTTGATTCACCTTCCGCCACACACCCCATTCCAATCTAATACCTTCTCCTCGCCTCGCGCCTATGCCCTGTCCTCTTTTCTCACACACCTCTTTCCACCTTTCGCCGCACACCTTACTCCGATCTAATACCTTCTCCTCCACTCTTTCTCGCCGCGACTTTTATAGTCGTATAAAGGGTCACGTGGACGGACTCTGTGGATTTACTCTGTGGCGCATCCCGTGATGCACGCTATCTAGAGCCGTTTTCCCGAATCAAAATTTAAAATTATACATTTCCAACAGTAGTCGTTCCCCGGCACAGGGCGAGTTGTGACATTATTTCCGCCAATATTTCAGCCTTCATGCGGTTCCATCCCGACCAGAGCCACACTGGGTGATCCCGCTGCAGAGGGAGATCCTAGCTGGAGGAGCACAGCATGCTGGTCAGAGAGATCTTAGAATCGGGTGCTGTAGCTCTTTGCCCTCTCCACTAGCGCGGCAGAGAGGAGTATTCTATCAAGCCGGCTGCTGTGGATACGACCCTCGAAGTCGGCCACTCTAGTGGGAAGGTGAGCGCCAAGTTGAAGAATCTGGTGGCATCTTCCAGCGCTGCTTGCTCCAGCAGATTGGAGAGGGCTCTGACAGAGACCGAATCTGTTGCTCCGGCAGGACCCCCGTCGATGTTGAGGTCGCCCACGACCCTAGCATTGTTCCGGAATGCTGTTTCTGGGATGATTACCACTTGCTCGGGCCGCTCGTGAGACAGGTAATGACTGCCATCTTCTGGCCGTGGATATTGAGGTGGACTAGGTCGATGCATCCAGACCACAGGACGCGATGTCGCAGCGTCGGCTGGAGGCAGCAGGCGGGGCGACGATGACGCTGTAGCCTAGGCAAAGATTTTGGGCCTAGTCCAGGGAGTCTCTTTTCGTTTCCTGGATGAAGGCGTTGTCCACATGGTGTTGGGCCAGAAAATGGCAGAGCTCTAAGCTTGTCACGAAAGCGAGCCCTCGCGCGTTGAGTGTCATAACGCGGAGCTTCATTGCGGGCTCCCAGTCTGCCTTCTAACGTCGGAGAGACGCTTGTAGAGGGGAGTGTTGGATCCGGGAATCCGCACCGCCAGGTTCCTGGCCAGCTTGTTGAGCGCAGTATTTTGGGTGTCTGACATGGAGGGGAGGCGGTTCTTGAGTCTAGGGACGGATTGGAGGGCCTCGATGACTGGTTCCCTCTTGAGCCCCAGCTTCTCTATCTCTAAGAAGATAGACCCTGGCACCTGCTTGAGGAGTTCTTTCACATCACTCTTTGTCTTGGTGGACTTTCCAAAAGGTGTGAGGTTGATGGAATCCTTCTGATCCTGCAGCGGGTTTTGAGACTGGTCAGGGCTGCTTTTGTCGACATACTTCGCAGTCGTCGGGGGAGGAGAGGCTTAGGAAATGTGGCAAGGGCGATGTTGCCGGAATGGGAGCAGCAGGTTGATCGGTAGTGGGTGTAGTGGGCGCAGGGCCGGGCTTGACTGCGCCGGTGTTTGAGGGCGCCTGCTCAGTCGCATCTGCAGGCCTTTTGGGAGTCAGGGGGCAGTTGACCCTACGGTGCCTCTGGCACCGCGAGCACTCGACTGCGTACCCCAGGAAGGCCGGCTGGATCTCGCCTTTATGGTTGATGTTGAGGCGTGTTGTGAGTCTCTCCACCTTTACGCCCTCGTTCAGAAGGATGAACAGTTCCCGGCGTCCATCCTTCATTGTGAAGCCCGCAACGTTGACGAGCAGCGGGGCGATAGATGTCACTCGCCCGTAAGGCTTCAGAGCGGCGATGATCTCTGCATCCTCTACGAAGAAGGGCGGGTTGGTGACGATGAGTCTTTCCGCTCGTTTGCGGAAGGGGTAGGTCTTGAGCAAGGTGTCCTCGATATTGAGGTTTTCCTTGATGAGGCGCTCCGCGAGGGCCTTGGTAGCGAGGCCGACCAAGACGTGGCCGTTCATCTTGTTGAGCTGGATGATGTTAGTCCCTCCCACCAGCTTGTCCAGCGCCAGAACATACTGGGTCTGGATGAATTCAAGGCAAAACTCGACATAGACACAGTGGTCCATGGTGTCCGTGGCTTGCTGTGCCCTTGCTTCGGTGATGTTATTGCGCGGCGCTTTGATCTCCTGGGCCATCGCCTGGCTGATAATCCGCCCCGGGTGGCGTTGGTTCTTCTCTGAGCTGGTGCGGCGGTACCTGACTGCGCCGTCGGAGCACGCTGCGAAGCCGATGTTCTTCGCCTTTTCCGCTCGACCTTGGTGAAGGGAGCCGGCTCGTTGGTTGTATCCTGGTTCTTCATGGCCTCAGCCCAGTTCATGATCCGACTGCCATCAGCGCTGGGAGCCGTAGTTGGTAGGCAGAAGCTGGCAGCCGCTGCCGAATTTGCATTCATATAAATTTTTTTCGAGGCTTGATTTGCATCTCCGCCACTTTTAATATTTGTAGAAAGCAAATCTTTTACTTGCATTTCTGCGTTTTCCGCCGATTTCTCAAATTTGGCGGGGACTTTTTGCACATGAGCTAGATGTTCATTTTCGCCATGCTCTTTGCTATCAGCCAATACCTCAAAGGGGGAGTCTGGGAAGCAGTCTGGTAAATTAAATTGGCGAAACCGCTTTGAGGGTTCACCACTGATGAGCCAAGCCCTCCCAATATTTTTTCACCGCATTAAGGATAGTAGAAGTTTGTCTGAAACATCCGTACCTTAATGTTTGTATTTCCTATATATATATATAGTATATTTTGAGTAATATAGATCACAACCTTCTTCTAATATTTGTTATAACACCATATCTATGTAAATATATGTATCAAACTTGTAATAATAGAAGTGACAATAAAAAAAAAGGAGTAGAGGTAGTCCAGACGACAAAGGCCAGACGTGATAAACAACCCAGACTAACAGGTGTTTTTGCTAATGAGTTCATTCCCCCGTCAGCAGGTGGCCGAACAGGTGGCCAGGCATAATTAATAACCCAGCGCTTGACAGGTGGCGTGATTACGGGAACCAATCAGATCTCGCCGCCATCTGCGAGCGTCCAATATATAAGGTCCCCCAAGATGGGACAAAGTTAGTAGTTGTAGAGTTGTTTTCAGAGCGACGCCGTTATACGGTCGGTCAGATCTCTCACCCCCCCTTCTATCCGCTATGTAGGGCATCCGTGACGCCCATGGTCCGACTAACTTCGTCCGTGGTCTACCTCTACCTTCTTGGAGTTACCACCTAGACCTGCCTCTGTCTCTTGCTGTCCCAGTGCGTGAATCCCATCACGCACCCACAACCACGACTGCCCAGCACATTCCACTTCGGGATTACTACATATATATATTAAAAATGGCATATCCTGACCAGGAGCACATGTGCTTTACAGAAGGCAGAGCGCCATCTGGTGGAACAGATATCAACTAAAGATTGATTTAGCCTGCTCCCTGATATTTGGCCAACCCAATTTCTTGATAAATCAAGAAAAGCCTTCCACGAACGCGTTTCGCGCTTTTGACGCTCGTCAGCGTGGAGTAGGCTGAACCACTGGTCCCAGTGGCTTCCCGAAAAACCAAGAAATGGGTATTTAAGGCCAACCTTGCGTAAATACGCTTAGCACATTAGAAAACGAAAGAAAAAATAAAAGATCAGATGTTGAAATCAATAATAAAAATGGCATATCCTGACCAGGAGAACATGTGGTTTACAGAAGGCAGAACGCCATTAGGTTCAGCCTACTCCACGCTGACGAGCGCCAAAAGCGCGAAACGCGTTCGTGGATGGCTTTTCTTGATTTATCAAGAAATTGGGTTGGCCAAATATTAGGGAACAGGCTAAATAAATGTTTAGTTGATTTTTGTTCCACCAGATGGCGCTCTGCCTTCCGTAAAGCACATGTGCTCCTGGTCAGGATATGCCATTTTTAATATTGATTTCAACACCTGATCTTTTATTTTTTTCTTTCGTTTTTTAATATATATATATATATATACTAGCGGATGTACTTGGCTTCACCCGGGTTTTATCGGGGTGAAAGTTTGCCTAACGAATATTATTGAAAATAATTATCAGGAACAAAATATTATGATAATAATATTCATTACATTATATCAACATATATAGTCACGACCGTCTTTCCTCAATTCCTCATCGGCCGCTTTCACGGATGCGCGCGCATCATCATTATGATCATTATCTAATGATAATAATAATAATTATTATATTATTATTATTAATATATATAGTCACGACCGTCTTTCCTCATTCCTCATCGGCCGCCTCTGTCACGGATGCGCGCGCACAGGGAGGTCACGTGCTCGCCGGCAGCCAACGGGCGCGCGCCGCCGGCATTACGTCATAGATTATAAACACAAGGTAATAAGGCCAAATAAAAAAATAGTGTGTGATAAGGCACAATTTGGATTATCTATTTATATAATTGCCTTATTCTCTCTGTGTGAAGGTCACTGTGTGAAGTTCACGGATAGATTTTGGTCAGAATGGATAAAATAAAAAAAAGTGTCAAGGGATGGGAATCAAACCCACGACCTTCCGCTACCCTGGACATATTTTTCCGTTCACATTTTTATTTTTATATTTTCAAGACACACACAGTTTGGGGCGGGACGTTTCACAAGAGAGACATCCACGGCGCCAATTTATAATTGTAACGAATAGTATTTTAATTAAAACATTTTTAAAATATATACGCACTCGGGTAAACCCGGGCGTTGCCCGGGCCATTCGTCTAGTCAACATATATAGTCACGACCGTCTTTCCACCGTCAATCAATTCCTCATGTCACGGATGCGCGCGCATCATCATTATGATCATTATCATAATCTAATGATAATATTAATTATTATTATTATTATATTATTATTATTATTTTATTATTTTATTATCAACAAATATAGTCACGACCGTCTTTCCACCGTCAATCATGTCACAGATGCGCGCGCATCATCATTATGATCATTATCTTCTATAGAAGCTTCTATCGTTATAATTATGTATATTTACAAAAGGTCAATTCGCTCGCGCCTCTAGCGGTGAAAATGAGGGGTAATACCAGCTGACCTAATGTACATGTAAAGTTTGGAGCGGGACGTTTCACAAGAGTGACATCCACGGCTCAATTTATAATTGTAACAAATAGTATTGGAATAAAAACATTCAATCGGGTAAAACACGGGCGTTGCCCGGGTCATTCGTATAATATAGTCACGACCGTCTTTCCTCAATTCCTCATCGCTGTCACGGATGCGCGCATCATCATTATGATCATTATCTTCTATAGAAGCTTCTATCTTTATAATTATGTATATTTACAAAAAGTCAATTCGCTCGCGCCTCCAGCGGTGAAAATGAGGGGTAATAACAGCTGACCTAATGTACATGTAAAGTTTGTAGCGGGACATTTCACAAGAGTGACATCCACGGCTCCAATTTATAATTGTAACAAATAGTATTGGAATAAAAACATTCAATCGGGTAAAACACGGGCGTTGCCCGGGTCATTCGTCTAGTCAACATATATAGTCTCTCACGACCGTCTTTCCTCAATTCCTCATGTCACGGATGCGCGCGCATCATCATTATGATCATTATCATTATCTAATGATAATAATAATAATAATAATAATTATTTTATTATTATTATTATTTTATTATTTTATTATTAATATATATAGTCACGACCGTCTTTCCTCAATTCCTCATGTCACGGATGCGCGCGCATCATCATTATGATCATTATCTTCTATAGAAGCTTATATCTTTATAATTATGTATATTTACAAAAAGTCAATTCGCTCGCGCCTCTAGCGGTGAAAATGAGAGGTAATACCAGCTGACCTAATGTGCATGTAAAGTTTGGAACGGGACATTTCACAAGAGTAACATCCACGGCTCCAATTTATAATTGTAACAAATAGTATTGGAATAAAAACATTCAATCGGGTAAAACACGGGCGTTGCCCGGGTCATTCGTCTAGTATATAATATAAATAAATATTATTATATCAACTATATTAATTAAATCAAATACCTAAACACTACTATGATAAAATTTTTGCCATCACACACACACTTTTTTCCTGTATTTTATGTGTTACTTCTGTATTGCTATTCTATGGCACTTCTAATATTTATTATTGATGTACTTTCAGTATGAAGGAAATTGCAATCGGGGGAATTCTCGGGCGAAGCCGGGTCAAACGTCTAGTAATATATAAAATATAATTTTCGAGCAAACATATCTACTCTCTCTACTGAATATATTTTTAAAAATATATATATAAATAAGAAATATCTAGAGATAAACTACACGATCTTAGCCAAAAGGCCGATAGAAGAAACGACAAAAGAAACGATATTTTATATATAGAGATGACCTGGCTTCGTGTGTCTTCTGCTCAAGTGAATGTTTCGCAGGTAGAATTTTGTTCCTGCCTACTGAAAATTAATATCTGGCTTCGCCCGTGGTCTGTTTTAGTGAATATCCCCTAAAAAATTTTGTTTATGTCAATCAAGCAAGATACAGCAATATTGTCATCATCATTTCTGACTTAAAAAATATTGCTGCTCAGTACCTGGTTAATTATAATTTTTCTTGGTTAAAGCGCGAAAAAAACTCTTCCAGATTTAACTCACTGCCCTGTTCAAATTTCAGCGAGATTAGTTACATATAGAGGGCGTGCATAGCCGACAAACATATATATATATATATGTTATATTAAGATATTATTTAAAAGGTTATATTGAGATATTATTTAAAATGTTATATTAAGATATTGTTTTATTTAAAAATATATATCATAGATAAAAATATTCTGTTAAATCGGCCGCCAGAGGTCATGCTTCCCATATAAAATCACATTGTTGTTCTTCCCCGTTGGTCGACTCAAACATGTTTGTAATTATGTAAATAGTATTTTGTTTTAATTATTCTTACGCCTTAAGCCAGGCAGTACTTACCCAAATTATGTTTTGTATATATTTCTTGGCTCAAATAAAGGAATCTATGATCAAGACTTTATATTTTTTATCAAGATTATTATTCAACCACGACTGCACCACCATAGCATAATCACCAAGATGATCAAAAACAACAGAAATCTAATATATATATTTTTTAAATTTATAATCGTAATATATATATATGTTCCCGGCTTCGCCGGTTTTATCCTAGTAAAAGTTTGCCTAACGAACATTTGTTAAAACGATTCTAGCAAACATCCAATCCCTATATTGAATCTACACTTGTCTATACTCTCGATAATTTGACATTTTTTCCTGGTCCCTTTAAAAATACTCGATAAGTTGAATAAAATCAATATTAATTGGTCCACTCGGTAATTTGAAGTTGAAGGAATAGTATCTTGCCACAAACGAACATTTGTAAATAACTGTATTCAGCGAATGTACCCGGCTTCGCCCGGTTTTTACCCGAGTAAAAGTTTGCCTAACGAACATTTGTTAAAACGATTCTAGAAAACATCCAATCCACCTATATATAGATTTATAAACGTACTAGCGGATGTGTACCCGGCTTCGCCCGTAGTTGTTTCTTCTTGCTCAACCGAATCAATTTTCCGTTTTTTTTTTTTGCTGAATGGGTATCGATTCAGCTTCTTCACCAGTTGTAGCGTAGAAATCAAGTCTTTGTATATCTGAAGGTGTGAAAGTATTTATTGATGACGTCACGGCGACTAGTCGACAATTATAAACCGAGCTATCTACAGCTAGGGAATCTTGAACAAGCAAGCAAAGAAATATTTTAAAGATGATTTACAAATACAGAGTAATACATTTTTATAATCTGTTGTATATATATTTATTGAATAATATTAAATATTATATTTATTGATTCTCTCTCTCTATATATAATAACTAGCGGATGTGTACCCGGCTCCGCCCGGGTTTTATCCGAAGGGAAGTTTGCCTAACGAAAATTATTGATAAAGATATTCCGGAACACACAGAATATTATGATAATAATATTCGTTACATTATATATTTATATAATACTAGCGGATGTGTACCCGGCTTCGCCCGGGTTTTATCCGAGTGGAAGTTTGCCTAACGAATATTATTGATAATATATTTATTATTGGTAATTGATAATAATATTCCGGAACACACACACACACTCGGGCGTGCGGCCACGCTTTTACGAGCTCCGCCGTTTTCGCCTCTGGAGTGCGTGTCGATGTCGGTCAACATGCCGAATTCGGTACCGAAAGGTAGCCCAGGCTCTGCTGAACAAGTGCCTGAAAGGCCCAGCATCCTGTCTCAACCAGGCGAGGAATTATCGCCGAAAAACAACATTGAGATGAAATCTAACGAAAATTCTACTGAATTACAAAGAAATGCAAATTCGCCGGCAGGCGGAAGGCATGCAAATCTGGCCGCCGAGCGTGGTGACGTCACGGCGCCGAAGACTGCTGCTACGACCAGCGTAACTCCAGCCAGCCCGGCCTCGCTCAACTGGGCCGACAGCGAGATGGCGGAGGTAGACGACAACTAGGGCTTCATCGTCGTGAAGGGCAAGAAGAGGCGCCTCGGCTCAACTTCACCTGAGCACGCTGTAAGGCAGCCCAACAAGCCTGAAAACCAGCGCAGCTCCCTGCAGCGGAAGCGGCCAACAGGGCCGAGAGCAGTGCCGCCTCAGGAGATCAAGGCGACACTCGCCAACATCGCCGACGCCAGGGCGAGGCAGGCCACCACCAACCACGAGAACTACATCTTCGTGGAGCTGTGCCCTGACATCCCGGACTACTCCTACCTCAAGGCAATTGGCATGCTGGTCGGAGGGCCAGGGAGAATAAGCCAATTTAACAGAATGAACGGCCACTACGTCGTGGGCCTCGCGACCAAGGACCATGCGAGCCGTCTGGTGGAGGTGGGCCTTGACATCGAGGGAACCCACCTGAAGGTCTTCCCCTACCGAAAAAGGGCAGAACGCATCGTCATCGCAAATCTGCCCTGCTTCGTCGAGGACAGCGCCATCGTGGAGGGCCTGCGCAACTTCGGCACCGTGACCTCCATCGCCCCCATCATGATCAAGATGGGGGAGTATACCTTCAACGACGGCCGCCGGGAGGCGTTCATCCTGCTCCGCGAGGGCGTACGGCTGGAGTCGCTGCCCACCAGAATGACCATCAAGTCCAAAGGAGACACCCTGTCTGCCTTCCTCTCCTTTGGCACCAAGTGCTCGAAATGCGGGAAACAGGGCCACCGCAGAGCCAACTGCCCAGCGCTCGCCAGGCAAGGGAACGGCAGCCCCAGGCAAACAGCGACTCCCACCGACGCAAGGCCTCCCCCCCTCCTCCTCCTCTTCCTCCTCAGCAGCCAAGGAAGCCGGCACCTGCGCCCGCAACACCGGCGTCCCCTGTCCAACCGGCGAAGACAACAACCGAGGCTCCGGCGATCCCCTCGACGCCCCATCCTGCCGAACCGATGGATCTCGTCCAGCCCGCCCATGCCGCCCTCCCTGCTCCCCTGGCTGCCTCGCGGCCCCTCGAGCCTCGCATCTCTCCGCTCGACCACGAGATGTCGGTGGAGAAGCTGACCTCACCTCCCTCCACGCCTGCCCGGGGAGAATCCGCACTCAAACAGCTGCTGAAGCACATCGAGGAGACCCCCACCCTTTCCATCGACTGGGACAAGCTGCCCGGCCTTAACTGCAAGGCCGCACAGCAGCTCCTCACCTCTGAAACCACCATGAAGAGGCTAGCGCCCACGCTCACAGAGGAACAGGTCGCCACCCTCGACAAGTTGCACGAAACCTTCAAGGCCTCGTGCCCAGACTCCAACTCCACCATCCGCAAGACCCTCCAGAAGACCAGGAAGGTCCGGCGAGACCTACAGCGCCAATGAACCACCGCGTCGCCACCATCAACGCGCGAGGGCTCGCCACTCGGGGGAGGAGCCTTGCCCTTTGTCATCTCCTCAAACAACATCACGTGGACATCGCGTTTGTCCAGGAGACAAACGCATTTCATCTGGGCAGCGGCCAAGACCTCTGCCTCGGCTACAGCGCTGTCGTATTGGCCCATCCCGTAGCCTTCTCGGGATCCGGACTCGCCTGCGTCTTCGGGCCAGGCGTAGCCGTGATAGAACAGCGCGTCCTGTGGCCGGGCCACATCGCCTTGGCAACCATAGATGTCCACGGCGAGGAGATGACGGCCATCGCCGTTCATCTGGCGCATGAACCCCGGGAGAGAAACCGGCAACTGGAGCTCCTGGCGGCGACAGCGGCACAGGAGGAGGAGGGGGCCTGCTGGATCATCGGCGATTTTAACATCAGGGATCGGGGCCCCTCGTCATCATCATCGTCGGATGCCCTCGCCGCTCTTCTGGACCTGGCCGCGCTGGTCGACGTGGCCACCCAGTTCGACGCCGCCCACCTGCCCACCAGAGTCGCCATGCACGGCAACCAAGTCGAATCGAACCGCCTGGACCGGATCCTCGTCCCTGCTGGAATCCTGGATCGCGTGTCCATCTACGCGACCAGCCACTACCACCTCTCGGACCACCGCCTCGTGCTGCTCCAGGTGGGCCCGCCCACCACCGCCGTCTCCTCCCCCACCCAGCCTCGCTTGGCCGCGATGTTCCGCTCGGGCCTCGTTCTCGAACATCTGGCTGGTTACATCCGGGAGCTCGAGGAAGACACGGCGCACGATGACGACGACGGGATCCTATGGGACAGGTGGACCACCATCAAGGCGGGACTGCTGGCGGAGGCCAGATCCCTGCACGATCCGCGCCACGCTGCCAGCGACAGCTACATCTACAGGGCAAGGCGCTATATCGCGGCGCAGCTCGAGGCCTCCTCCATCCGGGCCGACTACCCATCGCTGCCGGACCTAGCACGCGCCATCCGCCTCCGACGCCCGGTCAGCGTCATCAGGGACGAGCAGGATAACATCATCGAGGGCCCCGAGCTTCGGCGGAGGGCGTTCGCGACCTTCCAGCCCCGCTTCGCCCGTCCCACCAGCGATCCAGCTGCGGGAGTTGCCTTCATCGCCAGCAGCGCGCCCACCACCACCCGCGAGCTGAGTGAGGAGGACCCGCTCCACCGGCCGGACATCAGCCCCAGCGAGATCGCCAACGCCATCGAGCACCTCCCTCGCGGAAAGGCCCCCGGCTGGGACGGCTTGCCGTGCGAGCTCCTCGTCGCCTTCAGCGAGGACTTCTTCGCGGAAGCTCTGGCCCGGGTGTTCGCGGCATCACGGCTCCGCGGTGCCCTGCCTCCGTCGACGCGGCGCAGCTCCATCTGCCTCGTGCCCAAGGCCCGCGGAGGTCGCGGCCTTGATGGCTACAGGGCCGTCGCGCTGCCCTCGGCCGACTACAGGGTCCTGGCCGCCATCCTTCACCGGCGCCTCAAGCCCCATCTGCGGATCCTTGTGCCGGAATGCCAGACCTACGCCGTCCCCGGGAGGTCCCCGTCATGGAACATCGCCATGGTGACGGACGCCGTCGAGGAGGCCACCGCCTTGGGCTCGCCGCTGGCTGTCATGGGCGTAGACCTGGAGTCCGCCTTTGACTCATTGGACCGCGGCTTCCTGGAGTCCCTGTTGATATCCCTCCGCCTCCCGCCGGCCTTTTTGGCATGGATCAACATCTTATACGCCGGGGCGGACGCTACGATCCGGGCCGGAGGTTTCTATACCACCGCCTTCCCCCTCCTCAACGGCCTAAGACAGGGTTGCGCCGTGAGCGCCGCACTCTTCAGTATCGCCACGGGGCCGCTGCTACGTCGCCTGGAGTTGACCCTCGGCGTGGGCAACGTCACCGCCTACGCCGACGACATCGGCCTCCTGTTACATCGCGACGAGGACTTCGAGCGGGTGGCGACCGTCTTCGAAGACTATAAGTAGGCCTCCGGAGTTGGCGTGAACCTCCGGAAGAGCGCTGGCCTCTGGTGCGGCGCTTGGCGCAACCGCGGCGACTCCCCTCTCGGCGCCTCCTGGTCGACCACCTCCATCAGGGTCCTCGGGCTCGACATCGCCCCCAGGAGCACCGTCGCCCACCGGGAGCAGCATCTCCTGGCCCTCCTGGAGACTGCGTGCCGCAGATGGACGCCCTTCACCCGCGGCCTCTCCCTCGTCGGACGAGCAAGAGCGGCGAACACGCTGGTGGGGTCCACGATCCAGCACACCTGCATGGATACCTCCCATCACCCCCGACCATCGCCAAGCTGCAGGCCCGACTGGCGAGGTTCGCCTGGGGGCCAGACCACACGGCGTGGCTTCCCGCCAACGTCATGGCGAGGCCAGTTGCCATCGGAGGCCTCGGCCTTCTCGACCTCGCGACCCAGCTCCAGCTCGCCTGCCTCAAGGGGGTACAGGTCGCGCTCCGCGGAGGCAGAAATGCCTTCAGCTGGCTGGTCGGCGGCAACAGCGGGGAAGCCTGGATCCACCCTCCACCGGACGGCACCCGTCTCCAGCCCCGCCGTCTCCGGCTGCTGAAGCTATGGGAGGAGGCCTCCAACATTCTGGGCCTCAACCACCGGGCGGTCCCCACGGCTCAGCTGCTGGACCTCCCCATCATCGGCGGCTGCCGGTTCCTCCGCCCTCCCTACTTCCTGGCCCCCGCCCGCTGGAGCGGAGCCCGAGTCCGGGACCTCATCGAGGAGGAAAACCTCATCGCCCGCCCTACGCGCTCGGCCCTGGCTGACGCCGCGGCCCTGGGCGCCTTCTGTCGGAGGCTGACCTCCGAAAACGCCGTGGGCTTCGGGGCGGAGTCCACGCCTTCATCCAGTTCCCTTGCTGCGGCCGTGGTGCTGCGTGGGACGGCTACGCCGTTCCTCAACGGCCTCACGACGCGCTCGGCCCGACGGGCCCTGGATCGTACGCGCCTCGCCGCCACGCCCATCTCCAGATTCCTGGCGAGATGGACGCCCACCATCAATCCACCATCCAGGATCGACTGGGCCTCGCTGCGGCGCTGCGCCTACTCGGGCCACGAGGCCGACGCGGCCCTCAAGTTGGCCCTCCACGCCCTGCCCCATCCGGCCCATCCTGCCTCGGTCGGCCCCTCCTGTCCTGCCTGCGGGTCCATCGACCGCTCCCTCAGCCACCGTTACTGGTGCTTTCCTTCCATCAGGCCTCTCATCAGAGAGGCCTTCAACATCATAGGGCGGCCCCCTGACCTGCAGGCTTGGATCTTCGGCGGGTCCGGCCTTGAGGACGACGTCCTTTCCATCTTGGCGTCGGCAAAGTTGCGAATTTATCGCTACTTTGTACAGGTTGGGCTCGGAGAAGCAGTGGAAGACCCGCTCATCGCCTGGTCCAGGACCCTCCAGCGCCGAGGTTTTCTTCCTCCATCTCCCATCACCATCTTGTAAAATATGTTTCATATATGTGTATATTTTCTCTTCTCGTCTCTCTTCTTATTTTCTTTTTCTCTCCCTATGATTGAAAATGTGTAATATTGTCTAAGATGACAATAAATATTTTTTTAATTGTCAAAATTGTCACACACACACAACACACACACACACAACACACACACACACAGAATATTATGATAATAATATTCGTTACGTTATTTCTATATATATAAAAGTCAATGTCTGTCTGTCTGTTTCGCGATAAACTCAAAAACTACAGAACCTGTTCGTGTTCGTTTAAAAAAAAACAAAAAGGGTGATCGATTGAAAGGAAAAACAATGGGGGAAATAAATGCACAGAAACACAGTATAATAAAAGGATTTATTTTAAAAAATTAAAAACAAAAGGGATAAAAACTATTATACTATTATTATGGGTAAAAACAAGAAAAATGGTTAAGCTAAATTATACTTATATCTAAGGGATTATGTATAAAAAAACAATAAACAAGGTTAAGCAAAAGAGAAAGTAAAAAAATTAACTAATCTCAGGGAAGGGAGATAAAAATAAATGGCGGGGGGGTGTCGAGCGTTTGTTTACACAGTACCTCTGGTGTGGCAGCACCGTCGCAGGCTTGGCTTGTCTTGTGCGATGTCCAATTGTCGCGACTCGTTGGTTGTCTAAGTGTCTTTTTCCGTCCTCAAGTGGCTGCTTGAGGGATCCTCCAAGATGTCTTTCCGTCCACGAGACTCTGCTTGTGGGATATGTCTTCTTAGACTTCTTTCCGTCCACGAGACTCTGCTTGTGGGGTATTTCTTTGGCGCGTCTGCCCCAAGGCAAGGGAACTCAACTGTCCGCCAGATCCGCTGCTAAGAACTGATGAAAGATGCAATATGACGCCCCCGTCGTCCCTCAGAACAACCAATCACATCGCGGTGTCCACGTGATTTTGCCTCCCCGCTGCTGACCTTTGCCCCCTCGTCTCAGCTGGGGCTATCTATAGATATAGATGTCTTGCTCGTTGTCTCCCTTCACCTAAGACCTTCCTTCTATGTACAAAAAGTAAAGGATCTATAAAATAGTTTTAACATTCTCCCACATAATTTTGCTCTGAAAGAAGTCAAAATTAAGTATAAGACAAAAGAGCATATATATACACAATACACACAAGAGTAGATATCCCTATTACATTACATAAAATACACATAAAAGAATACACATATTACACCCTTTTTTTTTTCTACAGGTACTTTCACTAGTCCTTCGAGTCATACCTAGCAGGCTTTCTGATTACCCTACCATATCTATTTCTAGAGTCCCTGGATTCAATATTGGGCCTATTTCCTAAAAATGCCTCAGATTGGGGTTCGGTATTTGAATTGTCCTTTTGAATCGTCTCAACATTCGAGGATATTTCAAGAGGGTGTAAGCGTTGTAGAGCCCTGATCAAGGTTCCTGTGGATGTTTTAACATGGGCCACTCTCACTATTCCATCTTTTCCTGGAATGAGATTTACTATTCGCCCTTTAGGCCAAAACATTCTTTTAAGATTTTCTTGCCCGATCAGTACAACGTCTCCTACTTTCAACTGTCTTCTATCAATATTTTCGGATTTCTGAATCAGCGCGCCTAAATATTCCTTTAAGAATCTCTGCTTCAATTCTCTCTTCAGTTGACCTAACTCTCTGTATCTAGTGTGCAACATTTCTGGCTTTAAATTTTCAAATTCAGGAAAGCTAGACTCTGGACCATTTTGTAAAAACTCATTAGGAGTTAACGGTTTTAGATCATTGTCGTCTTCAGAGACATAAGTGAGGGGTCGATTATTAATGATAGATTCGATTTCACAAAGTGTAGTCTGCAGTTGTACATATTTCAGCTTCCTGTGACCTAGCATCTTTATCAACATTTCCTTTATTTCTTTTGGATTTATCGAGAACTCTGAATTGGGCCAGAATTCTTTAGGTTTTTTCAACCATTCGGGGCCCTCCCACCATCTGCTTTGCACAAACTGGCTTGGAGGGCAACCTCGAGACAGAAGATCGGCCGGGTTCAACTGACTAGGAACGAACCTCCAATCGTTCAAATTGGTAGTGGCCTGTATTTCTCTGACTCGGTTTCTCACGAAAACTCTCCACTCAATTTCTTTCTTTATCCAACATAGCGCGGTAGTAGAGTCAGACCAAAGAGTTGTTTCACATTTTCTCTTCAAGGCAGCTTGGATTGCATTGGCTAGTCTAGCTCCTAGTACCATGGCCATTAATTCCAAGCGAGGGATCGTAATACTCTTCATAGGAGCTAATCTGACTTTGCTCCAAATAAAAGTTAGAGTATTTTCTCGTCCCGTTTCGCTCCTTAAATAGGCTACAGCTCCATAGCCTCTTTGACTAGCGTCACAAAAGATATGAACTTCTGTAGGGAAAATGAGATCATTCCACATATATCTCGGTATCTTTATTAACTCTATTAATTTTATTTGATCCAACCAGGTTCGAAATTCCTGGGCCATACTTTCGGGTAGTGATGTATCCCAACCTAGTTTCAGCTTCCATGATCGCTGCAGTAACAACTTTGGTGGCAAGAATACTGGAGCGCAAAATCCAAGTGGATCAAATATCCGCTGAACCATGGACAGTACCAACCTTTTCGTTAATTTGGGTTGAAGACTCAAAATGTCAGGGAGTTCGCATTTTAATGAATCTTCCATTTTATTCCAAACAACACCCAATATTTTTGTACAAGTCCCCTTTCCAGGGTTTTCCTCCAGAGAATATTCCCACTCTCGTAAGTCCATTTTAGCCCTGTCCATAATTTCAATTGCGGCCTTTTGAAATTCCTGCACTTCCTGCTTTGTTTCCAGCGAGGTAATACAATTGTCCATGTAGAAGGATTGAGCTAAAATCTTTGCCCATTGAACAAGTGGGCCTCTTATTGATTGAAGATGGTATTCAATTACGGCGTTCAGCACAAAAGGACTACAGTTTAAGCCAAATACAAGTCTCTTATGCCTGTAAGCTATTAGTTCTCTATCGCTCTCCTTTTCCCACCAAAGGAATCTAAGGTAGTTCCGTTCAGATTCTTCAATCGCCACCATCTGGAATGCTTTTCTTATATCTGCCGTGACTCCAAATTTATTTTCCCGAAATCTTATCATAATTTCAGGGATTCTTTCCAATAAATTCGGTCCCTTTTCTAAACATTGATTCAAAGATAGTCCATTATGGCCTAGACAAGAATCATCGAAAACCGGACGTATGGGCGTCGTTTTAGATTCCATCTTGTACACAGGGCGGTGAGGTAAATAGTAGCCTCTTCGCTCGAGAGGATTTTCCTCGACTCTTTCAATGAGTCCTTCAGTCAGCCAGTCTCTAAAGATCTGACTATATTCGGTCAACTTATTCTGTGAGGTCATTTTCTTAGTGCTTATATCTAACCTTTTTATCGCTATGTCAAGATTGCTGGGGATTGACTCCTTTTCTACCTTCCAAGGTAGACCTACAGAATATCTCTGATCACTTTGTCTTTGAATTTTTGTTATAAACTTTTCTTTTATTTCCTGGTATCTGGTCTCTTTGGAGCAAGTTTCAACAGGATCCCTAATGCCTAGTACTTCTAGATCCCACAAATCCTTTAAATCGCATCGCGTTGTTAGCAGATTCAAAGTCTGCTGCACATTGTCATTGCTATCAATAATTGGCGAATTGCCCATTAGTGTCCAACCTAATTTCGTTTCCACCGCAGTTAAATCTGCTTCAACTTGAACTATTTTTCCTGTCAAAATCATACCTAGATAGTTAGCGCCAATCAATATGTCAATCTCTTGTCCTTTAAAATTGTCCTGGGACAATATTATGCCCTTAATCTTCAATTTTTCTAACCAGTCTCCTTTTGGCAAAGGTGGTATGGCGTCGCAAATTTTACGTTGATCCAGCGCCTCAATATGGATCACATCTCTTTTATTACCTAAATTCTCCAATTCTAACATAAATTTACCGTGCTTTTCTTCACCAATCTTATTACCTCCAAAAAGACTTTTAGCTATAGTTATTTCGCCTTTTCTTTCTATTCCTACACTCCAGACTAACGACTTTTGATATACGAAAACTGACTTCCACTGTCGAGGAGAATTCTAACCCTTCTAGAGGCATTTGGGCCTCTTAACAGTGCTACCGTGGTCATCAGCAAGACCTGACCGGTGCAGGCTTGACTAGAAAGCGATGCAATGGGTTCAGTTGCATTTTCCTTTAGATTTTCTCTTCCTGGTTTCGTTAACCGGTTAGAAGAATTTCCTTCACATAAAACTTCTAAGTGGTTTCTCCCACAGTTTTTGCACTCCAATTGTTCTCGGCACTGACTCTGTATGTGTCCCTTTCTTAAGCATTTGAAACATAGATGGGCACTACGTATTTTATCATTTCTCTCTCCCGGAGACATTTTCATTATGGAGCGGCATTGATGACTCGCATGATTTGTTCTTTCACAAAAGAAGCATTTTATATTAGTTCGCCCTCCGAACAGACTAGACACAGTGGCGGGTCTGAAATTGCTCCTAGTTCTGGTCCCATCATTGTAAGACCTTTTATAGGGTTCCTCCTGCTTAAAGCCTTTTTCCACAAATTTCAGCCGTTGAGCACTCCTTACTTCGGCTTTTAGAAAGTCCAATAATAACCTGAGCCTTTCTTGAGCTCCTCCAACCCCTTTATCTGACTCTTCCCGTTTTGCTAACTCCATACCATAACCCGAAGAAGGATGCCTGTGCCATATTTTCAAAATATCCGAAGGTAATGAAGACTCGACAAGAGGGTATAAAAAAATACCCGACAACTGGGGATCAATACCCAATGTCTCTAACGACCGGAGGTGACTGCTCAGTTCGTCGTACAGACTGCTTAAATTTCTATTTTCTTTCTTTACATTAGATATAACCGAATTCAATAGACGTCTGACATATAGTTCTGTCAGTATATTCGGGTCACCGAATCGCTCCTGTAGGGCTTGTACTGCCAAAACATAGTTGGCGCCTGTAACGGGATAGCTTGCTACAACACGATAGGCTTCTGAATTTGGTACAATTGCTTGACGCAAATATAAAAACCGGTCGCTATCGGATAAATTCTTATTTTCGTGAATTTTCGAAAACTGCGCCCACCAAGGCAACCAACCTTCCAGAGAGCCGTCATAGCTTTTTAGGCTTAACTCTGGTAATTTCACATTTATTACAGTGTCCTCGCTAGCAATCGGGCTTGTTTCTTCTTTATCGGGATTCCGTAGTACACTGACTTTCTGTTGAATATCAAACTTTTCCTCTTCATATTTATCGCATTCTTGCCATTCCCTATCAATACTTTCCTCTGTAATCCCTTCTTTCACTACCAATAAAGCCTGATATTTTTCGTTTAGATCTACAAGTTTCGTGTAATAAGACTCTAGTCTATTAAACTTAGAAAAAATATCATTCCTATCAATTTGAGACTTTTCAAATTCCCCATTTATTTCATTAATAATTCTAGTGAAAGTACCTCTTATGGCTTTTCTGCGCTTTTTAAGTGCATCCATATCTCCTTTAAATCGATCACGTCCGGGTCACCAAAATGTTCGTGTTCGTTTAAAAAAAAAACAAAAAGGGTGATCGATTGAAAGGAAAAATAATGGGGGAAATAAATGCACAGAAACACAGTATAATAAAAGGATTTATTTTAAAAAATTAAAAACAAAAGGGATAAAAACTATTATACTATTATTATGGGTAAAAACAAGAAAAATGGTTAAGCTAAATTATACTTATATCTAAGGGATTATGTATAAAAAAACAATAAACAAGGTTAAGCAAAAGAGAAAGTAAAAAAATTAACTAATCTCAGGGAAGGGAGATAAAAATAAATGGCGGGGGGGTGTCGAGCGTTTGTTTACACAGTACCTCTGGTGTGGCAGCACCGTCGCAGGCTTGGCTTGTCTTGTGCGATGTCCAATTGTCGCGACTCGTTGGTTGTCTAAGTGTCTTTTTCCGTCCTCAAGTGGCTGCTTGAGGGATCCTCCAAGATGTCTTTCCGTCCACGAGACTCTGCTTGTGGGATATGTCTTCTTAGACTTCTTTCCGTCCACGAGACTCTGCTTGTGGGGTATTTCTTTGGCGCGTCTGCCCCAAGGCAAGGGAACTCAACTGTCCGCCAGATCCGCTGCTAAGAACTGATGAAAGATGCAATATGACGCCCCCGTCGTCCCTCAGAACAACCAATCACATCGCGGTGTCCACGTGATTTTGCCTCCCCGCTGCTGACCTTTGCCCCCTCGTCTCAGCTGGGGCTATCTATAGATATAGATGTCTTGCTCGTTGTCTCCCTTCACCTAAGACCTTCCTTCTATGTACAAAAAGTAAAGGATCTATAAAATAGTTTTAACAGAACCAATTGGTACCAAATTTTGCATGTCGCTTTTTATAAACCTGAGGAAAATGTTCGGCTACATTTTGATTAGTAATTTTGGCTATTTCTTTTTTTCATTTGAAGATTTTTTTACGCGGAGTAATCCGGAATGGAATGAATACCCAAATATGGCCATTTTTTATAAGCATCGGTGGTTCAGTGGTAGAATGCTCGCCTGCCACGCGGGCGGCGCGGGTTCGATTCCCGGCCGATGCATTTTTTTTTTGCAATTTTTAAAACTCATTTATATTATCTATATTAATAATATATAATATAAATAAATATTATTATATCAACTATATTAATTAAATCAAATACCTAAACACTACTATGATACAATTTTTGCCAACACACACACACACATTTTTCCTGTATTTTATGTGTTATTTCTGTATTGCTATTCTATGGCACTTCTAATATTTATTATTGATGTACTTTCAGTATGAAGGAAATTGCAATCGGGGGAATTCTCGGGCGAAGCCGGGTCAAACGTCTAGTAATATATAAAATATAATTTTCGAGCAAACATATCTACTCTCTCTACTGAATATATTTTTAAAAAGATATATATAAATAAGAAATATCTAGAGATAAACTACACGATCTTAGCCAAAAGGCCGATAGAAGAAACGACAAAAGAAACGATATTTTATATATAGAGATTACCTGGCTTCGTGTGTCTTCTGCTCGAGTGAATGTTTCGCAGGTAGAATTTTGTTCCTGCCTACTGAAAATTATTATCTGGCTTCGCCCGTGGTTTGTTTTAGTGAATATTCCCCTAAAGAATTTTGTTTATGTCAATCAAGCATGATACAGCAATATTGTCATCATCATTTCTGACTTAAAAAATATTGTTGCTCAGTACCTGGTTAATTATAATTTTTCTTGGTTAAAGCGCGAAAAAAACTCTTCCAGATTTAACTCTCTGTCCTGTTCAAATTTCAGCGAGATTAGTTGCATATTGAGGGCGTGCATAGCCGACACAAATATATATATATGTTCCCGGCTTCGCCGGTTTTATCCTAGTGAAGTTTGCCTAACGAACATTTGTTAAAACGATTCTAGCAAACATCCAATCCCTATATTGAATCTACACTTGTCTATACTCTCGATAATTTGACATATTTTCCAGTTCCCTTTAAAAATACTCGATAAGTTGAATAAAATCAATATTAATTGGTACACTCGGTAATTTGAAGTTGAAGGAATAATATCTTGCCACAAACGAACATTTGTAAATAACTGTATTCAGAAAATGTACCCGGCTTCGCTCGGTTTTTACCTGAGTAAAAGTTTGCCTAACGAACATTTGTTAAAACCATTCTAGAAAACAGCTAATCCACCTATATATAGATTTATAAACGTACTAGCGGATGTGTAGCCGGGTTCGCCCGGGTTTTATCTGAGTGAAAGAGTGCCTAACGAATATTATTGATAATAATATTCTGGAACACACCGAATATTATGATAATAATGATAATTATATTCGTTACGCATATATTTATATAATATATGAAATTTATTTTTAGAGCAAACATTTCCACTCTCTACTGAATAGATTTTTAAAAAGATATAAATAAATAAAAATATCTAGAGATATACTACATGATCTTAGCCAAAAGGCCGATAAACGATATTTTATATATAGAGATGTCCTGGCTTAGTGTGTCTTCTGCTCGAGTGAATGTTTCGCTGGTAGAATTTTGTTCCTGCCTACTATTAATCATTATCTGGCTTCGCCCGTGGTCTGCTTCAGTGAATATTCTCCAAATTATTTTTTTAATACAATCAAGCATGATACGGCAATATTGTTATCATCATTTCTGACTAAAAAAATATTGTTGCTCAGTACTTGGTTAAATATAATTTTTCTTGGTTAAAGTGCGACAAAAAAACTCTTCCAGATTTACCTCTCTGTCCTGTTCAAATTTCAGCGAGATTAGTTACATATTGAGGGCTTGCATAGCCGACAAACATGTTCCCGGCTTCGCCCGATTTTTACCCGAGTAAAAGTTTGCTTAACAAACATTTGTTAAAACGATTCTAGCAAACATCCAATCCCTACTGAATCAATACTTTTCTACTCTCTCGATAATTTTTTCCCGGTCCCATGAAAAATATTCGATAAGTTGAAAAAAAATCAGTATTAATTGGTCCACTCGGTAATTTGAAGGAATAGTATCTTGCCACAAACGAAAATTTGTAAATATCTGTATTTAGCGAATGTACCCGGCTTCGCACAGTTTTTATCCGAGTAAAAGTTTGCCTAACGAACATTTGTTAAAACGATTCTAGAAAACATCCAATCCACCTATATATTTGGATTATAAATGTATATAAATATAAATATTGTTATATGCGTTTAAATATATTTTTGAAACACATACATTTTTGAAAATATTTATTATATTTTAAATAAGATATTGTCACTTTTGTGAATTTGATATTTATTATTTCTTTTTTTTTCTCACAATGAATTATATATATTATAATTTAAAAATTCATTTTTGTTATCATCATCACATACAATGTATTTTTTTATATAAACAAACGATAATAACTGGTTCAAATCACATAAATAGGTACCGCTTAGCAAGAGCAACCAAGTTCATGATAATTGAACAATGAATAATATGTGAAGGTCATTCACATATTAAACAAAATTTAAACGCGGGATTCAATCTCGGTTCATGACTGTCGGGAATCGAGGGGGTTACCCATTCGTCCACCGACTTACTTTTGAAACGATAATAAACAACAACAATTAGGGGCTCAAAAATCATTTATTATGGTTAGCTCCTCCGTAAATAAAGATATTTTCACAACAACAATTAAAGTTGCATCATCATTTTTATAAAACAACAGCAAATCAAATTAACAATGTAAAAATATATTTTAACATTACATTTTAACATTTAACACAAAAACGTTACAATTTTTTCTTTAAATATATATTAATATTGAAAAGCCAAGTATCTTTTACGTCATTAGAATATTATATTACTAAATTCTCAAATTAAATTTATTATACTTGGAAAACATTTTAAGCATTGTTACAATTTATAAATATTAATTTCATCAGATGCCGCTAGAGGTGCTGCTTGCGAGTGAAAGTAGAAAATTTGCAAATAAAATTGCAAAGAATATTTATTTCAAATCAAATTCAAACCAGAAATCTTCCCAGTAGTATAGTAAATAACTTCCTAAAGTTTCACGGCGATTGGATAATCTTACCTTTAAAAAACATTCATCGTGTGAACAAACTAACATTCATCGTGTAAACAAACGACGTGTTAATTATTAACCAATCAAATTCATTTATCGTCGCGACCAGTGCTGCGCCCAAGCGGTAAAAGGCTGGAACTAACGCTTTTAGTTTTTTTATTTTTTAAAAAAGCACATTAACTTTTTTAGTTTTTTTGATTAGCCTATATGTTAAACGAAATCTTCAGCTACCTACATGCGAAATTCCATAATGATTGAGTCAGTAGATTTTGCGTGAAGCGATAACAAACATCGATTTCGCATTTCATTTATATATATATATATATATATATATATATATAAAGGAAAGGATAAGGAAGGATATAAATATTGTTATATGCGTTTGAATATATTTTTGAAACATAATTTTTTTCTAAACATTTATTAATTTTTAAATAAGATATTGTTACGTTTGTGGATTTTCTAATTAATTATTTCTTTTTTTCTCAATGAATTATGTATATTAAATTAAAAATTCATTTTGTTATCATCATCACATACAATGTAATTTTTATATAAACAAACGATAAAAAACAACAATTAAATTTGCATCTTCGTTATTATAAAACAACAGGAAATTAAATTAACAATGTAAAAATATATTTTAACATTACAACATTTAACAAAAAAACGTTACAATATTTTCTTCAAATGTATATTAATATTGAAATGCCAAATATTTTTACAACGTCTTTCGAATATTATATTACTATATTTCTAATTAAATTTATTATACTTGGAACACATTTTAGCATTTTTACAATTTATAAAGTAATTTCACCAGAAGCCGCGAGAGGCGCTGCTTGCGAGTGAAAGTAGAAAATTTGCAAATAAAATTGCAAAGAATATTTATTTCAAATCGAATTCAAACCAGAAATCTTCCCAGCAGTTTAGTAAATAACTTCCTAAAGTTTCACGGCGATTGGATAATCTTACCTTTTAAAAACATTCATTGTGTGAACAAACTAACATTCGACGTGTAAACAAACCACGTGTTAATTATTAACCAATCAAATTCATTTATCGTCGCGACCGGTGCTGCGCTCAAGCGGTAAAAGCCTGAAACTATCGATTGTTGGTTTTTTATTTAAAAAAAAACACATTAACTTTTTTAGTTTTGTTTTGAATAGCCTATATGTTAAGAGAAATCTTCAGCTACCTACATGCGAAATTTCATAATGATCGATTCAGTAGATTTTGCGCTACGCGATAACAAACATCGATTTTGGATTTCATTTTTATATATATAAGGATAAGGAAGGATAGCCGACTGGACCCGGCTTCGCCCGGGAATTGTTCGAGTGGGGTTTACTCATGAATAAATAGAGCCCTCAACTGTTTTAAAACTTATAGTAATGAATTTTTTTTTCTTTCATCACAATGAAGATAAACTGCAAATAGAAAAATACTTGGCATTTCAATATTAATATATATTTAAAGAAAATATCTTATTTAAAATTTGTTAAATATTCTCAAAAAATTATTAAAGAATTGTTGCACCAGGTTGCGGCTTGGCAGACTCTTCAAATTTGGTCCTCCCCTGTGCTGGGTCTTGCATCTTACCAGAACGTGTTTCAACCATCCTACAAATTTATATAAGGGAATAATGAGATAATTCTTCCTTAAGTAGCCTCCAGAATAATTTATTTATTTCTCACATCAAAGAGAGAGCAATGAAGTCACACGTTTATCTGAATACAAATGATGATTCTATAATACATATATTCTGTTTATATCAAATATATTCTGTTTAATAAAATATATATAAATATAAAATATAATTTTGAATTTAAAATATATGAAAAATAATGTTACAAATTAAAATAAAATATGTTCATCAGCCATGATGCAACACTTCCCCCTCTCCAGAGGTTGTCACGTCCTCGTGAGTTACTTCATCAATTCTCTCAAAATAGGGTTTGAGTCTTGAGACAGGGACAATCAATGGGTCTTGGCCAAGATTATCTTTCGGTCAATTAAGTAATTTACGTTAGACAGCTTCTTTAATATTCGATATGGGCCAAAATATTTTCTCAATAGTTTTTCACATTTTCCGATTTTTCTGACTGGTGTCCAAACTGTCACTAAATGTCCTGGTTCATATATTTTCTCATTGTGTTTTTGTCATGGTTTATTTTTATTCTTTCCTGAGTCTTCTCTGTGTTGTTAATGACTACCTGTCTCGTCCTTGCTATTTTATCTAAGTAGTTTTCTATATATTCGTCGTAATCGTCCATGTTACTGTCTGTTGGGATATTATCGTCATCTAAGAGGGACATGGGTTCCCTTCCAAACAACAGGAAAAATGGAGAGTAGCCTGTGGTTTCTTGAATCGTGGTATTATACGCGTGGGTGATAAAAGGGAGATTTCGTCCCAGTTCTTCTGATCCGTATTCACATACATGCTGATCATATTAAGTTATATTTAGCCGTTCCTTTAGTCCGTTAGTCTGTGGGTGGTAGCTCGTTGTGAGGTAGTGGTTAACTTTGCACATTTTCATTACCTCATTCATCAAATTGCTAGTGAATTGTGAACCTCTATCGCTAATAAGAAATCTTGGGCCCCCGTGACGTAAAATAATATTTCCGATTAAAAATGTAGAAACTTCTTTCACGGTTGCTTCTGATACTGCCTTTGTTTCAGCATACTTAGTATAATAATCAGTCAACACAATTATCCACTTCCTTCTTCTTTTCGTTGATGGCAAGAGACCAACAAAGTCAATTCCGATTCTTTCAAAAGGGTGGTTAGCTGGGGGAATAGGTTGTAAAAGTTCAGAAAGCAAGTGATTTGAACCTTTCCGACTTTGGCAAATATGGCACGTCTTTACAAATTCTGAAACATCTTTCAACATGGAAGGCCAATAGTATTTATTCTTCAATCGGTAAGTGGTTCTAGCGACGCCCAGATGGCCATTCAGCATATGGTTGTGGTATTCACTCATGATTTCCTTCCTTCTCTTCTTTGGCACTACCAGCAACCATGCCCTACCTTCAGGATTTGGATTTCTCTTGTAGAGGCACCCATATTCTTCTTTAAAGTTCTGTGTAATTGCACGCTTGTTTCCACTAAGGTTCTCCTTAATATTCTCAATAAAATCATCCTTTTCGTCTATTAATTGATTCAGAAATAGTCTCTCATAATCTTCGTCCCATTCGTTTTCCGGTAAGGGTCCTCTAGATAGACCATCAGCTTCCAGATGTTTTTAACCAGATTTGTGTATAATTTCGAAATTATATTCCTGAATCTTCAGTGCCTATCGTGCTAATCGGCCGGTCGGATCTTTCAGATTCTTAAGCCAGCATAGTGCATGATGATTAGTTACGATTTTGAAGTGCCTTCCATAAAGGTAGGGTCGTAACATGGATATTGACCACACAACAGCTAGACATTATTTTCCGGTAGTCGAATAATTTTGCTCAAATTTGCTCAGTGTTCGACTTAAATATGAGATCACCTTTTCTTCATCGCCGAACTTTTGGACTAATGTTGCACCCAAGCCGATGTTAGATGCGTCAGTATGAATGTAAGTAGTTGCATTCGGATCAAAGTGGCCTAATATTGGTGGATTTATCAATGCTACTTTAAGGGTTTGAAATGATTTTTCTTGATTTTCTGTCCAGGTAAAAGGTACATTCTTTTTTATAATATTGGTTAATGAATCGGCAATTTTCGAAAAGCCTTTGATAATTTTTATATAATATGAACACATTCCTAATAATGATTGAACTTCTTTTATTTTTTTGGGTCGTGGAAAATCTCTAATAGCCTTGATATTATGTTCCGCTGGTTTTATACCATGTTGATTAGTTATATGGCCAAGATTCTCCAGTTCTTCGAAAGCAAATTGGCATTTTTTGTTGTTCAATTTTAAATTAGCCTCGCGAAAACATCTTAGAACAGCTTCTATTCTTTTGATATGTGTTGAAAATTCCGAGCTGGGAAATCTGGATAACATAAGCAAATTTGCCATCTAAGATTACCAAGCATATTTTCCATGTTCCTCTCAAATGTAGCAGGGGCATTGCATAGTCCAAAATGGCATTACGTTGAACTCATATAGGCCATGTGCTGTAGTGAAGGCTGTCTTTTCTTTATCTTTCTCCTCAATCTCTACTTGCCAATATCCTGATTTAAGGTCAATTGCTGAAAGGTTTTTGGATCCTTGAAGTGTGTCCAATACTTCATCAATTCTGGGAATTGGGTAAACATCCTTCACTGTTACATCATTCAATTTTCTGTAGTCAACGCATAATCTGTACTTACCATCTCGCTTCTTGACCAATATTACGGGAAAGGACCATGGACTCGAGGATGGTCTGATTATGCCGTTTCTGAGCATTTCATCAATTTGCTATTTTATGATTTCTCGCTCTTTCTCGCTCACCCTATACGACTTGTGTTTGATCGGGTTCGCGCCTTCTGTATCAATCCGTTGTTTCGCTAAGTTGGATCTTCCTAATCCCGACGAAAACAAATCCGCGTACTTTTCCAAAACTTGTTTCAATTGCCCCTTTTCCTTATATGATAAATTTTCGTTTATCTGAAATTGATGTTCTTCATGCTCCTTTTGTTCACTTTCTTCCATAAGATTCACTTCGGCTGGCTGGCTTCCAAAGCACAATGTTTGGTGTTTTAATAATTTCAATGGTCGAGGGTAAGGGTTTGTAATCCAAATATATGTTTCTTCATTCGCAACATTTATTAAGCTTCTCGCTAGTCGAAGTCCATTTGTTTGAAACATTTTATGGTTCTCCTCGACGATGTATTCGCCATCCTCTGCTTCTACATATGCCTTAATCAATTTAATAGAAAGTTCTGGTATGATGGCATTCTTTGCAATTTTATTTTCTTCTGTTGATATTTGATTACGTCACGATTTCTTGTCAAGTCATATTTGATTCTTTCACACTGACAATCCATTTTTGCGTTCATTTTCTTAAGAAAATCTCGTCCAAGTATAAATATTCGCAAATGTGTTCTCATTATCACAAATTGATGTGTAATCGTTTTGTCATCAAATTTTATATTTAAAACAATATTTCCTACGATATATAATTCTTTGCCTTCGGTTTCGGAGCACATTTCATCAGGATTTATTATTTCAAGACCTGTATTAAGAGCTGTACTAAGGTCGACCACTGAAAGATCGGTGCCTGTATCAATCAAAGCTTCGCAGATACCGATTCTATACACGTTAATGTTTATTTTATATTTGGGGTCCAAATTTTTAATTCCATTTTTGGTCGACTTGCTTTGATTGACGTTCTCAGGCGCGTTGCTTAGTTTAAATCTTCCAATGTGGCATATCTATTTCTTGTAGGGATACTTGAGTACATGTCATTACTTACGTCAGCGTAGAATAGAGGTCTCGACTTCTCAGTTCCATTATCCATTCGGATTTCTTCTTCGACCTTGTCTTGTGTAACTTTTGGGTCCTCTTCCACAATTCTTACAAACCTGACTCTGCAATACCGCGCTACGTGTCCTGACTTGTTGCACTTGAAACATATTGGACTCCCGTCTTCTGTCCAATTCCTGTTTGAATCTGGACTCTTATTGCATTTTTTTCCTTGGGTAGACCGGTTTTGGCTCAGGATTGGGAGTGTAATATCGACTAGGGGCAGATACCTGGGGCAGAGGCTTGTTCTGGTAATACCTCGGAGTGGGGGCATGAGGCTTGGAGGTGTTCTGGTAGTACCTCGGAGCGGGGGCCTGGGGCTTGGAGGTGTTCTGATATGGTCTTCTGAACGACGTAGCATTCTTCCATTGCTCTTGATGATGGGAACGAGGAGAGCGTGGTCCATTATTTAGAGCTTTTGATTTTTCTGCACGTTCTTGGTAATTATTTTCTAACAAATCCAGCTTTTTACAAATTTATAGAAATTCGTTGGTATTTCTAGGAGAGTTGAGATGGAGGGCAAAAGAGTATTCCTTCTTTAACCCTCCAAAAACCCAGTCTATTTTAGTCTCTTCTTCTATTTGGGGGTCGACCTTGTTGCACAGTACAAGGATATCCTCTGCGAACCTGATTGCAGGTTCATTCCACTGTTGCATCCTGTTTAGTCTCATCTTCATTTCTTCTTTGTTGGCGTCTGAGGCAAAATCCTCAATTAGGCCGCTCTTGAAATTTTCCCAGCTGGTGAAACTTATCTTGTGTAGGTTTAGTCAGGTTTTGGCGCTACCAATCATATTCATGGCAGCATAACGGGAGATAATGTAGTCTGCCCAATGGTACAGGAACCCAATTTCTTCAAGAGATTCAATCCATGGGCGAGGTTCTTCCTTTACATCATATTTGGGGATGTCGATGTTGGGATTCAGGACAACTGGGTCGGAACTTGCATCTCTACCAATTGTTGCACCAGGTTGCGGCTTGGCAGACTCTTCAAACTTGGTCCTCTCTTGTGCTGGGTCTTGCATCCTACCAGAGCGTGTTTCAACCATCTTACAAATTTATATAAGAGAACTAGCGGACGTACCCGGCTTCGCCCGGGTTTTACCCGAGTGAAGGTTTGTCTAACGAATCTCTCGATAAAGTGAACATTTTTTCCCGGTCCCTTATAAAATTCTCGATAAGTTGAATAAAATCAATATTAATTGGTTCCCTCGGTAATTGGAAGTTAAAGGAAGAGTATCCTGCCTTGGAATTGTATCATTATTCTTGTCTCAAATAAATTGCCGTGTCATCCTGAATTTTGTCTTTCCTAATTTTCTACATTACAAAATCGTCGTATCATCATGATAATATTTAGAGCAGATTGCTGAATTATAACAGATAAATTAGAATATTTATCTTGATTATTTTTAGGCGAAAAGTTATTTCAAAAATTTTATTTGCTAGAAACCTTCCCAGTACTATCTACTTATATATTTTCCTTATTCTGTCTGTTTGTTTGTCTGTTTGTCTGAAGCTCACGGATAGAATGCGCGCCCATTGGCTGCCAGCAAACACGTGACCCCCCTGCCCGCCCCCCTCTAGACAACCCTGTTATCAGCTGTGTGAAACATACACCTGTCTATAGCGTCCATTCTAGACAACCCTGTTATCAGCAGTGTGTTACATCCACCTGTCTATACAGACCACCCTGTCTATAGCGGTCACTTTAGGCAACCCTGTTATCAGCAGTGTGATACATCCACCTGTCTATACAGACCACCCTGTCTATAGCGACCACTCTAGACAACCCTGTTATCAGCTGTGTGATACATCCACCTGTCAATACAGACCACCTGTATATAGCGGCCATTCTAGAAAACCCTGTTATCAGCTGTGTGATACATACACCTGTCTATAGCGGCCACTCTAGACAACCCTGTTATCAGCTGTGTGATACATCCAACTGTCTATACAGACCACCCTGTCTATAGCGGTCACTTTAAGCAACCCTGTTATCATCAGTGTGTTACATTCACCTGTCTATACATACCACCCTGTCTGTAGCGACCACCCTAGACAACCCTGTTATCAGCTGTGTGATACATCCACCTGTCTATACAGACCACCCTGTCTATAGCGGTCACTTTAGGCAACCCTGTTATCAGCAGTGTGATACATACACCTGTCTATACAGACCACCCTGTCTATAGCGGCCACTCTAGGCAACCTTAGGAAGCAAGATGTATACAAGGTGTAGACAAGATGAAGATCTAGATGAAGATTAAAACGTTTTTAAAATATATTCGCACTCGGGTAAAACCCGGGCGTTGCCCGGGCCATTCGTCTAGTACTTAATAACTTCCCAAAGTTTCATGGCGTTCCAATGAGTGGTTTGGTCAGGCATAATGGACAGAGACACATACAATCATTTATATATATATATTTATATAAGAAATAAGAGATTCTTCTCAGCAAGGTATATTATAATCAACAAAATAAAAGAAGACGAGTTTCTTAAACAATTTTAAATAAACGCAAGCTTTCGGGTGAAAACCCTTCGACAGGCAGTATAAAGCAAACGCGGCGATACAAACATGGTACACATGGCAGACAAGAATATATACATCTATGATATTTACATAACTATGGTAAAGAGAATTGCAAATAAGAAATTTACAACATTATGAAATAATGCATATAGAGAATCTATTCTTCAAAAAGAGATGCTAATATTATAATTAGAAAACAGGAATATCGTTGAAATATAGTACATGACTGACACGGGCAACCATAGGGAGAACTACATGAAGGCCAGGAGAGCATGATATGCTTCAGGGCGGTCGATTTTTCTGTTGATGCTGCCTTGCTTATGGGATTCTATGGATTCTAGTATGAGTCTTTGATGTTGGTTACGGATGCGTCTGTAATGTATTGTAGTGTGTTTGATGTTAAAAGTATGGCCTGTGTCCTGTATGTGTTGATATATGAGAGATTTGGAGTCATGGTTAGATATGTTACGGGAGTGCTCAGACATCCTGATGGCAACGGTTCTACCCGTCTCGCCTACGTAAGTAGCGGAGCATTGCTCACATGAGACGGAATAGACCGCGCCATAAGAACGTAGGGGGTCCATGGGAACAAGGGGCTTAGTGTGAGGATGCCGGAGGGATGTGAGGAGGTTGGGGGAGTTATTATAATAGGTATGGATGCCGTATGATTTGAGGTGTCTAGCTATATCTACTGCGGGGGGGGGGGGAGTAGGGAAGGAAACATATAGATTTATAAGTTGTGGATGAAACAGGGGCGCCCGGTGTGTATATATGTCTATTAATAAAAGCAAGGGGGAAAAAAGCTTTGGAGAGGTGAAATATGATATTGTTCTTTTCTATAGTTTTAAAAATATCTAGGGAACAGTGGGTATGGATTCTTTTAGTAAGGGTCTTAACTATATTAACTTTATGGGGGGGTGGGGCAGTGTGAATTAAAGTGAGTGTAACTAGGGGGGCATTGATTTTTATAATAAACTGTGGTATGGTATGATGAAGGGGTACGAATAATAAGGATATCTAAGAAAGGAATAACATTATTGGATTCTATCTCTAGAGTAAAGGAAATATTATGATTGTAGCTATTAAGATTTGACAATATGGAGCTCTCCTGGCCTTTCTTGCAAATGCAAAACACATCATCTATATATCTACGCCATAATTGAATATCAGAAGGGAGAGTGCGGGTGATCCAGTGGTCTATTTGTAATAAAACAATTTCGGCTACTATGATATCCCTCCATCTGAACTGGCCAATCATATTACTAAGATCACTCAGGATGTTATCTCTCAAGAAAAACGATTATGGCTAGGCACCACAAGAAACTGATTTTCTGGAAAAATAAATATTCCTTGCATTTCCTAGTCACCCAGGACCTTGAACAAAGTTATTCATCTGTCGTCAACCTATCGAGCCATATACTGTCACCATCGGATGTCACCCTATTGGAGAGGGGCCTTAAATACCGTATTCCTACCAAGCCCAACCTCCCAGAAACCATCCGTGCTATTGAATCATCTGTCAAATCTTTCAGCCTCCAAGATAAATTCTCCATCAGAAATATGGTGCCTAAATCTTTATATAAACCCTATTGCCCTCCCCCCAATAACCGTGCAGATCTCACCACACTTCAGAGACTAAAACACAACAAATCCATATTAATCACACGTTCTGATAAGGGATTTAACACTGTTATCTTAAATCAAAATAGTTACCTTTCAAAAATGCATGACCTCCTCAGTGATAGCTCTACCTTCTCCCTCATATCAAACCAGCACAGTCTCTCCATCACTAAGGCATATAAAACTTCGCTGCTCCGCTTAAAAAAGAACAAGCATATTACTCCAAATGATTACAACCTCTTTACTTCTAACCTACACAGCTCAGCTTACATATACGGCCTCCCTAAGATTCACAAACCAGAGATACCTCTTCGCCCTATCATAGCTTACCATTTATCTCCTGCATTTCCTCTAGCCAAGTATCTTTCCAGTTACCTATCCCCAATATTAAGCAGCCATAACAACACTTACTCCATCAATAGTACCCCCCGTTTTATCAGTGAAATAACCGCTAAGACCCCCGACCCTTCTACCACTATGCGCTCATTTGATGTCACCTCCCTTTACCTTAGCCTGCCACATGAATTTATCACCAGCAGTTTATCACAATTTCTCAACACACAGAACATTGATTCCCAAACCTCCTCATCTATAGTACAACTCACTGATATATGTTTAAACATGAATACTTTCACATTCTCACAGAATCACTACAGACAGATTAAGGGCTCCCCGATGGGCAGCCCTCTATCCTCCATAGTAGCCGAAATTGTTTTATTACAAATAGACCACTGGATCACCCGCACTCTCCCTTCTGATATTCAATTATGGCGTAGATATATAGATGATGTGTTTTGCATTTGCAAGAAAGGCCAGTAGAGTTCCATATTGTCAAATCTTAATAGCTACAATCATAATATTTCCTTTACTCTAGAGATAGAATCCAATAATGTTATTCCTTTCTTAGATATTCTTAATATCCGTACCCCTTCATCATACCATACCACAGTTTATTATAAAAATCAATGCCCCCCCTAGTTACACTCACTTTAATTAACACTGCCCCACCCCCCATAAAGTTAATATAGTTAAGACCCTTACTAAAAGAATCCATACCCACTGTTCCCTAGATATTTTTAAAACTATAGAAAAGAACAATATCATATCTCATCTCTCTAAAGCTTTTTTCCCCCTTGCTTTTATTAATAGACATATATACACACCGGGCGCCCCTGTTTCATCCACAACTTATAAATCTATATGTTTCCTTCCCTACTCCCCCCCCGCAGTAGATATAGCTAGACACCTCAAATCATACGGCATCCGTACCTATTATAAAAACTCTCCCAACCTCCTCATATCCCTCCGGCATCCTCACACTAAGCCCCTTGTTCCCATGGATCCCCTACGTTCTGATGGCGCGGTCTATTCCGTCTCATGTGAGCAATGCTCCGCTACTTACGTAGGCGAGACGGGTAGAACCGTTGCCATCAGGATGTCTGAGCACTCCCGTAACATATCTAACCATGACTCCAAATCTCTCATATATCAACACATATAGGACACAGGCCATACTTTTAACATCAAACACCCTACAATACATTACAGAGGAATCTGTTAAAAACATTCATCGTGTAAACGTGTAAAATTATTAACCAATCAATTTCATTTATCTCGCGACCAGTACGGCGCCAAGCGGTAAAAGGCTAGAATTAACGCTTTTTGGTTTTACATTTTTCAAAAAAAGCACATCAACCTTTCTAGTTTTCAATAGGCTATATGTTAAACGAAATCTTCAGCTACCTACATGCGAAATTTCATAATGATTGATTCTGTAGATTTTGCGCAACACGATAACAAACATCGATTTTGGATTTCATTTTTTATATATATAAGGATATTTTTTGAGCAAACATATCCTCTCTCTCTCTACTGAAAATATTTTTAAAAAGAAATATATAAATAAAAATATCTAGAAATATACTACATGATCTTAGCCAAAAGGTCAAGAAACGATATTTTATATATAGAGATGTCCTGGCTTCGTTTGTCATCTGCTCGAATGAATGTTTCGCTTTTATATTTTGTTCCAGCCTACTAAATATTATTATCTGGCTTCGCCCGTGGTCTTCATTAGTGAATATTTCCCCTAAAAAATGTTGTTTATGTCAATCAAGAATGATGCAGCAATATTGTCATAATCATTTCTGACTAAAAAATAATTGTTGCTCAGTACTTGGTTAATTATAATTTTTCTTGATTAAAAGTGCGACAAAAGGCTATTCCAGATTTGAATCTCTGTCCTGTTCAAATTTCAGCGAGATTAGTTATATATTGAAGGTATGCAATGCCGAAAAACACATATATATATGTTCCTGGCTTCGCCCGGATTTTACCTGAGTAAAAGTTTGCCTAAAGAACATTTGTTAAAACGTTTCTAGAAAACATCCAATCCACCTATATATAGATCTATAAACATATAAAATATTGTTATATGGGTTTAAATTAATTTTTGAAACACATAATTATTTTGAAAACATTTATTAAATTTTAAATAAAATATTTTCTTAAATATATATTAATATTGAAATGTCAAGTTTTTTTACAATGTCATTGGAATATTATTTCTCTAAATTCTCCAATTAAATATTGAATTTGAAATGAAGGCGATAAAAACGTGGTGCTTTTCTTTTAGTAGTAAAAAACAAGCTTTCAGGCAAGAATGCCCTTCTTCAGGTTACAACTTGGCAATATTTCGACTGTTTCAAAAAGAATGAGAAACGTATTGTAAAAATAATCATCTCTCATCCGCCGGTTATCCTCATGATTTTATCCGTCATCATTTTTACTCGCCAAATTCCACCAAAACAGTCCCTCCCCCTACAAAGACCTTTGTGTTCTCCCGTTTTCGGCCAGGAACTCCGACATTTCTTTCTTTTTACGCAAATTCGGAATACGTATCTATTTTAATAATACCCCTTCCATCTATACTTCCTTACGCCATCCGATTACAAAAAGTTCGATTAAAACTAATCCCCTAACCGCCACCAACGCAATTTACAAAATTCCCTGTCTCGATTGCGAACAGTGCTACATCGGAGAAACCGGTCGATCTATCTGCACCAGATTATCTGAACACAGCCGCAACATACGCACCAACGACCGCAAGTCTCTCTTATGCCAACACATCACAGAATTCAGCCACTCGTTCAATTTGGACAGCGCTGTATGCGTTTACAAGGGCGTCGGGAACAAGTATCAGCGCCTAGTCCTTGAATCTTTGGTCTCGCACTGCACGCCCAGTTTCAACCGAAAAATCGACCTCCCACCCCAATACTCCGTGTTTTACCTCGCCAATCCCCCCAGCTGAAATATTTACCTACTTTATTGGGCTATCTTTCATTTCCATAGTTTTAAAATATTGCCAAGTTGTAACCTGAAGAAGGGCATTCTTGCCTAAAAGCTTGTTTTTTACTATTAAAAGAAAAGCACCACGTTTTTATCGCCTTCATTTCAAATATTATTGCGTGGCTACGTCATGTCTGATCCTAACTTTAAATATTGAATTTATTATACTTGTAACACATTTTAGAATTTTACAATTTATAAATGTAATTTCACCAGACCGCGAGAGGCGCTGCTTGCAAGTGAAAATAGAAAATTTGCAAAAGAATTGCAAAGAATATTTATTTCAAATCAAATTCAAACCAGAAATCTTCCCAGTAGTATAGTAAATATATAACTACCTACATGCGAAATTTCATTATGATTTATTCTGTAGATTTTGCGCAACGCGATAACAAACATCGATTTTGGATTTCATTTTTATAGATATAAGGAACTTCAAATATATATTTATAAAAATAAAATTGATATATAAAAGACTGATATTATATTCCTGATATTGCATTAAGTAGTTGATATAACCGTAATAGTGTTTTTTCAATTGGTTATGAAATATTCAATAAATATGAAATGGAATGTCCCAAAATGTATTTACACCGCTTTCAGTTGAATCGCTGACTAAGCTTTATATTTTCTAGGTGGTGGCCAACTACATCGGAGTCACCAAGAGCATCGTCTATGAGCAGGGCAAGGACATCCACTGGGCGGGAGGCAGGACGGAGGCGCCTCCCGACACCCCGCCCTGCGGCTTCGACGGTTCTAAATGCCCCGGAGAAGGTGAGTGAGTTACTTTGCTAAAATAAGTTTCCGATACTAGAGGAGAGTTGATGCGATCCGAGTTCCGATGGCGGCGACTTATCGATCGCGGTTTTATTCTTCCCACCACGTTGGCGGAAATCAGAGAGAAGTCAATTCCCAGATACGCCGGATTTTTTTCTTTAAGGATTAATTTTCTCCCTAAAAAAACTACAAATGTAGGGTCTAAATTTGATTCGGAATTAAAATAAACAGATACCTTTGCTTATGCGAATCTTAAAAATATAATAAACTAGTCTACGAATCTAAGAAATAATTCTACGAAATATTTAATATTAACATAAACGTGATTTTTACGAAGGTTTGTGTTTTAGCATTGGATAAACGGGATATTCGTATATTTAGATATAGAAATTTGAGCAGAATATATCGAGATCGCATGTATCTTCACTTATACCAATATTTTGAAAATCATAGTATGTTTAAATGCAATTTCTTTGTGTTTTTTAGAGTTCCCCCACTATGCGGTTATGAGCGCCATTCTCGCCTGCGTGGTGGTGGTGCTGGCGGTGATCTCCCTCTTCATCTACAGGTGGGTGCCCGGGGCCACCGGGAGTTCTTACAAGATCTCAGCAGAGAAATTGAGAGTAGGAAATAATAAACGCAGTGTATAGAGTTGCGTTTTAGAGAAATATAGCGAGATGTGTAAAATTAAGTAATTAAATCAATGCGTAAATCCTACTGAGGTTATTCGTATATATATATATGTTATTTTTGTAATAATTAAAATGATAAATCTGTTTGGCCTAATTTATTTTAATTCAGTGGGTAAATATGTCGAATATACGCACTCTCTCATATATGATAAAATAATATATTTACAAATTTTATTGATATATCGAGGAGGGAATCTCTCGCTTTTATTATGGTTATTCTGAGAATATAACGACGTAGTCTATATGCGTGGGCGAGAGGAAACAGATTCTGATTGATCAATTTTAAAATTGTGATAAACTTGTGAAACCCTATTTTGCGCTTTATTATGTTAAGGCATATGAGTATAATTAACAAAACACCAATATGTAATAGCCAAATGTAGGTCAAAATGGTGAATTTGTTGTTAAATTTCACCATAAATCCCAAGCCATCTCAAAAATTTTGATTTTCAGTTCCCTATTTGTTTAAAATGAAAATTTTATTACATTATTAAAAATTCAAAAATGATGAATCATGTAAAATTTCACATGTGTATATATATTATTTTGACATCTTTATTTTATTAATTTATTACAAAATTACGATATATCTGTGTATATTATTTACGTATATATGTCGAATTATTTTAATACATTGTTTCAAAAATATGTAAACAATTGTTTTCTCGTATCAGAGAGAGATAGATATTGAAAAGAATATGTAATTAAATTGACATTTTAAAGTTAATTTCATTTTTAAAAAGTGAATATTGATCATACTGATCATAATATATTTTTTTCATTTTGGGCGATCTAAATATATTGAATATATTATTCTAATCAACCACTAATTTGATATTGGAAATATAATTTAAAACTGCTAAAATAATATTTAAAGCTAGACTATTTAATACATTAGTCTCACGGTAGTTGAGATAGAGTCTACAGAACTTAAACTTTAATTTAATTAGAGATAAAAGAAACAAATAACAAATGAAAAATTTCTTTAATTAATTCGTAATCTCTTAATTATTGATATTTATTTATATATACGTATCACACTGTTTTTACTTTTATTATATTTACTTTTCTTCAGAATATATCATAGATTTTTTTCGCCCAATAAACTTGTAAGAGGTCCATGGCTCACCTGAAGCGCGAGACCTGCTGTGTGCTTCAAAACAAACTCCTCGCAAAAGATGAACGATTGGTCTATCGAAATATTGGATGATTAATAACCCTTATTAAATCCAAAATAAGGATAATTTTTGACATATAGATATTATGGATTGCTCTATATTCAGAACATATATATACTTAAAATAAAAGTGGCATATCCTGACCATGCTCACATGATCATTTCTAGATAGCAGAGCCCGATCTAATAAAAAGAAATAAACTGAATGTTATATTTGGAATTTTTATTATATATAATTTTTAACATATATATATGTTATATTAAATTATTATTTGAAATGTTATGGAACACCTTTTTTTCTCTCTTTAACAATCATCACATTATGTATCATTTTCTTATGTCGTTCCAATCTATTGGTTCACCATAAGCCAATACGATGATATAACACCAATTTATTTTCTCTCTTTGCCACATTTCACTCTTTACCAATATTTTATATCATTTATATGTGCATCATTTTGTATTTTCCTGTCTATTGGTTACCATATTTAAAACCAATATGATAAGTGAATATCACCTCTCACCTTTCTTTCTAATAATTTTATCTTTTTTTAAGCTATATTTTCATCACCTTACTCTTAATTAACCCATATTATTCTCCTCACAGGGGGAAATTTTATATTAAAATATTATTTTATTTGGAATTATATATTTCATAGATGCAAATACTCTGATAAATCGACCGCCAGAGGTCACACTTCCCCTATAAAAACTCGTTGTTGTTCTTCCCCGTTGGTCGGCTCAAAACTTTGTACATTATGTAAATAATCTTAGTTTTCTTTGTTCACTCGCCTTAAGCCAGGCATTACCTTTTACCAAATTATGTTTTATATATTCCTTAAGCACAATAAAAGCAATTACTGATCAAAACCATTTTTATTATTATTCTATCAAGAATTTAACCACGACTGCATCACCAATATCATTTAGTACCAAAAAGAACCAGCAAATAATTCCATACCATAACCCTCAAGATGATCAAAAATACAAGCAGAATATATTTTTTTAAATATAAGATATATATATGTAGTTTATTTTCAGTTAGATAATTCACAACCTTCTTCTGATATTTATTATAACCCCATATTTATATAAAAATATGTATCGACCTTGTAACAATGGAAGTGACAAATAAACAAAGAAGTAAAGGTAGACCAGACGGCGACAAGGCGACGGCCAGAAAGTGGCGTGATTACAGTAGCCAATCAGGAATCACCGCCATATGCGGGAATCCAATATAAAAGGGCCCAGAAAAGAGGCAAGGTAGTTGTTTTCAGATTGACGCCGTTATACGGTCGGTCGGATCTCTCACCCCCCCTTCCATCCGCAAGTAGGTTTAGGGCATCCGCGGCGCCCGTGGTCCGCCTGCCTTCGTCCGTGGTCTACCTCTACCTCTTGGAGTTACCATCTAGACCTGCCTCTGTCTCTTGCTGTCCCCGTGCGGGAAACCCATCACGCACTCACGACCACGACTGCCCAGTACATTCCACGTCGGCTTATTCGGGGTTACTACAGAACGCGTTAAAGTCGACAGGATAACTGAGGACAGCAGCATGCAGAGGATGACGGAGGTCGGAGACGAATACGTCGAGGATGCCCTCACCAACATGCAACCCCACTGCGAAGACCTAGTAAGCCGCCTAACAGACGCCATGCAAGGACTAGCCGTACCTCGCACCGAGAAGGTCATCATCGCCCCCATCGACATCTCCTGCGCCACGAACATCTTCCTCCATCGGCTCGAACAGGCAGACACGATTCATCGAGAAATCCTGGCATTGCCCCGCCAACCAGCATCGACGATGTCCCATGGCAACCACCGCAAAAAAGATCACCAAGCCTCATGGCAACCCACTCCACAAGACCCATTCAAGACATCCATCTGGTAGGAGAAATTTCTCTACAGAACTATTTAATGTAACACTATCTCCGTTTGCTCTGAATTAATTATTCGATGCCATTTTAATAGCAATAACATTATTATTATAAATCCATCAAGTTCATTATTTTACCATTTTTATAGCATTTCAATTCAAATTTTAAATCTTGTACACCCTCATTTATCAATTTTTACTTTATTTTAAGCAACTTTCAAATTTCAATTCATAATTTTAAATTTTACATAACAAATCTTATTATATTTTAATTACTCGAATCATATTTTCTAAACTTATTTGTGTGTGTTTTTTAATACCTTATTTATGGCCATAGTATTAATAATTAAATTTATTACCATCTTTATTTTACTTGACCTATTACTATTCCAATTGATATTTCTCAATATTTAAAAGTTTTAAAAACTAGTCCTAGATTTGTATTTTTATGAATATCAATTTTGAATTATCTCATCTCATAATGTGCCTCCCATTTTTCCCACAATTACAAATACAACTATAAATGCAATATGCGAAAACTAATATCATACCATAAAATTTCCATACCCCATTGCATTTCATTCCTGCTTGTGTTAAATTGTTATTTACGAAACTCTACCGAATTTTGTACCCATGCCATAACCTTTTCTCTTAGAAAAATTTCGTAAATTCATTATTTTATAATTTTTCTAAACCTAATCACCGCTAATAATCTCCAATCTAACGATTTGTCAAAACTTCTTAACGCAAAACTTACTGGGAAACTAAGGTTATTCCACCTAGAGAATCCCAGAACCTCGTGGACGAAGTTAATTAAGATAGTTACTAATAAATATAAAGACACGCCCCATACTATAACATCCCTATCTTTCTTATGTATAATATGATCCCCTCAGACTTAAATAACCACATAAACCCCTACCCCAATATAATAGAAAGTAGAAAACTAGCAATACAACGTACAAATGACAGGCACGACAAAGAGAAAATTAAATATGATTACAAACATAAGAACCCACACTTTGATACAGGAGATTTAGTATTAGTAAGGGCGTATCATCATCCAAATAGCGGTAAGTTAGTACCCTACTTTACAGGTCCATATAAAATTACTGAAATAATTTCTAATAATGTCGTACGTATAAATAGACCCAATAGGGTTACAGGTAATGATAGCGATACTGTACATGTAACTAAATTACAATATTATAATGGAGAGGTCCTCTATATTTCACCACCTAAATTATATATATATATATATATATATATATATATATAGAACCCCTAAAAATAAATAGAATAATAGATCCTTTCCGACATTTAGATCCCATTTTGTTTAGTCCTATAGAAAAAAGTATTCGCAATATTAACTCGACTAGAAAAACATTTGGTACACAGGCGCCACTGAGTGGCAAACAATCCATGTTACATAAATAGCTATTATATTACCGTCCTTTGGCGCCTGCCCGTTAGATTGTCGCCTGTTCAAACATACATTTTGATTTCGCACTTTTCTACATTCCACGTCGGCTTATTCGGGATTACTACATATATATATATATATAGTGTAAAAACTATATAACAAAATTATAACAGTGATTCCAAATTTAAAACTAAAGGAGCAAACTGATAAGAATGATAACTCATATCAAGTAGATTTGATTAGATTAGCAAGCTAAATCTAAATTAATTATAATAATAAATAGTTGTTTAATTTTATAGTCCAGTTTTGTTTTAAAATTATCTTCACTATTTTGATCAATTAAATTTAAATTATAAAATTTGTAAATAGTTATTATTTAGTAGAGAGAGAGAAAAAAATCCTTTACTTCTAATACATCATCCAGTTAATTATATATTTATAATTAATAACAATAAAAATTAACAACGTAACGTCTTTTGCATCGGTTTTTACACGTCATTTAGACATACTCTATCCTATATATAGAATAATAGAAGTGAGAATATATTTAATATTATAAATTTTAGTAGTTAGAGAAAAGAGAGAAAGACAGAATATATATTTTTATAGTAAGAAAACATATACGAGAATCATGGGACGAGTGTCTTTTGTAGGAAGCTTTATTTTAAATCGCTCAAGCTTTCGGGCTGACCGGCCCTTCTACAGGAGATAAGTGAACAATGGCACATCGGGTACTATATAATGATGGGACTATTTACATATTCAAAAATTAAAATTTTAAAAACTTTTTATAGGGATTTTGCATAACTAAGCAAAGTCGGGAGGAATAATTAGCATAATAGTAAATTATGGACAGAAGAAATTGACATGTATGATAATAGATATTGGATATAGTAGAGCCTGTAATATCTTATACTGTCTATGAGAGAGGAGGGGGGGATCTACACAGATGGAGGAAACAGGGCTATGGGAACAGAGATTGGTAGGATTCAGGGAGGTCGATATGTCTATTGATGGCGTGGAAGCCCTGGGAAACGAGAGCTTCCAAGGTGAGGCGCTGCTGCTTGTTGTCGATAGCCATACCTCATCCAAAATTATAGAACTCACCCATCTCTGTTTACAATCCTCAGTCTGCTCCTTCAACTCCCAGTTTTTTCTACAGATAAAAGGGTCCCCAATGGGGAACCCTCTTTCCTCAGCTGCTGCTGAGATTGTTATGCGGTCTATAGATATGCAGATCACCTCAGATTTTCCATCCGATATCCGCCTTTGGCGTAGATACATAGATGATGTGTTCTGCATATGCACAAAAAGCCAGGTTGAAAATATCCTCTCTAAACTCATTAGTTACCATCCTGACCTTTCCTTCACCCATGAAACCGAAACCTACAACGCCCTCCCTTTCTTAGATTTCCTAATCATCCGGACCCCAACCAGATACCACTCCACAGTACATTACAAGAACTCGTTCAGACCCAATTATATTCACTTCAACTCCTTCTGCCCCCTAAGTCACAAAATCAACACAGTCAAAACCCTGTCTAAACGAGTTCACACCCACTGTTCCACCTCTGATTTCAAAACCATGGAAACCAATAGAGTCATAGCTAATCTCATAAAATTCCAATACCCGAAGTCTTTTATATTACGCCATTTCCACAACCCCAACCACACTGCTCCCAACCCCGTATATAAATCCATATGTGTCCTCCCATATTCCCCCACTAGCTCCTCCATAGCCCGAGCCCTAAGCAAGTTTGGAGTCAGGACCCTGTACTCCAACTCCCCTAACATCAGTTCCCTCATTAGGAACCCGGATACGAAAAGCAATAGCCCATTTAACCCATCTCTCTTGTCTGGCTGTGTCTACTCCATTCCCTGCGCTGACTGCGATGTTGTCTACGTTGGTGAGACGGGCAGGAGCGTAGGGACAAGACTCGAGGAACACAGAAAAAACATCTCCAGACAAGATGAGAAATCAGCCATATACCAGCATATCCGAACCACCAACCACTCTTTCGACCTGGCCAATCCATCTGTGCACTATAGCCGCATACACAACAAGCAGCAGCGCCTCACCTTGGAAGCTCTCGTTTCCCAGGGCTTCCACGCCATCAATAGACATATCGACCTCCCTGAATCCTACCAATCTCTGTTCCCATAGCCCTGTTTCCTCCATCTGTGTAGATCCCCCCTCCTCTCTCATAGACAGTATAAGATATTACAGGCTCTACTATATCCAATATCTATTATCATACATGTCAATTTCTTCTGTCCATAATTTACTATTATGCTAATTATTCCTCCCGATTTTGCTTAGTTATGCAAAATCCCTATAAAAAGTTTTTAAAATTTTAATTTTTGAATATGTAAATAGTCCCATCATTATATAGTACCCGATGTGCCATTGTTCACTTATCTCCTGTAGAAGGGCCGGTCAGCCCGAAAGCTTGAGCGATTTAAAATAAAGCTTCCTACAAAAGACACTCGTCCCATGATTCTCGTATATGTTTTCTTACTGTATTGAATGGGATTCCAGTACTTATAATATATTTTTATAATTTTATATTTTATCTTTTTTTTTTTAATATTTTTTGAATTTTTTTAATTTTAAAATATGATTATAAATAGTTGTATTTAGCAATATATCTATAATATGAATTAACTTTTGTTATAAGTTTGGTTATTATGTTTTGAAACCCTAATGGTAGACCAGACAAACACAAAAAAAATTAAATTGAAATAATTATTGAAAAAAGAGATCTGCTGGACCGGGGATTTTCAAATAAAAATCCAGCTGACATTTCACCCCTTCTTTATTATGTCATAGACCTCTTTTAAACCGGATTTTATTTGTTAATATTTAGTTACTTCAGTGAAACATTTATATGAACAGATATACCAAATACAATTGTTAACAAATTCCAACTGTAAACCTACCTCGTCCGCGGCGTCCTCCATTGTGACCATCTATTTCTGGATGACACATGTTGCGGGGGGACATTTCAAAATTAGACCATTTATTCTGAATTTTTTGAACAACAAGACAATCAAAGAAGAAAGAAAAAGTAGTTAAGGGAAGAAAGCCAAACTTTATAATCTTTACAGTTAGTTATATCAATATAACTGATTCAACACTCATTCATCTTTTAATATTCCTTTAAAAAGGCAAATTATAAGAGTTTAATAAAGCTATTAATTGTGTAAATTCACCTTTATTTAATTTCCATTTTCCTCCCCAGAAATTGGAGATTAAACAAAATGAATTCTATACAACACCACTTTAAAAATCTTGTGAAAAAATCTTCAAATCAGCTATTTAATCCAAGTTTAATTAACTGTTAAAGATTATAAATTTGTATTAGTTATTATTGAGAGAGAAATTATAGAAAGTTGATTTCGTAAATGGATACTTCCATTTATTTTTTTAAAAATATTTTATAATTGATATACTGTTGAAATATTTTACTTGTCTGATACTAAATTTGTTTTTAATAAATTCCATGTTTAAATTTTTAACATCTTCTATGAAATTATCTAATATATTATTTATTCTATAAAATCTTAGAAACTGACCAAAATAAATACCCTTACAGCAATTTAATGATATATTAGAATTTATATTACAGTATTTTATAATATTGAAATTATAATTACTCTTTTTATTATAAACTCTAACAGCACTATTTGCAAGGTCTATATTCAGGTCTAAAAAGTTAACTTTTTGTTTCTATAAATTTTTTCATTGTTCTTAAGTTTCAAGTATTTAGGATATATTTCAGGTATTAATTTTTTAAACTGTGGATTATTGAATATTATGATGTCATCTACATATCGGAACATTTGCCAATTAACACTATTTTGTAGAAAGTATTATCTTTCGTACCAGAACAATATAAGGTTGGCTAATAATGGACTTGAAGAAGTTCCCATGGGAACGCCTTCTGATTGAATATATATTTTATTTTTAAATTCTATATAGCTAAAATTTAAAAATGATTCCAGTAGAGTTTTTGCTGTTTTAAGAACTAATTTAATTGTTTTATATCTGTTTTCTACATTAAAATTATTCATAACAGATATAAAACAATTAAATTAGATCTTAAAACAGCAAAAACTCTACTGGAAACATTTTTAAATTTTAACTATATAGAATTTAAAAATAAAATATATATTCAATCAGAAGGCGTTCCCATGGGAACTTCTTCAAGTCCATTATTAGCCAACCTTATATTGTTCTGGTACGAAAGATAATACTTTCTACAAAATAGTGTTAATTGGCAAATGTTCCGATATGTAGATGACATCATAATATTCAATAATCCACAGTTTAAAAAATTAATACCTGAAATATATCCTAAATACTTGAAACTTAAGAACAATGAAAAAATTTATAGAAACAAAAAAGTTAACTTTTTAGACCTGAATATAGACCTTGCAAATAGTGCTGTTAGAGTTTATAATAAAAAGAGTAATTATAATTTCAATATTATAAAATACTGTAATATAAATTCTAATATATCATTAAATTGCTGTAAGGGTATATATTTTGGTCAGTTTCTAAGATTTTATAGAATAAATAATATATTAGATAATTTCATAGAAGATGTTAAAAATTTAAACATGGAATTTATTAAAAACAAATTTAGTATCAGACAAGTAAAATATTTCAACAGTATATCAATTATAAAATATTAAAAAAAAAATAAATGGAAGTATCCATTTACGAAATCAACTTTCTATAATTTCTCTCAATAATAATTAATGCAAATTTATAATCTTTAACAGTTAATTAAACTTGGATTAAATAGCTGATTTGAAGATTTTTTCACAAGATTTTTAAAGTGGTTTTGTATAGAATTCATTTTGTTTAATCTCCAATTTCTGGGGAGGAAAATGGAAATTAAATAAAGGTGAATTTACACAATTAATAGCTTTATTAAACTCTTATAATTTGCCTTTTTAAAGGAATATTAACAGATGAATGAGTGTTGAATCAGTTATATTGATATAACTAACTGTAAAGATTATAAAGTTTGGCTTTCTTCCCTTAACTACTTTTTCTTTCTTCTTTGATTGTCTTGTTGTTCAAAAAATTCAGAATAAATGGTCTAATTGTGAAATGTCCCCCCCGCAACATGTGTCATCCAAAAATAGATGGTCACAATGGAGGACGCCGCGGACGAGGTAGGTTTACAGTTGGAATTTGTTAACAATTGTATTTGGTATATCTGTTCATATAAATGTTTCACTGAAGTAACTTAATATTAACACATAAAATCCGGTTTAAAAGAGGTCTATGACATAATAAAGAAGGGGTGAAATGTCAGCTGGATTTTTATTTGAAAATCCCCGGTCCAGCAGATCTCTTTTTTCAATAATTATTTCAATTTAATTTTTTTTGTGTTTGTCTGGTCTACCATTAGGGTTTCAAAACATAATAACCAAACTTATAACAAAATTTAATTCATATTATAGATATATTGCTAAATACAACTATTTATAATCATATTTTAAAATAAAAAAAATTCAAAAAATCTTTAAAAAAAAGGATAAAATATAAAATTATAAAAATAAATATATATATACTAACAATCTCATCTACCTTCTTTACAAAACTTTTTTTTTCTCTTATTATTAGTTTGATTAAAAGTACATGGTTCTGTCTTTCTCTCTTTTCTCTAACTACTAAAATTTATAATATTAAATATATTCTCACTTCTATTATTCGATATATAGGATAGAGTATGTCTAAATGACGTGTAAAAACCGATGCAAAAGACGTTACGTTGTTAATTTTTATTGTTATTAATTATAAATATATAAATAACTGGATGATGTATTAGAAGTAAAGGATTTTTTTTCTCTCTCTCTACTAAATAATAACTATTTAAAAATTTTATAATTTAAATTTAATTGATCAAAATAGTGAAGATAATTTTAAAACAAAACTGGACTATAAAATTAAACAACTATTCATTATATATATATATATATATATATATATATATATATATATATTCTCACGCAAATCTGGCCTTGACTACCCGTTTTATGATTTTTCAGGATGCTTTAATGACCAATTTTTTTTGGTCGTTGAGGTACAGCTTGCACCACGCTGATGAGGGCCAACAGCCCGAAACGCGTCCGTGGTTAGCTTTTCTTGATTAATCAAGAATGGGTATTTGGCCAATTTTGGAATAATTAAAAATCAACGAGAATAGTTGATATTTATTCCGATAGATGGCGACTGCCATCAGCAACTTTCAGTTGCACGATAAGGAGATGCCTTTTTCTTAATATATATATGTCATAATTTGTATAAATAGAATTAAACAATTCACAATATTTTTTCTATCCCTCCTTACAATGGCGTTTATTAACCCAAACGTCTCCATAACGATTATACATTTGCTTATTTATTTATTGCCGTCGTCCCGATTGGGACAAATTCAATCAATCTTGATTCATTGTCTTGAAGAGCTTTCAATAATCCTTTGGCACACCTTAAAGGACTTCATTAATCACTCGGAAAAGAATGGTGACCACGACGTTAAGATTGATGACCCCCCATAAGATTCTAACGTCAGGGAATTCCTATATATAATTCCTATTTTGAATTAGTTTAATACCACTTGCGTTGCCCATTGACCACCAAGAACTGATAGATTCCCCCAAATTTATTTGCTTTTGAGAAGTCAGCAGGATTACTGATAATCGCATACCCATCTTGAAACAATCCGTTCAGGATGTACGTCACAGAATTTAGTACGTTTCCCTCTGACCATTTGCAATAAACCATTATGTTCACACACCAACATCAAGAGATATTTTCCTTGCGCTACTTCATTGACATGACCACCGTCTCCTTTTCTCTCCATCCCAAACGAGAAACCTTCCGAGGACTCCAGTGACCCAATTTGGATCATCCTACCAAATTGTTCGCCACGACCAAGTCTTCATTCCTCAAACGTATCCTGTCATATCAAACATTCATTCCTTATAATCCCTGAGCACCTTTTCAACACCCCTTTTCTTACGTTCCCTATGGAAAGTACGGTACAGAAGGATGCTCAGCTCATCATCAATCCACCAACACTCCAGCGCAGGAGATTCTCTCACACACAGAACACTCTCACAAACAGATACACAGTCGGAGCCACATCACACAGGTTCGTATCATGCTACATTTAAAACTTTATTATATTTGTATTATATATCAGACTTAATGTTGTGTTAATCCCTATTTGTATATATTTTAGTATATCACACAAATTTCCAATTTTGTACATAGTATCAGAATTCAATTTATAAAATTGCCTCCCAATCTCAAATAAATAGTTTTAAATTCATTTTGAATTTATTTATCCCACACAGGTTCCATCTGTCATAATTTGTATAATTAGTGCCCAAGAGATATAATTTATTTTCGTCAAAATAAGTATGTATATATGTTACGCTTGTGTTAAAATGTAAATATGTAAATTCATCCATCTATAAAAGCTGTACAAAAAATAAAGGTGGCAGACATCGCGGGTGCGCTGTTCGCTTGGCTGGAGCTAACTCTTGGTTGCGCCCTTTCATTTGACCACGACAGCTACGACAGTTATATATATATATATATATATATTGCCTTAAATGCCCATTTATTGGTTTTTCTCAAAAAGCCTCTGGGACCAAATATATTTTTAGTCGTAGTGGCACAGCCTGCTCTACGCTGATGAGTGCCAAAAGCGCGAAACGCGTTCGTGGATGGCTTTTTTTATTAATCAAGAGATTGGGTTGGCCAAAGATCAGGGAACAGGTTAAATAAATGTTTAGTGATTTCTGTTCCACCAGATGGCGCTCTGCTCTCTAAAAAGCACATGTGCTCTTGGTCAGGATATGCTTTCATTATTTTTAATATCAACACCCGACCCTTTTATTATATATATTGTCGCGGAGATAAATAAAGCAAGGGCAAGTTTGGGGATAATTAATTTATTATAAGGAGTATATGGAGTATAAGGAGTATAGGGAGAGAGAGATTTTGTACAACTTACCCCCAGTTAAGGTTAATCCTGAATGAACGGCGTTAGCCACCGTCCCGTTTTCCTTATTTACAGATCAGCCTCCCAGCAGCCCCCACACCGGTGGTCCCCCCCCCCCGGGGTCCAGGGATGATTGACAGTTGTCCCATCTGGATGGAGCTACTTGACATTACACCTTCTTTAGAAAAAGCAGCGACCCGCTGATTAGCTTGTCTCAGCCCTTGTTCTGGAAGGAAATCTATCACGGCCTGTGTTCCCTAGCAGAATGGAATGTTGTTCTTCAGGATCCAGGTAGGGCTTCATCCGAATGACATGAACGATATCCTTGGATTTCCGTGGGTGGGGAGACGGGTCCACGGGCTCTACTTCATACGTAACTTCTGAAAGCTTCTTGGTCACCTTGTAGGGACCGAAGTATCTCTTCAGTAGCTTTTCTGAGAGCCCTACTTTTCGGATGGGAGTAAAAACCCACACAAGATCATCCTTCTGGTAATAGACTGGAGTATGTTTCTGGTCGTAAAGTCTACGGTCTTTCGCCTGTGATTGTAGAAGGCGTGATCGGGAGAGTTGACGCGCTTCCTCAGCTCTGGTCACAAGTTCCCCAACGTAGTCGTCAGAGATCTCATCTGGTAGGTAGGGTAGTACGGCATCGATGTAGGTCTCGGCCTCGCGGGCGTGGACAAGAAAGAACGGAGTGTAGCCGGTCGCCTCCTGTTTAGCAGTGTTGTAAGCAAAAGTCACGTAGGGTAAAACTTGGTCCCAGTCCTTCTGCTCGACACCTGTGTACATGGACAACATGTCTCCCAGAGTTTTGTTGAACCTTTCAGTCAGGCCGTTGGTCTGGGGATGGTAGGCCGTTGTAAATCTGTGCACGATTCCGCACAGAGCATTGATCTCTTTTATTACTTGAGAAATGAAATTTCTTCCGCGATCTGTTATCATTTCTCTAGGAGCTCCATGCTTCAAGATAACATCTTCAACCAGGAACTTAGCTGTTTCGATTGCTCCTCCGTCTGGGATCGCTTTCGTTATGGCATACCTTGTCATATAATCGGTGCACACAATGATCCAACGGTTTCCATCTTTAGAAACTGGAAATCTTCCAAGGAGATCGACCCCGACCTTATAGAATGGCTTTTCTACGGGCGGTATGGATACAAGCTGTCCAGCCGGACGTCGAGGTAATTTCTTCCTTCTTTGACACTCCCGACAATGGCTTACATATTGGCGAACAGTTCTATAAAGGCCAGGCCAATAGAATCGTTTCTTGACTTTGTCATACGTTCGGGCGAAACCTAAATGCCCAGCTGTAGGAGCGTCATGTAAATCTGCCATAACTTCCGATCTTAAGTGCTTAGGGATCATCATAAGCCAGGGTCTTCCAGTTGTGCTATAGTTTTTCTTGTATAAGATGCCGTCGATAATGCTGAATTCCTTTCTGGTGTAGCCCGAGTTTAAATTATCGATTATTTTAGCTAAATCCGGGTCTTTAGTCTGCTCTATATCGACGTTGGTTAGTGACATCACAGCACTTGGTGGATCGTTCTCAAGCGGGCTCCTTGACAGACAATCGGCATCCTTATGTTTGCGTCCGCTCTTGTAGATAACGGTCACGTCAAATTCTTGCAACTTCAGCGCCCATCTTGCCAAACGCCCAGAAGGATCTTTCTGCCCTACCAACCAACATAGAGAATGATGGTCAGTGACAACCGTGAATGGTCGACCAAACAAATATGGGCAGAATTTGCTAATAGACCAGACTACAGCAAGGCATTATTTTTCCATTGTAGAATAGTTATTTTCAGCCTTTGTCAAGCTTCTAGATGCATAAGCTATAGGCCGCTCCTTTCCACCTTGTATTTGTAGAAGAACAGCTCCAATACCATGTCCGCTTGCATCCGTGTGTAGATGGGTATCAGCGGATTCATCAAAGTGTCCTAAGACAGGCTCTGAAATTAGAGCTGTTTTAAGGACTTCAAACGCTTTCTCTTGAGCTGCATCCCAATAAAATTGTATTTCAGTCTTCAGTAGGTCATGCATAGATCTAGCTTTGTCGGCAAAGTTCTCAATAAATCTTCGGTAATAGGAACATAATCCAAGAAAGCTCTTCAGTTCAGTGATATTCCTTGGCCTCGGAAATTTAGAGACGGCTTCAACTTTATCTGGATCTGGATGAATTCCATTGGCGTCAACAAGGTGTCCCAAAATCTTTATCCTCCTTGATCCAAAAAGACACTTTTTGTGGTTCAAGCTTAGTCCAGCTTTCTGGATGCAGCTTAATACAAGTTGTAGACGACGTAGATGTTCTTCAAAGGTAGGTGCGTAAACTACGATGTCGTCCAGGTAGCAAAGGCACATGTTCCATTTAAAACTGCCCAGAACATTTATCATCAATATCTATTAACTTTGTGTTAGAATTTTGGTTTACTATTAAGTCCTTTTCTATGTTAGTGCTATAGTGAAGTAAAAAATCTGCTTCTTGGTAAAATAATTTAAGCTTATTAGAGTGTATAATTTCTGTTTGTTTTCTTTGGGGTAAATTGGGTTTATTAATTTCATATGTGACTGGAGAAAGTTGTTTTAAAATAGTAAATGAGCCTATATACCTTTGAGTTAATTTACCAGTGTTTGAATAAATAAAGGTTTTTACTAATACCTGATCTCCTTCTTTAAAAATGGGTTCTGGGTGTTTAATATCATAAAGTTGTTTGCTGTGTTCCTGGGATTCTATGGTTCTTTCAATGGCTAATTTTCTTGCCTTTTCTATTGGTGTATGTGTTTCTGTGTCATTTTCTATATACTGTGGTTGCATTCCATAGTATAAGAATATAGGAGTAAAGCCTGTTGTGGTATGTACTGTTTCATTATAGCTTTCAGTAATTTTAGGAATATATTTTGTCCAAGGAATCTTTATATTCACATCTTAACCTATTAATGATAGTGGAATTTAGTCTTTCTACTTTTGCATTTGTTTCTGGATGATGGGCACTGGTGAGTAGATGCTTAACATTATTTCTTTCTAAAAAGGGTTTAAATATATTGCTGAGAAAAGCTGCATTTCTGTCAGTTATTAATATTTCAGGTTTATTAATATTGAATAAATTTCTTAAACAAGTTATATAGGAATCAGTTGATACAGATTTTGTTGGAGAAGCCCAAAGGAATCTACTATCATATGGATACTGTGTCTTGGTGTCCCATTATTATGTAACCCGCCAAATGTATCTAGAGAAAAAATGTGATTGGGGTGTGTGGCTATTGGCATCTGTTGTAGTGGTCCACTTGTTAAACTGGCAAGTTTCACAATGTTTGGTGTAATTAGCAATATCCCTAGTCATATGTGGCCAATAATAGTGTGGATAAATTATTTTAGTCATTTGAGTTGTTCCAATATGTCCATGCTTTGTATGTACCTTGTTTAATAATGTGTGTCTTAGTGTTTGTGGTACATAAGCTCTTTTAAAACCTTTTTTTTTATAATGTAGAGGCCATTTTGAATTTTAATTTTAGCACTACTAATTTGTTCAGTTGATTGGTGTTCTTTTAACTCATTATATGTTAGGTAAAATGAGACAGGTGCTCTTGACAGTATATATATATATATATTAAAAAACGAAATAAAAAAATAAAAGATAAAAAGATCAGGTGTTGAAATCAATATTAAAAATGGCATATCCTGACCAGGAGCACATGTGCTTTACAGAAGGCAGAGCGCCATCTGGTGGAACAGAAATCAACTAAACATTGATTTAGCCTGTTCCCTGATATTTGGCCAACCCAATTTCTTGATAAATCAAGAAAAGCCATCCACGAACGCGTTTCGCGCTTTTGGCGCTCGTCAGCGTGGAGTAGGCTGAACCATTGAGACCAAAAAATATGTTTTGATCCCAATGGCTTCCTGAAAAACCAAGAAATGGGTATTTAAGGCCAAACTTGCGTAAATACGCTTAGCACATTAAAAAACGAAATAAAAAAATAAAAGATAAAAAGATCAGGTGTTGAAATCAATATTCAAAATGGCATATCCTGACCAGGAGCACATGTGCTTTACAGAACAGGCTAAATCAATGTTTAGTTGATTTCTGTTCCACCAGATGGCGCTCTGCCTTCTGTAAAGCACATGTGCTCCTGGTCAGGATATGCCATTTTTAATATTGATTTCAACACCTGATCTTTTTATCTTTTATTTTTTTATTTCGTTTTTTAATGTGCTAAGCGTATTTACGCAAGTTTGGCCTTAAATACCCATTTCTTGGTTTTTCAGGAAGCCATTGGGATCAAAAAATATTTTTTGGTCTCAATGGTTCAGCCTACTCCACGCTGACGAGCGCCAAAAGCGCGAAACGCGTTCGTGGATGGCTTTTCTTGATTTATCAAGAAATTGGGTTGGCCAAATATCAGGGAACAGGCTAAATCAATGTTTAGTTGATTTCTGTTCCACCAGATGGCGCTCTGCCTTCTGTAAAGCACATGTGCTCCTGGTCAGGATATGCCATTTTTAATATATATATATATATATATATATGTCTGCTTCTATATTAATTAATCCTTTAATATATGTTTAATGTCAAAGCTATATTGAGATAGAATTAAGGACCATCTGAATAACCTACCATGTGGAATTTTAACAAGGTAAGTGATTTGTGTGAAAGGTAAAATGTATGTTGTGTAGGTATGTATGAAATCTTTGTACTGAATTAATGATTGCTAATGTTTCAATTTCTGAGACAGTATAATTCTGTTCACATGGATGAATTTTTCTTGAAAAATAACCTATGGGGTGTAAGATGCCTTGTTCATCTGGTTGTTTAAGAACTCCTGCTACTCCTAGACTTGAAGCGTCTGTGAATAAATGGCATGGTTTCGATGGGTCATAAATATATAGTACAGGTTGTGATACGAGTGCATTTTTAAGTGTTTGGAATGCTTGTTCATGTTTCGCACTCCATAGCCAAGGAGCATTTTTTAACAAAAGTTCATTCAAAGGTGACCTAATTTGCGCATAATGTGGAATAAATTTATTATAAATATTTATGGTGCCTAAAAATCACTTTGAGGTTTTAATATTATATGGTCTATTTAATTTTAAAATTGCTTCAATATTTGTGTTATTTGGTGTATATTTTCCTGAGTTAATAGTATATCCTAAGCATTGTATTTCTTTTTGTAAGAATTTACATTTATTGAGATTTAGCTTTATATCCTCTTTTTCGAATATACCTAATATGTCATCTAAATGTTTAATGTGTTTTTCATAAGTTTTGGAGTGTATAATAATTTCATCAAAATAATTTAAGGCATAGCGTATATTATGTTTAGTGAAAACTGACTTCATAATCCTTTCAAATTGTGAAGGTGCATTTTTTAGACCATATGGAAGTCTGTTCCATTCATAACATCCTAATTGTGTTACAAAGGAAGTTTTATGTCTATCTTTTTCATCTATAGGTATATGCCAATATGCATTTTTGACATCTAGAATAGTATATATTTTTGACTGTGATAACCTATCTATAATTTGTTCTATAAGTGGAATTGGGGTATTTTCTGGAACTGTTTTTTGATTAAGTTTCCTATAATCTATACAGAATCTTGTGGGGTGATTTGGGGTATCAGATTTTTTATTCATTAATAATGCAGAAAAACTATAGGGACTAGATGAGGGTCTAATAATATTATATTTTAATAATTCAGTTATTTGTTTTTGTATTTCAGCATTATTGTAAAAATATATCCTATATGGCTTTTGTGCTATGGGAATATTTTTTATAAAAGAGATATACAAATTGGGTTAGTCTTTATGCGCCCTATATCAAAATTGTGTTTAGAGAAAACATTCTTATACTTATGCAATATATCTGAAATTGTTTGATTTGAGAAATTTGGATTAATATCTACTTTACTAAAGCCTAAATATGAATTGTAATTTGTTATAGAGGACGGTTTCGCATACTGTGAAATGAGTTAGAATCAATAATGGGATTTGAGAGAGAGAATTAGGATCTATAAGTTTAACATTTGTAGTTGGTATATCAAAATAATAGAAATTACACAATGGGTTAATATTTAAAAGAGATGAATTTTTAACATAGTATGGGTCTGGAATACATAAGGTGGTGGCATATGACTTCTGATTATCAGTTTTTGGATTAAAATAATACAAGAATTTATAATTTTGGAAAAGAAGGTTTTTTGAGAAATCTATTTGTAACTTAAATAAATAAAATGTTGGTAAACCAAAAATAAGATATTCTATTGGACTATCGCAAATAAACATTTCTTGATACTTTGTAATTTTAGCTAACCTAAGCCTAACTAATATTTTGTATAATGGGTAAGTAAAACCTTCTATCTGACCTATTTTCTTTTGGGGAATTATCTAATATTTTATAATAAATAGAGTTTAAATATTTCAAAGGAATAATAGAGATAGATGATGCAGTGCCAAGTACACAAGGTAAAGATATATGGTTTCTAAATACAGAGAATAGTAATAATGTTCTACCTGGATTGATGCGCTTCGGATGATTATTGTTCTTAAGTGGGCAGTCTCTATGGAAATGGATCTGGTTGGATATCTGGTGTGATGCACATATCTTGCAGGGGTATAGAGGCTTGTTTATTGATTTGTAGGTTCTTTCTGGTGGTGAGTTGCTGCTGCTGTCCTGGGAAAAGGCTGGTATTGATGAGCTTTGGAGGAGTTGGAGTTAATTTTTTTTACTGGAGTGCTTGTACTGGTAGAGGGTTGTTGGGTTTCTTTTTCTTTATTTGTTGATAAGTTTAATTGGGTTGTGATTTTATACCATTCTGAAGGTTCTTGTACTCTTTCAGCTATTAGATATATTTTTGGTGATTTGGCATTCCATCTGTTAGTGCCTCTAATAACAGCGTTTTCTCTAGATTAAGTATTTTGGCTAAAGTATATTTTTCTTTAAAATATTGTTCAAGATCATTATTATCATTATATTTTAAATTTATAAGCCTACTAAATATATTTGAATCATTTATTGTAAAATATGATATCAATTTTTGTTCTAAATCCCCCCAATTGTCTATATCTTGTAACTCTTCTATATAATAACTGAATGATTCTCCCTCGAGATAATTTGATATATAATTTAGTTTAAAATCTTTATCAAGATGTTTCTGCAAGCATTTTTTGTTGAAAAATTTGAGCCAAGATATTATGTTTAAATTTTGACCATTAAATTTCGGTATTTCTATAGTACTTTGGTTAGGCGTCATGCCATGTTCTACATTCCTTTGTTTGCGGGACATTTTGAAAAAATAGTTTTATAAAATTTGAATAATTTATAGAACAATTGGGTTGAAAATTCAGGTAATCCTGACGACTTATTGTTATGAATATTTTGTTGTTGTTGTTATATAAGGCTTGATTAGACAAAGAATCGATAATATAAAGGGTTGAGGTGCAGTCGTGATAAAAAAAGATAATTATTTACCGTCGAGTAGCTTTTATTTTCAATTACTTGAGGAAAGATTACACATTAGTTATTTTCACATTATATAGAATATATAAAGTTAATCCTATATCAGTGATTCATTATGATAGATATATTAACTACGCATATTTATAACAAAACTATACAACAAAAACTGAGTGTCTTTCTAAAAACGATGATAACAAAAGTAAAATTATCAATGAATAAAATATATATTTTTAAATAAAGAAATATTTGAGTTTTTAGATTATATGATATACATATATTAAGATATTTATCATTATACTGTATAGTTGTATTTATTTATTTATTTATTTATTTATATTTTATTTAACATTATATAATCTTATATGTTTATGATGTGATAAATAAGTTTCACAATCTCAATCTCTCTCTCTCTCTCTCTCTCTTTCTTTATAAAAAATATATAGACATTTACTCCTTCCGTGTTGTATATATATATATAAACATGGGCATCTCAAACTTGAAGTATTATAAAAATTTTGATAATTATTCGGATGAATCGTAATTCTAATTTCCCGGCGGGGAGTAATCAACCGATGTGTCGGCTGAAGCTGCTTCCAGAAATCATAATAGGTTTATTTCCAAACGAATAAACCTGGCTACTTGTGTAAATACCTCGCTGCTCCCTTTCAACATGAGAGCTTATAATTGGGAGATTTATTGGTCTGAAAAATGGTATTTAGCGAGAAATTATTGATGAATTTTTATTACTATGTTTGAGATTATTTTTTTAAGGTTCATATCCAACACACACACACACCCACACATAGACACGGGAGAATATTTAAACTATTAACTCTATAAGAGAGATATAAAATTCCCAGTAATATGTGATAATTATTTGAATAAAATTTCTCATTTTTTCTTACTTTTTAATATATATATATACTAGACGAATGGCCCGGGCAACGCACGGGTTTTACCCGAGTGCGTATATATTTTAAAAAACGTTTTAATTCAAATACTATGGCGCCGTAGATGTAATTCTTGTATAATATATAAATGAGTTTTAAAAATTGAAAAAAATAAAAATGCATCGGCCGGGAATCGAACCCGGGCCGCCAGCGTGGCAGGCGAGCATTCTACCACTGAACCACCGATGGTTATGAAAATTTCCATCCGTGAGCTTCAGACAAACAGACAAACAGACAGAATAAGGCATATATATATCGTGATTTAAAGAATGTGATATGTAAGTAATAATGTATGACGTCTTTTCTAGTAGTCTCAAAGTGACACCAGCTTGCCACCGGACACCGGGAATCTAGAGAGGGACAAAAGGGGGCGTTGGTCCGAATGTTGACAGTTAGTTAGGTTACAGTGGATATTTTCGGAGAGGACCGCTCAGTGCTAGGTCTCACGGCGGCCCTCGTGGCCGCCGTTTTGGCTCCTCCCTGCTTCCGCGGCTTCATGTAGGACGCCGAGCTTTCCTCAGTTAATCCTCAACTTCCCCTGGTCCTGGTGCCACGTGAGACGTACTAGGAGAGCGTATTTTGATCCCAAACTTTGTCCTTACTGTCCCGTGCGGACTTCCCACTTTGCACGCCTTGCCACTCAACCCCGACTGCTTTCAACTCACTTGTTGGCTTACCCGGGTTTACGACAGTAGACCCGTATAAGTCGACAGGATAATGATGGCGGACAGTGGAAATAGGACAATGGACGAACACGGGGAACACTACGTGGACGCTTCTGAGTTGCTCGCCACTTCCATCCGGCCCAGCTTGGCCAACTTGGTAAACCGATTCACCGAGGCTCTCCAAGAAGTGACGGCGTCACGTGCCTATGCCTCGCCTATGGCACCTTACGACGGGACTTATCCAGCGAAAAACTTCTTCCGGCAACTGTAAGCCGTGCGGAACGACATCGTGTACAGGTCTGCGAGGCTCCATGAGCTTCTCAAAGGTGAACCTCTGTCGCTCTTCAATGAGCTCAACTCGGCCTCCCGATCCTATAACTAGAACAAACATTTTATTTATTTTATATTATTATATTTTCTTTTATTTTTCATATCATTTTATTTGCTTTATTTTATATATTTAATTATCATTGTGTGTTTTGTTACTTTTACATTATTTTAACCCCAAGTGTGAAATATTTTTCTAAATTAGAATCCCATCTTTCAATGTTACCCTTATCTTTATTACAATCATCTTCGTCAATGCCATCCATTTTTAAAATCAATCAAGCTATTTCCCTTTTTATATTTGTATGCTGTATTTCTTTGTTTTATTTTTCTATACCCCAACACACGCAGCCATTATAAACTATCCAAGCCAACATTATTATATAGATATTATTGTCATTTGTCATTCTATCTTAGAATATTCAACCATCAGCAATCATTTGGAATATTACTATTTGACTATTTTTTAATCTGTCATCATATATATTTTCTAAAACTTTACCAATTCAAGCTTTTTAACATCATTTGAGATTTTTAAAAAACTATTATATATTTTTTTAAAACCTTAAGATCGTCTTATTTCTGATTAAATTGTTTTTATTAGATTATTATTTTTATTTCATATTGACGCCTCTCTCTATCTCTCTCTCTCTCCCAATCTTATCTTCCCATCCTATATCACTTACTCACACCTCCTTAACCAATTTCCTCCTAACCTCATAGTCTCCCATAGGGTCCTGTTGCCAATCATTTTTTTCAATTCATCTATTGGACCATCCTTCCTCGATATACAATTCCCGACAACGAGTTCAGGAAATCCAAAGATTTTTTTTTTTTATCCGTCACCCCCATTACATTCAACCATGTCGGGTTATTCAATAATCAATTTCAACAGTACACTTTACCTTCCATAATCCTCACCATTCATATTTCCCGCAGCCAAGAGTCTCCTGCTCGCCAACTAAACTTTTATTTTTTTTTAAATTTAGATTCAACCAGCTGGCTAACCTTCCTCGCTGTACATTTCCCAACAGTGAATTCAGGCGACCAGTTCGAGTTTTTTTTTTCTCTCAACGCTCGGATCATCATTACAACCATCATTTTTACCATTTTATTTTTTTTTTCCATTTTAATCTGAACTCAATCATCATTGGCAACAGAGCAACTCTTGACTCCACTTTTTCCATTTCTCCACTTTCAACTTACTTACCTCCCCCGTCTGATCTAATGTTGATTACGGAACGTCTTCGGAGTTCGGTCAATGAAAACAATACCTCACTTTCACAGGCACGTATTGTATTGCCGAACGCCATTGCAAGAATCAACTCAGACTTCCTCTCTTTTTACCACTGCGTCACTCTAAACCTCAGATATCCATTATAAGTTTACTTGTAACATTTTACTATTTTTGATAAGTTCGTTCTCATTTTTCTCTCTCTCACCATGTGAGACGTCTCTGAAATTATAATTATGAAAATATAAAAAATAAACCATAATGGCATTTCAATTTATTTACCACTTTTGACTTTTCCAAACATCGTCTAATTTGCGTTTATAGGCATTGCATCACGTTTTTTTCATTTATATTTTTACGATCCTTGATGTGTGCCATTTTATATTTCAGAATCACAATCCATATATTTTTGGATATTTCTTTTACATTATGCATACTTCTTTTCCTTCCATCCCTAAACAGCTAAAACCATTAGCCAACCTATATAAACATCATCTGAAACCTTATATTCCTTGACATCATTTGTTTTAATTTTCAATAGCCTACGTCTAAGATAATTCAACTTTAAAAATTTTGTTTTAACAGTGACGCCTTTCTACCAACTGTCCCTTCTCATATCTTGATCCTTCCAACTCTGCCTTCCATATTTCTCTCGTCTCTTGATCCTTTTCCTTAGGCCTTCTATGTATTCGTTCTAACCACCCCTCGTTCATCGCAGAGTTCCTGTAAGCCGACTTTTTTTTGTTATTGATTTGCCCCAGTGGACTACTCCTTCCTCGCCATCCCATTCTGATGGTGTGTTCAGGAAAATCCATGGCTTATTTTTAATTATTTACACCCGGGTCACTGTCCCAGCCTTCTTCATTTCATTCTTTTTTCCTCAAACCCGGGTTCAATCAATCAATGGCAACAGTCGAACCCTGTTTTCACAATCTACCTCCATCTTCTAACCTCTTCAACGGTTCCTGAGACTCCTGCTCGTCAGCATTTTTTAAATGACTCATTGACCTGGTACACTCTTCCTCCCCATGTTAACTCCACACGAAGAGCTTGGGTAACGAGCGAGATATTTTTTTTTCTCACGCTCGACCCATCGCCATCATCAGCATGATGCGCCCACTCATTTTTCTTTTACTTTTTATTTTATCTGGTCGAGCTCAATCACCGACAGCAGCGCAGCTCTTGAGCCTCCATATCTTTTTAACCTCTCTCAGCCAGCTTTTCTTTCCCATATTCTCTCATTACCTACCTCTCTTTCGATCTTCACGCCTTTTGCCCATCTTATCTAATACTATTTAGATAGAGGGCAGGACTCCTGAGATGTCCTTTGCAGAAACCAATTCAAACCCTCTTCCTTTACCCTTCACTGCGTCACTGCCTAACTTATTGCTTAAGTCAATTTTATTTTATATTACTTTTATCATCTCTACTTCTCCTCGTTCCTGTATTATATCCCTGGAACTATGTAGTAAATACTCATGGCACCTTACATAACAAAAAACTGTAAATAGTATACCTAACTTTCCCAAATATTTACCCTCGTTATTGTGTGTGCTTACTTTAAATTTATACTTCCTATGTACTCCTTATAAATATTTTTTAGTATTTTTATAATATTATATCAGGATGTAACCACTACTCTCTCACCTTTATCTTTATTTTTATTCTAGTAACTAATTTGTGCCCCAAATTATTTCCCTTTTAATAGGTTTGCTAGCTTTTCGCTCCATTTTATTTCACTCCCGTAATCAAACCTTTCTTACCGGTGTCACATTCTATCGTAATTTAAACAATGTGATATGTAAGTAATAAAGTATGACGTCTTTTCTAGTCGTCTCAAAGTGACACCAGCTTGCCCCCGGACACCGGGGATCCAGAGAGGGACAAAAAGGGGCGTTGGTCCGGATGTTGACAGTCAGTTATGTTACAGTGGATATTTTCGGAGAGGCCCGCTCAGTGCTAGGTCTCACGGCGGCCCTCGTGGCTGCCGTTTTGGCTCCTCCCTGCCTCCGCGGCTTCATGCAGGACGCCGAGCTTTCCACAGTTAATCCTCAACTTTCCCCTGGTCCTGGTGCCACGTGAGACGTACTAGGAGAGCGTCTTTTGATCCCAAACTTTGTCCTTACTGTCCCGTGCGGACTTCCTACTTTGCACGCTTTGCCACTCAACCCCGACTGCTTCCAACTCACTTGTTGGCTTACCCGGGTATACGAATTTTATATATATTAAAAATAAAGAAAGCATCTCCTGACCACGAGCACATGTGCTCTTTTTAGATGGCAGAGCGCCATATAGTGGAGCAAGAATAAACTAAACGTTTATTTAGCTTGCTCCGTGATATTTGGCCAACCGTGATAAATGTGATAAATCAAGAAAAGCCATCCACGAACGCGTTTCGCGCTGTTGGTGCTCGTCAGCGTGGAGAAGGCTGTAACCACTGCGACCAAAAATATTTTTTGGTCCCAATGGCTTCCCGAAAAATCAAGAAATGGGTATTTAAGGCCAAATTTGCTTAAAGACGCTTAACACATGAAAAAACAATAGAAAAAAATAAAAGATAAGTGGGTCAGGTGTTGATATTAAAAATAAAGAAGGCATCTCCTGACCACGAGCACATGTGCTTATATATATATGCAATATAATTCCCACACTACTTGTAAATAGTCAACACATTTTTTATTTTTATATCCATATATTTTAATATCCATATCCATATATTTTAATATCTATAATCAAAGAGTAAATAGCCAATGCTTGTATATAATTTTTTGACCAACGACCCGAGGGGTAAGAGGGAGAAAAAAGGAGGTTGAATAATAAACAAAGAGAAAATGGCTGCGTTTCTTTTTGTCGCGTCTATTATTTCTTATATAAAAATTTAGAGTTTTAAATTTATAATTATTCAAAGATATACCTTAATACGACAGTATTTAGCCGACAGGATATAATAACCGGTACGTTTTTTTCTTTTTTAAAACTTTATTGGATTTAACCTTTAGCCTACAACCATTCGCCACAAAAATGCCAAAAAGGAAGTCAGATACCGACACTCATTTTTCTGTCAGAAACGATAATATGGAATTTAAATTAATGAAAGAACAAATTAATTTACTAACACAAATTATACAACAACAGACGATCTCAAATAAAAATCATATAAGTAAATTCTCTGGCCTCAATCAAGATATAAATATTTTATTTCGTAACATTGAGGATGCAACGAACGATGAACGAGACAGAAAAAATTTAGTTATCCTTAATTTAGAAGAAGAAGCTAAAAAATATTTTATCGATTGGGCTTAGAACAAGAGACTTATTTAAATATCAATCAGAAACTGTCCACAATCTATATATCAAAGAAGAAGACAACGTTGGAAGAATTGTTCACTCACCAATTGGAAAAGCCAGAAAAAATTAACGATTATTACCATTTTAAGGTTGTGGGTGCATTAGAGAACTCACTTCCAAACAAACAGATTGTTGAAGCACTTACGGCAGGTGTAACGTATGATTTAAAGAAAATGATATACACCAGGAACCCACAGACGCCTGAAGAATGGTTGGACTATGTAAACACCATCCAAAAACGGCCAGTAACTCGAGGACAACCGACACCACAGCGTGGATTTGACCGCTGGCAACCCGAATCCACTCCCCCGCCTAGCCAAGGTCATTACCGGCCACAATATGGGCAATTAGCAACTTTTCGTCGACCTGGAGATGGACGTTTTGCCTTTCGCAACTACGCGGATAACACGCTGCCCAAGGAACCCAGGGAACCAGCCACATCGAGCGGACATCAACCCAGATCACAAGGATGTGATCCCTCATCAAGGAAAGGACCAGCATAATGTAAGACTATTCTTTAATTTATCTATTATCACCTTCAATGTTAAATTTCTTGTGCATACTGGCTCTACCATTAACCTAATATCTTTTGATTATTTGCATAAAATTTTGCCATCAGATATATTTCGAAATATAACTAAATATTCAGTTAATAAGCATTCTAGAATTAATACATTGAGTGGACCAATCCAACCTATATTTTATGTTATTTTACCAGTCAGTTTTTTTAAAAGAAAAGTTAGCTTAAAATTTTATATATTTAATATACCATATGAAATTGCACTAATAGGATTATATACTCTAAAAAAATTAAAAACTAGAATTGACTTCAATAGAAATGTAGTGAGTCAACAAGGCACAAATATTCCTGCTACTCTTTTTTATTTTGAAACAGATTTGGCTTATGTAAATGATGCATACAATGTGATAAATCCAGAGAGGAAATATAATATAAACCAACACCTTCATATTGTTAATACACAAATCTTAGATAATCACTGTGCACCTTCAGGAAGTAATCCACTCTATGTTAATCATTTACAACAGACACTTTCCACTCAATCAAGCATTCCAGGGGAAAATAAGTTAACCAGTGATTTAATTGATAAGTATCATAAGATAAACAACTTATTAGACCTTAAGTTAATTAGGTTATTGAAAGAATTTGCTGAAATATTTCCTAAAGACCCATTTAAAGTTCCTACCCTACATATCCAACCTGTACAGATTAAACCAAATACAGATAGAATAATCAGGTTGCGACCGTATAGAATTCCATTTACATATAGGAAAGAAATAGATATACAAATCAATGAGATGTTAAAAAATAATATAATAGAACCGGCCATAGGTGAATATGCTTCACCCATTACTCTAGTAAAAAAGAAAAATGGAACATTTAGAATGTGTGTGGATTTTCGAAAATTAAATGAACACATTCCAGTTGATCCCCAACCTATACCATTAATAGAATCAGTGATAGAAAAACTGTCGAAAGCTAAGTATTTTTCCAGCCTTGATTTGAGCAACGCTTATTGGACAGTTCCTATCCATCCGGATTCTCGACCTTATTTAGCCTTCACCACCCACGCAGGAGTGTACATGTTTAAAAGATTACCTTTCGGGCTACGAAGCTCACCACAGATCTTCGAGAGAGCTATTGGACAAATACTTAGAAAATATAACTTCCAATTTCTAGAACACTACTATGATGATTTTATAATTTTTTCTGATAGTTTTGAAGAACACTTAGAACATCTTCGTTTATTCTTCCAACTATGCAGGGCAGAAAATATCCGCCTCAACCTTAACAAATGTCAATTATGTAAGACCTCCATTAGCTTCCTAGGATACGAAATCACACAGGGCACTTATAAACCTCACCTAACTAACACTCAGGTAATAGGAACCATCCAACCTCTGACTAATGTTAAAACTTTACAGTCATTTTTAGGTGTCGTAAATGTATATCATAAATTCATTCCCCATTATGCACAGCTTAGATCGCCTTTAAATATACTTCTTAAAAAGAATATTCCTTTTAAGTGGACTCTTGAATGTCAGAAGGCATTTGAAGATTTGAAAAGCAGCCTAACTGCATCACCAGTTTTACATATCTTTAAAGAAGATTTACCCTGCTTCTTATATTGTGACGCGAGTACATTAGGGATATCCGGAATTCTAAAGCAAAAGGATGAAAATGGAGAAGAACATCCTGTACAAAATTTCTCTTGCTCTCTACGCAAGTATGAACAGAACTACTCCATCTCGGAGCTGGAGTGTTTAGCTATCATTGAGTCTATAGAATACTTCAGGGTGTACCTGCTTGGTAGACATTTCACCATTTATTCTGATCACCAAGCTCTAGTCTATTTGAAAAATATTAAAAATCCGTCAGGTAGGTTATTTAGATGGTCCTTGAGACTCAGCCCATACACTTTTGACATACACTATCTGAAAGGTAAAAAACAACTCGAGGCAGACTTGCTATCAAGACAACCATTTTGCGCTTTTCTAGAGGCTCAACAATTGGAGGGACACCAGCATCGTGTACCTGAGAAATATCAATCACTCATCAATACTGATGGACTTGCGATTATTACTAAAAAGGGCGTACCCAGAGTAGTCGTACCTGATACACAAAGAAATAAGTTACTCCAGAAAGCACACGAATGGTATAACCATCCAGGAATCACACAACTCACTAGGTTAATCACTAGTCAGTATTATTGGGATGGTATGACCAAAGATATAAATAACTATGTCCGTAAATGCAAAATTTGCCAAATAGTAAAACCTCCGAAAGGACCCACATATGGAGAAATGGGTACCTTACCACTCGCGAAGGAACCTTATGAACTTATGTCAATGGACACAGTAGCCGGATTTACTAAGTATGGTGGTAACCGAGCTTATTTACATGTAATATGTGATCAGATGAGTCGATACTGTTGGACTTTTCCTAGTAAATCTACCTCTACCCTGACCTATATTCAAACCCTAAAAAAGGTATTTCAGGAAGGTATTCCTAAAAACCTACTGACAGACCGAGCTCCTGCATTTACATCCGCTCAATTTAGAAGGTTTTTAATCTCACAAGGTATAAAACCCTTGTATACCACAGCAAATCACCCACAGTCAAATGGTCTGAGCGAGAGATTGAATGCAACCATAACAGGGAAACTAAAGATACTCCATTTAGAACACCCCAAACAGACATGGACCAAACAGATAGAAAGGGTCACCAGAATCTACAATCTAACTCCACATACAGTGACGGGATTTCCTCCCATCTATTTATTAAAAGGGATAGTCCCAAACAATTTAAACAACCATGTTCAGACATTTCCCGAACTCTCAGAAGCAAGAAGAATAGCATTACAAAAGACTCAAGCAAGGCATAAGGCCGAAAAACTAATGTGCGATCAAAAACATAAAAAGATTGATTTTGTACAAGGGGATCTAGTATTGGTGAAAGTTTATAGGCATCCGAATACTCCAAAGTTGGAACCTAACTATACAGGCCCATATGAGATCTTGGAAATACTATCACCTCAGGTAGTGCGCATTAATAGACCAAATAGACCTTTGCAGTTACAGACAGAAATTATAAATATAGAAAAACTTCGTAGATATGTAGAAAATATTCCCCATATCACACCTCCTACGACCTTCCCGACTCTCCTCCTAGACAAAACTATTTTCTATTTCCTTATAGGCACTTCACTACAGATATCTTGGGTGATCCGGGTTCCTCCAGACCAAGGAAATGGTTACAACCGTTTAACCATTTGGACAACAGTATTTTCACAGATGAAAAATTTTATAAGCCTGATTTTCCAATAACATCCAAACCAACTTTTTCATCAATAGTAAATCACACTAAATCCAGTACATTGGTCTTAGACCCTAAAATCAATCCATTCGATAATATGGTGGAAAGTAATTTGGGTACTACCAAAGAAAAATTACACAGTAAACTTAATCCAAATGCCGATGTCTTTATACCAACAACCTTGGCGACCAAAGAATTTTCACATTATTTAAATAAAGACTCGCTTATAAATAATGTTATCACTCTGTGTACATTTTTGTATAAAACTGTTATATTTAGAATTAAAAAATTTCCATTGTTTTTAATTACCACAATAATATTTTGGATTCTTTATACTCATTTAGCATCTTGTATATACCTTCTTCCTTTATTGTTTTATATCTTGCCTCTACCCATACAAACAAACCTACATATCTCTTATAAAATGTTCTTGATAAAATGGACCGTTAGAATAGTGGAATATATAAATTTGTATATAAATGTAATGTTGGACTATATGAGGCGATATGATAATTTTAATCAAGCTATAAACTCAAATGATATATGACCTTGAAGATTTGAATATATTACTTTAAAATGTGAACATAAAAACACTTAATGCGTGTGTGGGTTTAAATAGCTATAAATATCTTTAGCCACCTTACAATATGCAGAGGCTAGCGCTTATCGTTAGTCGGGTATAACAACCCCGCATACCTCCGTTCGTTTTGTCTGGTGTAGGACAGACAAGATGTAAAGGCCTACAGATATATTTAGGACAATAGTAATAAGTTAAATTACGTATAGCAATACGATAGAACAACTATAGGATTAGTATAAGCGTTTTTATAAGATAAACTATCGAGGGTTAAAAGAAAAAATAAAATTTTGGGTTTTTTAAACACATCATCCTCTAAGATATGGTATAACCCCATCGGTTAGTTTCGAAAGTCGATGTTCGGTAAAACCTATCCTAAGATGTGCACTTCAAATGTTAGTTCGAATTAGAGATCATCCTTTTTAAAAAAAAGAAGTAAATTTTGGTTGTAGTGCTTTGACCTATGTACTTCCATTGAGTGAGTCGTAAACTCAATGTGCGAGTATATCATAGGAAAAAGTACACAGACAACGTTATCAAGATGGCGGACCCGGCTGTCGCCGGGCGGACGCTCGCGTCGAACACAATCACCAACTGTCCAAAGTCCCGAGGTGCCAAGTGACGGCCCCCAGGAGCCCCCTTTGGAATGTCCTGCTGTCTAACGTGACACCCTCCCGTCTCTCTCTGGATCGACTGTAGGCTTACTTTATTATTCCTGGAAGAGCATATATTATGACATATGGCCCGTTGAAGAAGGCTGAACATGGTTTAAGTATATTTAAAGCTGGAGAAGCCAGGAATAGGGATCGTAGGATGAAGAAAGATATGAACATATTCAAAGTGAGCAGTCGTGGCCGAGAGATCTACCATCCGTAGTCTTAGCTTTTTAACCCCGCACTGTTCGAATCCTATCGACTTATTAGATAATAAAGATGTAATAAATAACAGTTTAAAATATCAAAAGTATATCATAACCTCGTTAGGATATTTTCAATTCAGAGAAAATTAAAAATTTTATCTAGACTGTGCAGCTACGAATTTCATCTTGCGCACCCCCACGCAGGTTCACTGCAATATAATTCCCACACTACTTGTAAATAGTCAACACATTTTTTATTTTTATATCCATATATTTTAATATCCATATCCATATATTTTAATATCTATAATCAAAGAGTAAATAGCCAATGCTTGTATATAATTTTTTTGACCAACGACCCGAGGGGTAAGAGGGAGAAAAAAGGAGGTTGAATAATAAACAAAGAGAAAATGGCTGCGTTTCTTTTTGTCGCGTCTATTATTTCTTATATACAAATTTAGAGTTTTAAATTTATAATTATTCAAAGATATACCTTAATACGACATATATATATATATATATATATATAAATATGTATATATTTTATATAGAGAAATCCATAGATAAATATTTTATTAAAAAGGCATATATTGGATCAAAATAGCATTTATATCACCAATATTTCAGTTGGCTGAGCGCCAAATTTTATCAAGGTGTTATAACATTTAGAAGTGTGTCAACAACAAACTCAGCGCCACATAACGTCAACAGCATTAAGTTTTTAAAAATATTTTGTTATATTCAATGGGGAGAAAAATTTGATATAAATAAAATCATTACAGTTAGTTGACAGGATCCCATCACATAGTTAGCCAACAGGATAACCATAACGAAAAATGACACAACGAAGAAGGTAAGAAGACTGTCCAGATAGAAGCGAGAAAGAGCAAAGATGGAGGAGCAAATCGACCATGCAAACGATACGACTGAGCAATCTACCCCAAAAAGAAACGACATTGGAGGAACAAACCGGCCATTCAAGCGAAACGACCAAGCAATCTCTTCCCCAACAAGAGACTATATTTAAGGAGGAAACGACGCCGACCCAAGGGACCTTCGCAGACCCGCTAACAAAGATCGCCAATGCCAGAAGCAAGCTGACCACCCCAACGACACAGCCGAAAATCCCACAAGACATAGAAACCGAGCAACGATATGGCCAAAACCCTGTGACAAGTTCCACACCTTCGACCTGACATCGTCAAGAAAATGCTCAAGGCGACAAGACGCCATCAAATTTACAGAAGCTACAAGCTTCTACAAGCTCTACATGGAGCGCTTTCCACGTCAGCAGGAAAACAACCAAAGACCAAGTTTCCCGACTGAACAATCACCACACATTTGTAAGTTTTTAAAAAACCTACCTTAACTTTATCCTCAACTTGATTCCCCAAATATTTTTATTTATATTTTCACTTTAAGCATTTTAAATCAATATTTACCTTTTTTACCGTTTTAATTCAATTTTTAAAAATTTCACATTCTCATTTATCAAATTTACTTTAATTTTAATCAAATATAAAATTTCAATTCATCACTTTCAATTTTATTTTCAAAAAAACTTCAATCACACATTTTTACCAATTTACTAATTTTACATGTCTTTCCAAATTTACCTAAAATGGCATTATCCAAATCTACAACTTAAAAAAAATCATTATTATTATTTTTTAAAATCTCTCATTCATCATAATTCTAAACTTATTTTTGTTTTTCTTATTAGTTATCTTTATGCCAAACAATCATATCTCAATCAAATACTTGGTCATGACAACAACAAATACTTAAACATTTTCAAAATTAATTGTCATATTCACCATTTTAAGTAACGCCCTAATATAAAACGCCCCAATTAAAAATATTCTTGTCACCATCACGACATTGCCCTTTTAAAAGAATCATTTTAACTACCATAATCAACAATTTAAAAGTATATTCAAATTTTAAATATAAATTAACATAGGTGAAACGCCTTTTTTTCAAATTGAAAAAAATCGGGAGATACAATATCTTCAAAATCACAACTATAAAAATAACTGTCCTTCCCCAAAACAAGTTAAAAATCCAACATAGTCACACTCCCTCTTCTTTACCTTTTACATGTATGGTTGGTCATCAACACATTTCTTTCAACAAACCTTACAACATTCCCACACATCACTCTCTCCAATTGGTAACAATTAATAACGCGTGACTCACAAAAAATCCAATTTCGAGCCGCACAAGCTCCATATCGTCGCCACTAAACATAAACGCGCACTAAATATTTTCGCATTAAACGTGCCACATCCACTAACAGTCAAAATATTCTCGATATGTGTTCGTCCCACCACCCATGACTCTAGTAAACTTGTTATTCAGGGTGAAACAGGTTAGATTTTGTACCAAACAACGACTTCACGTGACACCTTTTCATTCACAATTTTTCACTTCGTGTCACAGTGCCACACCACAAAACCTTTTCACTTTCCAGGCCAAAGACGCCTTCATGCCTGTGACACATCTCACCCCAAAGCGTGTCCACGTCGAAAGTCGAACTTTCACCACACATCTAAATCTGACATCACTGAATAACATTTTTTACTAAGTCTAAACAAACTTAGAAACACAACAACAACAACGAGCACCGAGAAAATCATATCTTTCAATTATAACAGTAATTTGCCAACCTCAACAAAACAAAAGAAGAAAGTCAGTTTCAAGTAAATGACAAAAATAACAAAAACCTCGCACGAGTGACAATACCAGAAATAGAACCCCCGACGATACCGAGAAAGACAGAAAGTGGACGTTTTTTATGACGTCACCCCCCAAAGTCGCTACTATCTTTGGACACGTCCTCCCTCCCCGCTCTAGGCAGATGTAAATGACCGCTATCTTCATGATCGACATTTTTTTAAAAAACACATTTTTCACACTAATCATTTAGGTTTTCTCACAAATCTCACCAACGCCTTTAGCACAAAACCACACATATCAAATATTTTACATGACACTTGATATCACCAATTAAAACAACTTGGTTAAGTCTATTCTAAACTTTATAACGCGAAAGAGAAATCATTCTCTACATACCAGCATTTTGGACAAACGAAAATATAATTCCACTTATTCCCAGTTTCAGAGAGTCATAGAAACACCGATGTTCATCAATGGGATATGATCTAGTTACACACCACCGTTTCAACTTCTCTTCAAAAGAGACAATTTTCGTTCAATTTTCTACTACCAAAAATTTATTTAATCATTATAATAACCTTTAATTATATTTTAATTTTTGTATACAATTTTGAATAATCATTTTTACAAGTATGTTTACCTTTCAATTATATAATAACATTTTTAATCCAACATGATTTTCAAAAAAAAAAAAACTTTAATCAAATTTACTTTTATTTTTCATGATATTATTTTGGTATTGCAAAACATTTAATTGTTTCCAAAATCTTTTTTATTTTCTCAATTATTATATCTTTTATATATCACATGCTTATATATCCACTTACACTTTTTTTTTTACCCTGCAATCATATTTCTATATTTTTATTCACTATATTTTATTTTTGTTTTAATACCTTTATTATATGACAAGGTTTATCATCAACTATCGAGCATACAATAATCGTTTTCAACAATCATATTCTCTAACCACTTCCCTATACTTTTCATCTCTATCTATTTCAGCCATTGCTTCACTTCATTGTAGAACAACGACAGAGCACTGCTTGGCAATTTTTTTTTGTTTTGATTTCGTAATTTCAACAACCTCTTTGAACACAGTTCCCCAGATTAAAAAACCCCAACTTATGGCCTGAACACGCTTCAAGAGTTCATTTCAATCATCCGCTGAGCACAATCACCAACGCATGCACAAAGCGTTCACTTTTTTCAACTTTCAATTTTTTTCAGCTCTAGCGGACCACAATCAACCTTTGATTTCGAGTCAAGTCAGACCACCTACTGTCGCTACTCCAATTCTACTTATCGCATGGCTCTATTTCACTCCTTTCCCAATCATATAAATAAACAACTTTTCTTCAACAATTTTTAACCCAATAACCCTAAATTGTGACAAAGCACTGTAACCCTTATATAGGATCGCAAGTGAAACATTGCCTAGGAAGACGTTCAAGTCTATATCCTCGCTTTGCACCTGGATCTAAATATTTGGTCTACATGTGCACACCTAACAATTGCATATTCTTTATTCCCTAACCCTTTCTAACGCCCGCCAATAATATCTTAGAATTTTTAATTCTCTTCTCAAATAATCATATCATTATATACTTTATTTAAACAACAGTTTTATCTAAATAATTATATTTTTATATAACCAATATTATAACTTTTTAATTGAACAAGCTTTATTTTTATTATTTTCAGATATATCCAAACAAATTATCTTGTTATAGCCTTTTTTAACCCTCAGAGTTTAAATTAATTAAAAGAAAATTTAATTACTTACCTGTGTTAGAGAGGCTTTACCCGCTTAAGCCCGGATAAACCCTCTCACTCCCGGGGCCCATCTATGGTAATTTAAACCAACAACCCCATATTTTATATAACTCATAACAAGATTTTCATGTTGTATAATAGAAACACATCTGTATATGATTATACGCATTATTGACATGTGTCTTTACATCATCATATGTAATATACTTTGTACAAACTAAGGATAAATAAACAAAACTCTGTAATAGATTAAGAGTTGAGGTGAATCAAGAGATAGAAATCAAAACGTATAAAATCGAGATAGATGTAGCAGTCCCAAAACAACAAGGTCTAAAGATGGAAACTGCCACGGCGCCAGTGTCCGATTTCGCCCCCTGATCCACCCTCGTGTGCATCTGCTGAAATGCAATACTTATTTTCTCGGAAAATATATATAAGGCCCCCGTCTTAGCCAAAAATATAGTCACTTGAAAGTCACTTGACAGTCTCTTCACCATCAGCGGGAGCCCTCGTCGGTTGTCACCAAGGTCCTCCTCATCCACCATGTAGACCAGTGAGAACTCTTCTATCTCCATTTTTCGCTCCTAGCTCAACTTTTATCTGTTCACGGAACTTTATTAGTGCAACTGTGTCTTCGTTTTTTTTTTTTGTGTGGACATTCCCAAGCTTTCCACTCCGCCTCGACCACGACTGCCTGTACTCTGTGAGAACTGTTAAAGGTCTTACAAGGTTCAGAGAGGTACCGAAAAACTCCCCATCCTGACTGTTCCTCACGGTTAACACAGTATAGCGAGAGTTACAGTGACTCACACCATAGATTAAGTCGACTGGATACTTCACCACAGTGTTAGTCGACAAGATTCTACAAGTCAACAGGAACTCATTACATTTATATGCTTAATATATCAGTCGTGAGAACTTTAACTAAAAGGATTCACACTCATTGCTCGCTTCCTCTTTTAAAATTCTTGAAAAAAAAAATAAAAAAAAAATTAATGAGTTGAGCATAACCCTCGATATTTCATGGATAGGCATTCTTTTAGAAAAAAACAGGCAAAGGTAAATCCATTTTATAAAGCAGAATGTTTCATAGTGTACACCTAAAAAAATCAAGTCTTATCATTCAGGTTGAAAAAATGCGTAATTGAAACTTTTTTCACATCCTCCGGCAATAGTCAATGTTATCAGAAACCTCATAACTAGGGCCTCCAATCCCGGGATTCTGCTCGAAAAATCCCGGGATTACTGGTTTGTTCATGAAACCCAGCGCAAAAATAAATTTTTCTTATCTAGCATTTTGGTTATCAAACAGATGATGAGATAGCACACTTTTGACGTTTTGTTTATACAGCTGCATTTCGGGTCTGTTTTTTTTTTTCTGAGAGATTTGAAATTATTTTCATGTACTAATAACGAAGGGTTATTCTGCAAGATATTTCCAAAATGGCAGCCTCTAGAATGAGAGTATGCAGCAGTATACATGGAGGGGGCCCCAGTTTTTGTTGACATGCAAATACTGGCTTCTTAGATAGTAGCGGCATCCCTTTATTTTTGTGGCGGACCTGCGTGTAACATGGACCCGCCACTAACCTCTTATCTGGGCTCCAAATCGTTTTATATATATATATATATTATCTAGGTTTATACTCTCCATCCTGTACTCTGTATGAATGGGTCATCATGAACGCACTTCTCTGCTGTTCATTTTGTGAAACCCTCGCTAGCTTTTTTGTCATTTAATTTAAATTAAATTTATTTAATGTCATTTCATTAAATGCTTCTTCACTATCAAGCATCAGCCTAAAGTAGTTTTCAACTTATACAAACATAAAACAAAGTCTCTAAAACAATTTTATCGGACCTTGTTATTTCTCAATAGAAAACGTGTCGGACATTTTTGGTAAGCTTATCACTTCTTGATTGTGATGGCGAAGTTTATTCCTTTTAAATCAGAAGGAATCTGGTGTTATTAACTACGATACGGATCTGGCCAAAATGCACAGTGTATAGCGTGCAAAAGGATTTTTAAATGCGTCGGTGGGTCAACAAAAAAGGCTGCATGTACACGAGAAGGCGGTCCACAGAATCGAAACTTCGAAGAGAAAAGTTAAAGACAAACTTAAAGTTTACATTCTAATGCATTTAATTTATTTTTGCAAAGTAATCGTAATTACAAGGTAATGTATTACTTTGAATGGATTTACTGCCAAACACTGCATTAAGAGATGTGGTTTAAGAGTTCCAAGAACAGTAATTTTTTTCCAGATGTGTGTACAGTAATTGACAGATAATTTCAAACTGTAACCCAAAAGCAATGATTTAGTTCATAAGCAGGCGCAAAATATATGGCTTTCAGGTTTTTTCATCAAAGTAGGTGCCACGTAATTGACACAATATAAAATAAAAAATTAAAAATATAACGAACGAAACGATATACCTCTTGGCGTAGAAAGACGAAAATGTTTTTTAATCCCGGGATATCCCGGGATCCCGGGATTGAGAAAAAAGCAATCCCGAATCCCGGGACTGAAAATATGTACCGGGATTGGATGCCCTACCCATAACCAAACCAACTAGGAAGGTCGATCAAAAAGAGAAAGCCATTTATTTAGTTAAATGTGATAACTGCACAGCAACCTATATAGGAGAAACAAATAGAACCACACAGATCAGAATGAAAGAACATAGCAGGAATATATGAAATAAAAAATGACTCTAAATCACTCTTCGGCTAACACATAATAGAACCTGGTCATAATATTTTTCTGCAAAATGTTGAATGTCATAATTAGAGCATAGTTTTAAAACAGAAAAATTATATTCATATATATTTAAGATCTCATAATATCACAATATAATACTATAAACAGAAATTTTGACCACTCCTCGCAGTTTATCCATATTACAAGACACCTTATGATAATTTGTTTAATAACTATTTAATTCAAATATTAAATTGAAATATTTATCTTTTAAATATATATGGCTCATAAAATATGCTTTATTATAAAATTATATATATTAACATTAATAAAATATTAATTGTTGTCATAATAATATAATAAAATAATTATAAATCATTTTAAATATAAATCATATAACATATTGTCAGGAGGACAGAGTTTCCTGGTATTCCCTCTTATCTGGACAGACCGGTCGGGGTAAACAGTGGCGCCACGGGAAGGAGGAAAAAGATCGATGTCAGGAGGACAGAGTTTCCGCACCTTGTACGAAATGTCCTAACACAGGTGAAGATCCCAATTCCTGTTTGAGAATCCGGAAAGATTCATCTTGTTCTTCGCCCCAAATTAATTTTTCGTCTTTCTTTAAAAGGCTATTCAAGGGTCGAGACTTGTTAGCATAACTTTTAATGAAGCGTCTATAGTACGAACTTAACCCAATAAAACTTCTGGCCTCACTGATATTACGGGGTTTTGGAAAGTGGACAATGGCTTTCACTTTTTCTGGGTCTGGCTGCGTTCCAAATTCATTAACGACGTGCCCGAGGATAGTTATTTGTCTCGAGGCGAAATTACACTTTTTATAATTCAGGCACAGCCCGGCCTGCTGAATGCATCTCAAAACTTTGTATAGACGTGTTAAATGCTCTTTAAAGGTCGATCCATAGACTACGATGTCGTCTAAGTAGCATAAACACATGTCCCATTTCAATCCCCGTAGGACGTTGTCTATCATTCGCTCGAAAGTTGCTGGTGCGTTGCATAGACCGAATGGCATTACATTAAATTCATAAAGCCCATCTGGAGTGATAAATGCCGTTTTCTTCCGGTCCTTATCGTCTACTTCGATTTGCCAGTAACCCGATCTCATATCCATAGTGGAGAAGTACCTGGATCCAGAGAGGGTGTCCAGCGCGTCATCGATACGAGGGAGGGGGTAGACATCTTTCTTTGTAATTTTGTTTAGACGACGATAGTCGACACAGAATCTCAACGAGCCATCCGTCTGCCTCACTAATATAACGGGAGAGGCCCATGGACTTGATGATGGCCGGATGATTTTAGTCTCCATCATTTTCTCCACTTTACTCTGAATGACACGTCTTTCGGCGGGAGACACTCTATAAGGGCGCTGTCTGACAGGCGGATAATGACTCGTATCGATTTTATGTTTTATTTCGCCAGAGACAGGGAAGCTCTTTTTCTCAAAGTCGAATATATCAGCAAACTCATTTAGGCACGTGAGTAATCTGTTTTTCTTTGTTTCCTCCAAATCAGTAGAAATCATTGAAATTAAACAATCTCTCACATCTGGGGAAGTTACTTCGTCTTTTCCAGCTATTTCAGAACAAGCGTCAATATTAGATATGCTCCTTACTTCTAGATCTTGCATTGTTCCTACCTTCATGTCTGAAGGTATCACTTGAGACTGGTGAGTACTGTTAGTCACCCATAACACCGCTCTGCCATGTAAGAACCTAACGAGGGAAGAGGGAATAAAAAGTCATTTTTCCAACTGCAGGCGTTTGGAACCTGTAACGACTACATCTCTGCTGCCAAATACATCCTAGTTGGTGAAAACTATCTTGCCAAAAGATTTCGGCGGTATGACACAGTCCACAGCAGCACAATGTTTCAGGTCTTTCCATTCGTAGGATTTTTCAGCTTCGCTTAAATACAATTTGTTCTCCCCACAATCTATAATGGCATCTGTGGCTTTGAAGAAATCCCAGCCCAGTATAACATCGTGGCTACATTCAGCGGCTACTACAAAATCAAAAATAATATCGAGTCCTTTGATTTGAACTTCTAAAGAGCACTTACCAAGGGTCACGATAGGCTTCTTGTCCGCGGCTCTTAGAAGTGGTCCATTTTCTTTAAAAACTGGGGCCTTTATAGAACGTCTGAAAGCTTCGGAAATTACTGAGTAATCAGGGCCGGAGTCCACAAGAGCTTGTACATTTCGTCCTTGCACGTTGACAGATATCCAGTTCTTTTCCATTGTAGCGGCTATACGGCAGGGAGGATTTTCGTCTGTGGCGGCCACACCTCCAGAGGGCGCGCCATCTAGTTTTCCTCACTGCGGCGACTGGGTGAGCGGCTGGGACGGCGAGCAGGGGATTGTGAGTTTCTTCTGGGAGCTTGGAATCTTCCGCGGGGGGGATATGACGACGGGTTTCTAAATCTGCCTTGGGATAGTTCGCTTCCTGATTCGCCCATGGTGTAATTTTCCGTTCTTGGTCTTCCGAAATCGACTGTTTCTCTTCCAAGTCTGGCATCCGCAAAAGCTTGGCGTCTGTCTCTGCAATAACGTGCAACGTGGCCAGGGCGCCCACAGTGGAAGCAGATCGGTCTGTCATCTTCAGTACGCCACTGAGTCCTTTGATTATTTGGTGGTCCTTCGGTTCTTCGTCGGTAAACTTGATCGTTCTGGGGGAGGTATTGTCGTCGAGGGCGGAAGCTCTCGGGCTGACGAGGGGCAGAGATAGGAGCCAATGTCTGCTGGATTTCACTACGGATGACATATTGTAGGTCGGGAGGTGGAGTGTCGATATCCTGGGCGGCAAATGTAGAAGGAGGAGCCATAAACTTCTGTACCTCTTCTCTTACTATTCTTCTAATCAGGGCTTCTAGGTTCTCAGTTTCAGCGGTCGAGATGGTGGTCACATTGGGCAGTCGGCTGAACCTGGGCGGTGCAACACGCATCCTCTTGAATGCCTCGAATCGGCGGCAGAACGCAACAAATTGGTCCACCATGCCGATGTCCTTTCCAATAAGTGCCTGATACACTTCCTCCGCTACGCCTTTAATCAGGTGGCTCACCTTTTCTCCTTCCGACATTCTTGGGTTGCTCTGTTTACAAAGAAGGAGGACTTCTTGTATGTAGCTCTCGACGTTTTCCCCACTCGTCTGCGCTCTAGTTCGAAGAATGTTCTCGGCTTTTCTAGCCGTGTCTTCCTTGTTCCCAAATATTTCACAAAACTTTATCTTAAATTCCTCCCACGAATTCAAGATTTCCTCGAAGTTTTCGAACCAGCACTTCGCTGTGCCAGTGAGGTAGAAGATGACGTTGGCCAGACACATGGAGTCATCCCACTTGTTGTAACGTGCCACACGCTGGAAGTCGCTCAGCCAACGCTGCGAATCTTCCCCACGTTCTCCCGAGAAGACAGTAGGGTCTCTCCACCGATGGCAGAATGGTCGGTTTTCTTCTCTCTCCATTTTCTTCCGAGCAGGAAAAGCAAGCACTGTAGATAGCTCTGGTTGCAATCCTTAAAGGCGACGACTTCGTCTTGTGAATGTCTCGTTTCCCGGCATCTCCACCACAATTGTCGCGAGGAAAAATAATTAACTAGGCCTTCGAATAACTTTAAATATTTATTTAATGAGCTATATAATAGATTTTAAAATAAAAGAAGAGTTACTATTTACATGAGCCAAATCGACCCAGCCGTTAGAGCAAAAGGGCAGAACTGAGATATTTTTCCTCCTTTCCGTGGCGCCACTGTTTACCCCGACCGGTCTGTCCAGATAAGAGGGAATACCAGGAAACTCTGTCCTCCTGATAGAGCTCATTAAATAAATATTTAAAGTAATTCGAAGGCCTAGTTAATTATTTTTCCTCGCGACAATATAATATTTATATATATATATATATGTATACTATAATATATCAAACACATAAATATAACATTTTATAATCTAGAAATGATATTTGACCACACACACACAAAAATAACATCAACATGTAGTTTACAACAATTTAACCCCTTTTGATAATTTGTATTAAATAAATGTGATTAAAAGTTGATTTTACGATAAATAATGTGTTGTCTGACTGCTTAGAATTCCATGCCGCCCACAAAATGGCGAGCCGTATTTAAAATATGAACTTTAACGAACATTTGCAAGTAATCAAACAAGAATTTCAATTCGATCAAAAATGAAAATAAAATTATTCATTATATCAAATAATAAATAATACATATTGAATATTTATATTTAAAACAAAAGTTATAACTTATTTCGCAATATTTAAAAGCAACGAAAACGCACATCGTTTGCTATTTAATTCAAGGTATAATTTAAACTTAAAACAAATCGCTATCAAATATAATTTTTAGATATAAATATTAGCTAAATTTATATACACATTAAATTGGCAATTAAAAAAAAAAGAATATAAAACTTACAATATAAAAATTATATCTTAATAATATATTCGAATATTTATTTCTTATCAAATAAAAAATTCTAATTCAAAATTATAATTGTGAATTTTAATCTCGCTTAAGGATATATAATTTTTTCAATACAATATATTCTCAAAATGGACTCAATTAAAGCACCCGAAATTTGTCCAAACGATCCAGAATTGTGGTTCATAACATTGGGATCACAATTTTTATTGAACAAGCCAAGTCCAATTACAAATAATGATGTCAAATTTTCTTATCTAATTTCACTTTTACCTTCATCAACTGCCATAGAGGTACGTGAATTCATTGTGTCACCTCCACCAGACAATAAATACGACGCGCTAAAGAAGGCCATAATTAAATGTACAGCTGACAGCGAATTTAAAAATCTACAACAATTGTTGACTGGAGACAGCCTAGCCGATTATAACGCCGCTTAAGACAATTGGTTGTAGAAAGCAAAGCCGTCAGTGAAACAACATTGAAAATGCTCTGGATTCAACGTTTACCTCAAAACATCCGAATAATTCTGACAACGCAAGAGCAAGCAACACTAAACTCTCTAGCAGATTTAGCTGATAGATTTATGGAGCTTACTGCTGCATCTTCTTCAAGTACTTCGACTTTAGAAAAGAAACTGGTATCTTTGCGTGCGAAGGTTTCAGCATTGCAAATTGACCTTAACAAGAAGGAAGAAAGAATATCTCGTTCAAGATACAGAGGCCCATCTTCCTCTCGAAATTCTTCCCCAAACAGTTATAGAAAGTACAATCCAAATTGTTCTTGGTGCTGGTATCATTTTCGATTCAAGCACCATGCAAGAAAATGCATCTTACCTTGTACTTTCAACCAAAAAATCAAAGAACCAGCAAGTAAACCCCAACAACAATCAGTAAGCCTGGTGGTTACTTATTGTAGCGATAATAAAAGCCACCGTCTATTTATCATTGGCTACCGCAACACAATTAGCTTTATCCTTGTCACAGGTGCAGAGATCAGTATCCAGCCTCCTCGTCCTGAAGATAGACGGCGGGGGTCCAACAAAATTTACTCTAGCAGAAGCAAATAATTCACATATGAAGACTTATGGCGATAGATTCCTTAATCTTGATGTAGGTGTTCGTAGAGATGTCAAATGGAGATTCATAATAGTAGATACAAACAAAGCCATTCTAGGAGCTGATTTCATGGAACACTTCGGAATAATTCCAGATATCAAAGGATATAGCTTGATGAAACCTCTCACAATGCTCATCGCTAACTGCGCCAAGATTGTCTGGAAAGAAATCTAGATGTGAATGCAGGAAATGGATCTTGAGGGACATGTTACATCCCAGTGCCTTGTAGGAAAGCAACAGATCATTAACTATGTCTCGGTAATTTTTAACCTTGACACTTCCTAAGAAGTTTTTGCAAACGTTTCTAAAGGAATTCCATGCTGCTGCTTCAATTTCATTCAAACTATTTTGAAAATTTCCATCCTGCTGCAATTCTCGAATCTGAGGTCCAACGAAAATGCCTTCTTTAATCTTCGCTTCACTTATACTAGAAATTTTTTGTTTTAGGTAGGCAAATCCACTGGCATTTCGATCCATTGCCTTGACAAAGTTCTTCCTTAATCCCAGTTTAATATGTAATGGTGGTAAGTAAATATTTTCTGAATCTATCAGGGGTAGATTTGCAATATTTTCATATCCTGGAGTAAAGATTTTACGGTTTGACCAGATTTTTTTTAAGCAATGCCTTTTCCTATCTCTGCTATCCCACTCACACAGAAAACAACAAAATTTTGTATATCCAAGCTGTAATCCCCGCAAGAGAGCAACGACTTTCAAATAGCTGCACATTTTCCAACCGTATCTTTCATATTCTATCTTTTTCAAAAGCAGTTTCATGTTTTCGTAAGTCTCTTTCATGTTGGATGCATGTATTTATCCCAATACTAAAAAAAGATCGTCAGGCAAAAACCATGGGTGATGGGAAATTTCTGATTATATTTTTGAATTCAGCATGAGAGGTTACACTAGAAACACCATCAGGTTCTCTTGTGCAAAAAAAAAGTTTTTTTTTGTAGACCTGTGTTATCTAACGAAACTAAGCAAGCGTGCATCATTCACAAATTTAATTTCATTTTCTCAGAAGTGCTCCATAAACAGCTATGATACATTTTTGAACATTCTGTCTCATAATCCCTCTCTGACTAAGCCTCCGTCCTAATTCACACCAGTCAAGCATTCAGTCATTAGAAGCTTTCCAAAACATCAAAAGCGCTCTTGCAGAAAACACACTTTTAAACTATCTTCAGCCCAACTCTAAATTAAGCGTACTGGTTGATACCTCCAACGTTGCTATTAGTGGTGTCTTCCAACAACTGAATGACACTGCATGGGAACTCTTGAAGGGGTGTAGACAAGGTACTTGGTTACACTTAGGACAAGAGCCTTGCACTAACTAATTTATTAAAGCATAGGTTATATAAAGATTAAAAAGGGAAAGAGAGGAAACAAAGAGGTTACATCCTCCGTAGAAGGTAAAACAAAACAGCGTTGTCAGGCTAAACTTAAACAGTCAGTTGGAGGGGAGGGGGGGGGGGGGGGCCGACGTCATCCTTCCGGTCACGTGTTATACTTGAGTAGCGGCGCTCGGTGTCCAACATATCCCCTCCCGGAAAAACTTCAGCTGGACGTTTATTCCGATAGTCCATCAGCGCTCTACAGTACTTTTCATGCTGGCTTCTAGCAAGAGGCTTGGTAAGGAAGTCAGCAGGGTTCTCAGCACTCGGAGTGTAGAAAAGTTCGATTGCTTCTTCTGAGATCTTTTCTCGAACATAATGGTACTTTACGGCAAAATGTCTAGTTTTCGATTTGTCGATGTAATTTTCCGCATGGGAAATTGCAGCTTGGTTGTCGCAGAATACTTTTGTTTCTCCACAAATCAAACTTGACATTTTCAGCTGTTCCATCAGATTCCGTACCCATGTGATGTCCTTCACAGCTGATGACAGTGCAATGTATTCCGATTCCATAGTACTCAAAGCGGTAACTGTTTGTTTGGTGCTTCTCCAAATTATTGGTGCTCCAGCTAAAATGATGATATGTCCAGATACTCCTTTTCGGTCTACAATGTCTGAGGCCCAACTTGCATCCGAAAAGGCAATCAAAGGTTTGCCAGTGGATCTGTAAGTTATGCCAAAGTCCTTGGTGCTCTTCAGATAACGCAGCACGCGTTTCCCAGCTTCCCAATGTTTTCTTGTGTAGTTATCACAGTATCTGGATAGGATCCCGACTGCGTAGGCGATGTCGGGCCTGGTTTTCTGAGAAAGGTATGACAGTCCTCCGATCAGTTCACGGTATGGAAACCGCTCATTGGAATTTCTATTTTTCCTTACACGCAGGTCAAGATTGGTTTCCATCGGTGTCGAGACACCTTTTGCATCCTGTAGTCTGAAACGTTGAAGCAGTTCTTCTATGTAGTTACTTTGAGAAAGAGTCATACTTCCATCTTCTGACTTCTTGAAGGATACTCCAAGCATATGAGAAATTGGTCCTAGATACTTCACTTTAAAACTGGAATTTAAGAGTTCTCTGCATTTGTTTCTCGCTGCTTGATTCTCTGAAATGGCGAAGATGTCATCCACATAGATTGAGAGAATGATCCTTCCATCTTCAAGTTCAACTTGCTCGGATCAATTGGGTTACGTTGGAATCCTATTTCGTGAAGTTGTTTGTTTAAGAATTTATTCCAGCATCTTCCGCTCTGTTTTAATCCATAGATTGATTTCTTAAGCTTGCAGAACAAGTTTTCTTCTCCTGGTTTCTTGAAACATTCAGGTTGTTCCATGTAAATAGTCTCATTGAGTGTCCCATGAAGATAAGCACTCTTTACGTCGAATTGGTCAATGAACCAGTCCTTTTCTGTTGCTTTCGCCGTTAATAGCCTTATAGTTTCAAAACTGGAAACAGGAGTATAGACTCCGTTGTAGTCAATTCCTCTACGTTGAGTGAAGCCTTTGGCGACTAGACGTGCTTTGTATCTAGTGGTACCATCTACTGCATTGATTTTCTTATTTAGTACCCATCTACATTTTAAAGGTTTGATACCTTTCGGCAATTCCTGCAGTTGCCATACATCATGTCTTTCGAGCGATTCCCTTTCTTCTTAAATGGCTTCTATCCAATTAACTACCTCAGGGCTGTTCATGGCTTCTTCATAAGTGGGGTTATTGTCCTCTGCACTTGTGGCATTTATCTGTCCACCACTATTATCCTCTTCCGGAGATTCTGCCGTCTTTCCATGACTTCGGAGTGTCATTGGATGGCTTCTCAGGTTCTCTGGGAGAGTCTCAGATAGCTGATCTATTCCACCTGTAGTTCCAATCAGTTCTTCAGTTTCTCGGTCTACTGGTTGATCTGCATTACTTTCTTCTTGAAAGGAGGCCTCTTTCGAGGAGAAATGGACAGATGGTAGAGTATCCCTTTCTCTTTTGGGCTGTTTATAGAGGATTTCTTCTTTGAATACACAATTTCTAGATTCCACCACTTGGCGTTTTTCAGGAATCCAGATTCTCCAACCTCGTCCCTGTAGAGAATAACCCACGAGAATTCCTTTAGTGGCTCTTGGCTGAAGCTTCGAATTCCTTCTTTGTTTTGGAACATGAACAAAGGTTTCGCAGCCGATTGCTCTCAGATGTTGCAGAGCAGGTCTTTTTCCAAACCACAATTCAAAAGGCGTTTTCTCTTCATTGTGCCTGTTTGTAACACGATTTCTCAAGTATGCTGCTGTGTTGGTGAGCTCTGCCCAAGAGGTGGTTGGCAGATTGCAACTGTTCACAGTACTCCTCACTAAGTTCAGCAAAGTCCTATTCATGCGTTCGGCGACACCATTCTGTTCAGGTGTGAAGACCATGGTGCGTTCATGTACTATACCATGGGCCTTCGTGAAAATATCCCAAGGAGATGAACAGAACTCTAGTCCATTATCTGTACGGATCCTCTTGAGAGAAAATCCCATCTGATTTTCAGCTTCTTTCATCCATTCCTTGAATTTTTCTAGAGTATCGCCCTTCCTTTTGAGGAAATATACCCTTGTATATCTTGATGCGTCATCAATGATGGTCAAGACAAATCTTGATCCACCCCAGCTCTCAATGTTGAACGGTCCCATAAGATCACAGTGAACAAGGGCTAGTGTCTGAGTTTCCTTGGTAGATCTCAAATTCAGGAAAGGTCTTTTTGTCGATTTTCCAATCATACAATCAGAGCACTTATCAGGTTTTCCAGCCTGACAGTTCAAACCAATGACAACTTATTTTTTCATCATGTCTACTATGGTGTCATAGTTGATATGCATGAGTCTCTGATGCCATAAATTTAGTGGGAATTTACGAAAATTGTTGGTTTGAGCAATGGAATTTGAACATTCTCCTGATTCTGGAAATCTGGACGGAGCAGTCCTGACGAGATAGAGCCTTCCTCTCTTCTCTGCTCTGATCATCAAGTTATGATCATTGTCGTAGATATGACATCCCTTCTTGTCGAAGATAACCTCATGACCATTTTCCACAATTTGTAGAACAGAGAGTACACCATGTCTGATCCCAGGTACGAACATTGCATTCTGAGCAACTATGCTTCTAAGTTGTCCAGAATTGTTGATCAGATCTACTTGAGCATTACCTCTTCCTATGTTTGAATGTGATGTACCATCAATGGTGGTCACTTGTCCTACATTCTCGTCATTCAACGTGGAAAAATACCTTCTGTTCGGAGTCATATGATGCGTGGCACCTGAGACAATTGCCCACGTATCCTCTTCTGATACAACTGCTGCATTATACATCACATTCAAGTTCTTTGCTTCGTGATGTTGATGTATCGCTCCCTTTTCCTGTTGTTTACCGTTATTCTTTTTCAGTTTGAAATAGTCCCGTGCAATATGCCCTGTTTTCCCACATCCGAAACATTTTCTAACAGTTTTAGAACCTTGATGTTCATGAGGGAATTGTTTCTTGTTAGAGTTCCTGACTGACAGTGCACCCATCCCTTCATTTGTTGTAGCATACCGGCGCTCTGCCTCAGCTAACAATTTACGTCTGATGTTGGCACTGGTGAACTCTGACTCTGGTAAGTTACACATTGTTGATATAACATTATCCCAGTCCTCGGGCATTCCACAAAGAATTAGCATGCTTAGATCACCGCCTTCAATTTTATCCCCTACACCTGTGAGTTCACTCACTATTGGATTTATGCTTCCCAAATAGGCATTCATGTTCGCATGTTGACAGAATTTCTGGGAGTACAACTTTCGACGCAGTTGGAGAATTCTGTGTTTGCTATCCCTGGGTGCATAAAGTCTTTGTAATTCATCCCAAACTTCTTTGGGGAAATTTAGATGTCTGATATGGTTTTGCTGCTCCTCACCAATAGAGAGACATATCTTTGCTAAAGCCTTATTCTGCCTCGTATTAAATTTGTTGATTAGACCAACATCCCCTCCCTCGGGTTTGACTTCGCCTGGGTCACCAATTGACCATAAGTCATTGTCCATCAGAATGAGCTTAATTTGGAAGCTCCACGAGGAATAGTTTAATCCATTTAGCTTGGTAATTTTCTTTAAACTTTCGTTAGCTTCCATTATAAGATGGCGTCCACTGAAGGGGGGGGGGGGAGAACAAAAGAATAGGCTTACCGTTCAATGCTTCAGGCAGCTCCAATCAGTCTCATAATCTTTTCTTGTAGGGGTGTAGACAAGGTACTTGGTTACACTTAGGACAAGAGCCTTGCACTAACTAATTTATTAAAGCATAGGTTATATAAAGATTAAAAAGGGAAAGAGAGAAAACAAAGAGGTTACATCCTCCGTAGAAGGTAAAACAAAACAGCGTTGTCAGGCTAAACTTAAACAGTCAGTTGGAGGGGAGGGGGGGGGGGCGACGTCATCCTTCCGGTCACGTGTTATACTTGAGTAGCGGCGCTCGGTGTCCAACAGGAACCGATTTCATTTTTTTCAAAAAAAGCTATCTCCAGCAGAAACGAAATACTCAGCATTCGACCGAGAACTCCTAGCTGCATTACTTTCTGTTAAACATTTCTTATACTTTCGTGATGGAAAAACATTCATGCTTTTTACAGACCACAAGCCTCTAATGTATGTCTTTACATCAAAATCTGAACGTTCACCTCGTCAAGAATGTCATCTCAACTATCTTTCACAATTCTTCATGGATATACGCTATGTTAAAGGAAGTGAAAATATTGTAGCTGACACTCTTTCAATAATTGAAATTGAAACTTTATATCACACACGAATGTTAACCTAGTTCTTAATGCATTCCCCGAAGTTCAAGAAAAGAACAAATAACTAAAAACTCTCATCAATAATTCAAATTCTTCACAAACAACCAAATTAATAAAATAACAAGTTCCTCTCTGTAACAAATTAATATACTGCGAAGTTTCTACTGAGAATCCCAGACCTTTCGTGCCTGAAAATTTCCGACGCCAAATTTTTAATTCTATCCATAATTTGTCTCATCCTCATGGAAATAAATAACTCAAAAATACTTTTGGCCCAAAATGATTCAAACAATAAATCATTGGTTGAGGTCCTGTTTAAATTGTCAGAAAAACAAATTTGTTTGCTGCTGTTAGACTGCCATAGATAGATGGCCTGAATACTTTCCGATTTCGGACAAAACTGCACTAAGCGTAGCAAAAGCTTTTTTTCGCAGTTGGATTTCTTGATACGGAGTTCCAACAAGAATAACTACTGACCAAGGTCGTGAATTTGAATCTCATTTTTTCAAGAATCTCACTTCACTCATTGGCACCAACAGAATACGAACAACGACATACAACCCTGCAGCAAACGGTCTAGTCGAACGCTTGCATCGTCAAATTAAAGTTTCAACCAATGGTAAGCGGAAATACTATTAATTGGATAAATCCTTTGCCTCTAATACAGCTAGGCATCAGATCATCCTACAAAGAAGACATGAAATGCACAACTGCAGAAATGGTTTTCGGGATAACTTTAAATCTTCCAGCTGATTTACTAACCAATTCAGAATTTAAAAACCCCGATCCATCAAATTTTTCCACTCAATTAAAAACTTATATGAGTAGAATTCGACCTCAACCAACAAGATAAACAAGCCAAAATAATATATTTTTCTCATAAAGACTTAGACACCTGCTCACACGTCTTTATAGGAAAAGATTCTGTAAAAAGAACATTATCTCCACCATACGATGGTCCATTATCCAGTAGTATCAAGATCTTCGAAGACATTTACAGTTAAAATTAATGACCAAGACAAAGTTATCTCTGTCAAAAGACTAAAGCCTCCATTCATAGAAAACACCCTTCAAAGTATCCACGATTATTCAATTCTGCCACCTATGCCCGACAGTGCTGAGGAGACTACACCTAAGACAAGTAGCTACACCATTCGCTATGGACGCCACGTACGTTTTCGCCTTTAAGTCTTCACTGGCGGGGGAGTGATGTAGCGGCTCCCAAATATTAACTTTCATATTTTTATTTTAAATTTTAATTCAAATATTAAATTAAAATATTCATCTTAAAAATACGTATATAAGGCTCATGAAATATGCTTCATTAAAATTATATACATTAACATTAATATCATATTAAATGTTGTCATAATAATCTAATAAATAATTATAAATCATTCTAAATATAAATCATATAATATATAATATATATACTATAATATATCAAACACATATATCTAACATTTTAAAATCTAGAAATGATATTTGACCACACACACACAAAAAGAACATCAACATGTAGTATACAACAATTTAAACCCTTCTGATAATTTGTATTAAATAAATGTAATTAAAAGTTGATTTTACGATAAATAATTTGTTGTCTGACTCCGCTTAGAATTCCTTGCCGCCCACAGTCTTGATCACCATTCTTAAAAATTGGTTGGATGACAGATTTTAGCCATGTTGTCGGGAATTCAGATGTTCTCAGGATTCTATTGAAAATATCCTTCAAAGAAATCATGCATTTTTTAGGGAGGGCCTTTATTTCTTAATTCATTATTTCGTCGAAGCCAGTCGCCTTACCATATCTTAACCGAGCTAATTCTCTGTTTATTTCGTTCATAGTTATGTGTTCAGTTAGCTCGTTTTATGTATTTAGAAAATTCATACTAAGCGGTTCATAATCAGGTATTGTCTCTGTATTCAGGAGTTTTTCGTAAAATTTCTGCCAATTCGATATTGTTATATTGCCCTGCGTATAGTTTATTTTCCTAAAGGAAGCTATTGTTTTCCAAAATATAGTTGAGTCGTATGCACTATTCAAATTTTCTTGTATTTTACAAAAGTATTTTTCTTTTTAATATTGATAATCGACGTATATTTTTACCTTGTTTTAACATATCCAAACGGTCTAGGCCCTTGTTCGTTAATGACCAAGACAAAGTTATCTCTGTCAAAAGACTAAAGCCTCCATTCATAAAAAACACCCTTCAAAGTTTCCACGATTATTCAATTCTGCCACCTATGCCCGACAGTGCTGAGGAGACTACACCTAAGACAAGTAGCTACACCATTCGCTATGGACGCCACGTACGTTTTCGCCTTTAAGTCTTCACTGGCGGGGGAGTGATGTAGCGGCTCCCAAATATTAACTTTCATATTTTTATTTTAAATTTTAATTCAAATATTAAATTAAAATATTCATCTTAAAAATACGTATATAAGGCTCATGAAATATGCTTCATTAAAATTATATAAATTAACATTAATATCATATTAAATGTTGTCATAATAATCTAATAAATAATTATAAATCATTCTAAATATAAATCATATAATATATAATATATATACTATAATATATCAAACACATATATCTAACATTTTAAAATCTAGAAATGATATTTGACCACACACACACAAAAAGAACATCAACATGTAGTATACAACAATTTAAACCCTTCTGATAATTTGTATTAAATAAATGCAATTAAAAGTTGATTTTACGATAAATAATTTGTTGTCTGACTCCGCTTAGAATTCCTTGCCGCCCACAGTCTTGATCACCATTCTTAAAAATTGGTTGGATGACAGATTTTAGCCATGTTGTCGGGAATTCAGATGTTCTCAGGATTCTATTGAAAATATTGTAACCTAGTATGTATTAATTTAATTTATGTAACATAGTATTTCTTAATTTTATTATTTTTTATTTAACAGAGTGGTCATTTTTATTTTTATATCTTGCGACTCTGTAAATTTCCCACGTGGCTTATCTTTTGTTTACCTTTCTTAGTTTGTCCTTCCCTGAAATAAATTTTGTTTCCTCCTGAAGTTTTTGTCTTCCCAAATTTTCCACGTGGCATTTTGGTGGAGATGCTGGGTAAGTTAGGGAAGACAAACTGAAGATCGCCGAGAATACCTTGAAGCCATGGGTGCTGTGATCCACATTTTCGGAGACTGACATCAGGATTCCACCGCCGTGCTAAAGCCAAGACTTCCCTCGAAGATGACGATGTCCCTATAGACGATACGACGACAAAGCCGCTCTTCACGCCGCAAGAAAATGGACGCAAAGGTACTAGGGACAAAGTTCCAAGACTTCGATGGAATCCTTGGCAGAAGCACGTCAAATCCACGTCAGTATCTACAATAATTGCTTGCTGTGGGTCACAGATCCCATAGGGAAGAAGCTATGTAACCTAGTATGTATTAATTTATTTTTGTAACATAGTATTTCTTAATTTTATTATTTTTTATTTAACAGAGTGGTCATTTTTATTTTTATATCTTGCGACTCTGTAAATTTCCCACGTGGCTTATCTTTTGTTTACCTTTCTTAGTTTGTCCTTCCCTGAAATAAATTTTGTTTCCTCCTGAAGTTTTTGTCTTCCCTAATTTTCCACGTGGCAATATCCTTCAAAGAAATCATGCATTTTTTAGGGAGGGCTTTTATTTCTTAATTCATTATTTCGTCAAAGCCAGTCGCCTTACCACATCTTAACCGAGCTAATTCTCTGTTTATTTCGTTCATAGTTATGTGTTCAGTTAGCTCGTTTTATGTATTTAGAAAAGTCATACTAAGTGGTTCATAATCAGGTATTGTCTCTGTATTCAGGAGTTTTTCGTAAAATTTCTGCCAATTCGATATTGTTATATTGCCCTGCGTATAGTTTATTTTCCTAAAGGAAGCTATTGTTTTCCAAAATATAGTTGAGTCGTATGCACTATTCAAATTTTCTTGTATTTTACAAAAGTATTTTTCTTTTTAATATTGATAATTGACGTATATTTTTACCTTGTTTTAACATATCCAAACGGTCTAGGCCCTTGTTCGTTAGCATATTTTTCCAGAGTTGTTTTCATGTTATTTTTCGCTGTGTAGGAATCATGATCAAACCACTTTGGGTTATCCGTTTTTGTCTCAATTTGCATACCAGTCTTTAACAATGCATTTTTTGATCTGCTTGACCATGTTGTTTATTATATTTTCAATCGAGTTATTCCAGAATCCATAAGCTCTCCCTATGTTTTCCGCAAATAGCGTTTTTCTTTCAGGTTTCCATATATATATTTTCTTTGATATTGAAGAAAGGTTCATCACTTGTTTCTTCCCCCAACACGTATTCATTTTTATTGTTAAAGGTAAGTGATCTGAGTATGGTAGTTCGTCAACATATAGTCATCATGTAGTGACCTAACAGCCCATAGGAGACAATACAGTAGTCCACCACAGAAGATCCCCATGCTGATATAAATGTGTAGTTGCCGCTTCTATCACCCCTTGTCCTTCCGTTCTAAATTGTGAGGGAATTATTATCCAATCTATCTATGAATTGTTCTGAATGTGAAGATGTTACAGAGTCTTTAGAAGTGCGTCTAGTAATTAAGAAGCAAGGAAGATTTAATGTATTATGAAAAGTTCCCATTTCACCTGTTCATGCATTCAAGTCACCAGCTGGCAGAAATTCATATCCTTCGGGCATTTTCTCTTTTATTTGGTCGAGCAAATTATTGCAGTTAGTCAAATAATGTTCATTTGGTGGCAAGTTCCCGAAAATTATTCACACTCGAACTTCACCGTCAAATCTCAGATAAATCATAATACAATGCTTTTCAATTTCGGCCCTTTCAATTTTTTCTTGAGTAAAAACGGGTCTGATGGGGTCGAGTCCAGTCGCACGTAAAGGGGCTGTGTACAAATATTTATTTTAAATGTATTTTAATATTTGGGTGAAATGCCCGTTGAAGAGTTCTTAACCTAAAAAAAATAGCTTGCTAATTATAATAAATTTGGAAAAGTAACCTTTTGCCAAGTGTAGTCGATTAAATATTTAAAATATTTTTCTACAATATCCAACACGATGGAACACTTGGAATAGTCTCAAAAATATTATCAATTAATGAATAATTTATATTTTTCTCCAATCTGGTGAAATCAGATCTCACTATACAGTACGAGAAGAGAGCAGGTCAGTTCCTTGTAGATATATTAATTACTCAGCATATATATTTTGGGTGGAATAGTGGGGCGGAAATCGTCGTTGAATAGAAATAATAAAATAGATTTCGATGGAAAATCATGCTACTAATAGAATTTAAGAGATTTTCCATTGAAAATATAATCTTCAAAATAATTAATTATAAAGCACATTTCAAAATGAGAAATTCGATACCTGAGAATCTCAAACTTTTGCGAACTTGAAATATATCAGGTTTTGAATGAGTATATATATATATATATACCAAAGTTTATTTTCCCGGACCTAATTAGGACATTTATGTGGATAATTTGGTGGATGGTACTGAAATGAAAGATTACACCACGATATTAAAGAAATTAAGAGCGGGTCCCTAGAAATGGGAAATCAATAGACTGGGTTGCCTCGTGGGCTTTATTACTGCCACTTACTTTGCGGGATTAAATATGGAGATTTTGCCAGATATATTGGCTTTTTTTTTTATCGCAACGCTTCTTATTAAGGAGCAATAAATAAACTATTTTTAAATCCTTATATTGGCAAGTTTATAATTTATAAACCCTAAATTAAATCACACTAGAATTTGCGGATCATATATAAGAAAAATATCTCTTTAAGTTCAAGTGAGGGAACTATGCATATTATTTTACTTATATTCTTAATAGTTGAAAATGTTTGACGCGCGTTTAAATGGCGTCGCTTCCCTTCTTGATAAAAGTTCTTTCTGCTTGTTTTTTCCGCCGCGCATGCGCACCACCTCTGATTCATCGTCATCAACTACGGAGGCAGGCGTACCACTTCTCACCGGTGGTGGCGCCGCCAGGGGAGCTTAGCTAGATTTGGTCAATCTAACCTCTCCAATAGTAATGAACCTTATTCAATTAGAATTTGAAATGGTATAAGTGAGAAAATTTCTCACACGTTGCTAATAAGAAGTAAAAGATTTCAATAAAATATTGATATAAACGCGCACGTGAGAGACACACAAAAACATTTTCCGAACAAAGAATAAAAACAATTCAAATAATAACATAATAAGAAAACTACCTCGCTAAGAAAAAGGTTCCATTAGCTAAGATCTTTGGAACATTATTCGGGGATGCTGAAGGTATTATTGACATTGATTGTGTTCTAGAACAAACCTAATATAGATGTAACATAAAGTGATAATCACATAAACAGAGCCATAAACATCAGGCGGATGGCGCCATTTTCTAAATGTAATGGGTTCATGTAAACACACTCTCTCCCCATCTATTAAATAACAATTAATAGATAAAAAATAATTTCCAATAAAATCAATATATATATATATATTAATACAAAGCAATAACGCGCCATCTATACATATAAAATAAATGGATTTAAAGCGCGAATGTTTCTTTTATACATAATACGAACTTCTACTTTCCTTACTGCGATGAAAAAATATATTGGGAGGGCTTGGCTCATCAGTGGTGAATCCTCCCAGCGGTTTCGCCAATTTAAACCACCAGACCGCTTCTCAGAGCTCTAATACTGTATTGGATCATTCTGCTTTTATATGCTACACTGAAGGATGGAATCTTAGAAATAGTTTTCAAGTAAACTATAGACATAAGCTTATAGGACAGTAGCATTATATTCAAATGTTTGCATCGAGCAATGCTCTTCAGCAAACTATAAAGACAAGGCCAGTTAGGCATAAATTAATACAAAGCAATAACGCGCCATCTATACATATAAAATAAAAGGATTTAAAGCGCAGATGCTTCTTTTATACATAATACGAACTTCTAATGTCCTTACTGCGATGAAAAAATATATTGGGAGGGCTTGGCTCATCAGTGGTGAACCTTCCCAGCGGTTTCGCCAATTTAAACCACCAGACCGCTTCTCAGAGCTCTAATACTGTATTGGATCATTCTGCTTTTATATGCTACACTGAAGGATGGAATCTTAGAAATAGTTTTCAAGTAAACTATGGACATTATGTATAAAAAAGAAAATAGAAGATAAACGGTACTGGAATGGTAAACCTCTGAAGGTAACAAGAAGATATAATTACTTGGGATACCCTCTGGTCAGTACAACTAAAACCACTCAAGACGCAAACGTTTTCAAAGGAAAAGCACTTGCGGCAATAAATGCTACAACCCCACACAATATTAGCCAAATCAAAAATTAATTCATTAAACTCTGCAATGAAACTGTTTGATTCTATTGTGATGGCTGTTTTGATGCATTCTGCTCCAATTTGGGCAACAGATCACAAAGATTTATTGGATCATATACAAGATACATTTATTCGTAGGTTCTTGAATTTGCCTAGATATACACCAGAATACATAATGAGACCAGAAACAGGCCGCGTCTCATTAATAATAACAGCTCTGAAATTAACCTTGAAATACTGGCTGAGGGTGCTGAGTATGGATTCAAATAGATTGCCTCGAATATGTTTGAATATAATGAGGCAAATATCCTGTGCTCCAGGTGCGCCCATCGGATTTTTAAAACAATTAAGCAATTTACTCAATAATAACGGATCCTCGTGGCTAAATTATTGTAATGATCCTGATTCACTAAGGAATGATATCCCAGGAATATTAAGAACTGCGATATAGCAAACAATACAAAATGACTTAACAAGAATAACCCAATCAAAGTTATATTCCCACTATAGAGTCATATATACAATGTTTACCACCGAAGAATATTTCTTATGTGAACTCCCTTTTCCTGTCATCAGACTAATCGCGCAATTTACAGAGAACACCATCTGATTTTAATGAGGGGTGAAGACTTAAAATGTACTTTCTGTGGATCAGGAATAACAATGGAGATGTTGCACTACTTATTTGATTGTGCTGCTCTTTCTGAGGAAAGACGAAAACTAAATGATAAAACGGGGCAACTTTGTCCTTCATTTCCGTCATTAATTAATGAAATATCAAAGACTAGGTATATAGCGGTGGCGATATTTGGATTCCACAGGATTATATCCCGGAAAAAGGCCACACAGTGTTCTCCCCATCCCTTGTGAACTTGCGAATCCTGTATAGGGCGAGAGGCCCTAAATAAAGTCTTTGTTGTTGTTGTTGTTGTATCCTCTAATTATACCTTACTTAATTGGTATCTATTATGAGAGTTCGTGTAGGAACGGCACATATTGGAATTTCGACAACCACGACCCGGGTTCGAATGCCACATTGGGCCCTTTTTCTGCTTCAATGGCTATTTTTGCACAAGTCCAACCCCATAAATGAATACAAGTGAACAAACGGGGATCTGGAATCTTATAAAGGCAAAGTTCAAACTACTTACCACAAGTGAAGGCACGTGGGGCCTTCATAGTAACTCACAGGCAATCGTTAACTACCTACCATGATTAGCATTATCTGTATCATGTTTACTCTGGTATAAGAAAACCCTATACAAGAATTCTAGATAATTGTATGGAAAATACAGGGTGATCCAAAAGTCCCGCACAACTTTAAAAATTAATAACTCCGCGAATATTTGCGCTAGAGCAATGCGGTAAACACCATTGTGTTCAGGATGCAATGGGATTTTTTATGGCAAATAATGAAAAATTCAAAATTGATTTTAGTTACAATTTTATTCGCCAGATGGCGCACTACCAGAATCAGAGATTCAGCGGCCAAATTGTTTGATAAATTGAAAAATATAACTGATCGACACGTATTTTTCCTTTTTGAATACCAGGAAAGAACCCTAATAACATCAAATAACAAATTAATAAAACACCACTTCGCAAAAAGTATGAAGAATTGGTTAACAATTTTTAAATACAATCAGAGATATGTAAAATAGGTAAATGCAAATTAAACATGTAGCAAAAAAAAAAATTGATATTTTAGATATGGTTTGTTTCCGAAGATAATAAATATATAATATTTTTAATTCAACTCTATCTCAGTATCGATTATATTTATTTTATTCATTTGAAAAATATGTATCTATCTCTGATAATTTATTTTACTCTGGAATGCCGTTGTTGTTGTCGTGTCCAATAAAAAGCCTCAGATGTCTCCATGCATCTCCATCACAGCAGCAGCAATGTCCACTATCTTGGGTGTGTAAAGCTGCTGCTCTGGGTCTATGTCAATTTTCTGCAAGGCTGCGGCCATTGCTGGCTATGACCAGGACAATTGTTGCATGCCCTATAGGTTATTGTGCCATCTGGATGTATTGTTATTCCTTTATAGTATTTTGTTCTAAGTCTTGTTATAGTTTTTGTCATTTTTCTCTCATGTTTATTTCGCATTTTGATCCTTTCCTATTTATTGTTTAATTATCTTGTATTTTGACAAAGAATCAGCGTCAAATAATGACATTTGTTCTTTATTTGGCTCAACTTTCTGGCTTCCTTTGCCAATTCAAATGCTATTTCATTACCCCCGATCCCAGCATGGGCAGGGATCCATTGTAGAATGCAGTTATTCTCCAATGGTTCCAGTTGGGCAAGTAACGAGTGTATTTTCTGTGTGATTTTAGTATTGCCCTTCTGAATTGCTTCTAGAGCGGATATGGAGTCACTGTATATTAAATTTCCTTCTGCTTGATGCAGGGGTGGTTGGTTAAGGCATACATCAAGGGCTTTCCAGATAGCTGTCAGTTCACAAGTGAAGTTTGACGAAATCTGTCCTGCTCCTTCTTTGATTTTGATGTGCGTTCCATCTTGCAGTATTATGTTAATTCCGGCCCCTCCATAACTCAGGGTAAGGTCTGAAGATCCATCTGTATATGCTGTTGAAGGGGGTGGCCTAGCATTTTTAATCAAGAATTTGTACTATGAGGACATAGCCGTTAATATTTCAAACACATTAGACCTCGAAGCCCAAGATATCAAATTCTACCTCAATCAAAACAAAGCCATAAACATATACAATATGTATCACCCTCCAAACAATACACTTATTGACGATGGAACAATGGCTCAATTTCTTACAGACAACTCTTATTGTAGGTGACCTTAATGCCAAACATCAACTATGGGGATGTTCCACGCCAAACCCAAGAGGCAAAATACTTTCAAACATATTTGACGACAATGCCATCATGTGCTTAAATGATGGGTATCCTACCCATCATTCCTACAGCTATAATACTGCACAAGCCCTTGATATAAGTTTTTACTATCCTGACATTTTCCACAAATGCAAATAGCAAATATTAAAAAGTATTGGAAGTGATCATTTGCCTAATTTGATAGGAATTAGCACCAAGACCAAACCAGCTCAATTAAAAAAAAATCTGGAACTTCAAAAAGGCTAATTGGATATCTTTCGTAAACACCATTATTAAAGCAGCTACAGTTTCAATACCAAGAGGTAATATTAAGAAATGGATTCCAAATTATACACACCAGGCAAAAAATATTCAAACACTTATAACTAAAAGAAATGAACTACAAAAAAGAGCACCCAAAACCAAACAAATTGTAGAACTGAACTGAACATTGTGAATGCAAAAATAAAAAGATTATACGTAAATGTGAAAAGGGAAAATGGAAACAAATTTGTGAAAACCTGAACCCAAGAAACCCAAATACAAAACTTTGGAATTTGGCAAAACAAATTGACAGATCCCAGTCACAAACTGAAAAAATTAATATGATTAAGAATACAGATGGTACACCAGCAACTAATGACAAAATTGCTGCCAATCTTTTAGGTAATTCATATCAAATAAGTAGTAAAATCAAGGTTGAAACAAAGTCCCAAAGGATTATTCATGACTGTAAAAATGTCACCAGCACTCATAATATTTTCAATGAAAAAAATAAATATGAAAGAGCTAGCTTATGCATTAGAAAACACTGACCTAAACAAGACTCCTGGGCCAGATGGAATCCATGGCCGAATGATATCAAACTTGGGCAAAATTGGCAAAGAAAGACTTCTTAATATTTTCAATAACTCCTGGAAAACTGGAAAATTGCTTCAAGACTGTAAAAATGCAACAATAATTCCCATTTAAAAACTTTACAAATCTACTGATGACCCAAAAAACTACCGACCTATCTCTCTCATAAGTATTTGCTGAAAATTAATGGAAAAATTATACTCAGACGACTCACCTACCACCCCGACACAAGAAATCTCTGACCAGAAGAACAATATGGATTTAGGAAAGGACATGGGACAATAGACCAACCCTTATTTTTCACACTAAAGGTAAAAGATGCACAAAACAGAAAACCAACTAACCACACAATAGCTGCTTTTTAGACCTTACACAAGCTTTTGATAAGGTATGGAAAAACAAGTTAATTACAAAATTATACAAACATTTCAAAATTGATGGAAAAGCTATCACTTGGATAAATGATTCCCTTAAAAATAGATGCATCAGGGTCAAATATAATGGCACTTTATCTAAAACCTTCAAATTGTATCAAGGATTACCACAAGGATCAGTCCTTAGCCCAAATCTCTTCACCCAATTTATTGCAGGCATAGAAGAATTTTTTCTCATAAAACCCATATTGGACTTTTCGCTGATGACATTATTCTATGGAGCAGCAACACTAACTGGAAAAAGCTGAAAGAGATTTGAACAAGACTCTTCTCCACCTAGAAAAATTTGCTAATAAACATAAATTAGAATTTAACCCCCAAAAATCTGAAACCTGTCTTTTTACTACCGATAAGAAACTATACAAAATAAGACCAAATATTATTCAGGAAGAACAGCAATTGCAATATAATAAACATCCAAAATATCTCGGCTACACCCTGGATCCAGAAACCAACTCCAGTAAACATATTGAAGAAGTTATTAGAAAAGGAAGAGACCGACTAAAAATCTTGAAATATATTTCAGGAAGAGTGGGGAGCTGAAGCAACAACACTAAAATTAACTTACACATCTCTAATGAGACCTATCTTGGAATATGGATATCAAATCTATGGTACAGCATCTGAAACAAATCTAAAAGCACTGGAAAGGATACAACTAAATGCAGCTAGAATTATTACAGGTCTTCGAAATACCTGCCCTAATAATATTGTACTTTACGAGGCAGACATTATGCCCTTAAAGGGTAGAAGAAGCTTCAATCTGCCGAATTATATAAACAAAATCAAGAGTTATGAAAACAAACACAAAACTTCCAATTGCATACTTAATTGGGAATCCAATTTTAGACTCAAAAAAGAAGGCCCTCTCCACCTGGCCAAAAGAAATGGATTTTTAAAATATAAAGTGAAAAATATTATTTAGCAGAAAAAAATATCCCCATGCGAATCATTAACAAAATGTTATTTTTAATGCCACTTTAAATGAGCCCACCAACAAACAATACCAAAATCCAGAATACTTAAAACAATTATCATTAGAAATAATTATTATAAAATTCCTAAAAATGTAATAACTATCTATACCGATGGTAGCAGAGACGAGTTGGGACACACTGACAGTGGCTGTCTCATTAAAACCACAAATGGCAATGAGAAAATAAACAGAAGAAACCCAGATTTTTGCTCAGTCTTCAGATCAGAACTTATAGACATTTATGAAGCCTTAAAATCCATCAGAAACACTAAACATCACGATAGTAGAAGTGCAATACAACACTTGAGTCACACAAGGGAATTTAGAGACAAAGTAAGCAGGAACATAATTGGTTATCTCCAAAAACTCTCAATACCTCAAAAATTCACCTTTAATGGATACCCTTACATGTTAGCATTGAAGGCAATGAAGCTGCTGATGCGCTGCGAAAAAAGGCACAAAGAAACCTTGCTACAGAAAAATAAACTTACTTTTAAAGAAATAGAAACAGTAGCCAAAACAAAAATAAACAAGAACTGGAGGATTCCACCTAAGCACAGTTGGTACACCCTAGAAGCAGATGGCCATTCAGACCTTTCGGTCCACAAGCCGGCATGCGAAGCATGCACTTCGCTGCTATTCTGTTCAACTCATAAGCCAAGTAACGATATCCAAGCTAGTGCTTGGACATTGTACCTGGAAACACCACCTCCCAGACAACGTGTCTGGAAGGATTTCTATACCGGTGGCCTTTAATCACAGCAAAAGAGGACACTACCTACTGTGTCCAGCAGGGACCGCGGGGAGGCGGCCCCCGGTCGACTCTGTTCACTAACAGCTGAGGAAAAGCTCAGCTGCCACGTGTGGGCTTTCTCAAGAAGCTTGCTGTGGTTTCTCAGCAGCTTACTCTCGATCGCGCCCCTTGCCCTCCTTCTCTCTTCCTGCACACCCACTACCCTTGGACAATCCAAGACGTAGTGGCGTGCATCCACATCCCTTTCTTCATAGACGCAATCAGGGTTTCTCTTAATTTTAAATCTGTGGAGACTCCTGGGAAAGGGCCCATGTCCCGAACTACCCTAATGAATTTGTGGGACATTACCTTACAGAGGTACTTGGGTGTTGTTACCCAATTGAATATACCTCTCTCCCCTTCACACTGTTCCTCCATCTGTCCAACCATAAGTCCTGGACGTGCCCCCTGATCCTCCTATAAACTTCTTTCTTGGTCACTGGGGTCCTCAATGATCTATCTCTAAAGCATCTCTTGCCTTAGTGAGCCTGTCTGCGAACCCATTACCTTCGACGAGGCTGTGTCTCCTAACCCAATAGAGCTCCGGAGCCCGCATTGTCATCTCCAGCTCCTGGATTATTTGATGCGCGAGTTGCCCTTTCACCAGATTGATGGCGACGAGGGCCGACATACAATCTGAATAGAGGCGGTCCGGACTGAAGTTCTTCTCGGCACACACTCTGAGGGCTACCCTGATCGCAACCAGCTCGGCTGAAAAGACCAATTCGTCCACTCTGAGTGTTAAGCTTTCTTGGAAGATCAGCTCTCCATTAGTGAAACTCACTACTTCAGCTCCAGTATTGGTTCCAGACTTACTACCATCAGTGAAAACCTCCGTGCCAATCCCTGTCGGCCCTCCAGGACTCCAATTCCACTTTGGCAACCACTGCGGAGGCTTCCTTGGGTCCCTCTTCCATTCCAGGGCACCCGCTTCAAGTCCCAGGGCATCTTCCCTGTTCTCCCAGATCTTCTGTCTGATGGCACAGGTCTACAAAAAAAACTTTTTTTTTTGCACAAGAGAACCTGATGGTGTTTCTAGTGTAACTTTTCATGCTGAACTCAAAAATCTAATCAGAAATTTCCCATCACCCATGGTTTTTGCCTGATGGTCTTTTTTTAGTATTGGGATAAATACAGTAATAAATGCAACCAATGTTACGTAAGCATTTTTTAAGTTACATCATTAACTAAGCTAGCGCTTTATTTTTGACAAGAAGAGTTGGTGTGTGGAGTCAAAAGATTTATTTTATTTGTTATTAATTAAATTTTGCTCTTTAAGAATCATAAATATTAATTTAAATAACAAATTATTGAAATTTTAATTGAATATATATATAATTTATTATTATATAATATTATAATCTGTTTTGCTTTCAACTCAAAAATAACGACAAGCTCTGTAATGCTATTTGCTCATTAACAGTTTAAATATATATATTTAAATTCAACCTAACACGATTTGTTTAATAGATTTGCAGCAGAAGTGACAGGTAAATTTGAAGTGATTAGTTTATTCTTCTCTATCGATTTGCTTTTATAAATCGTGTGCACTAGACTGTGTCGATATGCCGAGGCGTTGCATTAATATTCCTGATATTTTCTGTTATATTTGTGGGGAATTAACTTTCAAAGTTCAAAGGCGAAACTTTACACCGCTCATCAAAAAGTGCTATGAACTTTATTTTTGCTTTAAAGTCGGTGACCAAGATAAGACTTGGGCTCCTCACCATTGTTGTGTAATTTGTGTTCGACATCTTACAGGGTGGATTAAAGGTGAACGTCATATGCCTTTTGCGGTTCCAATGATATGGAGGGAACCTAAAGACCATTCTTCAGACTGTTATTTTTGTTTGACAAAGACTACAGGTATTAAATCCAAATCAAGACATACAGTTGAATATCCAGATTTGCCTTCTGCTATGAGACCGGTTCCTCATAGTGATATTTTACCTGTTCCACAGCCTCCTGAAAATGTAATATTCAGATAGACGAGAGCAACAGTGGGATGACACAAATTTTGAAGCAGGTGCTTTATCTGAACCTCATTTATTAACCCAAGGAGATTTGAACGACCTCGTACGTGATTTAGATTTATCCAAAAAACAGAGTGAACTTTTAGGCTCTAGGTTAAAAGGCTGGAATCTGCTGCATAAAGGCACAAAAGTATGCTTTTTTCGCAAGCGTCAAGATGAATTTCAAGACTTCTATTCACAAGAGAATGATTTAGTATATTGCAATGATGTTGTTAGTCTAATGGAAGCGCTTGGTCATGACCATGATACAGAAGAGTGGCGTTTATTCACTGATTCTTCAAAAATTAGTATGAAAGCTGTTCTCCTTCACAATATAAATAAGTTCCCATCAGTGCCAATAGCACATGCATCCAACATGAAAGAGACTTACGAAAACATGAAACTGCTTTTGAAAAAGATAGAATATGAAAGATACGGTTGGAAAATATGCAGCGATTTGAAAGTCGTTGCTCTCTTGCGTGGATTACAGCTTAGATATACAAAAATTTGTTGTTTTCTGTGTGAGTGGGATAGCAGAGATAGGGAAAGGCATTACATTAAAAAAATCTGGCCAAACCGTAAAATATTTACTCCAGGATATAAAAATATTGCAAATCTACCCCTGATCGATTCAGAAAATATTTACTTACCACCATTACATATTAAACTGGGATTAATGAAGAACTTTGTCAAGGCAATGGATCGAAATGCCAGTGGATTTGCTTACCTAAAACAAATATTTTCTAGTATAGGTGAAGCGAAGATTAAAGAAGGCATTTTCGTTGGACCTCTGATTCGAGAATTGCAGCAGGATGGAAATTTTCAAAATAGTTTGAATGAAGTTGAAGCAGCAGCATGGAATTCCTTTAGAAACGTTTGCAAAAACTTCTTAGGAAGTGTCAAGGTTGAAAATTACCGAGACATAGTTAATGATCTGTTGCTTTCCTACAAGGCACTGGGAGGTAACATGTCCCTCAAGATCCATTTCCTGCATTCACATCTAGATTTCTTTCCAGACAATCTTGGCGCAGTTAGCGATGAGCATGGTGAGAGGTTTCATCAAGATATATCAAGCATGGAGAAGCGGTACCAAGGTAAATGGAGTCCCGCTATGCTTGCCGACTACTGCTGGACACTCAAGAGGGATCTACCACAAGCAAAGTATAGAAGAAAATCCACTGTCACTGCTTTTCAATAAATAAATATGTTTCGTTCATATATGCCTATATATTAACAATATTTCCAAATTTCAAGTAGGTGTATCTCAGAAATATTGCGTAATAGAAAAAAACTAATGGTATATTTGGATTCAGGACATGTAGATAAGATGCTATTTCTTCGTGAACAAAGAAAAATATTTTTTGATAAACCAGTGTAATGTAATAAGTGTTATGCAAAACTGCTTACGTAACATTGTTTGCATTTTTTACTGTATTTATCCCAATACTAAAAAAAGACCGTCACGCAAAAACCATAGGTGATGGGAAATTTCTGATTAGAATTTTGAGTTCAGCATGAAAAGTTACACTAGAAACATAATCAGGTTCTCTTGTGCAAAAATCTTGTTGACCAGTGTGGTCTCCTCCTCTAGTTTCAATCCCAGGGGAATAAGCCCAGCGAGGACCAAAAAGGCCTCACTGCTGGTAGTGCGATATCCCCCTGTGATTCTGAGTGCCGCTGTCCTCTGCACGCTCTCTAGAGTTTTTGCCACCTTCTGATCCCTGTTATAGCAGGATTGGCTCGACACAGGAGAGGCAGAGGTTGCTAAAAATAGTACCCTCCTTCTCCCCCCCCTCCTGTTGAGAGCCAACCAGGACAGGCCTGCACAACGCCTCCCTGCCTCTCGCCACCATCTCCTCCGCCTGGTATTGCCAACCCATCTTGTCATCAATGACCACCCCCATGACTACCCTCCGTCCTTTCATCCGGATAGCCGGCTTGTGCTCCCATTTGATCCCTTTCCTTTTAGTTCTTATGTCCCTAGGTTTAAAGCTGAGGGCTTTAGTTTTGGAGACATTGAACTTAAGGCCAGAGTCATGGGCCCAATTCGAGAGGATTTGGAGAGAAGCTTCAACACACTTCTCAGCTTTCGCTCTTGAAGCAGCCTCAATGATGAGGAACTGGTCGTCAGCATAGAGAACCAGCCTGGCTCCCTCAGGGAGCTCCTCCTGGAAAACGGTGTTTACCAGGATATTCCACAGAATAGGTCCGCAGCAAGAGCCCTGGGGGCAACCCCTAGCACAGTTTCTTTCCAACTTCCGCCCACCAAAACTGAGGCTAATCCGTCTATCCCTTAGGAAGCCACGAACCAAGCTGCACAAATTATCAGGACAACCCATGTCCATCAAATTTCTCATCAGCTTGTTCCAGCTCGTGGAGTTGAACACACCATCAATGTCCAGGGCCACGAAAAGAACCCAAGCACCCTTATTTAAGCCCATCTCAACCCCCTCTAACACCTCGTTCAGAGCTGTGGTTGTGGACTTCCCTTCCCTAAAACCATGTTGGAAAGAGGAAAGGAGTTCATTACTCTCTAGCCAATGCTTCAGTCGCTGAGCTAGTAGGCTATCCAGGACCATACCTAGACACACTAGTAAAGAAAGCGGACGATAATCATTAGGAGAATTACCCTTTCTACCAGACTTTTCGAGAAGCACTACTCGAGCAACCTTCCATGCCTCAGGAAAAGTACCAGTGTCCAGACACCTATTGAAAAACCTGGCAAGAAGTGATGGGTGCATTCTTAACAGGGCTTTCACGACCGTGTTATCGATCCCTTCGGGACCAGGAGATTTCCTTTTCCCGAACTTGAAAGCCGTCAGTTTCACCTCATTCTCAGAAAAGGGCGGATCCACCAAACCACAAGTGTTCAGAGAGATCTCGTCCTCTGGTTCCTCGTTTCCGAAGTGCCGATCCAAGTTGTTTTTATTTTATCTTCTGCTTTCGAGCGAGAAGGTCTAGAACAGATTCTCTCTGAATTTTCTTATTGTTGGTGGATGAAACAGCACCAGTGATTATTTTGGCCGCTTTTGCTTGAACACTGTCTATTCTTACTTTTAGTGATGAGCTTGAGGGAGCCCAGACCGGTGTTGCATATTCCATTATCGGCCTTATTAAGGTGATTTTTGTTGTTCTGAGAATTCTGGGTTTTTCTTCCCAATTTGTTCCACATAGCCATCTCAGAATGTTTAGTTTTCTGGTAGCTATATTTGAGGTGCTAATTATGTGTTTTGAAAATTCCAATTCCTCATCAATGACAGTTAAAATAATTTTATTGCCATCTTGTCAATACATGCAAAGTGCACAGTCTGCACTATTTAAAAAAGATAATATGCATTATATACACTATGTACAATGAATATGGCGCCTCTGCCAGCGCTGCAGAGTTTGGTGGAGAATCGCCAGTGGGTCTCCAGCAACACCACGCATTTTGCGATCTACGATGAATACGTAGATCGCGGACTTCGCCGCTTAGGAGATGGTGATGGCGTGGTCCTCGAGACCAACTGGAAAGATCCAGGACTGCAGTATCACACCTAGGTATTTTGGATTTCTAATTTTATCAATTATTTGTTTGTTTATGCTTATTTTGTGGTTATATTTATGCCTTTTTCCCTGTCAGTGGAGAAGACGCATAGGTTTGGTTTTAATGGGTTTATGGTCATTTGGAGTTCCATTGCCCACTTCTCCAGTCCTCTCATTGATGTGTTCAGTATTTTTTACGATTTTTCTATGCTGCTACTTGTGTGCCATATGGCTATATCGTCTGCATAACAGGCAACCTTTGAGTCTTCAGTGAGGTAAGGATGGATGTCGTTAATATATAGCAGATAGAGTAGAGGACTGAGCACAGATCCCTGAGTTACACCAGCCCATGTTCTTCCTTCCTTGAAAAATTCTCCATTGACCCAAACCTTTAACCTTCTTCCCCTTAAGAAGTCTGCAATCCAGGTTAAGGTCTTTCCTCTTACTCCGATGTTGTGCTGCTTTTCACGTAATTTCTCCCTCCATACTCGATAAAAAGCTGAGGTCATATCAAGGAATATAGCCGTGGTCTTCTTTGGCGGTTTTTCCTGGAAAGAATCTATTATTGATTGACAGAAGTAGAACAGTTGATCAGTCGTACAGTGCTGGGATCTATAGGCAGTTTGGTAGAAGTTTATTTTATTATTGTTAGTGAGCCAGACTATGAGCCTAGAGTGGATAATTCGTTCTGTTATTTTACAAAGTATGCTGGTGAGAGCAATTGGCCGATAGTTATTGGATTCCTTGGCATCTTTGTTTGGTTTCAGTATTGGCACAGTAATTGATATCTTCCAATTCTTTGGTAGTTTACCAGTTTACCATGAAATGTTTAGTATTCGTAGGAGTTGTTTATTAGCTTTGTCTTCAAAGTGTTTAATCATTTGACCAAACATTAGATTATCTCTTGGTGACCTCTTGGATTTTTTTATTGATGAGTTTAGCTCATTCAGTGTGAAGTCTTTCGAGAAAATATCTTGTTGATGGAAGTTTCTTGCTTGTTTAACTAACTGGTTTATATTATTTTTAGAGTCCTGTCTTCATTCGTATATTTGAGTATGGAAATGCTTGAAAGATATTCAGCAATTATGTTAGCCATCTGTTTGTTCTCGTTTTCTCGCTGTTCTATTCATATCGGTTAGAGTATTGGAGGATTGGTGTTGGTATTGATTGTTTTCTAACACTCTAATTATATTCCAGTGTTGGCTGTCCTTTCTTGGATCCATTTTTTCGCAGAAATCTGCCATTTTTCTTGTTTGCATATCCAAATTTCTTGTTCTATTTTGTGACTAATTTCAATGTGTTCCTTTCTCTTTTCTTCTGTTTTATTTTTTAAAGAAGTTCATTGATATTGTCTCTCTCTGAAATAATTGCCTCGATGTTGTGGTTCTTCCAGTGAGGTATCCGCAGGTCTTTACGTCTACCTCTAGGTATCGATGCTTTTGCAGCTTTTGATATATTCGAAGAGAAGTTTTCCAAGTTTTTGTCAAGCGTTCTGTAATTCAAATTTTCGTTGCACAGTTCTTCAAACTTTTCTGTGAATTTTTTCAAGTCAGCTTTCCTAAAGTTCCATGTTCTTTTATTCTATTGGACATTCTCAATTTTGAAGTTTAGGGTTGTTAAAATTCGTCTGTGGTCACTGATTGCACCTCTCAGGATTTTCCTTTGTGTTGTGGGTGCGATGTTGAAATTTATCGCTGTGATGTCTATTACGGATTCTGTGCCTGTGGACTTGAATAGATAGGTGTTCTCTCCCTTATTTAATGGTGTTAGGTCGAGGTCGGTGACCTTTGTTATCCTGGACAGATGATCCCCAAGTTGAACTTTTGGCGTTAAAATCGCCGTGTATGATTGTGATATCCGAAGAGGCTTCACTTAATGTCTCTATTGTGTGTACCCATACAAAATTCAAAGATATAACGAGCTGAAAGTTGGCGATTTTGAGATGCGTCAAGAATTCGCTGCATGGGTTTTCCGGCAAATTGATAGTGATGAAAACTGGCTGTCGAATGTTCTGTGGACAGATGATGCTCACTTTTCTCTAAACGGAGAATTTAACATTCAAAACAGCCGCTTTTGGGCAACAGAAAACCCTAGGATTTTTACAGAAATGCCACTTTATCAGCCTAGAGTTACAGTTTTGTGTGGGTTCACTTCTTCTTTTATTATTGGTCCATTTTTCTTTGAAAAATCAACGGAAGAACTTTTAAAACCGTTTTTGTAACTGGTGAACGTTATGTTCAACTTTTGAGAGAAAAGGGTATTCCCATATTGCAGGGAAAAAGCACTAAGCGAAATAACATTCATGAAAGTTGGAGGACCTCCTCATATCTCCCGCGGTGCCAAACAATTGCTGAAGGATACGTTCGGTGAAATTCGTGGTATAAGTCGCCATATACCAGTGGCCTCCAAGATCACCAGACTTGACGCCTTGCGATTTTTGTTTATGGGGGTACATTAAATCGTGTGTTTATTGATGCTGGCCTACCATATTGGCCATGTTGAAGGTTTCTATCAGATGGAACGTTTTATCAATTTCAACAGATATGTTATTTAATGCTGTCCATTCTGTCATTTATCGTCTGCAGGCGGTGATTGAGAATGAAGGGTGCTACATTGAGCAAGGATTGTGACCTAATACAAGAGGGAAGGCAGTTACCTCATGTGTTATATAAGCTGCCTTGTATTATATTATCTACCTATATTTTGCAGCTCTTTGTGTTGGGATATGAGGATAATAAATGCTGTCCTCACATCTTGACTTTTCTTTTTGTGAACAGTAATTTTTTGTTTGTCATTTGCTCACATATTATGTCGTGCAAACCAGAGTGTTATAACTTCTCGAATAACACTGGTACACACAATTTTCCCCTTATGTTTAGTTTTTCGCTTTTCGCTCATTAGAAGAAATAGCATAAGGAATATTTTCTGTACACCAATAACTTTAGAAATTTTGTGCAAAAAAATAATACAAAATGATTTTACTAACACGTTTTTCAACGCAAAAGGTCGATTTAAAAAATATTTTTATTTGAGGGGACACATTCTTTAAAATTGTGTACAGTATGAGAGAGAGTTGAATTAAAAATATTAGAAATGTATTATCTTCGGAAACAAACCGTATCTAAAATATCATTTTTTTTGCTACATGTTTTAATTTGCATTTACCTATTTTACATATCTCTGATTGTATTTAAAAATCGTTAACCAATTCTTCATACTTTTGGCGAAGTGGTGTTTTATTAATTTGTTATTTGATATTATTAGGGTTCTTTCCTGGTATTCAAAAGGAAAAATACGTGTCGATCAGTTATATTTTTCAATTTATCAAACAATTTGGCCGCTGAATCTCTTATTCTGGTAGTGCGCCATCTGGCGAATAAAATTGTAACTAAAATCAATTTCGAAATTTTCATTATTTGCCATAAAAAATCCCATTGCATCCTGAACACAATGGTGTTTACCGCATTGCTCTAGCGCAAATATTCGCGGAGTTATTAATTTTTAAAATAGTGCGGGACTTTTGGATCACCCTGTACATCGATTGAATAGCTATGGCTTAACTCTCGGTCCCATAGTTTTAGAAATATTTACAGAAAAGCCTTGACATATAATTTTAATAAAACTATTGTTATTTTACTCATTAAATAATTCATTTGAAATAGTATAAACACATTTATATTAAACAAAATAGAAGATATCAGAACATATAAAATAAAAATAAGTTTATTTATCTTATTTAAAAATATCTACTTAAAAACAATTTAACAAAACAAATTTAATCCAAAAATTAAATAATCAACATTTACGTATCTCTCGACAGCATGTATTTATTTTTTATATTTTATATTTATATTATATATATATATATATATATATATATATATATATATATATATATATATATATTATATTTATATAATATTATTTAATATTTAATTATTTTTATAAGTCCATTTACATCAACTCCCCCTTTTTTAAGATAGCAACACTTATTAAGGTACATATCTATCCGGTGGTCTCCTCTCTCGTAGTGGATATCTCCGGGAAGGTGTAGATTAAGCCGGTGGTCCAGGTGTAGATTCTGCTACTATTGTAGCAGGAGTCAGGGGACTTGACGTCTGAGGCCTTGGGTAGCTTATTCCTTCTTCTGATGACGAAACATCCTTTCTCTCCATACTTCTCCTCATATAGTTAGTGTGTACTTTCTTTTAAATTCCATCAGTTTCTATCATACAGCTGTTGCTTCCTACTATTCTCTTCACAATCCCAAACATCCATTTCGGTTTTCCTCTTTCCATCCATCTGTATCTTACTCTATCATTTATTTTGTAGCTATTGCTCTGTTTTTTATTTTTCAATCTCCCTACTCTTACTGATTTCTTGCTCTACATGGAAATCTTCGTTCTAATCTCGCGATTTAAAAGTATCCCAGCAGGGGATTTTTCCGTTCTAGTCAAAGGACTTAATCTATATGCAATATAATGCCTTTATCAAAGCAAACTCAAGGGGTAATTCTCTTTCCTCCGAAATAATTCTTCTCATAGCTTTTTTTATCTCTTTTACAGACACTTCCGCTAGTCCGTTGCTCTCTGGATGGTAGGCGGGGCTAAACATCGCATGTATGCCGTTTCTTTCGAAAAATGTCTTCATTTCATAACTTCTAAACGGGGGCCCATTATCCATTACCGCCACCTCCGGGATATCATATCTCACTAAACATTCTCTCAAAAAGTCTATGCAGAATCCCGCCGATGTATTTGGGACCATTTGACATTCTATCCAATTAGAATGCGCATTCACTAATATCAAAAAGGTTTTTCCCGCAAAATAGAAATAGTCAAGATGAATCCTCTTCCAAACTTTGTTTGGTGGAGTCCACTCCGTAAATTCCTTGTTTGGCAGCTTTGATGTGTTTTCCATACAAATGCTACAGCTTTTAGACAATTTTTCAATTTGCTCATCCATTCCTGGCCAATAGACAGAGCTTCTGGTGAGAGTCTTCATTTTATTTATTCCAATATTATTTTCATGAATGATATTCAAAACATATTCTCTTAAGGAATCGGGGATTATCATTCTATTTCCGAAAAATAGGCAATTTCTTACTATTGTTATCTCGTTTTTAATTCTAATATAAGGTTTTATATCTACATCTGAGTCAATATCATACTTATGATACTTGACTAATTTATATAGTTTTCTAAGAGTTGGATCTTCTTGGGTTTTGTCCGATACCAAGACGTAATCTAATATTGAATTTTCTATTAATAATATTTCTCCCATTTCCTTTTCCTTCTCCCCTTTTTCAGGATTTGGAAATCTTGAAATAAAATCTGCAAGAGGTATTTCAGTTCCCTTAGTATATTTAATTTCAAAATTAAAATTTGATATTGAGAGTGACCATCTATGTAATTTATCTGCCAATAAGGCTGGTAAATTATTTTTATCGCCAAAAATGGCTAGTAATGGTTTGTGATCTGTATTAATAATAAATGTTCTTCCGTAAAGAAATTGTTTTAGCCTGTTTAAGGTAAAGAATATTGATAAACCTTCTTTTTCTATCTGGGAATATTTCTTTTCTGTGTTATTTAGTGTTCTCGAAACAAAAGTAATTGGTTTCTCAATGCCGTTAACAATATGGGAAATATATCCTCCTATACCATAGTTTGATGCATCACAAGTAACATAAAGAGGTAAATCTTGCGAATAATGCGTCAAACAAGTTTTTTGTATTAATCAAATTTTTACATTTTTCGAAATCCTGATCATGTTCTTTTTTCCAATTCCAATTATAACTTCTTTTCAATTAAAGAGAATAAAGGATTTGCATGTATGGATAAATTTTCAAATAATTTACTGTAAAATGACAACATGCCCAAGAAAGATTTCAATTCTGAAATGTTACTCGGTTTAGGACATTTTTTTTATATTGTCCAATTTATCCTCAAGGGGATATATTCCATTTTTATTTATTTTATGTCCCAAATAATTGATTTCATCAACAAAAAACAGAGAATTTTCTTTATTAATTGAAAAATTAAAATTAGATAATTTATTCATGACTGTCTCAATATCTGAATTATGCTCATTTACGTCAGACGATGCTATAAGAATAACGTCTAAATATATTATTACATTTTTAAGACCGGAAAATATATTGTCCATAGTTCTTTGGAAAATAGTCGCTCCGGACTTGATACCGAATGGCAGCCTTTTATATTTAAAAAGGCCTTTATAGGTAGAAATAACTGTCAATTTTTGAGATTCCTCGTCTAGAAGTATCTGATGATATGCGCTTGAAAGATCAATTTTACTAAATATACTTTTACCAAAAAAAGAATGTAACACATTATCGATGTTCGGTATCGGATATTTAACATCTTGGAAAAATGGATTTAAGGTTCTCTTAAAGTCTGCACAAATTCTAATTTTGCCGTTTTTCTTAGGGACGCATACTAGCGGTTAAGCTATTGGGCTATCCACTACATTTTCAATAATATCAGTATTCAATAAAAATAATAGTTCTTCTTCAATTAAATTCCTAATAGCAAAGGGAGCAGGTCTAAATTTATAAAATTTTGGCGCAAAATTATTTTTTACATTAATGTGTACGGAAATATCTTTTATTGCCAAGACTATATCTTCGAAAAGTTTATAATATTTATTAAAAATTAAATTAGTGTCAAAATTATTATTTTGTTGGACATTAATTTGTACCATATCAAAAAATACTATCCAGTCTTTTCCTATGAGAAATTTATTATTTTTAATATCTGTTACTATTAAGTTTAAATGGCCTATTTTATTTTTAAATCTTACTTCTACTTTACATTCTCCAATAGAGGAAATGCCCTTTCCTCGATAATCAGTTAAATAACATTTAGACGGAAACAACTTAATATGTTCAAAATATTTTAAAAATAGATCTTTTGACATAGTTGTTAAAGCCGCACCAATGTCAATTTCTGCTAAGAATTTTATGTCGAAGACATACAAAATACTCTCAAATTTATTAGTCAGATATTCTATATTATTGATGGACTCATCATTATTTCTTGAAAATGATTCTCCGTGGGCAGACGTTTCACTAGATATTCCTCTCTTTCTTTGTTGAAAATATCCATTCTTAGATTTTGAATATAATACAGTTTGTATAATTATTCTCAACGTATAATTTTATTAAAACACAAACCTTAGATTATTAAAACATTGGATCAGTAAACATGAGGGCTACCATTTCGTTCAATTACATTACTTTATTTTTCATATAACATTTTTGTAAACAAAAAAGGTGATGATGATAAATTCAATGAATATTTACACAATCATAGAACAATTATATTAAACCTTTATATAAACATAAATATTCTAACTAAATTAAACATTCTCCCGCCACCAACTTGATGGGGGACCATCAAAAACATTATATAGGTAACAAACATAATTTTACAATAGGTCTTCTGTAAGTCCCATTAGCAGTCTTGACTTCTACCACTCTGATTCTAGCGTCATCTCTTGGAAACACCTTTGAAATTCTTCCAATCTTCCATGCTAGTGGAGGTTGTTGTTCATTCTTTATCAACACCAGGGATCCTTCCTTAATGTTGGATTGGGGCTTACACCATTTGGATCTTTGTTGAAGTTGTGACACATATTATTGGGACCATCTTGTCCAAAAATGATTCATTGATTTTTGAATAAATCGCCATCTATTTGGCAAACTCATTGCTATGATGTCATCTTCATCGGGAAGCGCTGTTAAAGAACCATCTATTAAGAAGTGACTAGGAGTCAATGCCTGTAGATCTTCAGGGTCCTCAGAAAGAGGACTGTTGTATTCCAATTGATTACACACAGCGCTAAACGTTAATTATACTTTAATTAACTACAAGGTAAAAGGAATATATATAGATTAAAAAGTAAACATGGGGGAAAAAAAAGAAAAGAATAAGTCTCGTGGCCACGCGGCCTCGCCTGGGTTACATCCACAGGTAGTGACGTCAGAGCTCCAGGGTTGCCGAGCCAGCAATCTCCTCCCTCGAAGTGACCTCCTATTCATGGATCACTTCGCCGCTTAAGAGTCTCGAACGATGAAGTTCGTGTAGGTTTCTCCCCTTATTTGCTTCAGTACTGAGGAGTTCAATTGAGTTCTGAGCATTTCTCTGGTTCCTTAGGATCGTTGGATGAGATCGAGTAGGAGAAGGCTTTACAGTATCTTCATTATGGCTGTCCTCTTCTGTAGGTGTCACGTCATCTTGATCTAATAAAGACACTGGATACTCTACAATCTCCCGTTGAGTCCCATAGCTGTAGTGTTCATCTGATGGAAGCTCCTCCCGGTTGCTGTCGTTCCTCGATACATCACTCTCTTTGAAGACACAGTCCCGAGATTCCACCACTTTCTTCATCTCAGGAATCCACACTCTGTAGCCACGTCCTCTGAGTGCATATCCAACAAGGTTACCTTTGACAGCTCTTCTTTCGAGTTTGGATTTACGGACTTGTCTTGGAATATGGACAAATACTTGACAGCCAATAGCTCTTAGGTGTTTAAGACTAGGCTTGTTCCCTGTCCACAGTTCATATGGCGTACTTTCACCATTGTGATTGTTGATAACTCTGTTTCTTACATAGGCTGCGGTGTAAGTCAGCTCCGCCCAGGAAGCCTTTGGCAGACCACTTCCAGATATAGTGCTCCTGACAAGATCTAGGAGTGTCCTATTCATTCTTTCTGCCACACCATTCTGTTGAGGTGTATACGTCATAGTGTGTTCATGAACTATTCCGACACTCGTGCAGAAAGTGTCCCATTCTTTGGAACAAAATTCCAAGCCATTATCCGTACGTATTCGTTTTAGTTTCCGGCTGGTTTGTTTCTCAGATTCTTGAATCCACTCTTTGACTTTTCCCAGGGTTTCGCCTTTGTTTTTCAGCAAAAATACACTTGTATATCTCGTAGATTCATCAATGATGGTTAAGACGTACTTGGCTCCTCCCCAGCTCAATACGTCGAGTGGACCCATCAAATCCGCATGCACCAAGTCCAACGGCATGATTTCTTTTTCCTCCTTGTGTGAGTGTTGAAGGAATGGCAGACGGTAAGACTTGCCGATCAAGCAGTCTTCGCACTTTTCTGGCTTTGCCGGGCTGCAATTAAGTCCTCTTACGCTTTGGTTCTTGGCCATCTTTGCTATCGTATATGCATTTACATGCATCAGCCTTTTGTGCCAAAGTTCCAGTGTAAGCTCTTCCTTGCATTCAGATGCAAGAGAAACACGATCATTCTGATCTATCGGAGAGGATGGAGTAGTCTGGACGTAGTAAAGTCTACCCAACTTCTTTCCCTCTATCAAGAGTTTACCTTTCATGTCCATAATGTGGCAACCACTCTTGTTGAAGACAACCTTTCTACCGTTTTCTATCATTTTGCGTACAGACAGAACACTGTGACGCATATCTGGAACATACAAGGTGTTCTGGGCAACCATATTGCTGGCATCTCCCTTGTGTCCAACAATATTGGCACTGACAGTACCGATACCACATGCTTCTTTAGAAGAGCCATTCGCAATAGTGATGGAACTCATATTGCTTGTGCACTCTTTTAGACATGTGAAGTAATCTCTCTTGGGAGTCATATGGTGCGTCGCTCCAGAATCTATGATCCAGGTCTCGGCGGTAGCTCCAAACAAAGTGTTGCACATTGCCGACATATTTACGCCTTTGTTTTGGCCAAACCTCTTTGGTCTTTGTTCATTCTTTCCTTTCTTCCTGCATTCCCTTGCATAATGGCCTTTACCTCCACATTTGAAACAAACAACCTTTGCTTTAAATTGTTTTTCTGTTTCAATGGGCTTCGAAGAGGCATTAAAGACCATGGCACCCACATCTTTTGGTAGATTAGACGAACGCCTTTCTGCTTCTGCCAACAGCCGTCTTTTAACTGTGGCGGTCGTGAAGTCTGAATCAGGCAAGTTACATATGGTTGAGACAACGATGTCCCAATCCTCTGGTAATCCACCCAAAAGAACCATAGCCAAATCGCCATCATCAATTTTGTCGCCAATTTGGGCCAGTTCGTTTACAATGTAGTTTATCTTCCCCATATACCCTTCCATATTGCTGTGCTGAGTCAACCTTTCGCCATATAACTGCCTTCTTAGTTGTACTGCTCGATATCTACTATCCTTTGGTGCGTATAATTTTTCTAGTTCCTCCCAGACCTCTTTCGGAGTATTCAAATGTTGAACATGCAATTGTTGTTCATCATTAATCCCGAGGCAAATTTTTGCAAACGCCTTACCCTCCCGCGACAAAAAAGGTTTTGTTGCAACAATGTCACTAGGGTCAGGCTTAGCCTCTCCTGGATTGATCAAACTCCACAAATCGTTTTCGATTAGAACGAGTTTCATCTGGAAGCTCCAGCTGGAGTAATTAGCACCATTTAATTTTGTAATCGTTGTGTTTGCCATTTTACAAAATATTTGGTAAGTAGAAAAAAAAAAGGATGGTCCAAGTAATCAAAGGAAATTTGTTTACTCACGTTTTAGGCCTTGCGCTTCTTCAGTCTGACGTTTTAAGTCTTGCGCTTCTTGTCTCAAGTTTTAGGCCTTGCGCTTCTTCAGTCTCATAATCTTTGTTGTATTCCAATTGATTACACACAGCGCTCAACGTTAATTAAAGTATAATTAACGTTGAGCGCTGTGTGTAATCAATTGGAATACAACAAGGACAAAGAGGTGGCGAATTCAGGCAAGCTTCAATTTGTGCTAACAATGTTGTTAGTTCTTCAAAATTTAGCAAAGCACTGCCCATTGTTCTTCTAAGATGATATTTAATGGACTTAACTCCGGCTCCCCACAGTCCACCAAAATGTGGAGCTGATGGTGGAATAAATTTCCACTGAATTCGTAAGAACTTTACTGGCATTGTGACATAGTTTCCCAATAATCTTATGCGCACCAACAACATTAGTGGCGTTGTCACTATGAATTGTTGCTGGTTTACCTTTTCGAGCAATGGTCTGTGGTCAGACTACTGATTAATTCTAGATGAATGGCCCAAGTGCTGAAACATATGAACAAGGCAACGTAAGCATTCATGGTTGAAGTTCTATGTCCCATGTTCCGTTTAATCAGAAAAGGTCCTGCAAAATCTATTCCAGTTATCAAAAACGGCCTTGATCTGTTGATCCTTGCAAAAGGTAGATTTTCCATTAATTGAAAAGGAACTTCTTTTTACGAAATCTAGCACATTTCATGCATGTTCTTAAAATTTTACGTACAACATTTCTTCCAGAAGGTATCCAGAATATATTTCTTATTGCTGCAAGCGTAGCTTGAGTTGATGAGTGAAGATTATGGACATGAACATTGTTTACAATAAGAGTGGTAAGATGATGTGATCTTGGAAGTAAAACTTGATTAATCCGATCACCATAAACATTTACATTTTTTAATCGTCCGCCAACTTTAATGATTCCCCTTGAATCCAAAAAGGGACATAGATTGTATATTCTACTCTTATTCGGGATTGGCTTGTTGCTTAACAGGCAATGCTTTTCTTTGGAAAATTCAATAGATTGAACACACTTAACAACTGTCAACAGGGCATCATTCAACTCTCTTAATGTTAAGGGCTCCCTGTTCCTTGAATGTGAAGGCATTCGACTGTTGTTAACAAATCTTAAGCATCAAGCTATGATACATTTAAGTTTAGTTAATGATGAGCAGTTTATCACAATAGATGGAATTTCGCACTCAATTGTACCAAAATACGTCTTGATTTTTTCTTCTTCTTTAAATTCTTCCTTGGAGCTATTAATGAATTTCTTAATTTCAAGGGCAGGTTCAATTAGCCATGGTGGCCCATTCCACCATAGTGGATGTTCTACTAAGTCGGATGGAAATATTCCACGTGATGCACAGTCTGCTGGATTCTGCCTTCCATCAACATGGCACCAAACCACGGAGACAAGCCGGTGTATCTCAGCAACTCGATTTGCCACAAATGTCTTCCATAGGCACGGCTCGGAATTGATCCAGCATAACGCTATAGTAGAATCAGGCCATAAATAAATTTCATTGATGGTAAGAGGAAGGTTATCATATACAGTTTTCACTAATCTTGCCAAAAGTAGAGCAGAACATAATTCTAACTTTGGAAGTGAAACCACCTTCATAGGTGCGACTCTTGTTTTTGCCAATAAGAGAAATTTCTTAGCGCTTGTGTTTAAGAGGATCACTTTTAGATACAGAGATGCAGCATATGCCATCTGTGATGCATCACAAAATCCATGAAATTCTACCTTCATATAATTACCTGGTACCACGCATCTTGGGATATGAATGTGCTCTAGCGATGGAAGATCCTGGTTTATCAAAGTCAGCTTCCTTCTTAGTTCCTCTGGAATTGGGTCATCCCATTCCAAACCAGTCTTCCAAAGTTCTTGCAAAATCAGTTTAATAGTGGTCATAAATGGTGAGATCCAACCCAGTGGATCAAATATTTTAGCAACCTGTGATAGTATTCCTCGTTTTGTCATAGAGTTCAGTGGCAGAGCTAGTCCCTTAAATGTGAAACCATCAGTTCTTGGTTGCCATTGAAGGCCTAAAACGTTGACAAATTCCTTGGATTCCTCAAACCCAATATTTGTGTTGGTGGATCTTAAATGATTTGGTAAAAGTGACAGAACATCAGGAACATTGGAGGTCCACTTACGAAGTTCGAAGCCTCCTGCACTTAGTAAACCATAGAGTTCTTGCACCAAATTCTTGCCTTCATCTACTGAACAAGTTCCAGTTACTAGATCATCAACATAAAAATCTGTCAATGCTATTTTGCTAGCTTTTGGAAACTTACTCTTCTCATCCAAAGCCAACTGTTTGATGATACGAGTGGCCAAAAATGGTGCACAACTAGTCCCATAAGTGACAGTTTCTAGCCGATAGTCCTTTATTTTATCATATGGATCATTCCGCCATACAATTCTTTGGAATTCCGAGTCTTCTTGTGATATTCTAATTTGCCTATACATCTTGGCGATATCAGCATTTATAGCAACAGGATGAATTCTGAATCTGAAAATGATGTGAAACAAATCCTGTTGAATTTTGGGCCCTGAAATTAAAGCATCATTCAAGGACAAACCTGAATCAGTCTTTGCTGATGCGTCAAATACTACTCGCAATTTGGTGGTGCAACTTTTTCCCTTTATCACAGGATGATGAGGCAGATAGTACCTTCCCTTAATGATATCTTCCTTTGGTATTAAGCTCATATGTCCCAATTCAAGATATTCCTTAATGAAACTTCTATATTGGTCATAAACTTCAGGTCGTGAAATCAAAGATCTTTCCAAATAACAAAGTCTTTTGATCGCATTGGATCTTGAATCTCCTAATTGGCAGTCATTCCGAAATGGCAGTTGTACAACATATCTGCCTATGGAATCCCTTCCATGTGTTTCCACAAAATGGATTTCACTTTCATTTTCATCCTTAGATATAGAAGTCAAATAAGGAATGGATTCCAATTTCCAAAATTTTCGACTATATTTTGGGTTTCCAGGCATGCATGATGTGACTGAATGATATTCCTAATACTTCTCCTACTACCCTTAGAGGAAACTCTTCCAGAAAGGAGCCATCCTAATTTAGAAGAAGTAGCAGTTAGTTGTTCTTCATCGCCGATAACGGACTCGCCAGTGAACAGGGTCATAGCTAACTCAGCACCAATTAATATGTCGATGGAAGCAGAAATATTATAATCTGGATCAGCCAGAGGCTTGGTTTTGAGATGCGCCAAGTTTGACCTTGAACATGTAAGAGTTGGCAAATTATTTGTCAACTTATCCAACACCAAGGCGTTCACCTTGAAAAGTTCATCTGATTTGAAATGTGGCGTAAATTCAAACTCCACAAGTCCATAAGAGTGACTCGCAAAATGTCCCGAAATTCCCGATATTTGCGAGTGTAAGGTAACATATTCAAGTCCTAGTCTTTTTCTACATTGTCCTGATATATGGTTCGCCTGAGACCCTGAGTCTATCAAGGCTCTACATGTCTGAGGCACACCATTGTTATCCTTGATTTTAATCCTAGCGGCTGTAAGCATGACATTTGAAAAATATTTCTCATTACTTAAAAGACAAGTTGTATTTTTGATGTCTTTTCCACACTCAAATTTCCCTTTATCAACAACTTGAACCTTGGTTTCTTTGTGAATCAAAGTGTGGTGTGTTTTCTTGCAAATTTGACAAATGTTTTTGCAATAATAATTCTTTGCTAAATGGTTTGGCTTTAAACATCTGAAACACAATTTAGCCGAACTAACAAAATTCACTCTCTCTGACTCAGGTAATTTAGAAAATAAATTACAGTTTGAAAGAGCATGTGCACCTTCATATTTAAGACATTTTATCATATATGAATTATAAACACCTTTTGTAATTCCTTTTTCATTGAATGTTTCTCCACATTTGAATCTTTATTTGGTAAATTCTGCAAGCCTTTTGCGTGAATTTCCAAAAATTCCATTAAATCCTTAATTGAAGGCACAACTCTTGGGTTGTTCTGCAATTCCCATTGTTTTCTTTTGGTTTTATCAAGCTTATCTTGTATGATCTTGACAAAAAATACCTCAGATAAACTATCGATTTGATAACCCAATACCTTCACTGTTCTTATTATTTCGTTGCAGTTATATAGAAGTTTAAACATTGAATTATGGTTGTCATCGGCTAATTTTGGTAATCATGAAGCATTATCTATTTGGGTGAAAATTAGATCCTTTTAGTTATCATGTTAATAAAGTTTGCCAAACCTCAACATAATTATCGGCTGTAATTGGAAATGCGTTTACCAGTCTTAGGGCTTCACCTCTCAGTTGGCCTTTCAAATATTGTAACTTTTTAATATCAGGTATTTGTGAGTTAGAACCAATTGCAGAAAAAAATAGATCTTTAAATGAAAGCCATGATTCTAATCTGCCATTGAAAGTTGGCAACTCGAGTTTAGGCATTTTAACATGTAAATTAACTTCTTTTTTTTCAGATGGTTCTTGCCCATTATGCTTTAAATCTAATTCACACTTTAATCTTTTACACTTATCTATACAAATTTCCACTTCGTCATTCAAATCATCATCCTCAAGTTGCTGCAAGAAAACATCCCTCATTTTCATCAAATCATTATTTGCATAATTCAGTTTGCATTTCGTTGCATTAATATCTACCATAGACACAATGAATTCGATATTTTCCTCTATGCCTTTTATAGTTTCTTAATCCTTTTTAATTTTTTAATTAAAGTTTCTACATCCATAATTGCTATTAAATTCTCTTCCCAATTACTTTTAGTTGAAATATATGGTTACAAAATACCTTTAAGTTGCCCTTTTTTTTCGATCAATTTTAACTTGACTTTTACTTACGTTCAATCCGGCTCGAGTTGACCAATGTATAATTCTTCTCAATGTATAATTTTCTTACAACGTAAACCTTAGATTATTAAAACATTGGATCAGTAAACATGAGGGCAACCATTTCGTTCAATTACATTACTTTATTTTTCATATAACATTTTTGTAAACAAAAAAGGTGATGATGATAAATTCAATGAATATTTACACAATCATAGAACAATTATATTAAACCTTTATATAAACATAAATATTCTAACTAAATTAAACACAGTTGATATATGTCCCAATTGTTTACAAGAATAGCAGAAAGAATTAAAAAAAAAACATTCGTCCGAATGATGATTCATCTTTCCACAATGTTTGCACATAGAATGTAATTTGTTTATTTCTTTAGTTTCAGCATAAGACTTCATTTTCAGCACATTACAATCTACCGATTCTATTGTGGTAGTACAAGAATAATGATACAATTCCAAGGAAAGATACTATTCCTTTAACTTCCAAAAACCGAGGGAACTAATTAATATTGATTTTATTCAACTTATCGAGTATTTTTCAAGGGACCGGGAAAAAATGTTCACTTTATCGAGAGATTCGTTAGACAAACTTTTACTCGGGTAAAACCGGGCGAAGCCGGGTACGTCCGCTAGTATTTATATATTTATATTATATATTTATATATATATATTTTATATTTATATAATATTATTTAATATTTAATTATTAATATTTAAATATTTTTATAAGTCCATTTACATCAACTATATCCGGATGCTAAATTCTGGTGGCAGATCTCCGATTCATTACAAATTCTTCAGTAGTTTATTGCTACATTTTCGTCAGCAAACAATGCGAATCAGAATGTTTTAGCGCCACATAAGGGTTCTTTGCCAATAAATATTTTGGCCTGAATTTTATAGCGGAATATATATATTTCAGAGCTCAGCGTTTAGAGGCACAAAAGATGTGTCGCTAATAAATATTTTAAAATTAAATTCGTGTCAGAGGTGTATATCTCAGAGCGCAGTTTTATAAATGATCGAAACCTTCAAAAATTATTATAGATTCGATATTTCTCTTGGAAACATAAATTTAGAAATTTGGCAAAACCATTCTTGGAAACACGGCTCTAATGGATCAGTGGGGCAGTGGTACTGCAACTCCGTGCCGTTGTGAACGCCTAATTAACTTAGGTTTATGGTCCGCTTAACCAGCTTCGACATCAAATAAACTTTTAAATTGCATTTCAATTCCACCATTATATTTGAATGTTATTTTTTTCCCTTTAAGTTCGAAATTAAATTTTGTATTTATTTTTAAAATATAAATATATGAAATATTGGCATTTTGTATTGAATAAAATGTTTTGTTTTATTCTAGATCCAAAATATGCCTTCTAATTAATACATATATTTTTTTTACGTTACATTGAAATTTTATCATATTTCTTGTTTATATGAAGACTTTTCATCAGATATTTTTTTTATTGTAAATGATTATTTTTTCATAAGAGGAATCGTTTATAAAATGTTTAAAGCTCCGACTCTCAGCCACGCGGCGCACGAGCTTCGCGTTCTTCCGGGATGGAGGGCCAGATGATTTAAATAAGTAAAATGTTTTTCGAATTTCCGGATGACAAATATGACATGGGGCAGGATAATGCTATTCCCATCGATGTCTCCAAATCGAACGCCGAAAATCGACGGAAAACCTTTCAACAAAGAATGTTTAAAATTCTGAAACGAAAGAAAAATTTGCAAAATCGCACGTGACAAGTGTCGGATAGAAAAAATTCTCTCCAACAAGCCGGAAATTGGCCGTGTTCATTGAAAACGAATTGGATAACTTTGAACAAAGTAAAAGAGGAAGCGTTCGCTTCTTTCGGCAAGGGTGTGCCAGCCTCTATCTGGTCCATTTCGCCAGACTAAAACCACCCAGGACAACACTACGCCACGGAAGACATCGCGCCCGAGGAACATTATCGAACAAATATAGGTATCAAGACAAATTCTGGTTCAGTGCCGGAGCAAACAGCTGCCGGAACTTTCACCAGATGATATATTTGAAATACTCCCCGGAGCTCACTCCGGTGGACTATATCAAGGCCCTGGAGAATAAATTTTGGAAAGGTTGTTGTATTCCAGCTGGGAAAAGCTTCCGGACTTGTCCTAGTTGGCCTTGAGCGGCCTGAAATGGCGGTAATGGTAGAAGATGATCAAAGGAGCCCTCCTCAAAGCCCTACCTTACCAAAAAAAAAAAAGGTAAAATAAATACCATCAGCGGGCTTCCATATCTCTTTAAATACACTGAGGCTTTATTGCCAGGTGGTCTTTATCGTCTCTACCTTTATTATTCCGGCGGCCACACATGGCTCTACCTGAAAATGACGGCGTTCATTCTCATGAAGGACTAAAAAAAATCGCGGATCTTCCAAAAAAAATTATTGCGACTTCCAAGGGCGTCTCTGCGCTGGCCTACTTGAAGTTCGGGTTCCTTTCCGAGTGCTACCGAATAGGCCACAAGAGAATGAATTGCTCCCGAATCATCAGAGAGGCAAACACCACCCAACCCAAGAGCCAGTAGGGTTGCGAGAGAATCAAGGCGCCTGCTCATAAAACCATTGCATCTGCATCGTCGCCTGTGTTATTCAACCACCCTGCGCCAGTGGCTGCTCCGGCACAGATGTCCTCAACGCCACCTGCTCATGAGGCCATAGCTACCGAGACTGAGCCCACCATCAGGACTCCGGAAACATCAACCCAGAAGGACTTAAATATCAACAGAAGTAACAACTCCAGCCACCACAACAACAAGGGCTGGATCAACGGGCCTAAGGCAGCTAGACACTCTCCTTGAGCGCTTCCCAAGCTCCCTCTTCGGAGCGGTTAACCTGTTAGAATTGGAGAAAGGGGAAGTAAAACATGCTCAGCACAGAAAAGAGGCTGGCCCTGCACCTATTCAACGAACAAACGGCTCACTGATATCAGAGTAAAAACATGGAGCGCGAAAGACCTTCCGCCTTGCGTTCCTTAATATGTGCGGCATTGCCGCTCGATACAGGAGCATCGAATTTTGCTGTTTTTTGAAGCAGCACCCAGTAGACGTAGCCTTTGTTCAAGAAAATAATGTCATCGGGCAACGGGTCCTGTCCCCTGGCAAGATCGCCGCCTTCAAAGTCACCATCCGGGGTATAAAGGCGACATTTGTCAAACGCCACCTCTCTCATGCTCCTAATGAGCTGTTACAGCAACTGCAGGCATTCGCAGCTGCTGATACCAATGAAAACGCGTGAGTCCTTGAGGACCTCAATATCTCCGAGAAGTCTGCGAGCGACATTGCGTCGGATCCGCCGAAACTTTTGGGAAGTTCCTAGACCGACCCAACCTCATAGATGCCGCTTCTATCTTCGACGCCGTGCACCTACCAACAAGAATCTCCATTTGCAGAAGCCAGGTGGATGCTATCAGGTTGGCTCTTATCATCGACTCTCCAGCCGCCTCACCCGATACTGGAGCCTATACTACAAGAACTCTGACCAACGTGCGGTCCTCCTTCAAATCGGCAAGGCCCCATGGCCTCGCCCACCGTGAATTTCTAGCATGCTCATATCGAGGTTATTCGTTGGGACAGTGGAAACGCTTTTTGACCAGGCCTTGGAAACCATCGATAACATGCAAAATGCGTAAATCTGGAAGAGGTGGAGTAAAATAAGGCGATCTGGCCTCTGCCATCAAGTCTCTCCACGACCTGCGCAATAAAGATGACGACTACATCTCGTGAGAGAGAAAAAATGTGTCCAAATCAAGGGTCACCATTGAGGAAAACGATCCATTCCACCGCTATGATAGTGGCGAAGAAGATAGCATTGCTGCCATCGGCCGCCTACGAATTGGAAAAGCGGCCGAGTGGGATGACTCCGCCAGTGTGCTCCGTCGGGTCTTCGGGGAGTACAAGCTCTGCGGGGCTTTGCCCTCTTCAATGCGGCGCAGTGAAATTTCCCTGATAGCAAAACTGCACGGTGGTCTAGGCCAGGCCGGACTTCGACCTCTTTCCTTGCCAACGACGGAATACAGGGTCTTCAGCGGGGTCCTCTAATGGCGACTGCTACTTCATCTCTGTGACATCGTACCTGAATGCCAGAGTTACGTCGTTCCAGAAGGAATTCTTGTGTTCCACATGCTCAACGAAGTAAAGCAAGGATGCGCTGCTAGCGCAGAGTTCATCTCCACCGTGTCCCTACTGCTTCGCCTGGAGCAGCTACTCGGCTGCAATAATGTCCTGGCGTACGCCTTCGATATCGTCCTACTTTTCCGCGAGGATGGGCAGCTAGAGATCGTCAGGAAGATCGAGGACTTTAGGCTTGCCTCAGGCATAAAATTCAAATTCGGCAAGAGCCAGGGTCTCTGGTGCGAAGAACCGCACCAACGTCCAGTTGCACATCCTCTGGAACAGAGAGAAAATCACAATCTTAGAGACCATAGAGCCGCCTGGAATTGGATATTCGGCCCAAAAGACCATCATCTGTAAGAGTTACCTGAACAGGCCATTACTAAGTGGTCCCTCTTTTTCCGTGGATTCTCGCTTGCTTGTCGAACAAAAGCGACCAATAGCCTGGTGATTTCTGCCATCTTCTATCATCTCCATGCCTACCTGCCCAGCGAGACCACCATCGCAAGGCTGCAGGAAAGATTGGCTCGATTCGTGTGGGGGCTCGATTGAACCTCATGGCTTCCCGGCATCATAGCGGCCGATCTCCGTGTTTGGCATGGGACTTCTCGACGTCGGCATTCAGCTCTGGCAGTCAGGTCACAAGGGCATCCAGACAGCACTGCGTGAAGGCCGTAACGCTCACTCTTGGCTCACTGAGAGCGGGATATGACTGTCTTCTACGTCCACTTCTGGCACCTTGCTTCCCCGCGAAGTCTTCACTTCTTCGAAGCCGCCGCGGAGATCCTTGAGCTGAACCACCGTACCCTATAACACGCACTCCTCCACGGCTCTTCGAATCGTGAGCGACTGCCATTTCCAGAGCTTTTGGCTCCCAGATCTCTTAGATCCTACAAGATGGCTGGGCTGGCGAATTTTTAACAAAGCGGGCCTACTCCAAACATCACTATCGCTACGCGTGGCGCCCTTGCGGACGTTACTTCTCCGGACTGCTTCTGCTCACGCCTGGTCACCTAGAACGCCCGGGGATGTTATCACATCGCTAGCCTGGCGGACACAATTGTGGTGTGCGGGACACCGACACCTTCCAGCGCCTTACCACCTGCATTGCAAACGCATGCAGGAGCTTCCACGCCTGGGTGCACTGCCTATCACCCAGCAGCCGGCTCGGTGGCATCTCCAAGTCTCCAGCGGCTTCCTGACCTGCAGTACTGGCTTATGGCATGACACTCATCTTATTCTACAGCAGGCTCATGGAACATAGTAGGCACTACTCAAACCGGGTTGATATAATTGAGAACGCCATAGTGCTGCGCGGGACGACGACCACCTTCTAGCGCCTAACCACCCGTACTGACACCCGCATGCTAGAGGGTTCACACCTAGCCGCACTGCAGGTCATGCCTGTCATTGTGGAGGCCTTAACCATCATCCAGCGGCCCCCTGACCTGCAGGGCTGGATCTTCGGGCATGACTTGGAGGACGACGCCTTGGCTATCCTGGCGTCTGCCAAAACCCGCATTCATAAACAATTCCTGGTCTTGGAGATACAAGGGTCCAAGAAGACCCCCCCCTCGTCTGGAGGATGACCTATCTAGGTGGTGGAGCCTCCCTAGCTCATAAAATAATTGTATATTCTCATTATTTATTTATTCATTTTATTTTTTTATGTGAAAATTAACAAATTTCAAATAAAATTGTTTCAATTGTCAAATTGTCTTTCTCTTTCTCTGAAATACAACGAAATAATTTATCGCTTTATATTTTCAAAATGGGCTAATTTTTCCGAAGAGTCAAGATAATATTTTAACGAACACAACCTAAAAATATATTTAAAAAATACGTGCTGAGAGAAAAATATTTATATACATTATTAAACAGTATACACCTGAATACTACATAAATATTTTCCCTCTTTCCATCTATTGACCGTCTCTCCGCAAGCTAGCGGAATAGTGTCAGTTACATAGCCCGAAACCATGATCTTCGGGTGGGAGCTCTGAATTTCCCAAAGCTGTTGTTGTGACTTTGTAATTGATCTTAATCCCAGAAGGTCAATTGATTATGTTTCGTCTTAGCGTCTATTTGGACGTGAGAAAAGCCTATTTTTTATAAATTACTATTTGGTTCATATAAAATTATAAAATTTTATAAATAAATATGATAATTAAAAAAATAAAATTATTTTAAGAGTATTTGAATGTTAGGTATAAATGTTTGGGCTGTTATACTAGAACAATAACGCAGGTGAACAAACACTTTAAAATCATTTATACAGGGTGATCCAGAAGTCCCGCACAACTTTAAAAATTAAAAACTCAGCGAATATTTGAGCTAGAGCAATGCGGTAAACACCATTGTGTTCAGGATGCAATGAGATTATTTTATGGCAAATAATGAAAAATTCGAAATTGATTTTAGTTACAACTTTATTCGCTAGATGGCGCTCTACCAGAATCAGAGATTCAGCGGCCAAATTGTTTGATAAATTGAAAAATATAACTGAACGACACGTATTTTTCCTTTTTGAATACCAGGAAAGAACCATAATAATATCAAATGATAAATTAATAAAACACCATTTCGCCAAAATTTAGAAGAATTGGTTGACGATTTTTAAATACAATCTGAGAAATGTAAAATAGGTATATGCAAATTAAAACATGTAGCAAAAAAAAATTATATTTTAGATGGAGTTTTGTGAAATAGATTGAATGTTTGAAAATAACTACTGATATCAATACACGATTTTTGAAATGTTAACATAGTACCAAAAATTATTATGGCACTACTAATAGGATTTCGTGCTATAAGGAATGTATAGTTTCTTGACAAATTGGCGACACTTGACTATTTAACTGGATATTTGTCATAATCCAAAAATGTAATATAGAGGGGAGTGACAAAATATATTTGTCGTACTTTATTCCAAATATCCTATGGGTTTGTCAAATGTTATCATTGTTTATTATACTGTACATAATTTTGAAAATGCATCCCCTCAAAAAATCATTTTTAAATTCACCTTTTGCGTTGAAAGACGTGGTAGTAAAATCATTTTGTATTATTTTTTGCGCAAAATTTCTAAAATAGGGGGGATACAGAGAATATTCCTTATGCTATTTCTTCTAATGAGCGAAAAGCGATAAACTAAACGTAAGGGGTAAAATTGTGTACACCAGTGTTATTCGAGAAGTTATAACACTTTGGCGTGCACGACATAATATAAGTTGTGGGCAAATGACAAAAAAAAATTCTGTTCACAGAAAAAAAAGAGTCAAGATGTGAGGACAGCATTTATTATTCCCATAACCCAAAACAAAGAGCTGCAAAATATAACACATGAGGTAACTGCCTTCTCTCTTGTATTAGGTCACAATCCTTGCTCAATGTGGCGCCCTTCATTCTCAAACACAGCCTGCAGAAGATAGATGACAGAATGGTCACAATTAAATAGTTGAAATTTATAAAACGTGCCATCAGATAGAAGCCTTCAACATGGCCAATGTGGTAGGCCGGCATCGATAAAAACGCGACTTAATGTACCCCCATGACCGAAATTGTAAGGCGTCAAGTCTGGTGATATTGGAGGCCACTGGTATATAAAGTGTCGACTTATCAACGAATTTCACCGAACGTATCCTTCAGTAATTGTTTGGCACCACGGGAGATATGAGGAGGTCCTCCATCTTGCATGAATGTTATTTCGCTTAGTGCTTGTCTGTCCTTCAATCCTCCAAAAGCTGAACATAACGTTCATCAGTTACAAAAACGGTATTAAAGGTTCTTCCATTGATTTTTTCAAAGAAAAATGGCCCAATAATGAAAGAAGAAGAGAACCCACACAAAACTGTAACTCTGTGCTGATGAAATATTTCTGTAAAAATCCTAGGGTTTTCTATTGCCAAAATGAGGCAGGTTTGAATGTTAAATTCTCCCTTTAGATAAAAGTGAGCATCATCTGTTCTTAGAACATTTGACAGCCAGTTTTCATCAATATCAATTTTCCGGAAAACCCATGCAGAGAATTCTTAACGCTTCTCAAAATCGCTGACTTTCAACTCGTGAAAACTTTGCATTTTGTTAGGGTATTTTTATAGAAAAATTCTAAATGTGTGTTCTCTCCAAACTGTTCCATACGAAATCCCCGTTTGTCGAGAAACTTGTCTAGCACTTACTTCTTCATACGTGGATAACGTTTCAATAGCTTCAGCATTCTGCAAAATCGTAACATCCACTGACTTGCATGTCGATGGTCTTCCACTCCGAGGTTTTGCTTCCAGAGATCCAGTTTCCTCAAAATTTTAATCAATCGCTTTAGAGAGTAGCAACTCATTGGTCGAATATCTTTAAAAAACGAAACGCTCGTAAAGCTTCAGTGGCAGATTCTAAATCACAATTTAAAAAATTCACCAAGAGTCCTTTATCCTGTAGTGACGGCATTCCAGGGAGAAGGGGAGAAGTCCGACCACACCTTATTGATGTCTCCCCTGGACCCTTGGAATATTTGACCAAATTTTGGTTCGTTTCCAAGATGACTAACGTTGCAACGGCGCCCATTTTCAAATGAAGAGCAAAATTGATATCTCCAGTAATGCTACCGCGTCCGGGGTAAGTGCCGCGTCAGGAGCTGCAGCTCGAGCTCATGATGAGAAATCTACTACAAGGACACACACAACAAATTCAATCTACTACTTCTCAAAATATATGGTACCCAGAGGAAAATAAAGAGCTGAATTGTCTTCTCTGTGACAACAATGTACATATTATTTGTCCTCAGGAGACAAAATTGAAACAGAATTTGAGATTCAATATCAAAGATTATACAACACTACGAAAGGACAGACCGGGAAATTTCGGAGGGGGACTTGCCGTTTTGATTAAAACTCTAGAAATCAAATTTAAGGAAATCGCCTATAATCAGAATAAGCCTAGAGAAATCACGAAAGAAGCTCAGGCAATAGAAACCTATCTTACAGACAAAATATTCAAATCATAAATGTTTATCACCACGATAATACTAGCATCTATACAGGCCTGATAGAGACATTATGTGAAGCGTCTTCGGATATCGCAATCATACTTGGTGATTTTAACGCCGAAAGACCAACTTGGGGATCACCTGTCCAGGATAACAAAGTTAAGCAGGTTGAGGACATGCTAACCGACCTCGACCTTACACCGTTAAATAACGAAAAGAACACCTATCTATCTAAGTCCACAGGCACAGAATCCGCAATAGACATCACAGCGATAAATTACAACATCGCACCCACAACACAATGGAAAATTCTGAAAAGTGCAATAAGTGACCACAGACCTATTTTAACAAACCTAAAATTTAAAATTGAGAATTTCCAACAAAATAAAAGAACACTGGAAAAAAAATTGACTGAAAAGCTTGAAGAACTGTGCAACGAAGAATTAAATCACAGAACGATTGACAAAAAATTTGAAATATTCTCTTCGAACATATACAAAGCTGCAAAAGTATCGATACCTAGAGGTAGACGTAAAGACCTGTGAATACTTTACTGAAAGGACCACAATATCGAGGCAATGATTGCAGAGAGAGACAATATCAATGAACTTCTTAAAACAAATAAAACAGAAGGAATCATAAAGGAACTCATTGAAATTAGTCACAAAATAGAACAAGATATTTGGATATTCAAACCAGAAAAATGGGCAGAATTCTGCGAAAAAAGTGGATCCAAAAAAGGAAAGCCATCACTGGAATATAAATAGTGTTATAAAACAATCAAAACCAACACTAATCCTCCAATACTCTAACCGATATGAATAGCGAGAACGAACAAACAGATGGCTGAAATAATTGCTGAATATATTTCAAGCACTTCCAGACTCAGCTATACGAATGAAGGCAGTACTCGAAAAAATAATGTGAACAGGTTAGTTAAACCAAGCGAGAAATTATTATCAACAATATATTTACTCAAGAGATTTCACACTGAATGAGCTGAACTAATCAATAGGAAAGTTAAATCCAAGATGTCACATGGAGATGCACTAATCTTTGGTCAAATGATTAAACACTTTGGAGACAAAGCTAAAAATCAACTTCTACGAATACTGAAGATTTCATGGGAAACTGGTAAACTACCATAGAATTGGAAGATATCAATTATAGTGCCAATACTGAAACCAAACAAAGATGCCATGGAAAGCAAGAACTATCGGCCAATTGCTCTTACCAGCATACTTTGTAAAATAACAGAATGAATTATCAACTTCTACCAAACTGCCTAAAGATCGAGGCACTGTTCAACTGATAAACTGTTCTACTTCTGTCAATCAATAATATACACTGCGTGACATTGAAAATGGAACACCAAGAAATAGTGGCCAGAAAGTGATGAAACTCGGCAGACAGAGACAGGGACGAACAATAAGTGATCTTTATTTCAAAATGATAGTAATAATACAGAGCGAGAACGGCCTCGGCTTAGTAGCAAGTAGGACCACCGCGGACGGCGATGCACGCAGCAACACGTCTAGGTAGAGAGTCAATCAGAGTACGGATGGCGTCCTGAGGGATGGCTCTCCATTCCCTCTCAACCATTTGCCACAGTTCGTCTTCTGAACGCGGCTGTGGCAAGGCATGCAAACGGCGTCCAATGATGTCCCAGACGTGGTGAGAGTTCAGGAGAGTACGGTGGCCAGGAAAGCATCTGTACATCTTGCAGAGCTTGTTGGCTAATGCGAGCAGTGTGCGTTCGGGCGTTATCCTGCTGATAAAGGGCAATGGGTACCCCCTGAAGGTAGGGGAGTGTCACCGGTCGCAGCACATCATCAACGTATCGTTGGGCCGTCATAGTGCCCTGAATACGAAGTAAAGGTGACCTGGAATCATACGCGATTGCGCCCCAAACCATGATTCCACGCTGTCGCACAGTGGGGCGTTCCACAATTGCTTACGGATTGGACCTTTATCCACGTCGACGCCACACGCGTACACGGGGACTATCACTGGACAAGCAGAAACGCGACTCATCTGAGAACACGACCCTGTGCCATTCCGTCATCCAGGTCGATCTAGCCCGGCACCATTCCAAACGTTGGCGCCTATTCGGTGGGGTCAATGGCAGTCTTCTTAGCGGACGGCATGAGTGCAAGCCATTAGCAACCAATCGACGGGAAATGGTTCTGGTCGAGATGGAATGATCTAGGGTGTCTTGCACATGTTGCAGGAAGGCGGTACAAATGGCTTGTGGGGCCGCCACTGCTTGTCGAAGGATACGCCGATCCACACGTGCTGACGTCACTCTGGTTGCACCTAAATTCCTATAAATTGCCACATTTCCTTGTTCCAACCATCTTCTCCACAGTCGGTGCACCGTGGACGCACCAAGGTGTGTATCAGCTGCGATTTGACGTATGGACCGACCTGCCCTTTTCAGTCCGATCACCATGCCCCTCGTAAAAGCGTCTGTCTGCTTGAACTGCCTCCGATTACGATGACCTGGCATTCTCTGTTATTGCACGTGTCTTTTGACACAAGAAAAAAATTTCTACAATGATATTCCTTGAAGAAATAACGACACGAATACTGTCCTTTCTGCAAGTTCCTTCCCTTTTATCTTACTCCATGTGAGCACGAGAGCTGCGCATTTTATACATCATTTGCATAACTCGGTTAGGCGCGTCTACCCTGAAATTTGCATAATTATCTGGCCACTATTTCTTGGTGTTCCATTTTCAATGTCACGCAGTGTATATCTAGGAAAAACCGCCAAAGAAGACAACGGCCGTATTCCTGGATATGACCTCAGCTTTTGATCGAGTGTAGAAATTATTTGAAAGGCTGCACAACATCGGAGTAAGAGGGAAAACCTTAATCTGGATTGCAGACTTCTTATTGGGAAGAAGGATAAAGGTTCGGGTCAATGGAACATTTTCCAAGGACCGAAGAACATGGGCTGGTGTACCTCAGGGATCTGTGCTCAGTCCGCTACTCTTCTCGCTATATATTAACGGTTGTTAATGTAAATAGATGAAGATTATTTGTATTATTTAAAGTCTCATTATGTGAAAATATATGTATATATAAATTGGACATTTGTTGTTGGCCATGGTCAATTTTGAGCTCTTGTACTTCTAATTACGACACAACAAAAGTGGCGACGAGGATGCGCGATCTACAGATCCAGTAAAAAGCTGAGGAAAACGGCGTCTATGCAAGTACAACAACTACATCTTTTAAACTATCTGGATCAAGAAAACAAAGGAGTAGAAAATATCAGCATGACAAGTTCAAATGCTATAGTCCAGTGAAGGATACCATCGATCTTTTTGTACACAAATTTGAGGCTTTATTTTTTGGCATCTAAAGGAGATTAAAGTGCTGATTTTTACCTCGCTACCAGATTCTGAAACTTTGAAGCAGGGAAACGACATTTTCTTCTCGGTCTAATGAAAGATCAACCCTATGATACTATCATTCAAAGAATTAAGCTTCATATGGATCCAAAGTAGAAAGTGATACCATAGCGATGCATATTTTTAAAGAGAAATCAACTGGAAGGAGTATCAATTTCGGAATATCTTAGAGAATTGAAACATTTAGCAATAAATTGTAATTTCGGCGATATGCTGGGAACCATGATGCGAGACCGTTTTGTGGCTGGAATCAAGTTGGGAATCCTGCAAAAGAAGCTACTACAAGAAATCGACGATGTCACCCTGGATAAAGTTTTGCAGTGGCGATCTCGTTCGAACTGGCGGAGATAAATACAAGAGAATTACAAGATAAATTAGTGGCCAAGATATCCCCTGTGAATGAAAAAGATAAAAAGGGTGAGTACAAAAATAGTATGGTGCAGCATAGGCCTTTCAGCCAAAGGAGAAAAATAATGTGTTATAGATGTGGTGAAAGACATTCATTCACACGTAGCCTCTGTTTGCCCTGATAGAACAAAGACTTGTTTTGAAATGTAAAAGCTGAGTCATTTAAGTAGGGTCTGCAAAGCTAGTAAAAAATGTGGGGATGTAAATTTGTACAAGAGGACTCTATATATTCTGTACAGGGCGAAACTGATGCCACAATAAATTTAACAGTAGATGATTATTATTTGTGCTTTACAATAGATACAGAAAGTCCAGTTACGTTAATACCTAAAGCTATTTATGAGATTTATTGGCAAGGTAAAAAAATATTTCCAACAAATTTATGATTAAAATCCTTTTGTGGTAAATCAATAGAGATTATAGGGCAAAGAAATGTTTTTTTTTTGTAAAGGAAGCCAACCAGTATTTACGATTAATAGTTGTAAATGAAAAATCCAGGTGATTTTGTTAGAAAGAGAATGGCTTAAACAGTTAAAACTTGATTATTCTAGATTGTTAAGCATTAAAAATTTAAATAATGAATCTAATAGAAATAGTTTGATTGATAGATATGCAGATTTGTTTAACAAAGGTTTGGGCTGTCTAAAAGATGTTAAAATAAATTTTAATTTGAAAAAAGATGTGACTCCTGTGTTTTGTAAGGCCAGAAGTTCACCTTTCTCTCTGAAAAACAAAGTAGAGAATGAAATTGATCGTTTAGTGAATTCTTGCATTTTATAACCTATAGTTTATGCATATTGGACCGCTCCAATAGTACCAGTAATAAAAAAGGATGGTAGTGTAAGTTAATGTGTTGATTTTATATGTACAGCTAATAAAGCAATAGAATTAGATAGGTATCCCATTCCATCGATCGATTAGATCTTTTCAAAATAATCTACAAGCACCGTACTTTCGACTCTAGACCTATCACAAGCTTACTTACAAGTTCGAAAAAGGTTCAAAGTTAAACAGATATAAATGTAAATTTAAAAATAAATCGATGGAATATTTAGGGTTTAAAATGGATAAATATGAACTGTATCCCTTAGAAAATAAAATTAAAGCAGTGATTGAGGCGCCTGAACCTAACGAATGTTTAGCAATTAAGATCGTTATAGAACTCTTAATTTATTATTATAGATTCATAATGAATATAGCAAACATTTTAGCGCTATTCTATCAACTTTTGAATAAAAGTTGTAGATGGAATTGGACGAAAGAATATTGAATATTATTTTTAAAATGTAGATCATTATTAATGGACTATGGACTAGGCGTAATTCTGAGTCATAGAAATAATAGAAACGAAGAATGCCCTATAGCTTTTGCTTCTAGAACATTAACTGAAGCGGAAAAACGTTTCTCTCAACTAGAAAAGAAAGCGTTGAGAATAACTTCTGGCGTTGAGAAATTCAGACAATACTTACTGGGAAGAAAATTTGTATTGGTCACAGACAATTGACCCTTAATTAATATATTTTCATGCGATAAAAGGGAATAAAAGAAGAAAAGTTTCTTTATTAGACAATTATAACGGTGCGAGCTTTCGGGCAAAATACCCTTCTACAGGCGTGGTAGACGTGACACTATAACGTAGGTAATGTGGCTAGAAAGAGAGTATATACACATGATTATTTACATATTAGCGGAATGTGCTATGCAAATGGGGATTTTTCATTTGTTATGAATATTGTAATTAAAGATATAGTAGGCAAATAGGGCATTTGTATATTTGGAGTTTGAGTCTATAGAGGAATATGTTAACGTAAATTATAGGATATGCGATATTTCGAAGAATTTTAGGAAATGTTGATATCGGGCTATCGTGTTATGGTTATTACTGCAAGGCCAGGAGAGCACGATAGGCATCAGGAAGATCTATTTTACGGTTGATGCTGTTATGTCTATGGGATTCTATGGATTCGAGAACTAATCGCTGGTGCTGGTTATGAATGCGTCTGTAATGTATGGTGGGGTGGTTGGTGTTGAATGTATGGCCAGTATTGAGTGTGTGCTGGTAAAGGAGGGACCTAAAATTTACAGATCATTATGTTTCCTTCCCTACTCCCCCTCCTCAGCCGACATAGCCAGAAGCCTTAAAGCATACGGTATCCGCACCTTATATAAAAACTCCTCCAACCTGCTCACATCCCTCCGTCACCCATATACTAAATCGCATGCCCCCCCTGATCCCCTCCATTCTGTTGGCGCGGTCTACTCTGTCTCGTGTGAGCAATGCTCTGCCACATACGTTGGCGAGACAGGTAGATCCGTCGCCATCAGAATGTCTGAGCATTCTAGAAACATCTCCAACCAAGACACCAGGTCCCTCCTTTACCAGCACACACTCAATACTGGCCATACATTCAACACCAACCACCCCACCATACATTACAGACGCATTCATAACCAGCACCAGCGATTAGTTCTCGAATCCATAGAATCCCATAGACATAACAGCATCAACCGTAAAATAGATCTTCCTGATGCCTATCGTGCTCTCCTGGCCTTGCAGTAATAACCATAACACGATAGCCCGATATCAACATTTCCTAAAATTCTTCGAAATATCGCATATCCTATAATTTACGTTAACATATTCCTCTATAGACTCAAACTCCAAATATACAAATGCCCTATTTGCCTACTATATCTTTAATTACAATATTCATAACAAATGAAAAATCCCCATTTGCATAGCACATTCCGCTAATATGTAAATAATCATGTGTATATACTCTCTTTCTAGCCACATTACCTACGTTATAGTGTCACGTCTACCACGCCTGTAGAAGGGTATTTTGCCCGAAAGCTCGCACCGTTATAATTGTCTAATAAAGAAACTTTTCTTCTTTTATTCCCTTTTATCGCATAAATAATACCGAGAAGATTATAACTGTCTTTATTCGCCAATATATTTTCACCTCATAAACCAATTCCCATATGTGCATCATCCAGAATTAAAAGATGGTCCTTAAAATTAACTGCATTTAATTATACTGTGGAATTTCGAAAAACTAGTGATACTTCCAATGTTGACGCATTGTCACGTTTTCCTTTAGAAACGAGTATCAGGTAGTCTCTTGATGAAGACCAGGTACTTCTCAGGAAGTTGAATGAGGTTCCGTTCTCTTTTATGGAGGTGGCATATGAGACGCCCCAAGATAAAATAATGTCTATAGTATTAAGGAATGTTAGAGAAGGCAACTGTGTGTGTGTGGAAATTCATAAGGGTACCGAGAGAAAACCCACTAGCTCCTCATTATAAGATCTATGAGGAATTAAGTTCGGAGTTTGGTTGTCTTCAATGGCGTGAAAGAGTGGTAATTCCCCAAAAATTAAGATATTTAATTTTAAATGACTTGCATGAAATACACAGGGGGATTGTTAAAATGAATATGATTGCCAGACGGTATTTTCTGGTGGCCAGGCATAGACAGTAACATCGAGGAGTTAACTAGAGAAGGTAGAGTATGCCAAGAATCGGCAAGCATGCCCCCGGCTACCATCTCGGAATGGACTTGGCCCGAAAAACCGTGGCTTCGACTTCATCTTGATCTAGCGGGTCCGTTCATGGGAAGAATGATTTTGGTTCTCGTGGACGCATACTCAAAGTGGATAGAAATTTTTATCATCAAAGATATTTCCAGCAAAACGATTATAAATAATCTTAGAGAAATTTTGCCAGATTTGGATTGCCCTAATTTTTGGTTACAGATAACGGAAGACCGTTTGTCTCCGGTGATTTCGAGCAATTTACCAAAATGAATGGTATACGGCACACTAAGACCAGTCCGTATAATCCTAGTACAAATGGTTTAGCTGAGAGATATGTAAGAGAGTTCAAAACCTTTTGAGAAAGAATAATGGGGAGGATGATTTAGAGACGAATCTACAAAGATTCCTATTTGTTCATAGAGCATTCCCCCAAACTGTAATAAAGGAATTTCCCTGCGGAACTGCTAATTAAGAGAAGTTTAAGATAAAAATTCTCGAATTTAATACTAAGATGGTAAATCCGCGAGAGGTATTTCATGAGGCCGTAAGAAGGCAGGAGCAGTTTACTACAGGTTGCGAGGTTTATTTCCGCAACTATGCAACTGGACCTAATTGGTAAAAAGGTACCATTTTGAAATTATTGAGCTACCGTCACTACCTTTTAAGTTGCGTGGGCGTCGTGTATAAGAGGCATATCAATCAATTGCTACCTGTGAGAAAGAAACAAGTGGAGACAATAAATTTGATACTTCCTCGAACATCAGGAGAGAAGCCTGTAGGTGGAAGTCAGAAATAAAGTGAAGAGGAGGTTCCAGAGGTCACATCAGGAAACAAGGAGGAGACTGTTTATGTGCACGTACCCGCTTGCACTCCTATACCAGGGCCTGTTGCTGTGCACGTGCCCTCTTACACTCCTAAACCGGAGCCTGCCGCTGTGCAAGTGCCCGTCCGCAGTCCTAGACCTCAGAGAGCCAGGAAACCCCCAGACTGACTGGAGTATTATTAAGGGGGGAGATGTGTTGTGTATGTAAATAGATGAATATTATTTGCACTCTTTAAAGTCTCATTATGTAAGAATATATGTGTATGTGAGATATATTGGGACCTCTGGGACCAGTGTTACCTGATGCTAGACGAACCTCGATGTCAACTCTACCGTGCAGTCGTGGTGGAAGGCGACACAGCTGGGCCAAAGGTGAAATAAGCAAAAAGAGATTCCACTTAGAAGCGTCTGACGTCAAGAAGGAATGGGACGAGGAGAATTCTGGCAGGAAAGGGTTTACCTTTTTCCGCAGCGTCCTGTGGAGACTGGTGCTGAAACAAAGACTAACTAAGGACTGACTAACTGGGGATCGGGACCTCCTTTTTATAGCTGAGCGGGTCCGAACAGGCCACTGCTCTTTTTTCACGTAAACAGGGGGGAGAGTTTTATTATTCAGGAGGACCACGACCTCGTAAAAGTTGGACGGGGTTTGCTAGGCCTTCTTTTCTATTCTCACCTAAGCCAATTAGTTTTAACCTTAATTTTCTCCTGTTATGCTCCATTCCTTCTATCTGTACAGTTGCTATACTTTATTAGATTCTTACGCTGTACAGATTGATGTTAGTTGAGGCTTTCTATTTGCAGTAAATAAGAAGTTATATGCAGTCACGTGGTGGAACATGTGGCATTATATATCTGGATTATTTACAACAAGTCCAGGGTCTTAAATCATCACATGTATATAAATTGGACATTATTTGTTGGCCAAACGAAAAGAATAAGAGCTAAAAAAAGAGTCATAGTCAAGTTTGAGTTGTTATAAGTCTAATTACGACACAACCTTTACAACATCCATCCTCACTGAAGATACAAAAGTTGCCTGTTATGCAGATTATAAAGCCATATGGCACACAAGTAGCAGTATAGAAATATCAGAAAAATACTGAACACATCTATGAGAGGACTGGAGAAGTGGGCAATGAAACTCAAAATGATATTAAACCCAATAAACACAAACCTATAGGTATCCTCCACTGACAGGAAAAAAGGCATGAATTTAACTCCAAAATAAGCATAAACAACTATATAATTGATAAAATTTGATCTCCAAATTACCTAGGTGTGATACTTAATGAGGAATTGTGATTTACAAACACATAATTAGCACCTCAATTAGAGCTACCAGAAACCGAAACATTCTGAGAAGGCTATGTGGAACAAATTGGGGAGCAAAACCCAAAATTCTCAGAACAACATATATCAACTTAATAAGGCCACCTGTTTGGGCCCCCAAGTTCATCACTAAAAATAAAACTAGACAGTGTTCAAGCAAAGGCGGCCAAATTATTCACTGGTTCTGTTTCAAATACCAACAATTAGAAAATTCAGAGAGAATGTGGTCTAGACCTACTTGAAAGAAGAAGACAATTAAAAACAATAAAATTCACCAATAGCTTAAAAACTAAAGAAACCAAACACATATCCCATAGAACCTATTTAAACTGGACACAAAAAGAAAGGCTCAAAAGATCTTCAACACTTCATTACGACAACAATATTAGAAAGAGCATAAATATGAAACATAATGAATTTCAAATTCGAGAATATCCAATATTTCCTACCCCATTGCCATCAAATATAATCATCAATCTTAACCTTAATGAACCCTGCAATAAAAAAAGAGAACAAAAACGTACTTGAAAAGAAAGGACTTGACACAATTGGTTTATGCGATCAGATAAATTATTTAACAGCATATACAGATGGATCATCAGACCTTACCATAAATAATGGAGGGGCTGGAATTAATATAATATTCCAAGATGGAACATACATCAAAATCAAAGAAGGAGCAAGAAAGATTTCCTCAAACTTCACTTGTGAACTGACAGCTATCTGGAAAGCTCTTGATGTATGCCTTAACCAACCATCCCTGCATCAAGCAGAAGGAATTATAATATACCGTACAACGACTTCATTACCGATCTAGAAGCAATTCAGAAGGGCAATACTATAATCACACAGAAAATACATTCGTTACTTACTCAACTGATATCATTGGAGAATAACTGCATTCTACAATGGATTCCTGCCAGTGTTTGGATCGGGGTTAATGAAATGGCAGTTGAATTTGCAAAGGAAGCCAGAAAGTTGAGCCAAAGAAAAGAACAAATGTCATTATTTTACGCTAATGCTTTTGCAAAATACAAGATAATTAAACAAAAAATAAGAAAATATCAAAATGTGAAATAAACTCCTAGAGAAAAATGACAAAACTATAACAATATTTAGAACAAAACATTATAAAGGATGACAATACATCCAGATGGCACAAGAACCTATAAAACATGCAACAACTGTCCTGGTGTGGAACTTACACCTACCCATATATTCTCATGCCCGCAGCAAAAAAAAAAAACAACGGCATTCCAGAGTAAAATAAATCATCAGAGATAGATAAATATTTTTAAAATGAATTAAAATAATATAATCGATACTGAGAGAGAGTTGAATTAAAAATAAATAAAAAAATATTATTTTCGAAATTTAAATAGCTGAGAGGATTCCAGCAAACCGCATCTAAATTATCAGTTTTTTTTTTTTTTTTGGCTACATGTTCAATTTGCATATACCTATTTTACATATCTCAGATTGCATTTAAAAATCGTTAAACATTTCTTCTAACTTTTGGCGAAAGGGTGTTTTATTAATTTATCATTTGATATGATTAGTGTTCTTTCCTGGTATTCAAAAAGGAAAAATACGTGTCGTTCAGTTATATTTTTCAATATATCAAACAATTTGGCCGCTGAATCTCTGGTAGAGCGCCATCTAGCGAATAAAGTTGTAACTAAAATCAATTTCGAATATTTCATTATTTGCCATAAAAATCCCATTGCATCCTGAACACAACGGTGTTTACCGCATTGCTCTAGCGCAAATATTCGCGGAGTTATTAATTTTTAAAATTGTGCGGGACTTTTGGATCACCCTGTATATCAAGATGCCGTAACAATATTGAATAATTAATGAGACATTAATTGAGATATTATTGTATACAAAATACATAATATATACACTGGTGTCCAAAAAATAAGAAACTTAACCAATATTGAAATTTCTCAAAAGCTAATTTATTAACAAATATAAAATTTAGCATACAAATAGTTTAAACTATGGAGAAATCGACTAGCTATATGAAAATAAAAAATATATATCTGAAATTATGAAAAATGCAAATTATTACCAACATACCCAAAGCTAAGGTTCCAGATCTTAAATAAATAAGATATCAATAGGGAGTATGATCACCTCTAACAGCTATCAAGGTCTCACAGCGAGCCCTCATACTATTTACCAGGCTTTGGAGGAGGTCCAGGGGTAGTAAACCCCACTCATCCAAAAGAGCAGTTCTTAGCTCAACGAGGGTTCTGGGAGAGGGGTGACGAGCTCCAATATTCCTCTCTAGAGCATCCCACACATGCTCTATTGGATTCAGGTCCGGAGATATGGCTGGCAAATCCATCCATCGAATATACTCACTCTGGATATATTCATTGACTAGCCTAGCCCTATGCGGCGAGCATTATCGTCCATAAAAATTAAATTGTGACCAATTTGATCTCTATAAGGTTGTGGCGACCGCACTTTGCTTCAGCGAACTGGGACAAAGCTTCAAAACACATACGGGCAGAAAAATGGCGGCCCCACTATGCCTCGGCAAGCACGTGTTTTGAAAACACTTCAATACGCATGCGTGGGCGTCATCCGGAACTTTCTAGCGGCTGGCGTCTTCCGACACACTTGATCTGGCACTCAGGCGGTAAACAACAAGGCTAGAGCGGCGGCCGTTACTTCAACCTTTGCTTCTTTTCCCTTTATAATATTCTACTTTAAATAAATTAATTTTAAATATAATTTTATCAGCATCCTTTTCACAAACCACACCAGCACATCACGCAACAACCATCCTACAAGGTCTTAGATAGGGCTCAAGGATCTCGTCCCTGTACCTTTGGGCAGTTAAAGTTCCCCCAGAAAAAATGTGGAGGGGTGTGCTTCTGCTAGAACTGATGCCAGCCCAGACTAAGAGACTGCCCCCTCTAAAACTGTCTATTTCCTTGATGTTACTGGGATGATAGCGGGTTCCAGGGTCCCTCCAGATGAAAATTCGTCGAGAATCTGTGTTTAAACTAAATCTTGACTCGTCACTGAAGAGAACATTGGCCCACTGATCATGAGTCCAGGCGTGATGTTCCAAGCACCAATTCAAACGGGCTCTCCTGTGAGCAGAGGTTAAAGGGATACAGACCATTGGGCGTATTGCATAAGGAGCACCTTCGTGAAGCTTTCGGTTAACAGTTTGTCTTGAAATTATCGTTCCAGTAGCACTTGAGAGTTCATTAGAGAGTTGAATAGCTGTCATCTCCCTATGGCGCTTGGCAGTTACGACCAGATAACGGTCTTCAGAGGTAGCTGTTTTTCTTTTTCTACCAGAACCTTCTTTTATTTTGATAGTTCCTGCCTCAATGAACTGTTTCCATATTTTGCTGACCACATATTTATTCACATTTAGCCATTTTGCTACTTCAACTTGTGATTGCCCTGCCTCCATTCTTCCAACAGCTCTCCATTTTAAATCATCTGCTAAAATTTTTCGTAAACTCATAATCAACTAAGGATTAAATAAAATTATAATTGGACAATTCTCAGATGGGGTAATCGACACGCCAAATAGCACATTTATAATGACAAGCAAAAATTTGCATGTTTTCAATTTTACCGAATCGAATGGTTGCGATAAAAAATTCTACGACTTAAAATACCTAATTAAATTACTTTTTATCTTTTAGCGTTGTATATTTTAAAACATATCATTAAAAAACAAAAGTTTTTTTTTATTTTTTGGACATCAGTGTATATACAAAACAATTCAACAATATTTCCATAACACACACTGGTGTATTAAAAATATATAATTTTTAAATATCAATAGATAATTTTTTCCCGAAGAAAATTAAAATCTCATTTCTGATTGTTGAGATGTAACAGTTCTCACTTAGTAAAAGGTTTTATCAGAAGCAGATTCTAAAGAAAATTGGATTTTCCTCAAGGGCAAAGATAATGTATTGTTACGCCTCTTCTCAGCCGTCGATGTTTGCGTTCAAGGTTTCTAAGAGAACAATGTGGGTTCGTTTTGGATACAGCTTAGTACTATGGATTTATTACCAGATCTTTAAAAGAGATATTAAGAACTATACATAGGAGATTGACTTGCCTTCAATGTCCGCCACTAGAGGGATCCTCCTCCTCTACCGTCTTCCCAGTCAGTCCATACGGCCACACGTCCGGGGCTCACCTGCTGCGTCTGTTGTCACCGCCGTTTTCCTCGCTGCAGGCCCCGTTGTCACCAGGCAGACTTCTCTCCCCAGACTGCCAGGTCTTCTCGGTGCACCAACCCCCGGCAAGGCCGCTAACTCGGCTGATCCCTTCACGACGAAGGCGCCAGCTGGACTCCGCTGTCTGCCACCCCCTCCTCTGGAATTTGTCAATCAACACTTCCTGGAAGGGGCCCCTGCATACCTTCTTCTCTTGGCTTCCCCACTTATTCTCTTCTACTTCTTTGCTGCACCGCTTTACTGCCCTCTTCTCAATCCTTTTCGTCCCGAAAAGGCTGATTTCACCAGAGGCGCTGATCGGCGGCCCTTTGATCTCCCTGACGTCTTTGGCCACATGGGGGTCGTCCGCCTCCCGAAAGCGTAGCAGCAGGGTTAACACCAACCCTTGTTTGCAGAACCACATCTCAACTCGGGCTGTCTTTCCACTCTCAACCAGTGCCGACCCCATTGATTGGTCTCGCTGTCTAGCACAGGGCGGTGGTTCTCCACACGATGGAGGCCATATTTCACTGCCTACGATGCTTTCATCTGATATTTTGAATTCTCCTTGTGAACACTCTGTAGCCGCAATGTACAAAGGGTTGTGATCGTTTGTATTGCGCTTTCGCCGCTTTCTTCCACGACGGGGCTGTAGGTCGCCGATCATTACATTAGATTCGTCCACCTGATCCACGCTGTCCATATCGTGGCCACCCTTTTCTTCTTTAGGTTTCCCATTCTCTTGCTCTAGAGGCTCTCTCTTTCCCAACCCTTCAAACCTGGGCTTCTTAGTGCCGACCACGCACAGGGCTGTGAATTTCTTAAACCTTCTGGAGGTGTCGGATCCCGTGGCAGTCTCAAGGTCGGTAGAACCTTTCCTAGGTGGTGGCTGCTTGATCTGCACCTTGTTGGGCGAAGGAACGAAGATGATAGGTACACATTCTTGGCACATCTTTTCAGCTTGCATTGCAGACGACGGCGCTGACACATTGCGTGCGACTTCCACTTCACAGACAGTGTCGTCGGACTCGCACAGAGCGTCCAATGCTCTATCCCTGCTCAGTCGGGTCGCCGGCTCCAACTTCGGGGTGCTTCGACCATCTAACCTTGTCTCACTTCCACGGAGCACCCAGCTCCGTCCCGTCCAGTTGGATCGCCGCTGTAGTCCCTGACAGTCTGGCACTGTCGCAGAAGTCATCCACGCCGTCACATTGCAGCTCGCCAAGATCGTTGTTGTTTTCCTGGAGTATTTTAGAAATAATCTCAGGGATGGAATTTTCGCTCTGTATATCACCTTGAAGGCATTCTCCTTCCGTCCGCTTGATTTTATACAAAAAACTCGTGCCACAGCCGTTGTCGGAGGCGATCAGCTCATCCTCCTCCACTACACAACCAGTCTGGATCATTTCCTGCTGTCGACACTCCTCGGACTTCTGGATCACGGGAGAATCTTCTAGCGTAGATTCTGGCACTTCACTTACAACGTCTCCTGACGTGATGATCTTTGTTGTGATGGTCTTGTCGGGATCTTCATCACCTGGGATCGTCTTTTGTCCCCTCTGACATTGAATACGTGGGCTATTGGTTGCTGTGATTGTTTTTGAAAAGCCATCCGGATTTTCTGGCGGTAGTACATTGAACATAACTTCGCAAGACATGGGTGTGGCAGAACGTTTGACATTCCGTATATGCTAGAGTCGGCTCAACCGAGAGTCCAAGTTTTCTCCGAGCTTATCTACTTTCTGGCTTATCAAACTGAGCAATTTTGTGAATTTTTCAATTTCGAGGTCGGTTAGTTTTTCCATTTTTCTTTTTAAATTAGCGCAAAATAAAATCTTCAATTAAAATTAACTAAGCTGTATCCCACTTCTGACACCAAATGTTACGACTCTTCTCAGCCGTCGATGTTTGCGTTCAAGTTTTCTAAGAGAACAATGTGGGTTCGTTTTGGATACAGCTTAGTACTATGGATTTATTACCAGATCTTTAAGAGGGATATTAAGAACTATACATAGGAGATTCACTTGCCTTCAATGTCCGCCACTAGAGGGATCATCCTCCGCTACCGTCTTCCCGGTCAGTCCATACGGCCACACGTCCGGGGCCCACCTGCTGCGTCTGTTGTCACCGCCGTTTTCCTCACTGCAGGTCCCGTTGTCACCAGACAGACTTCTCTCCCCAGACTGCGAGGTCATCTCGGTACACAAACCTCCGGCAGGCCGGCCGCTGACTCGGCTGATCCCTTCACGACGACGGCGCCAGCTGGACTCCGCTGTCTGCCACCCCCTCCTCTGGAATTTGTCAATCAACACTTCCTGGAAGGGGCCCCTGCATACCTTCTTCTCTTGGCTTCCCTACTTATTCTCTTCTACTTCTTTGCTGCACCGCTTCAGTATATTTGTGTTGATAAAAACTTTAGTAATATTGCCTGCTCGAGGCCAAAGAAATGGTAGTAAAAATTGAACTTGAATAAAAGAATAGCACATACTTTTAAATGTTAGATATTATTGCTATTAAACAATTCTTCTCATGCATCACACGGATGATGGGCTTAGATGGAGTTTGAATTCCTAGAGGAAAATATGCGAACAGCCTCATCGAAATATCAGAAATATTTTAATAAATTATATTGATCCATGATATGCCTTTATTTTAATGTTATTAAAATGGATTGCTTAATTTTCAACATGACGTATTATATATACATATATATATGGCAATATAATAAGGTGGGAAGAGAAATAATCACGCCACATGTTGGTAGAGGAACCCAGGCAACCATAGAGAGAGAGAGAGAGGGAGACGAGACGGGCCCGGCACAGCCGCGTGGCCATTCGTGGCTCACACAATCCCCAACTGTCTTAAAAGTCCCCAGGTGTTAAGTGACGGGCCCCGGTAGTCGCCCCTTGGAATGTCACTAATGTCTAAAGTGACCAGTCCTTACCCTCCCGTCTCTCTCTGGGTTGATTGTAGGCTTGCTTTATTATTCCTGGTAGAGTATTTATTATGACATATGGCCCCCGTTGAAGAAAGCTGAACTTAGTTTGAGTATACTTAAAGCTGGAGAAGCCAGATATAAGTAAAATAATTTTATACTTGATATTTATTAAGGTTATGGTGACATAGTGCCTAAAATTTAGAGGAGGACGGTGTTGTCCTTTACAATTGACAAGTTTCTCGTACACGAGGTGTTTGAACCATCGTGGGAGCTTGTGCGAGGAGATGATTTCGCGACGGGTTGAACGTAAAACCCATGTTTGCGCGGAATGATGACAGACCGGACAAAATCAGCGACGATTTTTAAAGTACCTCCGTGAGAAATATCGAACGTAGGTTATATCGTGCTGGTATGGACAAGGGACAAGCATAGATTTGAAGACTGGGCCAGTGTGGCGAATGTGTGGCGCGAGGAGAAGGAGCGAACTGTGACGCTCGATGCAGATTGTTCAAGTTCGAACAAAAATAAGTTGATAAACATCTAGCAGTTAGTCAATCTGCATCCTGTGACGAACTCATCAATGGCTAGATGGTGTGGGTCGGTGGATATGCTAGAGAGCAACTGCAAAATATATTATCATAAATCAAGGGTGAAGATTATAATTTTGAAATAGCAATTTTGTTGGCAATAATGTTCGATAATTGATTAATCAATAATTTTATGAACGGTCACGGCTGGTAGAAGGTTGACAAGTTGTAAAGATGGGAGGGAAATTCAGGGGAAGATTGATAAGGGTTACTAAGGGTTGATTGTAAGCAAGGCTCGCGCAGTGGTTGGAATTCTTCGACACCTGAGCTAACAGAGTGAATTATGAGTCGGTTAGGGCAAGAAATTATTTTTCGTGAGCCATGCTTACAATTAGGATAGAAGGTCATATACAAAGTACTACACATTTTTAGATACAGGAACACTATTTTTAAAGATAAATTGATTATGAAAATCTATTGTTAATATTAGAAATTCTTAAAGCATGAATAGAAAGAATGTCGATTTTAAGGGATGACTTTAAAATATAAAATATTTTACACATTTAAAAAAAGACAATTATATTAAATTATAATGGTAAGCTAACTAATCGAGAGGGTATCATATAGTTAAATATATAGTATGGATAGTAAGAAATCACTGTTAATAGGGGTGGGATAAATGGAACTAGTAAACATTTTTTTTATATATTCAAATTGAACTAAACTAATTATGGAAATATTGGCATCAGAGTTTACAAGGAATGACTTCTTTGAAGAATGGTGGGTAGGGGTTAAAACAATTGCACTCACAGGTTATGTTGGTTTAGGGCGCAAAGAGATTCATTGAGTTCATCGAGGGAGGTTCTTGTCTGTTGACACTGTACGTGCCAGTGTTGTCTGCCACAGTAGCGGCAGGAATGAGGCGGAGTTTTGTCCATGATGATGGAAGGTGTCCTGCTCTGGAAAGGTGATCGCTCTTGGGCAGGTCTAGTGCTGGAAGAAGTGTGCGGCAGCTTCATCTTCGTCGTAGGTGATCACTTCTTCCGGATCACGGTTCAAAAGTTGGCCGAGGCAGAGGGTGAGAGCTCGAAGAGAAGTGATTACAGTTGAGTTGGTTTTAAATTATTGTGGAACTTGGCTGTGGGTTTGTCCGATCACCATGGCTTTGCTACTTTTTTCTTCATATTCTAGTAGATATGGAAATTTTCTTCTCGGCCAGGTCTTATCCTGTCGACTTTTATGTGGCAATATAATAAGATGGGACGAAAATAATCACACCACAAGTTGGTAGAGGAACTCAGGCAACCAGAGAGTGAGAAGGGGAGACGAGACGGGCCCGGCACAGCCGGGCGGCCATTCCTGTCGCACAAAATCCCCAACTGTCTTAAAAGTCCCCAGGTTTTAAGTGACGGGCCCCAGAAGTCGCCCCTTGGAATTTTGCTGATGTCTAAAGTGACCGGTCCTTACCCTCCCGTCTCTCTCTGGGTTGATTGGAGGCTTGCTTTATTATTCCTGGAAGAGTATATATTATGACATATGTATTTATAATAAGAGGAGAAAATAAAACTCAAAATATATATATATACTAGAAGAATGATCCGGCTTCGCCCGAGAAATCTCCCGAGTGAAGTATCCTTCATACTGAGAGTACATCAATAATAAATAGTAGAAGTGCCATAGAATAGCAATACAAAAGAAACACATAAACTACAGGGAAAAAAAGTATGTAATGCCAAAAATTGTATTATATTAGTGTTTAGTTTTTTGATTTGATAATTTTTTCAATCCATTTAGTTGTTTCAAAATTAATATAGTTTAAATAGACGGCAGCTTTTCCACCAAACCCCCATTAACCTTTGAAATTGCCTGAGTTGAGTGACTGACTGTAAAGAATCCTGACTGCGATGCCCATCTTCTCAGTAAGAATTTAAAAAAAGATTTATAAAAAAAAAATCCAAAATACTGGAATGTAAATATTTTTCTGTAAAAAAATAAAAGAGCATATGGAAATATTAGGAAACATATCTGTTCGCTAATGATTGAGACTGCATTTTAAACGATTTTTAAAAAGAGATTTAAACAAATAAAGACAGAACAAAAATTAATAAAAATATGAAATCCATTATTTAGATACATTCCCAACATCAAATGATGACAGAATTGATGACTCTGATACTTGTATATAGAATAATATAAATGAGTTTTAAAAATTGTAAAAAAAAAAATGCATCGGCCGGGAATCGAACCCGGGCCGCCCGCGTGGCAGGCGAGAATTCTACCACTGAACCACCGATGTTTATAAAAAATGGCCATATTTGGGCATTTATTCCATTCACAAAAGCAAACGATGACAGATTTGATTGTTGATGACTCTGATACTTGTATATTTTGATAAGCGCGTGTGCGTTCATTGGTCTAATTTGAATCTAAATATTAAGGGAGAGAGAGAATTAGACTAGCAATTCACTTCAAGTTAAAGTAAATTTGACGGATCAACGAGAGAATCAGTTTCTGGGTCATATGCTTGTTTGAGCATGTCTACATTTACCTTTGATGGACAACCTTTAGCTTACAAATGGGTATTTTTTGTCCTTAGTTACTGCTTAGTTTTATCATGAGTAGACTAATGACCAAAGACAACTTTACGATTATAATATGGCACAGATATGTCGGCAACATATTTTTTATCTCTCAACAAGAAAATGATATATCGATCCTAGAAACTACAAATAACAACAATAACAACTTACCATTTAACATGGAAACCGAAACAAACCAGGTCCTTCGATTTCTGGATATTATAATCATCAGAAATATCTGTAAGATACCATATCTCCGTTTACTATAAGAAAGAGTCAAAACCCTCTTATCTGCATGACAGGTTATGTAATCCACATACACAAACATACAATTTAGTAATATGATATTCCAAAGACGTTGCAAAAAAACTTGGCATTTCAATATTAATATACAGGGTGATCCAAAAGTCCCGCACATCTTTAAAAATCAATAACTCTGCGAATATTTGCGCTAGAGCAATGCGGTAAACACCATTGTGTTAAGGATGCAATGGGATTTTATATGGCAAAAAAATGAAAAATTCGAAATTGATTTTAGTTACAACTTTATTCGCTAGATGGCGCTCTACCAGAATCAGAGATTCAGGGGCCAAATTGTTTGATAAATTGAAAAATATAACTGAACGACACGTATTTTTCCTTTTTGAATACCAGGAAAGAACCCTAATAATATCAAATGATAAATTAATAAAACACCATTTCGCCAAAGGTTAGAAGAAATGGTTAACGATTTTTAAATACAATCTGAGATATGTAAAATAGGTAAATGCAAATTAAAACATGTAGCAAAAAATATCTATATTTTAGATGGGGTTTTATGAAATAGATTGAATGTTTGAAAAACACTGCTGATATCAATACACGATTTTTTGAAATGTTAATATAGTACCAAAAATTATGATAGCACTACTAATAGGATTTCGTGCTAAAAGGAATGTGTAGTTTCTTGACTAATTTGCGACACTTGACTATTTAACTGGATATTTGTCATGATCCAAAAAATGAAATATAGAGAGGAGTGACAAGATATATTTGTCGTACTTTATTCCAAATATCCTATGGGTTTGTCAAATGTTAACATTGTTTATTATACTGTACATAATTTTGAAAACGTATCCCCTCAAAATAAATCATTTTTAAATCGACCTTTTGCGTTGAAAAACGTGGTAGTAAAATCATTTTGTATTATTTTTTGCCCAAAATTTCTAAAGTTGGGGGGGGGGGGAGGATACAGAGAATATTCCTTATGCTATTTCTTCTAATGAGCGAAGAGCGATAAACTAAACATAAGGGGTAAAATTGTGTATACCAGTGTTATTCGAGAAGTTATAACACTTTGTCCTGCACGACATAATATAAGATGTGGGCAAATGAGAATCAAAAAAATTACTGTTCACAGAAAAAAAGAGTCAAGATGTGAGGACAGCATTTATTATTCCCATAACCCAAAACAAAGAGCTGCAAAATATAACACATGAGGTAACTGCCTTCTCTCTTGTATTAGGTCACAATCCTTGCTCATCGTGGCGCTCTTCATTCTCAAACACCGCCTGCAGACGATAGATGACAGAATGGTCACAATTAAATAGTTGAAATTTATAAAACGTGCCGTCTGATAGAAGCCTTCAATATGGCCAATGAGGTAGGCCGGAATCGATAAAAACGCGACTTAATGTACCCTCAAAACCGAAATTGTAAGGCGTCAAGTCTGGTGATATTGTAGGCCACTGGTATATAAAGTGGCGACTTATCAACGAATTTCACCGAACGTATCCTTCAGCAATTGTTTGGAACCGCGGGAGATATGAGGAGGTCCTCCATCTTGCATGAATGTTATTTCGCTTAGTGCTTGTCTGTCCTGCAATATGGGAAAAACCTTTTCTCTCAAAGGTTTAACATAACGTTCACCAGTTACAAAAATGGTTTTAAAAGTTCTTTCATTGATTTTTTCAAAGAAAAATGGCCCAATAATAAAGGAAGAAGTGAACCCACACGAAACTGTAACTTTGTGCTGATGAAGTGGTATTTCTGTAAAAATCCTAGGGTTTTCTGTTGCCAAAATGAGGCAGTTTTAAATGTTAAATTCTCCCTTTAGATAAAAGTGAGCATCATCTGTTCTCAGAACATTTGACAGCAAGTTTTCATCAATATCAATTTGCCGGAAATCCCATGCAGCGAATTCTTGACGCTTCTCAAAATCGCTGACTTTCAACTCGTGAAAACTTTGAATTTTGTTAAGGTATTTTTATAGAAAAATTCTAAATGTGTGTTCTCTCCAAACTGTTTCATACGAAATCCCCGTTTGTCGAGAAACTTGTCTAGCACTTACTTCTCCATACGTGGATAACGTTTCAATAGCTTTAGCATTCTGCAAAACCGTAACAACCACTGACTTGCATGTCGATGGTCTTACACTCCGAGGTTTTGCTTCCAGAGATCCAGTTTCCTCAAAACTTTTAATCTATCGCTTTAGAGAGTAGCAACTCATTGGTCCTTCACCGCTTCGAATATCTTTAAAGGAACGAAACGCTCGTAAAGCTTCAGTGGCAGATTCTAAACCACAATTTAAAAAAATCACCAAGAGTGCTTTATCCTGTAGTGACGGCATTCCAGGGAGAAGGGGAGAAGTCCGACCACACCACCTTGCGGTTCCCCCTGGACCCTTGGAATATTTGAACAAATTCTGGTTTGTCACTAAGATGAGTAACGTTGCAACGGCACCCATTTTCAAATGAAGAGCAAAACTGATATCTCCAGTAATGCTACCGCGTCCGGGGTAACCGCCGCGTCAGGAACTGCAGCTCGAGCTCATGATGAGAAATCTACTACGAGGACACAATTCAATCTACTACAACTCAATATAAATGGTACCCAGAGGAAAATAAAGAGCTGACTTGTCTTCTCTGTGACAACAATGTACATATTTCTTGTACTCAGGAGAAAAAATTGAATCAGAATCTGAGATTTAATATCAAATATTATACAACACCACGAAAGGACAGACCGGGAGGAGGAGGAGGACTAGCCGTTTTGATTAAAACTCTAGAAATCAAATTTAAGGAAATCGCCTATAATCAGAATAAGCCTAGAGAAATCACGAAAGAAGCTCAGTCAATAGAAATCTATCTTGCAGATAAAACAATTCCAATCATAAATGTTTATCACCACGATAATACTAGCATCAATACAGGCCTGATAGAGACATTAAGTAAAGCGTCTTCGGATATCGCAATCATACTTGGTGATTTTAACGCCGAAAGACCAACTTGGGGATCACCTGTCCAGGATAACTAAGTTCAGCAGGTTGAGGACATTCTAACCGACCTCGACCTTACACCGTTAAATAATGAAAATAACACCTATCTATCCAAGTCCACATGCACAGAATCCGCAATAGACATCACAGCGATAAATTACAACATCGCACCCACAACACAATGGGAAATTCTGAAAAGTGCAATCAGTGACCACAGACCAATTTTAACAACGCTTAATTCAAAATTGAGAATTTCCAACAGAATAAAAGAACACTGGAAAAAAATTCACAGAAAAGCTTGAAGAACTGTGCAACGAAGAATTAAATCACAGAACGATTGACAAAAAATTGGAAAAATTCTCTTCGATCATATCCAAAGCTGCAAAAGTATCGATACCTAGAGGTAGACGTAAAGACCTGTGAATACTCTACTGGAAGGAACACAATATCGAGGCAATGATTGCAGAGAGAGACAATATCAATGAACCTTTTAAAACAAATAAAACCGACGAAATCATAAAGGAACTCATTGAAATTAGTCACAAAATAGAACTAGAAATTTGGATATTCAAACAAGAGAGAGAGAGAAAAATGGGCAGAATTCTGCGAAAAAAAAATGGATTCAAAAAAGGAAAGCCATCACTGGAATATAATTAGTGTTATAAAACAATCAAAACCAACACTGATCCTCCAATACTCTAACCGATATGAATAGCGAGAACAAACAAACAGATGGCTGAAATAATTGCTGAATATCTTTCAAGCACTTCCAGACTCAGCTATATAAATGAAGGCAGGACTCTAAAAAATAATATAAACAGGTTAGTTAAACAAGCAAGAAATTACCATCAACAAGATATTTACTCGAGAGACTTCACACTGAATGAGCTAAACTCATCAATAGAAAAGTTAAATCCAAGAGGTCATCAGGAGATAATCTAATTTTTAGTTAAATGATTGAAAACTTTGGAGACAAAGCTAAAAATCAACTCCTACAAATGCTGAACATTTCATGGCAAACTGGTAAACTACCAAAGAATTAGAAGATATCAATTATAGTGCCAATACTGAAACCAAACAAAGATGCCAAGGAATACAAGAACTATCGGCCAATTGATCTCACCAGCATACTTTGTAAAATATCAGAATGAATTATCCATTCTAGACTCATAGTCTGGCTCACTAAAAATAATAAAATAAATTTCTACCAAACTGCCTAAAGATCGAGACACTGTACAACTGATAAACTGTTTTACTTCTGTTAATCAATAATAGATTTCTAGGAAAAACCGCCAAAGTAGACAACGGCCGTATTCCTGGATAAGACCTCAGCTTTTTATCGAGTGTAGAAATTATTTGAAAGGTTGCGCAACATCGGAGTAAGAGGAAAAACCATAATCTGGATTACAGACTTCTTAAGTAGAAGAAGGATGAAGGTTCGGATCAATGGAACATTTTCCAAGGATCGAAGAACATGGGCTGATGTACCTCAGGGATCTGTGCTCAGTCCTCTACTCTTCTCGCTATATATTAACTGTTGTTTATGTAAATAGAAGAATATTATTCGTATTATTTAAAGCCTTATTATGTAAAAAATATATGTGTATATAAATTGGACATTTGTTTTTGGCCAAACGAAAATAATAAGAGCTAAAAAAAGAGTCATGGTCAAGTTTGAGTTGTTGTACATCTAATTACGACACAACCTCAACAACATCCATCCTCACTGAAGATACAAAGGTTGCCTGTTATGCAGATTATATAGCCATATGGTACACAAGTAGCAGTACAGAAATATCAGAAAAATACTGAACACATCAATGAGAGGACTGGAGAAGTGGGCAATGAAACTCAAAATGACAATAAACCCAATAAACACAAACCTATAGGTCTCCTTCACTGAAAGGAAAAAGGGCATGAATTCAACTCCAAAATAAGCATAAACAACCATATAATTGAAGGCGAATAATCCTTTCAATATATTATAATAACGATTAGATTCGACAAGTATAAGTTTCTTTATTTGTAAAATTAATTCGAGCTTTCGGGCGCAAGCTGCCCTTCTACAGGAATAAAGGATACTATTTCAAATAAACTGTATGTACAAATATATATTTTTCTTTAAATGATATCTTTATTTGGTCTTGTATAGCATGAGTGATTCACATGCCCGCGTGATTTAGTTTAAATCAAAGAAAAGCCTTGATAAAGAGAGGCGTGTTGCCCCTAGAAATACTGGCCGATTAATAAACCTATTTCCAATATATGCCCCATATTTATCTATACATATATACATAAGCTAATATTTGCATATCTAGGATTATTTAAAGAAACAGAAAACAATAAGACCTTACCATTTCTAGATGTACTTATACTAAAAACACAAAACCAATAAACAACAGAAATATACCACAAGCCAAACTTCAATCCAGATTATGTACACTTTTCCTCTTATTGCCCCCTCAGTCACAAGATCAACACTGTAAAAACCCTCTCCAAAAGAATATATACACATTATTCCACCCAACTCTCAAAAGATACAGAAACCCAATTTTTGATCAATAAACTCACTTCTAGTGGTTATCCGAAAAAATTTATATTAAGACATTTCCATAATCCCTCTCTTATAAGAAATAATCATGTTTATAAATCAATATGTATAATTCCCTATTTCCATAGTAGTACCAATATAGCCAGAATTTTAAGCAAACACGGTATAAGAACATATTATGAAAGCAACCCGAGTATAGCAACCATAATAAGAAACCCCATTACCAGAAACAGTATTCCTTTAACAAAACTATACAATAGCAAAGCCGTATATTCCATACCATGCAACCAATGTAATAATGTATATGTAGGTGAAACAGGCAGACATATAAAAGACAGAATAGACGAACATAGAATAAATATTAAAAAAAAGACCCCAAATCTCTAATAGTACAACATATCAGAAACACAAATCACGATTTCAACCTAGCAAACCCTAATATTCATAACACAAACATAAATAGTAAATACAAAAGATTAATACTGGAAGCACTGATTTCATCAAAATATAATAGTATAAATAGACACATATATATCCCAGAGACATATGAAAGGCTGGTCCAAAAACTAAAATAGAATTATCCGTTTTATCTTCATCACACCACTTAACAATTTAGCATTTAATAATATCAACCAATTGACTAATTTACATAGCAATAATTTTCTTAAATTATAATATAAAAAACTTCATAAATAATCCTAGTTATGCAAATATTAGCTTATGTATATATATATGTATAGATAAATATAGGGCATATATTGGATATAAGTTTATTAATCGGCCAGTATTTCTAGGGGCAACACGCCTCTCTTTATAAAGGCTTTTCTTTGATTTAAATTAAATCACGCGGGCATGTGATCCACTCACGCTATACAAGACCAAAGCAAGATATCATTTAAATAAAATATATATATTTGTACATACATGTTTATTTGAAATTGTATCCTTTATTCCTGTAGAAGGGCAGCTTGCGCCCGAAAGCTCGAATTAATTTTACAAATAAAGAAACTTATCCTTATCGAATATAATCGTTATTATAACCATATAATTGATAAATTTTTATCTGCAAATTACCTAGGTGTGATACTTAATGAGGAATTGCGATTTACAGAACACATAATTAGCACCTCAATTAGAGCTACCAGAAACCGAAACATTCTGAGAAGGCTATGTGGAACAAATTGGGGAGCAAAACCCAAAATTCTCAGAACAACATATATCAACTTAATAAGGCCACCTGTTTGGGCCCCCAAGTTCATCACTAAAAATAAAACTAGACAGTGTTCAAGCAAAGGCGGCCAAATTATTCACTGGTTCTGTTTCAAATACCAACAATTAGAAAATTCAGAGAGAATGTGGTCTAGACCTACTTGAAAGAAGAAGACAATTAAAAACAATAAAATTCACCAATAGCTTAAAAACTAAAGAAACCGAACATATATCTCATAGAACCTATTTAAACTGGACACAAAAAGAAAGGCTCAAAAGATCTTCAACACTTCAGTACAACAACAATATTAGAAAGAGCATAAAAATGAAACATAATGAATTTCAAATTCGAGAATAACCAATATTTCCTACCCCATTGCCATCAAATGTAATCATCAATCTTAACCTGAATGAACCCTGCAATTAAAAAAAAGAGAACAAAAACATATTTAAAAAGAAAGGACTTGACACAATTGGTTTATGCGATCAGATAAATTATTTAACAGCATATACAGATGGATCATCATACCTTACCATAAGTAATGGAGGGGACGGAATTAACATAATACTGCAAGATGGAACATACATCAAAATCAAAGAAGGAGCATGAAAGATTTCGTCAAACTTCACTTGTGAACTGACAGCTATCTGGAAAGCTCTTGATGTATGCCTGAACCAACCATCCCTGCATCAAGCAGAAGGAATTATAATATACCGTACAACGACTTGATATCCTACCTAGAAGCAATACATAAGGGCAATACTATAATCACACAGAAAATACATTCGTTACTTACTCAACTGATATCATTGGAGAATAACGGCATTCTACAATGGATTCCTACCAGTGTTTGGATCGGGGGTAATGAAATGGCAGTTGAATTTGCAAAAGAAGCCAGAAAGTTGAGCCAAAGGAAAGAAAAAATGTCATTTTTTGACGCTAATGCTTTTGCAAAATACAAGATAAAATTGAACAAAAAAAAAAAAGAAATGATCAAAATTTGAAATAGACTCCGAGAGAAAAATGACAAAACTATAACAAGATTTAGAACAAAACATTATAAAGGATGACAATACATCCAGATGGCACAAGAACCTATAGAACATGCAACAACTGTCCTGGTGCGGAACTAACACCTACCCACATATTCTCATGCCCGCTGCCTTGCAGAAAATTGACATAGACCCAGAGCAGCTGCTTTACACACCCAAGATAGTGGACAATGCTGCTGCTGCTGTGATAGAGATGCATGGAGACATCTGAGGCTCTTTATTGGACACGACAAAAACAACAACGGCATTCCAGAGTAGAATAAATCATCAGAGATAGATTAATATTTTTCAAATGAATTAAAATAAATATAATCGATACTGAGAGAAAGTTAATTTAAAAAAAAATAGAAAATTTTTATTTTCGAAATTTAAAAAGCTAAGAGGATTCCAGCAAACCGCATCTAAAATATATATATTTATTTTTGCTACGTGTTTAAATTTGAATATACCTATTTTACATGTCTCAGATTGTATTTAAAAATCGTTAACCATTTCTTCTAACTTTTGGCGAAATGGTGTTTTATTAATTTATCATTTGATATTAATACGTGTCGATCAGTTATATTTTTCAATTAATCAAACAATTTAGCCGCTGAATATCTGATTCTGGTAGAGCGCCATCTAGCAAATAAAATTTTAAATAAAATCAATTTCGAATTTTTCATTATTTGCAATAAATAATCCCATTGCATCCTGAACACAATGGTGTTTACCGCATTGCCCTAGCGCAAATATTCGCGGAGTTATTAAATTTTAAAGTTGTGCGGGACTTTTGGATCACCCTGTATATTTAAAGAAAATATTGTAACCTTTTTTGTTAAATATTAAAATGTTGTAATGTGTTAAAATACAATTTTACATTGTTAATTTGATTTGTTGTTGTTTTATTATAATGAATATTCAAATTTAATTATTGTTGTTTATTATCATTTGTTTATATAGAAAAATACATTGTTGTGAGGATGATAACAAAAATGATTTTTTAAATTAATAAACATAATTCATTGAGAAAAAAAAAAGAAATAATTAATTATAAAATCCACAAACGTGACAATATCTTATTTAAAATTTAATAAATGTTTTAAAAAAAATTTGTTACAAAAATATATTAAAACGCATATAAAATATTTATATTTATATACGTTTATAAATCTATATATATGGGTATATATGCTGTTTTCTAGAATCGTTTTAACAAATGTTCGATAGGCCAACTTTTACTCGGTAAAATTTCGGCGAAGCCGGGTACATTTGCTGAATACAGTTATTTACAAATATTCGTTTGTGGCATGATACTATTCCTTCAACTTCAAATTACCGAGTGGACCAATTAATATTGATTTTATTCAACCTATCGAGTATTTTTCAAGGTTCCGGGAAAATATTTCAAATTATCGAGAATATAGATAAGTATAGAATCAGTAGGGATTGGATGTTTGCTAGAATCGCTTTAACAAATGTTCGTTAGGCACACTTTTACTCGGGTAAAAACCGTGCGAAGCCAAAAATATATATTAATATGTTTGTCGGCTATGCACGCCCTCAATATCAAACTAATCTCGCTGAAATTTGAACAGGACAGAGAGTTAAATCTGGAGTTTTTGCGGCACTTTCAACCAAAAAAATTATATTTAACCAAGTACTGGGAAACGATATATTTTTAGTCAGAAATGATGACAATATTGCTGTATCATGCTTGATTGACTTAAACAAAATTCTTTAGGGGAATATTAACTAAAGCAGACCACGGGCGAAGCCAGATAACAGGAACAAAATTCTACCAGCGAAACATTCACTCGAGAAGAAGACGCACGAAGCCAGGTGATCTCTATATATAAAATATCGTTTCTCGGCCTTTTGGCTAAGATCGTGTAGTTTATCTCTAGATATTTTTATTTATCTATATATATAAATGAATGTCTGTCTGTCTGTGTGTGTGTACTCTATAGATTCAAAAACATACATCCAATCGCCGTGAAATTTTGGGATATTATTAGGTATATCCCCGGAAAGGTTTTCGAAAAATAATTTCTTGAATATCTTGAATATCCTTAGAGTTATTTGCAGATTTGTAGCTTTATCTCGCAAGCAGCGCCACCTTGCGACGGAGATAGCCTTTGGTCTGCACCACTCCCTGTCGAAAGATTGTAATCGTCCTGCCGCCGGCCGGATGGACAGTCCAATGGCGCCCGGGGGCAGAGTTGGTGACACAGCTGTGCCAAGTAGACAAGAAAAAAGCCTCGCGGGGGCTTGCCCAAGATGACCTCCGGGAACTTCGTCCATCTTCCATAAACGACCATGATTTTATTCAACTTATCAAGTTTTTCAAGGGACCGGGAAAAAATGTTCACTAGATAAAACGGCACACAGGGACCGGGAAAAAATGATCACTTTATCGAGAGATTCAAATTTACGAGTTTCAAATTATCAAAATATATCTATTATTTTTTCAAATAAGTTTATAGAAAATTGTTTTAACAAATGTTCGTTAGACAAACCTTTACTCGGGTAAAACCCGGGCAAAGCCGGGTACATCCGCTAGTATCTATATATATATAAATGAATGTATGTGAGTGTGTGTCTGTCCGTTATGCTTGACGGAACCACTCATTGGAACGCCATGAAACTTTGGGAAGTTATTTAGTACTAGACGAATGGCCCGGGCAACGCCCGGGTTTTACCCGAGTGCGGATATATTTTAAAAACGTTTTAATCTTCATCTAGATCTTCATCTTGTCTACACCTTGTATACATCTTGCTTCCTAGGGTTGCCTAGAGTGGCCGCTATAGACAGGGTGGTCTGTATGGACAGGTGGATGTATCACACAGCTGATAACAGGGCTACCTAGAGTGGCCGCTATAGACAGGGTGGTCTGTATAGACAGGTGTATGTATCACACTGCTGATAACGGGGTTGCCTAAAGTGACCGCTATAGACAGGGTGGCCGCTATAGACAGGTGTATGTATCACACAGCTGATAACAGGGTTGTCTAGAGGGGGGCAGGGAGGACACGTGTTCGCCGGCAGCCAATGGGCGCGCATTCTATCCGTGAGCTTCAGACAGATAAAGGCAAATATATAAGTAGATAGTACTGGGAAGGTTTTTGAAAAATAATTTCTTGAATATCTTGAATATCCTTAGAGTTATTTGCAGATTTGTAGATTTAACTTGAAAGCAGCGCCCCCATTGCGACGATGATAACGAGTTTTTTATCTATAAGTTTTATTATCACTAAGTTTATTATCTTAAAGATTATTTATCAAAAGTAAGATTTTCTACCTATTAATTGCGCACAAGTCAAAGTTAGTTTTATCATTTATCTACAACATATATATTGGGAGAATAGATAAAATTATGATTTTTTAATGAAGAAAATTAGGAAAGACAAAATTCAGAATGACACAGTAATTTATTTGAGACAAGAATAATGATACAATTCCAAGGCTAGATACTATTTCTTTAACTTCCAATTACCGAGGGAACCAATTAATATTGATTTTATTCAACTTATCGAGTATTTTTCAAGGGACCGGAAAAAAATTTCACTAGATAAAATGATGATTTTGTAATGTAGAAAATTAGGAAAGACAAAATTCAGGATGACACGGCAATTTATTTGAGACAAGAATAATGATGCAATTTTAAGGCAAGATACTATTCTTTTAACTTCCAATTACCGAGGGAACCAATTAATATTGATTTTATTCAACTTATCGAGTATTTTTCAAGGGACCGGGAAAAAATGTTCACTTTATCGAGAGATTTAAATTTACGAGTTTCAAATTATTAAAATATATCTATTATTTTTTAAATAAAATTATAGAGACTTGTTTTAACAATTGTTCGTTAGACAAACCTTTACTCGGGTAAAACCCGGGCGAAGCCGGGTACATCCGCTAGTATGTTATAAAAACAAATGAGATTTGATTTTCTGCTTGATTTTTGATCATGTTGAAGATCATGGTAATGTAATGCAGTCGTGGTTAAATCTTGAAAGTATGATAATAAAAATAATTTTGATCCGTAATTTAATTGAACTAAAGGAATATATAAAAGAACATAATTTGATAAAAGTAATGCCTGGCTCAAGGCGAGTAGAATAAGGAAAACAAAATATTATTTACATAATGTACAAAGGTTTTTAGCCGGCCATTGGGATAGAGAGAGAGAAAATATCTTTATTTTACGGGTTGCTAACCAAAATTAATGAAAAGGGCCATTGGGATAGAGAAAATATGGTTTTACGGGCTACTAACCAAAAGTTATGATTTTTGAGCCCAAGCGCGATATCAGGTAGCAAGGGACCCTAGGATCTGGCGGCAGGAAATGTCTCGCAGGGGTGATGGAAACGTTGGGAAAGCAGGGGGACAGCGCCAGGGTGCAGTGAGGCAGGAGCATTGAATTGGCCAGGAATCCAGTAGAAGTGGCAGATGGAATTGGAGGCAGAAGGTCCTTGAAGCCTAGAACTTGAGGGCCCTAGACTTCAGGATGGGGCAGCTTGAGGCTCTCGCCTCGTGCTTGTCAGGAAGGCCCTTGGATCAGCAGTTGGCACATTTGGAGGTGCGCTGGTCAGCAATGGATGGGCAGGCGCGGCCTTCATGGCCGTCTTGACCGCAGTGGAAGCACTTAGGAGCTCTGGAGCATTGGGCAGAGTTGTGGCCGAAGCCACAACAGCGGAAGCAGACGCGGGCGCGGATGGACTCATCGAAGTTGAGGATTACTCCATCAACCACGATTCTCCAGCGAACGCCCAGGGCTCTAAAGGTCTTGAGGTCCACCTCGATGAAGGCGGTGCAGGTCCCGCTTCTGGGTGCAGAACGGTGCGCCACGCGCACCACCTTGTCCCCAGGAAGTTTTCTAACAGCAGCGGTTTCCAGGAAGGTCTCCTCAATTGTGGAGTTGGATGTCTCCTCATCCACTTTGAAGAGGCAGATCCGTGGCAGGATCTCCTTCTGCTGGCGGACCTTCATTCCATTCAACTTGCTGGCCAGGGAGGTTGTCACCTCAGGGATGGTGTCAAGATCACTGGAGTGGAGGACCAGCTTCCCCTTGGTGTGCAGGGAGGCCCAAACGCCTTGGGGGAGAGTGTGGGCAGCGCGGACAGCTTTTAGCATCTCCCTTGGGTCAGCCTGTGGGTCATCAGAGATGACCACTGTGTGAGCCGCCGATTTTTCTCCATGGAGGATCACTTGGGCGGCCGCAGGCTTGGATACGCGGGAAGGCGCAGGTTTTGAAGGACCATTCAGGTTTGTCCTCTTTGCAGGCGGGTTGGGAGCCTCAGACTGATTCCTTTTGGTTGGAGCAGGAGCAGGCAAGGTGAAGGCAAGCTTCTTGGCAGGGAGAGCAGCAGGAGCAGGAGTGGCGGGCTTGATTGGGTCAGTCTGGGAGCTGGTTTCCTTGCAAGAAGGAAAAGGGCAGGTTTGAGTGCCGCGGCAAGCAGTCTTGGGCTTGTTGGTCTCCTCAATTTCGTCCAACACTGCGAAGGACTCGAGGGTGTCAGTGAGGTTCTCTACTTCGGTAGCGAGGGCCTTGATCATTTCAGTCCGCGAGGCGATGTAGCGGATCAGGTCCTCATGCAGGGATTTCAGGGCAGGATGGCCAATGGAGCTCAGGATGCTGCAATTGCGTGAGATCACCATCTCATCTTCCCTCTCCAGGTCGGCGACGTTCACGATGGGCTTGTAGGCCTTCTTTTTCTTCTTGGCAGGATTCATGTATGCCGAGCATGCCATTGGCCAACGAACCAACCAACGCCATTGGGATAAAACAACAACGAGTTTTTATAGGGGAAGAGTGACCTCTGGCGGTCGATTTAGCAGAGTATTTGAATCTATGAAATTATAATTTAAAATAAAATAATATATTCATATAACACTTCCCCCCTGTGAAGAAAATAATATGGGTACATTCAGAGAAAAGTGATAAAAATATAGCTTTAAAAATATATAAAATGATTAGAAAGAAAGGTGAGAGGTGATATTCACTTATCATATTGGTTTGTTGATGGTAACCAATAGACAGGAAAGTACAAAATTATGCATAATGTGAATAATAATAACAAAAATGTGGTAAAGAGTGAAATTGTAAGGAGAGAAAAAAAAAGTGTTCCATAATCGTATTGGCTTATTGTGAACCAATAGATTTATTTCCAATCAAGGAAAAAATGATACACATTTATAATATTAAAAAGGAGGAAGTAAAAATAAAATGCATGATTATAACAAAAGTGAGAAATAAAAGGGTGGTTTTCCAAATCGTATTGGCTTATTGTGAACCAATAGATTGGAAAAAGCCAAGGAAAATGGTACCCATATATTATTAATGAGGAAGAAAAATATAATTGGTATTAAATATATATATATATATATAGTGTAAAACCTATATAATAAAAATATAATAGTGATTCTATATTTAAAATTTAAAGAGTAATCTGATGAGAATGATAATTTATATCAAGAAGATTTGATTAGATTAGCAAGCTAAATCTAAATTAATTATAAAAATAAATAGTTGTTTAGTTTTATAGTTTAGTTTTGTATTAAAATTATCTTTATTACTTTGATTATTTAAATTCAAATTATAAAATTTGTAAATTGTTATTATTTGAAAGAGAGAGAAAAAAAAATATTTATTTCTTACGCATCATCCATATATATTTATAATTAATAACAATAAAATTTAACAACGTAATGTCTTTTGCAATCGGCTGTTACCCGTCATTTAGACATACTCTAATTTATATATAGAATAATAGAAGTGAGAATATATTTAATAGTATAAATTTTAGTAGTTATATATAGAGAAAAGAGAGAAAGACAGAACCATGAACTTTTTTCAAACTAATAATAAGAAAAAAAAAATGTAAAGAAGGTAGATAAGATTGTTAGTATATATATATATTTTTTTTATAATTTTATATTTTATAATGTTTTTAAATATTTTTTTAATTTTTTATTTCATAATATGAATAAATCTAGTTGTATTTAGTAATATATCTATAATATGAATTAACTTTTGTTATAAATTTGGTTATTATGTTTTGAAACCCTAATGGTAGACCAGACATATACAAAAAAAAATAAAATGAATTAATTAGTGAAAAGAGAGAAATCTGCTGGACCGGGGATTTTCAAATAGAAATCCAGCGACATTTCACCCCTGCTCTATGATGCCATAGATTTTTCTTCGACCGGATTTTATGTGTTAATATTAAGTTGTTTTAGTGAAACATTTATATGCAGAGATTTAACAAATACAAGTGTTAAGAAATTTTAACTGTCACCTACCTCATCTGTGACGCCTTCTTCTGTAAACAGCTATTTCTGATTAAAATCTGTTGCGGGGGGACACATGTTCGTCCCTTCAAAATTAGACTGCTTTCTCAGAAATTTCAGATCAATAAGACAACTGAAGAAGAAAGAAATTAGATAAGGGAAGAAAGTTAATCTTTATAATCTTTACAGTTAGTTATATTAATATAACTGATTTAATTATTATTTATCTTTTATTTTCCTTTAAAAAGGTAAATTATTAGATGATTAATAAAGCTATTAATTTTGAAAATTCATTTTTATTTAATTTCCATTTTCCTCCCCAGAATTTGGAGATTAAATAAAATGAATTCTATATAATATTACTTTAAAAGATTTGTGAAAAATTTTTTAAATTAGTTATATAATTTAAGTTTAATTAACTGTTAAAGATTATAAATTTGTATTAGTTATTATTGAGAGAGAAATTATAAAAAGTTGATTTAATAAATGGATATTTCCATTTATTTTTTAAAGTATTTTATAATTGATATACTGTTGAAATATTTTAATTGTTTAATACTAAATTTGTTTTTAATAAATTCCATGTTTAAATTTTTAACATCTTCTAAGAATTTTTTTAATATATTATTCATTCTATAAAATCTTAGAAACTGACCAAAATATATACCTTTGCAGCAATTTAATTTTATTTTATTTATCAATTGCAGAGTACACGCTATATCCACAATTCGGATATTTGCGCGTGAAATATAAACATTTAAATGAAAGACACAAAAGAAAAGTAGTTAAGAAGATATATACATATTTACATATCAGTATGCAAATTGATTGCATTAGTAATCACTTAACTAGCTAAATACATTCTGCAAAATTTGTTGAATCTTTGGTATATGTCCTTAGTGGAGACCAGATGTTGCAAATTTGTGGGAAGTTGATTTAGTTCCCTAAGATCAGCGGTCAGCGGGCAGTCAGTTAATAAGTGTCTGGGGTTCTGTTCTTCGCCTCCACACGAGCATCCAGGTGATTCAGCTTTGCCAATTTTAAACAGGTATGAATTGAAGTCGCCATGTCCAGTGAGGAATTGCACATTATAGAAGTTAGGTTTAATAAAATTAGGAATTTTTGGGCCACTGAAGAAACTTTTGAAATTTTCATTAGTCGTTTCGTAATATTCCTGCTGTTTCTGGTTTATAAAGTTAGAAATTATGATTATTTTTGCTGGGACAAATCGGTTGTAATCTATATTTATTTTCAATATATTTGATTCAATGAAGTGAGTGAGCTTTGGAGTTCTAGCAATGATATGCGTACAATTTGACGATGTTGTATTGTATGCTTGTATACCATGTTTGAGAATTTTATACTGTAGCGAGTTTAATTTGTCTTTGGCTTTTTTTGGGATGAATTGGTACCATATCGTAGATCCGTATATTATTGTATTTCTAAATAGTGTTTTGTACAGTACAATTCTCCTTTTGCTGTCAAGACCCCAGGCCTTCTTTGTTAATCCTAATAGATATCCACTTGCTCTGGTTGTTTTCGTGATAGTATCAATGTGCGGCATAAAATCAAGTTTATTCTTATTTCTGTGGTTTTTGACGGTTATTCCCAAAATTTTTACCCTATCTACCGGAATAATGGTATTGTTATTCAAAGTTATTGTAAATTTTTTATTATTGAACAAAGGCAAAACCTTCGTTTTCTCCTTGGATATTCTTAATTTGCTGCTTTCACACCAATTTGTTATTTTTCTCATTATGCTTCCTATTGTATTTTCAAGTTCTATTAGGTTTTTATTCCAACATATCACCGTAATATCATCTGCGTATCCGATGATTTCACTATTCGGCTCAGTATACTTGCATAGTAAATCGTTCATGATTATATTCCATATTGTAGGGGAAATAGGTCCTCCCTGCGGGCATCCTTTGCTTAGTGTTTTTTGAACTTCAATTGATGTGTATCTGTATCTTATTTTCCTATTTTCAAAATATGACTTGAAAAGTTTAACAATAGATGCATTTACATTATCTTCATCGATTCTTTTTAGCACCATTGGCCACCATGCATTATCAAATGCTCCACTGATGTCGATTGTTATAATGGCCGTAAATTCCTTAGCTTTGTGGTCTAAAGCAGTTTTGACAATGTCAGTTAGCGCTGTTATTGTTGATCGTGATTTTGTAAATCCGTGTTGACGATTACTGAACATCTTATTTTCTTCATAGTGTTTGATTATTTTATTGTTAATAATTTTTTCAAAGATTTTAGAAATGTTTGAGTTCAAACATAAGGGTCTGTAGCTCTTATACTCGCCGTAGTCAGCTTTACCTGGCTTTGGGATAACCAACACTTCTGCTTTCTTCCACTCATTAATTGAGTTGATTTAATAAATGGATATTTCCATTTATTTTTTTAAAGTATTTTATAATTGATATACTGTTGAAATATTTTAATTGTTTAATACTAAATTTGTTTTTAATAAATTCCATGTTTAAATATTTAACATCTTCTAAGAATTTTTTTAATATATTATTCATTCTATAAAATCTTAGAAACTGACCAAAATATATACCTTTGCAGCAATTTAATGATATATTAGAAATTATATTGCAGTATTTTATAATATTGAAATTATAATTACTTTTTTATTATAAATTTTAATAGCATTATTTGTAAGGTTTATATTTAGGTCTAAAAAGTTAACTTTTTTGTTTCTATTAATTTTTCATTGTTCTTAAGTTTCAAGTATTTAGGATATATTTCAGGTATTATGTTTTTAAACTGTGGGTTAATAAAATATAATAATGTCATCTACAAAACGGAACATTTGCCAATTAACATTATTTTGTAGAAAGTATTCTCTTTCGTACCAGAATAGTATTAGGTTGGCTAATAAAGGACTTGATGAAGTTCCCATGGGAACGCCTTCTGAATGAATATAGACAGGGTGATCCAAAAGTCCCGCACAACTTTAAAAATCGATAACTCCGCGAATATTTGCGCTAGAGCAATGCGGTAAACACCATTGTGTTCAGGATGCAATGGGATTTTTTATGGCAAATAATGAAAAATTCGAAATTGATTTTAGTTACAACTTTATTCGCTAGATGGCGCTATACCAAAATCAGAGATTCAGCTGCCAAATTGTTTGATAAATTGAAAAATATAACTGAACGACACGTATTTTTTCTTTTTGAATACCAGGAAAGAACCCTAATAATATCAAAGGATAAATTAATATACACCATTTCGCCAAAAGTTAGAAGAAATGGTTAACGATTTTTAAATACAAACTGAGATATGTAAAATAGGTATAAGCAAATTAAAACATGTAGCAAAAAAAAAAAACCCTGATATTTTGAATGCGGTTTGCTGGAATCCTCTCAGCTATTTAAATTTCGAAAATAATAATTTTCTAATTTTTCAAATTCAACTCTCTCTCAGTATTGATTAAATTTATTTTAATTCATTTGAAAAATATTAATCTATCTCTAATGATTTATTTTACTCTGGTATACCGTTGTTGTTTTTGTCGTGTCCAATAAAGAGCCTCAGATGTCTCCATGCATCTCTATCACAGCAGCAGCAGCAGCTGCATTGTCCACTATCTTGGGTGTGTAAAGCAGCTGCTCTGGGTCTATGACAATTTTCTGCAAGGCTGCGGGCATGAAAATATGTTGGTAGGTGTTAGGTCCACACCAGGAGAGTTGTTGCATGTTCTATAGTTTCTTGTGCCATCTGGATGTATTGTCATCCTTTATAATATTTTGTTCTAAATCTTGTTATAGTTTTGTCATTTTTCTCTCTGAAATTATTTCACATTTTGATCTTTTCTTATTTTTTGTTTAATTATCTTGTATTTTGCAAAAGCATTAGCGTCAAATAATGACATTTGTTCTTTCCTTTGGCTCAACCTTCTGTCTTCCTTTGCCGATTCAACTACCATTTCATTACCCCAGATCCAAACACTGGCAGGAATCCATTGTAGAATGCAGTTATTCTCCAATGATATCAGTAGAGTAAGTAACGAATGTATTTTCTGTGTGATTATAGTATTGCCCTTCTGAATTGCTTCTAGATCGGATATGAAGTCGTTGTACGGTATATTATAATTCTTTCTGCTTGATGCAGGGAAGGTTGGTTAAGGCATACATCAAGGGCTTTCCAGATAGCTCTCAGTTCACAAGTGAAGTTTGACGAAATCTTTCTTGCTCCTTCTTTGATTTTGATGTATGTTCCATCTTGCAGTATTATGTTAATTCCAGCCCCTCCATTACTTATGGTGAGGTCTGATGATCCATCTCTATATGCTGTTAAATAATTTATCTGATCGCATTAACCAATTGTGTCAAGTCCTATCTTTTTAAGTATGTTTTTGTTCTCTTTTTTTTATTGCAGGGTTCATTCAGGTTAAGATTGATGATTACATTTGATGGCATTGGGGTAGGAAATATTGGTTATTCTCGCATTTGATTTTCATTATGTTTCATATTTATGCTCTTTCTAATATTGTTGTCGTACTGAAGTGTTGAAGATCTTTTGAGCCTTTCTTTTTGTGTCCAATTTAAATAGGTTCTATGGGATATGTGTTTGGTTTCTTTAGTTTTTAAGCTATTGGTGAATTTTATTGTTTTTAATTGTCTTCTGCTTTCAAGTAGGTCTAGACCACATTCTCTCTGAGTTTTCTAATTGTTGGTATTTGAAACAGAACCAGTGATTAATTTGGTCGCTTTTGCTTGAACACTGTCTAGTCTTCTTTTTAGTGATGAACTTGAAGGAGCCCAAACAGGTGTTGCATATTCCATTATTGGCCTTATTAAGGTGATATATTTTGTTCTGAGAATTTTGGGTTTTGCTCCTCAATTTGTTCCACATAGCCTTCTCAGAATGTTTTGGTTTCTGGTAGCTCTATTTGAGGTGCTAATTATGTCTTCTGTAAATCGCAATTCCTCATCAAGTATCACACCTAGTTAATTTGGAGATCTAAGTTTATCAATTATATGGTTGTTTATGCTTATTTTGGAGTTAAATTCATGCCTTTTTTCCTGTCAGTGAAGGAGACCTATAGGTCTTTGTTTATTGGGTTTATTGTCATTCATTGCCGACTTCTCCAGTCCTCTCATTGTTGTGTTCAGTATTTTTCTGATATTTCAATACTGCTACTTGTGTGCCATATGGCTATATAATCTGCATAACAGGCAATTTTATGTCTTCAGTGAGGATGGATGTTGTTAAGGTTTTATAGTAATTAGATGTACAACAACTCAAACTTGAACATGACTCTTTTTTAGCTCTTATTCTTTTCGTTTGGCCAACAAAAAATGTCCAAATTATATTCACATATACTCCTACATAATGAGACTTTAAAGAATGCAAATAATCTTCATCTATTTACATACACTACACATCTCCTCCCTTAATAATACTCCAGTCGGTCTGGGGGTTTCCTGGCTCTCTGAGCTCTAGGACTGCGGACGGGCACTTGCACAGCGGCAGGCTCCGGTTTGTGAGTGCAAGAGGGCACGTGCACAGCAACAGGGCCTGGTCTAGGAGTGCAAGAGGGTACGTGCACAGAAGCAGTCTCCTCCTTGTTTCCTGATGTAACCTCTGGAACCTCATCTTTACTTTATTTCTGACTTCCACCAACAGGCTTCTCTCCTGATGTTCGAGGAAGTATCAAATTTCTTGTCTCCACTTGTTTCTTTCTCACAGGTCGCAATTTGTTGATATTCCTCTTATTCACGAAGCCCTCGCAACTTATAAGGTAGTGACGGTAGCTCAATATTTTCAAAATGGTACCTTTTTACCGTTTAGGTCCAGTTGCATAGTTGCGGAAATAAACCTCTCAACCTGCAGTAAACTGCTCCTGCCTTCTTACAGCCTCATGAAATACCTCTCGCGGATTTCCCATCTTGGTATTAAATTCGAGAATCTTGATCTTAAACTTCTCTTCATTAGCAGTTCCGCGGGGGAATTCCTTTATTACAGTTTGGGAGAATGCTCTTTGTAGAGTTGTCTCTAAATCATCCTTCCCATTATTCTATCTCAAAAGGTTTTTAAACTCACTTAGATATCTCTCAGCCGAACCATTTGTCCTAGGATTATACGGACTTGTCTTAGTGTGCCGTTTACCATTCATTTTGGTAAATTGTTCGAATTCACCGGAGACAAACTGTCTTCCGTTATCTGTAACCAAAAATTAGGGCAATCCAAAACTGGCAAAAATTTATTTAAGATGATTTATAATCGTATTGCTGGTAATATCTTTGATGATAAATATTTCTATCCACTTTGAGTATGCGTGGACGAGAACCAAAAACATTCTTCCCATGAACGGACCCGCTAGATCAAGATGAAGTCGATGCCACGGTTTTTCGGGCCAAGTCCATTCAGAGATGGTAGCCGGGGGCATGCTTGCCGATTCTTGGCATACTCTACATTCTCTAGTTAACTCCTCGATGTTACTCTCTATGCCTGGTCACCAGAAAATACCGTCTGGCAATCATCTTCATTTTAACAATCCCCATGTGTATTTCATGCAAGTCATTTAAAATTAACGTTCTTAATTTTTGGGGAATTACCACTCTTTCACGCCATTGAAGACAACCAAACTCCAAACTTAATTCCTCATTGGGTTTTTCCTCAGTACCCTTGTGAATTTCCACACAGTTGCCTTCTCTAACATTCCTTAATACTATAGACAGTATTTTATCTTGGGGCGTCTAATATGCCACCTCCATAAAAAAGAACGGTACCTCATTCAACTTCCTGAGAAGAAGTACCTGGTCTTCATCAAGAGACTCCCTGACACTCGATTCTAAAGGAAGACGTGACAATGCGTCAACATAATTATATAATTAAATGCAGCTAATTTTAAGGACCATCTTTTAATTCTGGATGATGCACATATGGGAATTGGTTTATGAGGTGAAAATATATGAATTAAGGGTCGGTTGTCTGTGACCAATACAAATTTTCGTCCCAGTAAGTATTTTCTGAATTTCTCAACGCCAAAATTTATGCTCAACGCTTTCTTTTCTAGTTGAGAGAAACGATTTTCCGCTTCAGTTAATGTTCTAGAAGCAAAAGCTATAGGGAATTCTTCCTTTCTATCATTTCTATGACTCAGAATTACGCCTAGTCCATAGTCCATTAATAATGATTTACATTTTAAAAATAGCATTCGATATTCTTTCGTCCAATTCCATCTACAATTTTTATTCAAAAGTTGATAGAATAGCGCTAAAATGTTTGCTATATTCTTTATGAATCTATAATAATAAATAAAGAGTCCTATGAAAGATCTCAATTGCGAAACATTCTTTAGGTTCAGGCGCCTCTATCACTGCTTTAATTTATCCATTTTAAACCCTAAATATTCAACCGATTTCTTTTTAAATTTACATTTATATCTGTTTAACTTTAAACCTTTTTCTAGCAATCATCTAAACACTAGATCCAACTTTTGTTCATGATCTTCAAAGTCGTTTCCTGCAACCAAAATATGATCGTTATTTGGTGCTACCGCGACGACATATGGTAATCTTTTATAAAAAACAACCTCTTTGTTGTGTTTATATCAACAACAGCTTTGGCTTCATCCGCTAAAATTACTTGTAAGTAAGCCTGTGATAGGTCTAGAGTCGAAAGTACGGTGCTTGTAGATAATTTTGAAAAGATCTCATCGATCGATGGAATGGGTAAACTATCTAATTCTATTGCTTTATTAGCTGTACATCTAAAATCACCACATATACTTACACTACCATCCTTTTTTAATACTGGTACTATTGGAGCGGTCCAATTTGCATGAACTATAGGTTATAAAATGCAAGAATTCACTAAACGATCAATTTCATTCTCTACTTTGTTTTTTAGAGAGAAAGGTAAACTTCTCGCCTTACAAAACACAGGAGTCACATCCTTTTTTAAATTAAAATTTATTTTAACATCTTTTAGACAGCGCAAATCTTTGTTAAACAAATCTGCATATCTATCAATCAAACTATTTCTATTAGATTCATTATTTAATTTTTAATGCTAAACAATCTAGAATAATCAAGTTTTAACTGTTTAAGCCATTCTCTTTCTAACAAAATCACCTGGATTTTTCATTTACAACTATTAATCGTAAACATTGGTTGGCTTCTTTTACAAAAACATTTCTTTGACCTATAATCTCTATTGATTTACCACAAAAGGGTTTTAATCTTAAATTTGTTGGAAATAGTTTTTTACCTTGCCAATAAATCTTATAAATATCTTTAGGTATTAACGTAACTGGACTTCCTGTATCTATTGTAAAGCACAAAGAATAATCATCTACTGTTAAATTTATTGTGGCATCAGTTTCGCCCTGTACAGAATATATAGAGTCCTCTTGTACAAATTTACATCCCCACATTCTTTTACTAGCTTTGCAGACCCTACTTAAATGACCCAGCTTTTTACATTTAAAAACAAGTCTTTGTTCTCTGAGGGCAAACAGAGGCCACGAGTGAATGTCTTTCACCACATCTATAACACATTATTTCTCCCCTTTGCCTGAAAGGCCTAAACTGCACCAAACTATTATTGTGCTCACCCTTTTTATCTTTTCCATTCACAGTGGATATCTTGGCCATTAAATTATCGTGTAATTCTCTTGTATTTATCTCCGCCAGTTCGAATGAGATCGCCACTGCAAAACTTTATCAAGGGTGACATCGTCGTTTTCTTGTAGTAGCTTATTTTGCAGGCTTTCCAACTTGATTCCAGCCACAAAACGGTCTCGCATCATGGTTCCCAGCATATCGCCTAAATTACAATTTATTGCTAAATCATATCCAGGAATACGGCCGTTGTCTTCTTTGGCGGTTTTTTCCTAGAAATCTATTATTGATTGACAGAAGTAGAACAGTTTATCAGTTGTACAGTGTCTGGATCTTTAGGCAGTTTGGTAGAATTATTGTTAGTGAGCCAGACTATGAGCTTAGAGTGGATAATTCATTCTATTAGTTTACAAAGTATGCTGGTAAGAGCAATTGGCCGATAGTTCTTGCATTCTTCCTGGATTGAATTCAAACGATAAAAACATGACGAAGGAAGACGAGTTTATTTTATTGATGCATTAGAGCAAGCTTTCGGGCAAAAGCCCTTCAACAGGCAAGATAAAAACGACACTATGAACCGGTTCATAGTGTCGTTTTTATCTTGCCTGTTGAAGGGCTTTTGCCCGAAAGCTTGCTCTAATGCATCAATAAAATAAACTCGTCTTCCTTCGCCATGTTTTTATCGTCTAAGTTCTTGCCTTCCTTGGCATATTTGTTTGGTTTCAGTATTGGCACTATAATTGATATCTTCAAATTCTTTGGTAGTTTACCAGTTTGCCATTAAATCTTCAGTATTGGTATGAGTTGATTTTTAGCTTTGTCTCCAGGTGACATCTTGGAGTAAACTTTTCTATTGATGAGTTTAGCTGATTCAGTGTGAAGTGTGTGTGTGTGTCTCTCTTCTCTCTCTCTCTCTCTCTCTCTCTCTCTCTCTCTCTCTCTCTCTCTCTCTCTCTCTTCTCTCTCTTCTCGAGTAAATTTCTTGTTGATGGTAATTTCTTGCTTGTTTAACTAACCTGTTTACATTGTTTTTTAGAGTCCTGCCTTCATTCGTATAGCTGAGTCTGGAAGTGCTTGAAAGATATTCAGCAATTATTTCAGCCATCTGTTTGTTCGTTCTCGCTATTCATATCGGTTAGAGTATTGGAGTGTTGGTTTTGATTGTTTTATAACACTAATTATATTCCAGTGGTGGCTTTCCTTTTTTGGATCAATTTTCTTCTCAGAATTCTGCCCATTTTTCTTGTTTGTATATGTAAATTTCTTGTTCTATTTTGTGACTAATTTCAATGAGTTCCTTTATGATTTCTTCTGTTTTATTTGTTTTAAGAAGTTCATTGATATTGTCTCTCTCTGCAATCATTGCCTCGATATAGTGGTCCTTACAGTAAGGTATTCACAGGTCTTTACGTCTACCTCTAGGTATCGATATTTTTGCAGCTTTGGATATGTTCGAAGAGAATTTTTTCAATTTTTTGTCAATCGTTCTGTGATTTAATTGTTCGTTGCATAGTTCTTCAAGCTTTTCTGTGATTTTTTTCAGTGTTCTTTTATTCTGTTGGAAATTCTCAATTTTGAATTTTAGGGTTGTTAAAATTGGTCTGTGGTCACGGATTGCACTTTTTAGAATTTTCCATTGTGTTGTGGGTGCGATGTTGTAATTTATCGCTGTGAAGTTTATTGCGGATTCTGTGCCTGTGTACTTGGATAGATAGGTGTTCTCTCCGTTATTTAACGGTGTAAGGTGGAGGTCGGTTTGCATGTTCTCAAATTGCTCACCTTTGTTATCCTGGTGATACCCAAGTTGGTCTTTCGGCGTTAAAATCACCAAGTATGATTGCGATATCCGAAGACGCTTCACTTAATGTCTCTATCAGGCCTGTGTTGATGCTAGTATTATCGTGGTGATAAACATTTATGATTGGAATTGTTTTATCTGTAAGATAGATTACTATCAGCTTCTGTCGTGCTTTCTCTAGGCTTACTCTGATTATAGGCGATTTCCTTAAATTTGATTTCTAGAGTTTTAATCAAAACGGCAAGTCCTCCTCCGAATTTTTCCAGTCAGTCCTTTAGTAGTGTTGTATAATTTCTGATATTGAATCTCAGATTCTGATTCAATTTTGTCTCCTGAGGACAAGGAATAGGTATATTGTTGTCACAGAGAAGACAGGTCAGCTCTTTATTTTCCTCTGGGTACCATTTATATTGAGTTGTAGTAGATTGAATGGTGTCCTCGTAGTAGATTTCTCATCGTGAGCTCGAGCTCCAGCTCCTGACGCGGCGGTTACCCCGGACGCGGTAGCATTACTGGATATATCAGTTTTGCTCTTCATTTGAAAATGGGTGCCGTTGCAACGTTAGTAATCTTGGAAAAGAACCAGAATTTGGTCAAATATTCCAAGGGTCCAGGGGAGACCGCAAGAAGGTGTGGTCGGACTTCTCCCCTTCTTCCTGGAATGCCGTCACTACAGGATAAAGCACTCTTGGTGAATTTTTTAAATTGTGATTTAGAACCTGCCACTGAAGTTTTACGAGCGTTTCGTTCCTTTAAAGATATTCGACCAATGAGTTGCTACTCTCTAAAGCGATTGATTAAAATTTTGAGGAAACTGGATCTCTGGAAGCAAAACCTCGGAGTGGAAGACCATCGACATGCAAGTCAGAGGCTGTTACGATTTTGCAGAATGCTGAAGCTATTGAAACGTTATCCACGTATGAAGAAGTAAGTGCTAGACAAGTTTCTCGACAAACGGGGATTTCGTATGGAACAGTTTAGGTAGAACACACCTTTAGAATTTTTCTATAAAAATACCCTAACAAAATTCAAGGTTTTCACGAGTTGAAAGTCAGCGATTTTGAGAAGCGTCAAGAATTCGCTGCATGGGTATTCTGGCAAATTGATATTGATGAAAACTGGCTAACAAATGTTATAAGAAAAGATAATGCTCACTTTTATCTGAAGGGAGAAATTAACATTCAAAACTGCCTCATTTTGGCAACAGAAAACCCTAGGATTTTTACAGAAATACCACTTCATTAGCCCAGAGTTACCGTTTTGTGTGGGTGTACTTCTTCTTCTATTATTGAGCCATTTTTCTTTGAAAAAATCAATGGAAGAACTTTTAAAACAGTTTTTGTAACTGGTGAACGTTATGTTCAACCTTTGAGAGAAAAGGTTATTCCCATATTGCAGGACAGACAAGCACTAAGCGAAATAACATTCATGCAAGATGGAGGACCTCCTCATATCTCCCGCGGTGCCAAACAATTGCTGAAGGATACGTTTGGTGAAATTCTCTGATAAGTCGCCACTTTATATCCCAGTGGCCTCCAATATCACCAGACTTGACGCCTTTCAATTTTGGTTATGGGGGTACATTAAGTCGCGTTTTTATCGATGCCGGCCTACCACATTGGCTATGTTGAAGGCTTCTATCAGATGGCACGTTTTATAAATTTCAACTATTTAATTGTGAACATTCAGTCATCTATCATCTGCAGGCGGTGTTTGAGAATGAAGGGCACCACATTGAGCAAGGATTGTGACCTAATACAAGAGAGAAGGCAGTTACCTCATATTAAAATATACAGGTATCAGAGTCATCAATCAATTCTGTCACCGTTTGCTTTTGTGAATGGAATAAATACCTGAATATGGTCATTTCTTATAAGCATTAAAAATTTAAAACTCATTTATTTAAACTATATTAATTTTGAAACAACTAAATGGATTGCAAAAAAATAATTAAATCAAATACCTAAACACTACAATAATACAATTTTTGCCATTACACACTTTTTTCCTGTAGTTTATGTGTTTCTTCTATATTGCTATTTTATGACACTTCTACTATTTATTATTGATGTACTTTCAGTATGGAGGATACTTCACTCGGGGGATTTCTCGGGCGAAGTCGGGTCATTCTTCTAGTGTGTTATATTTTGCAGCTCTTTGTTTTGGGTTATGGGAATAATAAATGCTGCCCTCACATCTTGACTCTTTTTTTTCTGTGAACAGTAATTTTTTTGTTTGTCATTTGCCCACATCTTATATTATGTCGTGCAGGCCAAAGTGTTATAACTTCTCGAATAACACTGGTATACACAATTTTACCCCTTATGTTTATTTTATCGCTTTTCGCTCATTAAAAGAAATAGCATAAGGAATATTCACTTTAGAAGTTTTGCACAAAATTAATACAAAATGAATTTACTACCACGTTTTTCAACGCAAAAGGTCGATTTAAAAAATATTTTTTTAAGGGGATACATTTTCAAAATTATATACAGTATAATAAACAATGATAACATTTGACAAACCTATAGGATATTTGGAATAAAGTACGACAAATATATTTTGTCACTCCCCTCTATATTTCATTTTTGGATCATGACAAATATCCAGTTAAATAATCAAGTGTCGACAATTAGTCAAGAAACTATACATTCCTTATAGTACGAAATCCTATTAGTAGTGCCATCATAATATTTGGTACTATATTAACATTTCAAAAATCGTGTATTGATATCATTAGTTATTTTCAAACATTCAATCTATTTCACAAAACTCCATCTAAAATATAAATATTTTTTGCTACATGTTTTAATTTGCATATACCTATTTTACATATCTCAGATTGTATTTAAAAATCGTCAACCAATTCTTCTAACTTTTGGCGAAATGGTGTTTTATTAATTTATCATTTGATATTATTAGGGTTCTTTCCTGGTATTCAAAAAGGAAAAATACGTGTCGTTCAGTTATATTTTTCAATTTTTCAAACAATTTGGCCGCTGAATCTCTGATTCTGGTAGAGCGCCATCTAGCGAATAAAGTTGTAACTAAAATCAATTTCGAATTTTTACATTATTTGCCATAATAATTCCCATTGCATCCTGAACACAATGGTGTTTACCGCATTGCTCTAGCGCAAATATTCGCGGAGTTATTAATTTTTAAAATTGTGCGGGACTTTTGGATCACCCTTTATTTTATTTTTAAATTCTATATAATTAAAATTTAAAAATGTTTCCAATAGAGTTTTTGCTGTTTTAAGATCTAATTAAATGTTTATATCTGTTATGAATAATTTTAATGTAGAAAGTTTTGTCATTAATGAATTCGTTAAATAAATTGGTTATTTTATTATTTAGATCTTTTAAACTTATTTTAGAATATAGGTCCTCAAAATCAAATGTGTGAACTGTATCAATGTTTGTCCAATTGTTCATTAAATAGTTAATGATTTTTTTATTTGAGTCGATAAATTTATAATTATATTTATTAGTTAATTTATTTATAACAAATTGTAGTGTTGAAGCTAATTGTATATCAATGTTTTTTATAACTGAATTTATTCCTGATGTGATTGTTCAGAATGAAATTGCTTTTTTGTGTAATTTTGGAATTATATAGAACTTTGGTATGTTTGGATTTTTTTTTGGATTTTTGTTGTTAAAAACATAATACCTGAAATATATCCTAAATACTTGAAACTTAAGAACAATGAAAAAATTAATAGAAACAAAAAGTTAACTTTTTAGACCTAAATATAAACCTTACAAATAATGCTATTAAAATTTATAATAAAAAAAGTAATTATAATTTCAATATTATAAAATACTGCAATATAAATTCTAATATATCATTAAATTGCTGCAAAGGTATATATTTTGGTCAGTTTCTAAGATTTTATAGAATAAATAATATATTAAAAAATTTCATAGAAGATGTTACAAATTTAAACATGGAATTTATTAAAAACAAATTTAGTATTAAACAAGTAAAATATTTCAACAGTATATCAATTATAAAAAAATAAAAAAAATAAATGGAAATATCCATTTATTAAATCAACTTTTTATAATTTCTCTCAATAATAATTAATACAAATTTATAATCTTTAACAGTTAATTAAACTTAAATTATATAACTAATTTAAAAAAAAATCACAAGACTTTTAAAGTAATATTATATAGAATTCATTTTATTTAATCTCCAATTTCTGGGGAGGAAAATGGAAATTAAATAAAAATGAATTTTCAAAATTAATAGCTTTATTAATCATCTAATAATTTACCTTTTTAAAGGAAAATTAAAAGATAAATAATAATTAAATCAGTTATATTAATATAACTAACTGTAAAGATTATAAAGATTAACTTTCTTCGCTTATCTATTTTCTTTCTTCTTCAGTTGTCTTATTGATCTGAAATTTCTGAGAAAGCAGTCTAATTTTGAAGGGACGAAAATGTGTCCCCCCCCCCGCAACAGATGTTAACCAGAAATAGCTGTTTACAGAAGAAGGCGTCACAGATGAGGTAGGTGACAGTTAAAATTTCTTAACACTTGTATTTGTAAAATCCTTGCATATAAATGTTTCACTAAAACAACTTAATATTAACACATAAAATCCAGTCGAAGAGAAATCTATGGCATCATAGAGCAGGGGTGAAATGTCGCTGGATTTCTATTTGAAAATCCCCGGTCCAGCAGATTTCTCTTTCCACTAATTAATTCATTTTAATTTTTTTGTATATGTCTGGTCTACCATTAGGGTTTCAAAACATAATAACCAAATTTATAACAAATGTTAATTCATATTATAGATATATTACTAAATACAACTAGATTTATTCATATTATAAAATAAAAAAATTAAAAAATTATAAAAAAAGGATAAAATATAAAATTATAAAATATATATATATATATATATATATATATATATATATATACTAACAATCTTATCTACCTTCTTTACAATTTTTTTTTCTTATTATTAGTTTGAAAAAAGTTCATGGTTCTGTCTTTCTCTCTTTTCTCTATATATAACTACTAAAATTTATACTATTAAATATATTCTCACTTCTATTATTCTATATATAAATTAGAGTATGTCTAAATGACGGGTAACAGCCGATTGCAAAAGACGTTACGTTGTTAAATTTTATTGTTATTAATTATAAATATATATGGATGATGCGTAAGAAGTAAATAATTTTTTTCTCTCTCTATTAAATAATAATAATTTACAAATTTTATAATTTGAATTTAAATAATCAAAGTAATAAAGATAATTTTAATACAAAACTAAACTATAAAACTAAACAACTATTTATTTTTATAATATATATATATATATATATATATATAAATATGTGGCAATATGATAATATGGTGGGGAAAGAGAAATAATCACACCACAAGTTGGAAGATGAACCCAGACAACCAGAGAGAGATGGGGAGAGCGCCGGCCCGGCCACCGCTGAGCGGCCGGCCGTTCGTTCTTGTCGCCCACAATTACTCACTGCCCTAATAGTGCTGAGGTTACAAAATAACGGGCCCCTTGGAATGTCGCTGATATCTCTAGTGACCGGACCCCACATCCTGTCTCAATAGTCCCGAGAACTCCGGGCCTCTGGTCGCCCCTTGGAATGTCGCTAGTGTCTTAAATGACCTTACTTTAGCTGTCCGTCTCTCTCTCTCTGGGTTGAATGTAGGTTTGCTTTATTATTCCAGGAAGAGCATATATTATGACATATATAAAAATGAAAATATGAAGAACATTGAAAACAAAATGAAAAATAATTGGCAAAAGATATATGGCAATGCTAAAACATTTGATGACAAAAGGCATTTATGAAAAAAAAAAAAAAAGTTGAGACAAAGTTTATGTACAAAAGGAAAAATGTGAAAACAAGGAATAAACATGTAAATATTTTCAAAAGGTAATGGAAAGAATAAAGAATTGTCATTTGAAGAAAAAATAATTAAGGTGGATAAAAATAAGAGTTAAAATTTACATATGTTGGATTCGCTAAATTTACATATTGACGGAAACGCTTTTAGATATTAATTACAAATGAAATAAGTAATGGGGGCAAAAATGCAAATTTTGAAAATAAAAACATGAAATGAGATTAAACAAGAAAATATCAAAATATTAAAAGTTAGGGAATTTAAAATAATGGAAATGTGAAGCTATAAGGTATTGTGGTTACTAACGGAAAAATATAGTGGGAATATGTGTGTGTGTGTGTGATAAACAATGTTGAAGATATGTAATTCTTAATAAAGAGATTGAATATGTGAGAAATATATAATGTTCTGTTGTTGTCCTCCTGGCCGACTGTTTTACATATGGTTTTAAAAAATGATAATTGTAAATGGTTTAAAGGTAAAATTTTAGAATGAGAATTATTATATTTAGGTACAAATTATGCAGAACAAAATAAGGTTTAAAAAGATTAAGAAATGTTGTGCAACTTAGAAGGAAAAAAATAGCTATGGCAAAATAATTTGAAAAAAGGGTATATAACTATAATAGGCGATTTTAAAATATTGTAAATCATGGGTGAGGATTAAAAAGTTAAAGAGAGATAAATAAGTAAAAGGTAGATACAAAGTACCTTGAAAAGGATGGTTATGGCTGGAGTGGATTTTCGGGAGATGACTGACGTTGGGCGGAATATGTGATGGCTGAAGTTGGAAGGGAGAAGGCTACTTGAAATTGCTGGATATGGTAGGAAATGGGTTGTTTGATTGTAGTGGCTATGCCTGCTTGGAGATGGGCATGTTTGCCTGTGGTGGCTATTTTTGATCGGGGATGGCCATGTTCACTTGAATTTGGCTATTCATGACTGGGGTTGGCTATTGTTGATTGTAGATGGATATTGTTGATTGTAGATGGATATTGTTGATTGTATTGACTATGATTGATTGAGGTAGGTTATTCTTGGTTGCTTATATGCGACTATATTTCGTTGATAAGGCTATTTTTGATTGAAAAAGATATGTTTGGATGGAGATTGAATTTGGCTATGTCTTGTTAAAGTAGGTTATTTTTGGTTGAAATTAGCTATATTTTTAGTGGAAAATGTCTATATTTGATTGGTGAGGATTATGTTTGATTGAAGAATTTGCATATTAGTAAATGAACTATTTTAGGTGAAGGATTTGCATAGTTGAATTTTAAAAAATAAACAGGTAAATATCCTGTCGGCTATTGTAATAAATAAAAATGAATAGAGATCATGTTGAAGATTATAGTAGGGAAATGCAGTCGTGGTTGAAATCTTTAAAGTATGATAACTAAAAATAGTTTTTATCAGTAATTTAATTGAGTTAAAGGAATATATAAAAAAGACATAATTTGATAAAAGTAATGCCTGGCTTAAGGCGAGTAGAATAAGGAAAACAAAAGATTATTTACATAATGTACAAAGGTTTTGAGCCGGCCATCGGGAAAGAGAGAGAGATAGAGAAAATATCTAACCAAAATAAATGATTTTTGAGCCCCGATGGCCGCGTAAAGCGGAATATACAGGTTGATCCAAAAGTCCCGCACAACTTTAAAAATTAATAAATCCGCGAATATTTGCGCTAGAGCAATGCGGTAAACACCATTGTGTTCAGAATACAATGGTATTTTTATGGCAAATAATGAAAAATTCGAATTTGAATTTAGTTACAATTTCATTCGCTAGATGGCGCTACCGCTGCTGTGGCTACGGCACAACGCCGATAGGTGCACCAAGGCTACAGTCACCTGCTTCCACTGCGCTTCTGGTGACCACCAAGGCCGAAGCTGTCCAACTCTTGCCAACCCGCGCACGGCCAAGTGCGCCAACTGCTCAGCCAAGGGCCTCTCTGCCGACCACGAGGCAAGATCAATGTCTTGCCCAACTGCCAGAGCTCGAGCTGCAAAGTTCTAGTCCTCCCGCCTTCTTCCTGCCTCCTGACCTCCGCGGACCCAATCCGGCGTAACCTGCCTCCTTCCTGGCGGTGTTCCTGTCCTTAGCCTCTCCATCATGGTCATAGTGTTAAAGCGCGCAGTGGAAGCAGGTGACTGTAGACTTGGTGCACCTATCGGCGTTGTGCCGTAGCCACAGCAGCGGTAGCAGACGCGGACGCGGATAGACTCCTCGTAGTTCAGGATCACTTGGTCCACAATGATCCTGCCGCGTCTTCCAATGGCCTTGTAGGAAGCCAAGTCCAGCTCAATAAAGGCCGTGCAGGTTCCCTTTCTGGTCGGAGAAGCTACAGCGTGAACTTGTTATAACCCTATGTTGCTACTTGAATAAAAAATAAAAATGTTTTTGATAAAAGTAATATTTTTAATATTTATTTTTATTTATCATTACTCATTCTCTAATACAACCATCTTTCATATAAATTATATTCAATTCAACTTATAAATATTGTAGTGATGAAATAATAAGCAAGTCGTTTGGTAATCAAAAGCAATTTTAATAAGCGAGAGAAGTTTAACTAACTCTACCAACAAAAAGATAGTTTTTATATCTATAACCCTAATTTACATATTTTGTATTTTTACAATAAACAAATGACAATGGATATATTTACATGAAGTCGGCTTATGCTACACTACTCCCTCTCCCATGAGAAGCTGTTCTACAGCTTTATCTCAGTTCCTCCTCTTCTCCAGACGTAGAGTTATTTACACTCGACGAATCTTCCTGTCTTGATGGGTCATAGTACGGCTTCATCCTGAGGATATGGACGGTGTCGCGCTTCTTTTGTCTTCTACCTTGTTCACAGACTGCTTCGACCTCGTAGGTCACGTCCGATATTTTCTTTGTAACCCTGAAGGGACCGAAGTATCGTCTTAGGAGTTTTTCAGAAAACCCAACACGTCGAATAGGAATGAAGATCCAGACCAGGTCTCCTGGTTCGTATATCTTTCCTGTATGTCGAGCGTCGTAGTTAGTTTTGTTCGTCTCTTGAGCCTTGAAGATGTGATGACGGGCTATTTGTCTTGCCTCTTCGGCTCTGGTTCCCAAATTCTGAATGAATTCCTCTCCCTCGGGCGAGCTACTGTAGGGGAAGATAGTGCCGAGGGTCTTCTCGGCCTCCCTTCCATGAATCAGGAAGAATGGCGTGAAGCCAGTCGATTCTTGTTTGGCCGTATTGTAGGCAAACGTGATAAAGGGCAACATCTCGTCCCAGTTCTTCTGGTCAAGGTCCATATACATTGATAGCATGTCGGCGATTGTTCTGTTTAATCTTTCTGTTAAGCCGTTGGTTTGGGGATGGTACGCCGTTGTTGTCTTCTTTTTGATGCCACATTTATTAGTCAGCTCCTGAAGTAGTTTTGATTGGAAATTTCGACCTCGATCCATTACTATTTCTCGAGGGGCTCCATGTTTAAGTATGACCTCTTCTAAAAGAAATTTCGCGATTTCCTGGGCTTCACCTGATCCTAGACTTTGGGTTACGGCGTATTTAGTGAGGTAGTCAGTACAAACGACTATCCATTTTTTCTTTCCTTGAGATATGGGGAAGCGTCCCAATAAATCTATTCCGACCTTTTGAAAGGGGCCTCCCGGAGGCGGAATGGGCTTCAAATAGCCAGGGGGCAATTGAGGTACACCTTTACGACGCTGGCAGTCCTGACAATGGCCCACGTACCTCTTCACGCTTCTGTACAGTAGAACCTTCTCTTGACTCTGTCGTAGGTTTTAGCGAAAGCCAGATGTCCAGCGGTAGGTGCGTCATGCAGGTCGCTCAGGATTTCCATTCGAAGGTGCCTTGGGACCACCAATAGTAAAGGTTGTCCAGTCGGGTCATAATTTTTTCTATAGAGAATCCCTTTGACAATTTTGAACTTGTTGTCTTGCTTGGTAAGTGAAGGCTGAGATTTATTTCTGATTATTTCCGCAACGTAAGGATCATTTTCCTGTTCTCTACCGATGTCGCTTAAAAGGAATAATGTGGGAATATCATCATTAAAATTCTCCTCGGTATGTTTTAGGGGATTTCTCGATAGGCCGTCAGCGTCTTGGTGCATTCTCCCAGTCTTGTAGACAATAGAGACGTCATACTCCTGTAGCCTCAGCGCTCACCTCGCCAATCTGCCTGCAGGATCTTTCAAGTTGGTCAACCAACATAAGGAATGGTGGTCGGTTACAACTCTAAAGTGACGTCCGAACAAATAAGGCCTAAATTTTCCAATCGCCCATATTATGGCCAGGCATTCTCTCTCTGTTGTTGAATAATTTTGTTCGGCCCTTAAAAGAGTGCGCGAAGCATAAGCGATTGCCTTTTCATCACTTCCTTGTTTTTGTGCAAGCACGGCGCCTATTCCATATCCACTGGCATCCGTATGTAGTTCAGTTGGAGCGTCATCATCAAAATGTCCCAACACTGGTTTTGACGTCAAGGCAATCTTTAATTTCCGAAACGCTTCCTCTTGGGCTGTGTTCCACTCGAACTTTGTCCCCTTAGAGAGTAGTGCGTTAAGGGGGCGTGCGATATCCGCATAGTTCCTAATGAAACGTCTATAATAAGATGATAAGCCGAGGAAGCTTCTTACCTGCTGCAAGTTATTAGGAGCTGGGAATTCGGTGATTGCTTTAATCTTCTCTTCGTCTGGCCGGATCCCATGCTGGTCTACCTGATGCCCAAGGATCTTGATTTTACTGGCACCAAAAGAGCACTTGCTGGGATTTAGCCTTAGTCCGACCTTCTTGAAACAGTTCAAAACCGCCTCTATTCGTGTTAGATGGTCCGAAAAATTATCTGCGAATACAACGACATCGTCCAGATAGCACAAACATATTGTCCACCGTAGGCCCTTCAGGAGACCATCCATCATCCTTTCGAACGTGGCGGGGGCATTGCAAAGCCCGAAAGGCATGACCTTAAATTCAAAAAGGCCATCTGGGGTGATGAAGGCAGTTTTTTCACGATCGGCTTCATCGACGCTTATCTGCCAATATCCTGACTTAAGATCCATCGTGGAGTATATCTTCGCCCCTTTTAAACAATCAAGAGCGTCGTCAACTCGTGGCAAAGGATAAACGTCCTTTTTGGTCACTTTATTTAAACCTCGATAATCCACACAAAAGCGTACCGATCCGTCTCTTTTTCTTACCAAAACGACCGGTGAGGCCCAAGGACTTTCCGAGGGTTGGACGACTCCAATATCCATCATTTTGCCAACTTCTTCCTGAATAATTTTCCTTTCAGAAGGTGAAACCCGATATGGCCTCCTTTTTAATGGTCTGGCGTCGCCTGTAGTTATCTTATGCTTAGTTATTAGTTCAGATGGGCTTTTGGTGATCGGATTGAATAATTCCGAAAATCTTTCAAGAAGTTCCAAAAGTTCGATCTTGTGACTCTGAGGAAGCTCGGGGGATATACATGATGAGATATTTTCCCTTCCCACAGGGCGCTCAGCATTATCGATATTAGTAAGATTTTCTATTGAATCTTCAAACTTACTCATCTTGTAGGTTAACTCAACACCTTCAGACACATAGTTTTCGTTAGCTTTCACGATTGGGCAAACTTCTTGCGGCTGGATTTTAATAAACTGAGCCAGGCAAATTCCAGAAGGGATTGGTATTTGATTTTTGCTAAAATTAGTCACCCAAATATTTGTCTGGCCATGCCATATGGTGACGTAAGAGAAGGGAATAAAAAGCTCTTTTTCCAAAAGAAGTTTCCTCGAACCCTCAATAACACAATTCTTAATTCCTGCCACGTTGGGTGTCCGGGCAACTACCCTCTTGATGGATTTTGGGGGAATAATGTCGTCCGATGCTAAGTAAAGCCGTGCCACGGATGGGTCCTCATTCGGCATTTCTGAAAACGAAATTTCAGATTGAGCACAGTCAATAATGGCACTTGAAGACTCGAGGAAATCCCAGCCCAAGATGACATCGTGGCTGCAACTTGGAAGGACGAGAAACTCGGCAGTCCGCTGAAAGTCATTTATTCCTACTCTCAGGAGACATTTTCCAAGTGGGGAAACAAAACGATTGTTTGCGACTTTTAAAGTTATATTGGTGTTCTTAGTCATCACAACCTTTAGCGACTCTCTGAAGTTAGCAGAGATAACAGAGTATGACGCCCCTGTGTCAATTAGCGCCTCGACATGACGTCCATTGATGTTTATACAAATATAATTTTCATCTAAGTCAGCTCGCGTCTGTGGAGGTTTTAAACGACGTCCGACCTTACCTCCCTTACAGGTCGTGTTTCCTAGTTTCCCTGTACCTTTCTGTGGGGAGAACGGCTGGGGATACGGACTGGCGATCTAGATTGGTATCGTCCTGTTGTCGATCTCCCACGTCCTGGGTAGGGAGAGGAGCTTCTAGGTAAATTACGGCGGGGAGAATTGCTTCGTTCAAAATCATCCAGTTGCGGCGTTATAAAGTCTGACATATAGATAGGTCCAGGTCTTCGACGACTATAATAACTGTCCTGGATTATACTTGGTTATCTTTCTTGGTGGCTACGGCGTCTTTCCCAACAATGTTTCGCGACGTGTCCTGGCCGATTGCAATAGAAGCAGATAGGGATGTTATCCTCCGTTCGGAACTGGTCTGTTTTCCTCCTCTTTGTCGCTTCACCCATTTCTTGTTTGTCACGGCGAAAATTCTGGAAAGCCTTCCTGGAATGGATCACAGGTGCTTTTCCAATCGGCGACAAGGTTTGTTCTGCTCGCTGAAAAACCTTTTCTTCTAAAGATTTTGAAGAAATGGAATTCGCTTGTTCATTTGGAATCAATCGGAGCTCTTCCTTCACAATCTCCCTGATCAGATCCTTCAAAGTTCAACCCGCCTCTTCATCTTTAATTGTGGCAACGGAGGGAATCCTCTCAAACCTCACACTACTGATTCTCTTTTTATAGAGTTTGGCCGTTGGCCAAACACATTGTTTCGTCCCAACCATTATAAAGAGCAACACGGTTGAAATCTTTTAACCACAGGTGGGCAAATTCAGTGGCCTTACCTGAAAAATTAGGAGGGCTTCTTGGGTGTTGAAGACATGCGAAAGTGGTAGCTTGCACACATGGCTTTTCTTCTACTTCACTCATACAGATGTCGAGCGGCGGCAAGCTTTGCAAACGTCGGCTTCTTCTCAAAACGCCGTCCAGATTTAATTATCTTGTCGGAATCGTTCCCGGCTTCTCCACCAAATGTAGTGATGAAATAATAAGAAAGTCGTTTGGTAATCAAAAGCAATTTTAATAAGCGAGAGAAGTTTAACTAACTCTACCAACAAAAAGATAGTTTTTATATCTATAACCCTAATTTACATATTTTGTATTTTTACAATAAACAAATGACAATGGATATATTTACATGAAGTCGGCTTATGCTACAATATGATACATTCCTATTATAGGTTGAATATTAATAGTGAGAGTTATTTTATAAGAAATTGCACTTTATATATATTTAGATATATTTAAAGATAAATGAAAGATACACCATTTTTATACTCCTATAATTATTTTATTCTTTTTCACAATTCTTGCACACGTGTTCATTATATCACAAACATTTTGTTATCCACAAGATGATGATAAAAGATGTTCGATTCGTTTCGAATCAAAACAGAGTAGAGTAATAATATATCACGGATATACTATCTTTAAACAAAACATATCATTCCTCCTTCCTTATATTGTACATAGTTGGAGAAAACCGGCAAGGAGGGCATCGAGGTCGGGTAGTTCTCCTAGGCGGAGGTGTAACGTGGAAACTTGAGGGTCTTGTTCCAGACGGTGAGGTCCTGCTCCAGCGTTGTCCAAGATCCAATCAGAATCTTCAGCATATTTGGAATCTGAGCCTGTCCTCATCTGATTGGCATGCACCTTAAATGTGCCTTTTAGATTATTTACTAGATAGACCTTGTAACCTAGTCGTCATATCACCTGGGCCTTGAACCATTTGCGCCTATTTTGTATTACTCTTGTGAACAGCACTTTATCTCCAAATTGAAAATGTCGCCTTCCACACTCATTCCTCCCAAAGGTAATCAGGATAAATTCAGAGTTCAAGAAATTTACAAATTTTCTAGGCACATAACTTAGGAGACGTTCTACAGGAGGCTTATCTAAAGAGGTAGGGGTATTTCTATAATTAAATAGAACATTTTGTAAAATACAGTTCATATTTGAGTTTGGAGATTCCTCTAACGACTTTTCCAGGGGATTTTTTATTATTCTTACCGAAACATCAGCAATTCCGTTGGACGAGGGATTATATGCTGGCGAGGTTAAGTGGTATACATTATTTTTCCGTAAAATTGAAGGGGGGGGGGGGGCATTGTCAGACACTAAGCAATGCGGTAATCCATACCTGGCGAAACACTCCCGTAGAAGCTTAATATTTTCTTGCGAAGTAGTACCTCCAACTGGGAATACTTCCATCCAATTTGAATTTGCATCTACTACCAATAAATAACAATCATCTCTGAAATAGAAATGGTCAACATAAACTCGCTGCCACGGTTGGTTAGTCCTGGGCCAAGGTGTGTTCTCAGCAGGAGGAGCTGTCTGATGATGCATACAGGGAGAACATTCCTTCACAAACTCTTCAATTTGACTATCCATTTTTGGCCACCAAACCGAAGATCTGGCTAGAGATTTCATGCGATTGATTCCTATATGACCTTGATTAGTAACTTCAACATTTGATCTTGACAGGTTCTTGGAATCACTGCCCTAGAATCAACAGAAATGCATCCCTGCAGTATAGAAAATGTTTCCAATTTTGAAAGGAAAGGTTTCATTGTTTCATCCTTTTTTGCTAACTGAGGGTCTTCTAATAGATATTCCTTGAGCTCATTTAAAACCGGATCTTTATTGGTTTCTTCTTCAATAATGAGGTGGTCCAATGGAGTTACATTTAAAAGTAATATATCATTTGTCACCAAATCAATGATGTCTTCCCTTGAATTTATTTCCTCAAGTGGAAGTCTTGAAAATGCATCCGCACATGACATGGTATCTTGATTTGTATATCTAATATCGAAATCGAAATTTGACCACTCTAAAGCCCACCTATGCAAGCGATTAGCAATTAATGGCGGAAGAAGTATTTTATTTCCAAAAACAGTCGTTAAAGCTTTATGATCACTCTTTAACACAATTTTTTTCCCAAACAAGTATTGTCTCAGTTTGGAAGTTGCAAACACAATAGCAAGTGCTTCTTTTTCAGTCTGAGAGTATTTAGCTTCTGCACTTGACAATGTTCTGGAAACAAAGGTGATTGGCTTCTCTTCCTCTTCCACAATATGACACAAGACCACACTTATGCCATAGGCAGATGCATCGCAGGTTAAAGTTAATGGAGGCTTCATTGAATAGTGAATAAGTGCCTGGGAATTTAATAGGACAAACGATTGTCCTTCTTTAGGAGTTGATAAAAAGGACCAGCCAAAGTTGACATATTAGGTATGTATTTTGAATAGAAGCTCAACATCCCCAGAAAACTCTTCAATGATGTTTTGTCGAAAGGATTTTTACACCTTTCTAATGCTTCCAATTTCTTTGAATCTGGTCTAACACCATCTTCATTTATAATATGACCTAGAAAAAAATGTTTTTTTTTTAAATAAGCATTTTTCTTTATTAAGGGTGAAATTTAGCTCTTTCAATTTATCGAAGATCATTTTTAAAATTCTGTTATGTTCTTGTTCATCTTTCAAACCAACGAAAATATCATCTAAGTATATCACCGTGTTGGGAATATCATGAAAAAGGCTGTCCATACACCTCTGTAAAATGGCTGAAGCTGGACTGATGCCAAAAGGCAATCTATTATATCGGTAAAGTCCTCTCTGGATAGATACCACTAGCAGATTTTTTTATGCTTCATCCATTTCAATTTGATGATACGCGGAGGAGAGATCCAATTTGGTAAAAATCTTGTTTCCTCCTAGATTTCCCAACATAGTTTCTATAGTAGGTAATGGATATTTCTCATCTTCAATGCAATTATTCAAAGTATTTTTAAAATCACCACACAAACGTAGTTCTCCATTTGACTTTATTACCATTACTAAAGGCGTAGACCAATCACTAGCATTAACCTTTTCAATTATTTGACTTTGTTCAAGTCTGTCTAGTTCTTTGTCTATCTTCTCTTTAATGGAAAAGGGTACTGGTCTGAATTTAAAAAAATTTGGTCTTTGCATTTGGCCTCAATGATATTGAACCTTTAATGCCATGAATTAGTAAATCTTTATTTTCAAATACTCTTTTATATGCTTCTAAAAACAGTTCTAAATTTGAAATTACATTCATATTATTACAGATATCAAAAACGCAATTGGGTCAATCAGCTTTTAAAATTCTTATCCAATTTCTACCCAGTAACGGCGTTTGGTTATTAAACTGGCCTGTCACAATTAGGGGTAGTTTTTCCTGATAGTTTTTGTAACTAACATTTACCAAGTATTTTCCAAAAACTGAAATCAAATTTCCCGAAAAACTTTTCAAATGTCCACTGTATTTCTCTAGAGTGACATTTTTGAGATTTGTAAGAAAAAGTTTCTTTAAATTACAGACACGTCTGCACCAGTGTCAACCTCCATTATAGTGTCTGCATCTTCAATTTTAACGTTTACCAATAATTTTGGTGCGTTTTCTAATGTGTTGCACTGAATAGTATTCAATTTATTCAGATTGGGTTTATTCATTCCAGAACTTTGGGCCGATTTTTTATTCCAACATACTGAAGCAATGTGCCCTTTCTTATTGCAAATATAACATTGAGCATTTTAAAATTTGCATAACATTTTTATCGTGGTTAGACTTTCCACAATTTTTGCAAGGATTATTGTATTTACATGGGAATTTAAAATTATTAGATCTGGCTTTCAACTTATCAATATCATGACCAGGATTTTTCATCAAATTTACTTGTGACCTCGCTGCCTCTACAGAATTTGCAATATTTATTGCACTATCAAACGTTAAAAAAGGTTCACTTAGCAGCCTTTTAAGCGTAGCATCATCGTAGCAACCACTTACAAATTGTTCACACAAATTTTCATTTATGTCAGTAAATTTGCACTTGTCTGCCTGAGATGTAAGCCTCAAAACAGATTTTCCCACAAGCTCATTTTCTTTTTGTACAATCTTGTGAAATAAATATCTCTCATAGTGCTTATTTTTATTGGATATAAATGGTTATTTAAAACCTCTACTAAATCTTTATATTTAAGGTCACTTGGCCTACTGGGTACCAATAAATCGCGCAAAGTCTTATAAACATTAACATCAATAGACGTTAATAACACAGATACTTTGTCTGCTTCTAATGTTTTGTTCAATTTAAAACATTCTTCTAATTGTTCCAAATAACAATTTAGATCTTCACCTTCACGAAACCTTGGATAATATGAATTAGTGGTGGCCATACTTACATTAATTCTTCGTCGCCATTTGATACATTCCTATTATAGGTTGAATATTAATAGTGAAAGTTATTTTATAAGAATTCGCACTTTATATATATTTAGATATATTTAAAGATAAATGATAGATACACCATTTGTATACTGCTATAATTATTTTATTCTTTTTTAGAATTATTGCACACGTGCTCATTATATCACAAACATTTTGTTATCCACAAGATGATGATAAAAGATGTTCGATTTGTTTCGAATCAAAACAGAGTAAAGTAATAATATATCACGGATATATTATCTTTAAACAAAACAGATAAATATATATATATATATTATGTAAGATATATACATTTTAATTTTATATAGTGTGTGTATGTTTTTATAAATAGATAAAAAAAATCTGGGCTTAATATTGATGTGTATATTTGAATATCGTTTTCATGCTGAGATTTCTTATTTTTAACTTTTGATTCTAAGTTTTGTAAATTCATTATTAAAAACCAAACAAAAAATTAATTAATTCATAAAATTACATTTAAAAAGATTTTATTTAAATTTACTAAAATTAAAAAATATATACATTTTTTAGCTTCTGTCATAGACCAAGATTTATTTGAGTGAAAATAAAAGCGGAGGGGACGATCATATTGAGAAAAGTGGTCAAGATTTAGTTAAATACATATAAAAATCGCTAATAAGTTGCTCCATACAATAAGTTCGAAATTCATGATGATCACCCCCGCTGTTTTTTTTAATCATACTTTTTTTTTTCCATTTCAGTTCTTTAAAATAAAATATTTTTGAAATGTTTCTTTTATATAGAAAGCTGGAGAGATAGAGAAAGAGAAGAACATTTTAACTAGAAGGTAGTGCTCTAATTTACCCTTTTTTTCATAATTAACATACGATTGATGTTTTCCATTGGTCAGAGAAATGCCGAAATGCAAATAATGCGATCAATAATTTCTTGAAAAATTAAATCAGATATTTTTGTAGGATCATAATGGCTTCTTTGATATATTAGCTATTCCTGGGGAGCTCTTGTTAGTTTAAAAATTAATTAATTGCTTCCACTTCACTAATTCTAGTGGGGTATAGGCGTTTTACTGTCTTGTCCTTAAATAGTAATTGATTTCAACTTCGAGCAAGGACTTTGGCTAGTAAATTTAAATACAAGAGTTCTTAGACAAAATTGTTACAGGTAGTAGTCATCAAAATTTAGCCATCTCATATAAAGAGACAGCGTATTCTATTATTCGATTATTCTGTTTTTGAGAACAGGAAAGGCGCTTGATGGCATTCCAAAAGGCTTGGTCAGCTATATTAAGAATAACTATATATGGGTTCCAGCTGGAGTTACTATGCTCTCAAATGTATGAATTTTTAGCTAGGATCAAAAGAGAGAAATAAGGATAACCCAGGCCCCTGGATGGTAAAAAAACGCCAACTGCCCGGGAACGAAGCATTAGGATAAAAAATAAAAATAGTGAGTATACAGTATATACTCGTAAATAGGTTTTCGAAGGAGAGAAAAGTAAGGTATGTGAAAGGTGAATGGAAGATGAAATATACTAACCAGAGTTTGTTTTGTAGTTTTCAGTGAAGTTTTAAAAAATTATAGAAACATTATTTTATAAATGTTTTAAAAATTATTGTAACTATGTATGTGAACATAAGGTGCATTATCCCGCCATCTGTTATCGGAAATTTGAACTATTTATGATGCATTTGATTATTTTATATTAGGAAACTTTTATATACTGCCCCTACTGCAATTATAAAAATAATGGGACGGTTAACCACTGATAAACCAGGCTTCGTATTAAATTTATAATTGTAGTAGAGGAAGAATATATAAATCATTAAATATTTAAAAATATGAATCAAAGTTCATAGATGTGCAATTATATTTTCAAGAAGGCACGATTGGGGAAACGATTATGAGGCTTTGTTTATTTTTAAACTGAAAAATAATTGCTAGACTAAAATATTCATATTGACACACACACATTCTCAATTAAGATTCACCTTCCTTAATTAATTACAAATTTAACTGTGTGCTGAACAATCTTTAAAATTTTGGCGTGGCTAGGTCTGATATGGTTTAGTAAAAAGTATTTTTATAGAATTTTTTTTATTTAATTTAGATTTTCTCTTAAGAGTTCCCATAAATGTTGGTCGAGGGTGATGAAGGGTACTCAAGCAAACATAGAAGCCGGTTATTATGACGCCTGGGACATCTAGTAGAAGTGGGAATTGTCGTGGTTAAGAGTTGAGGCCTGCTAAAAGTAGCGACAGCTCATTTTGTCTCGAGTTTTTGTGTGGTTACAGGATGTGAGCAACATAATGTGGTGTTTCGGTGCCATTTTAAATTTTTCGCTTGTGTATATCATCCTCCCTTCTCCCAACTCTCATCCTTTAACCAGATTCAGCATTTTAAAATTTCACTTAAAGGCAATCAAAACCATACTATTAACAACAAACTTGATTCAAAAGAAATCAGATGAGGAAATCAAATTGCCTCTTATTGAAAACTGCGCTTCCCTCACAACAACCAAATCGGAGCACACAGAATAGGATAATTCGTCGTGAAGCCTGCGTATAGGGGGCGCGTAACCACATCTTTTGAAATCAATTGTGTATAAATTTCAGATTACAAGCGTAGAACCAGGTTTGTAACCAGGAATGTGTTAACTGTGTTCAAAAAAGAAAAGGTATATACAAGGTATGATCAAAATGTTCGGGGAATTAGTAAACAAATATTTTCTGAAAGAGTTTTCGAAAAATAAAAATTATCATCATAATCACGAGACCTCGTTTACTAAAAATATTTATATTTTTTCGATATCTCAGATAATAAGAGTTTTATAAGCATTTTTTAAAGAAAAAGGAACAAAGGCGCGGGGTTTTATTACAATGGATCTTAAAAGTGAACAAAGGGTATGCATGAGGTTTTGTAAACATTTAGGAAAAACGGCGTCAGAAACGTTTCAAATGTTGAAATTGGCGTTCGGGGAGGCAGCCTTATCATAATCAAAAACGTTTAATTTGTTTGCCCGTTTCAAATCTGGAAGAGAGTCAACCCAAGATAATGCACGGCAGGGAAGACCTCCTTTGGAAAATCATGAAAAACCTACACTAAAAATTAATGCTTTAATAAGGGAAAACACTAGGAAAACGATCAGAGAACTAGTAGAAGAAACAGTTTCATATGGAACGTGTGAAAAAATATTGACCTTGGGTCTTGGACTTGAAAGAAAGTTTTCGAAATTTGTTCCAAAAATTCTGTCCGAAGAGAGAGAGAGAGCCCAAAAGGAGGAAATGGTTAATGCCTGAGAAGATTGGCTATTGAACATCTATTAAGATCCAAACTTCATCACAAAGGTGATTACTGGTGATGAAACCAGGGTTAATGGTATGACTCAGAGACCAAACGACAATCAAGCCAGTGGCTCCCGAAAAATACCCCCAAACCGAAAAAATAAAAATAAAACAAGAATGTCTGAATTATGAAAAACTGCAACTGAAAGTTGCACGATAAGGAGATGCCTTCTCATAATTTATGCACCTTATTCCAGTACAATATCACATCTGTACTATTTTTTCACAAGAATGTGTAAGTCAAAAAAGAAATATCGCTTGGCGTTTTGAGGGTCATTACCTCTGACGAATTTTCTGGGTGCTTCCGGAACTGGGGAAAAAAGAATGAAACCCTGTATAGATTCCCTCGGACAGCATTTTGAGGAATATTAACCATTTTTGACCCAATTCCCCGAATTTTACGATCATATCTTGTGTATATATATATCTATAAAATATAATAATACTGCGGCTAGAGCTAGGTGTGTTATTGATCCATCCACAATTATCAATTTGAAAATTGAATGAAAATCAGAAAATATTTATTTTAAAGTGAACTTAAAGTTGATATTAAAGACTGGTTAAGACAAACAAGAGCCATTATTTTGAAGCTGCGGTTTAAAGATAGGCTCAAAAGTATAGCAATGAGTATTTGAGTCCCTTATTCATTATTTTTAGACTTTTATGCTACAATGATCTCGATTATTGAAATGTTATTAATAGTTTTGATATGAATAAAAATATATATTTGTTTGTTATACCTAATTTTTTATGAAATCTTCTTCACTGAAAATATGTAATAAAGAATTCTGAAAAATAGCAAAAGATCAAAAAATATATATATGTCGTTATTAAATAATTTTAGTTGAAAAATTGCTTCATAAAAAGAATCATAAAATTTTTCTGAGCATATAAAATATTTATTGCGCAAACTTTATATTTTCATAATGAAAATTAATATTACAAAACCATAGAATTCTGAACTGCAATATGATTTCTATATTTTGATAGAAAAAAATAATCTTTTAGAATAATAATTTTCTATTAGCCCAGTTTGGATAATAAATCATGGTTGCGTTCCTATTGGCCTAGAAAGTTGGTTCAAATTTTTCTAAATCTGTTGTCATCAATAAAGTAGCGCTGGTCTACATAGGCTGACTGATCGCCCTTTTTACAAATTGTTGTCTCAACTTCAAACAACACTGAAAGAAAAGTTAGAGAATTAGTTTCTTCACATACATTAGAGAGGGACCTTCGACTCTCCCTTACAATTAGGTGCTTAGAAATCAAAGAACAATCGTGTGGTTCTCTATTAAATATATTTTATAGATAACAAGAATACTTATTTTTCAATATTGAAATATTTTAAAAATATTTTAATAAATATTTAATGAATCATTTTTTATCTTTTAATTAATAGCTAATTATAAAAAATAGCGTATTGGATATGAATTGCATTTTCAATCACTTTTGACATTTGCCTTTTTAATATTGTATAAATTCAACCTAAAGGGATAATGGGAATATTAAAAAAAAACAAATTTTATTTTAATTACATTGTGCGTGATGAATGATTTTAAAATGTGTACAGAAATGATATAAAATATATATTATGGGAGGAATGTATTCATGTGCAAATGTTTGGCCTGAGATCAATTTAGCCACTTCACCAGTTTAAACGCTTTCATAAGTTCACCTTGGGACGTTATGACATCGAAGCCGCTAATGAACTGATGAAAAAATGAACAGGTTAGTTTATTTGTATAAATTGTCAAATCTCGGGTGTGCTGCGTCTTATTCGACGAATTGAAATTGAATTCTCGCGCAAAGAAGCTCATAAAAATACAATTGTGTGATATATTTAATAAAAGTGAAGTGTCATTTTTACACATACATATATATTATATTTTTGAAAATAGAGAAATCCATACCTAATTCATTAGATAATAAAAGGCATATATTGGATTTAATAAAATATTTATTTTTGCCAATATTTCGGCTGGCTAAACGCCAACCTTTATCGAGGCATTACATTTTTGTATACACAAATTCAGCGCCGCATAGTCTCATAATATCACAATTAAAATCAATTAAAATACAGAGTAGGTGGGAGAAATTTGTGCATGAAAATATTATTATAAAAATGCAATCAAAAATGTAAAATATCTTAAAATATTAAAGGAAAAAATGAGTTCTATCTTATATTAAAAAAATTGTAATAGGTACATAAAAATAATTCATTAATAACTCATTAAAAGATAAATGTAAAAATATATGTATATAATAAAACATTTGAAAATAAATTTAAAATGATTTAAATATTGCATGTAATATGTTATATATTTAATAGCCGAATGACCCGGGCAACGCCCGGGGTTTACCCGATTAAATGCTTTCATTCAAATACTATTCGTTACAATTATAAATTAGCGCCGTGGATGTCATTCTTGTATAATATATAAATGAGTTTTAAAAATTGTAAAAAAAAAAAAAAACTGCATCGACCGGGAATCGAACCCGGGCCGCCCGCGTGGCAGGCGAGCATTCTACCACTGAACCACCGATGGTTATGAGAAATGGCCATATATGGGTAATTATTCCATTCACAAAAGCAAACGGTGACAGAATTGATTAAGAAAGGGCAATGCCCAGGTTTTACCCGATTAAATGCTTTTATTCAAAACTATTCGTTACAATTATAAATTGGCGCCGTGGATGTCATTCTTGTGAAACGTCCCGCTCCAAACTTTGTGTCTGAGAAGCGTAATTTTTATAAAGAGATGATCTGGCTTTGTGTCTTCTGCTCGAATGAATGTTTTTCTGTTAGAATTTTGTTCCTGCATACTAAAAATGAACTGGCTTCACTCGTGGTCTCTGCTTTTTGGAATTTTTCCGGATATAATTTTGTATCTGATAATCAAATGTGATACAGCAATATTGTCATCATCATTGTAAAATATATTTTCCAGATTTTTCTTTATGTCCTGTTAAAACACGTTTTACATGTCAATTAGGTCAGCTGATATTACCTCCCATCTTTACCGCTAGAGGCGCTGCTTGCGGGCGAAAGGGCAAATTTGCCACGCAATTTGCAAATAACTTGTATACATACTTGTATACTTGTGTACATAGACTATAAATCTGTACATAGACAGGAAAAATCACATATATTTTAATAATATAAATGAGTTTTAAAAATTATTTTTAAAAAATCGGCCGGGAATCGAACCCGGGGCGCCCGCGTGGCAGGCCAGCATTCTACCACTGAACCAAAAGCAAACGGTGACAGAATTAAGAAAGAATTGTGCATGACGCTGATAACTGTATATATTAATGATACAGCAATATTGTCAACATCATTTTCTGAATAAAAAACAACTACTTTTTCCCAGAACCTGTCAATTTATTTTTCTTGACTAAAAATCCGAAAAATATATTTTCCAGATTTTTCTCTATGTCCTGTTAAAACACGTTTTACATGTCCATTAGGTCAGCTGATATTACCTCCCATCTTCACCGCTAGAGGCGCTGCTTGCGAGCGAAAAGGCAAATTTGCCACGCAATTTGCAAATAACTTGTATACATACTTGTATACTTGTGTACATAGACCATAAATCTGTACATAGACAGGAAAAGCACATATATTTTAATAATATAAAAGAGTTTTAAAAATTGTAAAAAAAAAAAAATGCATCGGCCGGGAATCGAACCCGGGGCGCCCGCATGGCAGGCGAGCATTCTACCACTGAACCAAAAACAAACGGTGACAGAATTAAGAAATAATGTGGTAATGTATTAATTACAGCTTATTACTAATGTGTGAAAAATATAATTTGAGAAATCGCGGGTATTACAACAAAATTTGAAAATTATTTAAAGCAAAAAAAAAATAAATTAGTTATGAAAGGTTAAGAAATAAAAAAAACGGCACCTCTCCCTTTAAAATAGTAATTAAAAGTAAATTTAAAAATAAAAATTTACTAATTGAAATTAAATAATCAGACAAAAAAATTAAGTAGATTTAAATGGTGTGTAGATGTCTGGTAAATCAATTTTCCTATTTATGCTTTCTTTCTCTTCTACAGAGGCTCAGCCTTCTAAGAACAATCGGCAGTGTTTTCCCTTAATATTCTGGTATAAAATGGCAGTATTTTCGAAATCCTGAGTGTGGTTGTTTTTTAGTGCATGGTCTACAAGGAGAGACAGTGGGTTGTAATTCCTTAGTCCTGATTTGTGTTGATTAATACGATCTTTGAGTGGTTTGCTGGTTTCCCCTATATAATTAGTATGGCAATTAAAAATGGCCCTACGCCATCCAGACACTAAGCAAATTAACAAAATGGAAAACAAAATCAACGTAATTTACAAAATACCTTGTAACAATTGCCATGCTAATTATATAGGGGAAACCAGCAAACCACTCAAAGATCGTATTAATCAACACAAATCAGGACTAAGGAATTACAACCCACTGTCTCTCCTTGTAGATCATGCACTAAAAAACAACCACACTCCGGATTTCGAAAATACAGCCATTTTATACCAGAACATTAAGGAAAAACACTGCCGATTGTTCTTAGAAAGCTGGGCCTCTGTAGAAGACAAAGAAAGAATAAATAGGAAAATTGATTTACCAGACATCTACACACCATTTAGATCTACTTAATTATTTTGTCTAATTATTTTAATTTCAATTAGTTATTTTTTTTATTTTTAAATTGACTTATTATGTACTATTTTAAAGGGAAAGGTGCCGTTTTTTTAATTTCATAACTTTGCTTTATTTAATTTTTTTTTTTTTGCTTTAATGAATTTTTAAATTTTGTTGTAATACCTGCGATTTATTAAATTATATTTTCGCACATTAGTAATAACCTGTAATTAATACATACCACTTGTTTAATTATTTTACATTTATCGCTTCAAAACGTAAACATATTGATACTATAACATATCACAAGCAATAATTTGAACTTTTTTAGTTTCCACTTTTTAATTTATTTTATTTTTCTCATATATATTCAACCAAAATTGTTTTAAAAATGTGTATAAAATATTTTTTACTTATATATAATTCGATCTCCATAAATTCAAAGTCAGACCCCCCCCTCCTCGGGAATGGTATATATAAAACCTCGGGTTTTAGCCCCTTTTATATAGTCAGTTCACCATCGGCGCGAGCCCTTGTCGCTTGTAGCCAGGGCCACCTCAACGCCATGTAAAACAGTAAGATCTACTCTTACTCCATCTTGCTCTTAGCTCGACTCCTATCTGTTCATGGAACTTTCCTACTACAACTGTGTCTCTTCGTTTTGTGTGTGTGGACATTCCCAAGCTTTCCACTCTGCCTCGACCACGACTGCCTGTACCCTGTGAAAACTGTTAAAGGTCTTCCAAAGTGCAGAGAGGTACTGGAAAACTCTCCACGCCCTGACTGTCCCTCTCGGTTACTACAGGTTTGACCCTCGGTTACCACAGCTATAGCGAGAGTCGACAGGATGACCAAAACGAAGGATGGCCACAACGAAGAAGGTAAGAAGCCCGCCCAGATAGAAGCGGCAACGAAAAAAATTGAAGGAACAAGCACGCCATTCCAACGAAACGACCAAGCAATCACCCTCCCAACGTCACAACCGAAAATCGCGCAAAATAAGCCGGTGAGAAGTTTCCCACTTTCGACCATGCAACTCAACCACCTTCCAGGCGACATGCCACCGTCACCAAACAGAAGTTACAAGCTTCTACAAGTCCTACATGGAACGTCTTCCACGTCATCAGAACGACAACCAAAGACAAAGTCTTCTGACTGAACATTCCTCAAAACTGTGAGTTTTTAAAACCTACGTAACTTTCTCCTTATGACCACAACTTGATTCTCCATATATTTTATGTTTTCTTTCACTGTAATCATTTTAAATCAATTTTTAACATTTTTATATCATTTCAATTCAAATTTTAAATCTTGAACACCCTCATTTATCAATATTTACTCTATATTTTAAGTAACTTATAAATTTTAATTAATTACTTTCAATTTTACATTAAAAAAAAATCATATTATTTTAATTACTCGATTCATAATTCTAAACCTATTTGTGTTTTTTTTATATCATATTTTTATATCAAAACACCAATTTTTTAATCAAATACTCAAAACTTTGCAGAAATCATTATGTTCACTATTTTATGTAAAGGCCCCATTCAAATAATAAGTCACTATCACGCCATTGCCCTTGTACAAGGATAATTTTCGCGCTACCATAATCAACGATATATTCAAATTTTAATAAACATAGGTGAAACGCATTTTTTTATCAATTGCAAAATTCGAAAGATACAATATCTTCAAAATCACAACTAGAAAAGTAACTGACCTTCCCCAAAACAAGTTAAAAATCCAACATAGTTTCACTCCCTCGTCTTTTCTTTTTACATGCATAATTATTAATCATCCACACATCTCTCAACAAACTTCAACACACTCCCCCATCACTTTCTACAATTGGCCACCATCTATTAGCGCGCGACTTAGCAACAAATCAACCTCGAGCCACACAAGCTCCATATCGTCGCCACTAAACGTGCCACATCCACTAACAGCCAAAATATCTCGATGTGTTTTGTACAACCACCACCCATGAGTAGTAAATATTTTATTCATCCTGAAACAAGTTAGATGCTGTACCAAAAACAAAGACTTCACATGACACCTTTCCATTCAATTCACTCACTCGTGTCACACAGCGCTTCACAACAATTTTTTTCACTTAACAGGCCACAAAGACGCCCTCATGCCTGTGACACCTCTCACCCCAAAGCGTGTCCACGTCGAAAGTCGCACTTTTACTCACATCTAAACCTGACATCATTGAATAACATTTGTACTAAGTCCGCAACAACGTCGAAACACAACACTTAAGAACACCGAGAAAACTACCTCTTTCAAATACACCATAAAACTGCCTACAAGCTTTCAACATTCTCAAAGGGAGTTTAACCAGTAAACCAGTACCCTAACGTACATTCAAACCCTCAAAACTGGACTACAACAAGGATTTCCTAAAACGTCTGCTATCTGATAGAGCGCCCGCTTTTACCTCAGATAAATTCCGCAAATTTATAATAACACACCCCATTCTGTCACAAGTTTTCCACCCACCTACATAATGTTGAATGTTGTCCCCCCAGATCTAAGAACTCATCTTAACTCATACCCCGAAATAACTTGAGCTAGAGAGATAGCACGCTCTCGTACCCAAAATAAGCATAAAAAAGATAAATAAACATTTGATAAACAGCACAGAACACCACATTTCGAAGTGAATGATCTTGTTTAGGTCAAGAATTATAGACACCCCGACACAGGTAAATTAGCACCTTATTTTACTGGACCATATACAATAATTGAAATAATCTCACCCAATGTCGTTCGAATAGATCGCCCCAATCAACCTCTCAATAGAGACAGTGACAATATACATGTCAATAAATTAAAATATTACACACAGAATGTTCTGTACATTACACCAACCCATTTGGATCTGTATTATTTACTCTCTTCCACACAATATTTCTTTGAACCCACCAGATCCAGACTATAAGAGAAATAAATTCAAGCCAGTGCGCTCTAGACAACCCCCACATCTCCCCCTTCAAAAATATCGCACCCCGTTTCATGTATATACAACGTCCCTCCCTGCTCACAAAGCTGTCAGCCAAATATCGGAATGACCGCCATGTGCAACATGTGTTTCACATCAGCCATTTATATTTCCTCGAGAATTTCACAAATTCCCAGACAGAGAGTCATAAAATACCGGATTGATAGACTAAACAACTCGAAACCATGCCGCGTCACCTAAATCCATTGCCACTCCCCCCCCCCCTTACTCGCCTCCATTAAATTAAGGCTGTGTCCTATACATTATTTTATTCCACACATTTTGCTGCATTGGTAGTCGACATCTTAACCTAACTTTTTAACATTTAGATATTTGAATTTGAACAAGACCTACCTTAAATTGAACATTTTGATATTTTAATCCTGTGTAATTCTCTAATTTTTTCTACATATCAAACATTTTACATGTTAAATTGATAACAATATTTAATTATATTCTGTTTTTTTGTATAAAATATTTTATTTTTTATTTTTTACCTTTCAATTATATAATGACAAGTTTCCAATCCAACATTATTTAAAAAAAATAAATTTTACTTTTATTTTTCATAATATTATTTTAGTATTACAAAATATTTATTTGTTGTCAAAAATCACTTTAAATCTTCATTATTATTACTTTTATATAATACTTGTTTGATTTTGCCCACTTAAACTTTATTCAACCACAATGACATTTCTATATTTTTATTCATTTTATATTTGTTTTTATACCTTTATATAAAATGACTATGTTATCATCAACTATCGGTCATACAACAATCTATTTATCTAATCACTTCAGTGTACTTTACACTATAATCTATTTCTCCGCCATTACTTCACATCAATGTAGAAAAACGACAGTACTAATTCACATTTTTTTTTTATTTCGTAATTTCAACAAACTCATTGAACATAGTTCCCCAGATTTACAAATCCCAACTTCTGGCCTGAACACGTTTAAAAGTTTATGTCAATCATCCGCAGAGCACAAATCACCAACGCAAGCACAAAGCGTTTACAACTCTCAATTTTTTTTAGCTCTAGCGGACCACAATCAACCTTTGATTTTAAGTCAAGTCAGATCACCTGCTGTCGCTACAATTCTACTTATCGCATGGTACTCCATTTCACCCCTTTCAATCATATTAATGAACAACTTTTTCTTCAAAAACTTTTCAACCCAATACCCCTACAATTGTGACAAAGCACTGTAACCTTATACAGGATCACAGGTGAAACATTGCCTAGGAAGACGATCAAGTCTATATCCTCGCTTTGCACCTGGATCTAAGTAGTTGCTTACCTGTGTAATACTCACAATTGCTTAATCTTCAACCCCTAACCCTTTCCAACGCCCACCAGCAATCTCTTAGAAAGTCATTTTATTTTTTATCATCATTATTTTTTATCAAACAAAAGTTTTATCTAAATTTCTATTTTATAATGAATGTCATAACTTTTAAATTAAACATAAGTTGTATTTTTTTAAAATATTTTCAGATATATCCAAACAAAACATCTTGTAATAGCCCCTTTTAACCCTCACAGTTTAAATTAATTAAAATAAATTTTAATCACTTAGCTGTGTTAGAGAGGCTTTACCCGTTTGAACCCGGATAAACCCCTTCAATCCCGGGGCTCATCTATGGTAATTTAAACCAACAACCCTATATTGTATAATACTTATAACAAGATTGTCATATTGTATATAGAAACACATCTATAAATGATTATGCGCATGATTTACATGTGTCATTGCATCACCATATGTAATGTACTTAGTACAAACTGAGGATAAATAAATAAAACTATGTAATGGATTAAGAGCTGAGTTAAAGCAAGATTGAGAAGTTAAAAAACGTCTAAAATCGAGAGAGAAATCCAACAACCCTGGCAAGTCGTTGCCATCGAGGTCAAAGGGTGCAGAATGCCTCAGACGTTCAAAGTCCACCACCCCCCTCCTCGGGAATGGTATATATAAAACCTCGGGTTTTAGCCCCTTTTATATAGCCAGTTCACAATCGGCGCGAGCCCTTGTCGCTTGTAGCCAGGACCACCTCAACGCCATGTAAAACAGTAAGATCTACTCTAACTCCATCTTGCTCTTAGCTCGCCTCCTATCTGTTCATGGAACTTTCCTACTACAACTGTGTCTCTTCGTTTTGTGTGTGTGGACATTCCCAAGCTTTCCACTCTGCCTCGACCACGACTGTCTGTACTCTGTGAAAACTGTTAAAGGTCTTCCAAAGTGCAGAGAGGTACTGGAAAATTCTCCACGCCCTGACTGTCCCTCTCGGTTACTACAGGTTTGACCCTCGGTTACCACATATATTTTTATATTTATCTCTTAATGAGTTATTAATGAATTATTTTTATGTACTTATTACAAATTTTTAATATAAGATAGAACTCATTTTTTCCTTTAATATTTTAAGAAATTTTACATTTTTGATTGCATTTTTATAATATTTTTTCATGCACAAATTTATCCCACATATTCTGTATTTTAATTGATTTCAACTGTGATATTATGACACTATGCGGCGCTGAGTTTGTGTATACAAAAATGTAATGCCTCGAAAAGGTTGGCGTTCAGCCAGCCGAAATATTGGCAAAATAAATATTTTATTAAATCCAATATATGCCTTTATTATATATATATAGCATACAGTTGCAGAAGGATGCGATTCATGAAGCAAAATATACACCTATATCTTTAAATATTCTTTATAACACACATAATCCTAAAGCTTTCATCAATCTTTCTTGTGATTCTTTAGAATTTAAATTACTTTTATAACCATAAATGATCATGGCGCGTAAACTTCCTCTAGTCAAATTCATTGTGTCTGATGCATTGTTTAGAAATTACAGCAACCGATGTAAACAAAGTGATGACTATGAGTCATTGTTGTTACTATTTGTAGTGTACTGCGTGTAGATTTTAATGGTATAATTTATTTTTCAATATTTTTTTATCATTTAATATTGATTGCAAAAACCTTTTAAGTGACATTCGTATATTTTGAACGATGACTTATTGTATAGATAGTTTTATGGTGGTGCAATAAAATTATATGGCCATAGTACACATACAAAACTTGTAAAGTTATTGTGAAGTGATTGACCTTGGTATGAAATGTTTGACAATGTTCACAAATAAAACTTTGAATTGAATCTGGAATATATATGGGGAAGGGACTCTAACATTATCTATATTCGATAAAATAATCCCTTGAATTAATATAAAAATAAAAACATAAAATTTCCAGGGAAAAGTTTCTTTTAAAATATTTTTTATTTAAAAAATATCTCGAAAGTACTTGCCCGAAAGCTCGAGATATTTTTTAAATAAAAAGTATTTTAAAAGAAACTTTTCCCTGGAAGTTTTATGTTTTTATTTTAATTATCTATATTGTTGTCATTTATCTGAATAAATATATATTTTTGTTTCCTATAGAATTTCAAATTTTAAAATCAATAACTCTGAAGTCAATAGTCAATAAAATATATGTTAAGAAAATAATGTTTTGAATATTTATTTATTGTGATGCTACGTATATCTAAGAAGTTTTCAAATGATTCATTATTTCATAAAATTAGATGCACCGCTGCGGTGTCAATGATGGTCAATGAGCACGCGGGATCGGTAATAAACTGTTGTACTCCTCTTTAATTAGCTACATGCATTATTTAGAACAAGCGAGTAACATGCCGAGTACATCATCCAACAACCGCCGTCCACACGGGGGGAGCACGGCTTCACTGTTGGCCAATGGGCTTTTTACTTCCTGATAATGTTCCGTCCACAGGTGGTAGACGGTTTTATTGTCCTTTGTGGATTCCATTGTAACCATTTTTAGAAAAACTTGTTTTTCCATTAGGATTTCTAACAATTCTTATAAATATATTTTATTTTTCTACAAAAGTGGCATTAGTTAGTTTAGTTAAGTTTGTTTGAATATATCTGTTGTATATATATATTTTTTGCATACTATTTTTTTCACTCAAATATATAGAAAATAGTTTTTAATAAACCGTTTTCAAAGGAGAAAACTCTGCCTATTTATATTCTAAAAAAGGTTATGACCAAGCAGCGCAGAGGATACGTTTTCTCTTTTCTTCAAGGATAATGAAGATTTCGGGGTTGCTTTAATTAAGAAGCAGAAGACAATTCATACTCGAATATTTCGGTCAAATTTCTCAAATATTGTTTTCATAAGCAATTTTTAACTCTTTAAAAATTTCTCGCACTTTTTTTTTTGTGTGTGAAATTTTGAATAAATATGTTAAAATGCTTAAAGTCACCTGAAAAGCGAAAACAAAAAAAAAATATCTTTAAAAACAAATATAATAGCAATTTGGAGTATTATAAAATTAACTGTAGATAAAATAGAAAATTTAATATGGATAATATATAAAGGCATAAAAATACCATAAAGCTTTTGATTGCATAAATTTCAATAAAATATGGACAACACTAAATCTTATGAGGGTGCCAGAACATCTTATTGTCCTGATTAATAAACTATATACAAAACAGAAAGCATAGCGCTCTAGGAAGAAATGCAATTATGAAATTGAACAATATTAAGAAAGATGAAGGCAAGTCATTCAAAACAAAGAAGAGAATTGCATAGGCATCGGTATTCCCGGAAAGCATTCATTTTATTCACGGAAGAAATAAATGATTCTAAAGAGAAAAATCAAGAAATTAACATATGCCATATTCGTTAGAAAATATTCAAGTTATACCGTGTAAATGTCTATGCTATGAAAATTTAGCCATATAGCGAGAGAGGAATTGAAGATTTAGCAATACACTAAGACAAAGGAAAATGCTGGTTTAACGGAAAACGGGAAGAACGCGAGAAAGGTATTTACTTTTTCTAATGAACTTACAGAACGAGAAGTTGTTTTTTTCATTTAGAGAGGCAGTAAAGTTTTAATTTATGGTGCATTGACATTAAAATAACTAATAGTAGAAAGCCAACCAATATTAGAAAAATATCTTGAATAGTAGAAACGGGAAAACAATCCATGTAAAGGAGAGAGAGGGAGAGAAATTGAGATTGAAAAACTTTTATTGACATCTAGTCAGTGATAATTTTTTATAAATAAATGAAAAATAATGGGAAAATTTACAATGATTTTATGAGTGAGGAAGGCTTCACCACCTTGATAGGGTCCTCCTCCAGACCAGGAATGGATCTTCTTGGACCCCCCGCATCTCCAGGGCCAGAATGTGCTTATATATACGCGTCATGGCAGACGCCAGGATGGTCAGGGCGTCGTCCTCCAGTTCATGCCCGAAGACCCAGCTATGCAGGTCAGTGGGTCGCTGGATGATGGTAAAAGCCTCCACGGTGACTGGCCTGATCCTCCTACAGATCCAGTAGCGGTGGACGAGTGACAGGTCTCGGACTCACAGGCGATGCGGGACTCCCAGGCTGAGGCCGGATGTGCTGGATAAGGATTGAAAGTTGAAATTGATTGAAATTGAAGTTAACATTCTCAAAAGAAAAGAAATCAAATTAGCAAGTTTTGCGGATGCAGACTGAGATAATTATAAAAAAATATGATAGTAAACATTTTATTAGTTATTTTTATATACTATCTGGGACAACCATTTCATTGAGCAGTAGGAAACAACAATGTGTCGCTCTCGCTACGACAGTAGCAGAATACCTTTTAAAATGTGAAGCAGAAAAATAAGCAAAATGGTTAATAGGTTTTTTGGAAGAAGTTTAAATTGATATTTTGTAGCATCTCTCCTTCAAAGATTCATACAGACAACCTTGCTAAAAACGAAATAATATCTGAGGGAAGCAAGCACATTGACATCAGGCATTATTTTATTAGAGATTCATTTAGAACTTTTTCTTTACAAAATTTGTCTTTCGATATTAATTATATTTGTAAATATATATAGTAGCAGCCTACTATATCAATTATTTCTCTAAAAATTTATTATATTATTCAATGAAATAGAAAAATACACAAAAAAGAGAGAGAGCCTTTATATTAATTTTATATACAAAAGGAGAAAAATGAATTAATAAATATTTTCTCTTGAGATATTTTATGTTATAATTCTAAACATTTTGTCAAAATAGATGTATATCTATATCTGACCTATAATTTTGATATATATAAATGCATTTTAATTTTATAAGATAAATTTCAAACAATTTTTGAGAAATAAGTTTTTCACTGGACAGAACTTGAGGAAGTTTCATATTTTAAACATAAACCACTTCGTATTTGCTTATATAACGGCGGATTTCCCATACATGTGATTTCGAGCGTTCTCCTTAAAAAAAAAAAAAACACTGCGTGATATTGAAAATGGAACACCAAGAAATAGTGGCCAGAAAGTGATGAAACTCGGCAGACAGAGAGAGACAGGGACGAACAATAAGTGATATCTATTTCAAAATGATAGTCATAATACAGAGCGAGAACGGCGTCGGCTTAGTACCAAGTAGTACCACCGCGGACGGCGATGCACGCAGCAACATGTCTAGGTAGAGAGTCAATCAGAGTACGGATGGCGTCCTGAGGGATGGCTCTCCATTCCCTCTCAACCATTTGCCACAGTTCGTCTTCTGAACGCGGCTGTGGCAAGTCATGCAAACGGCGTCCAATGATGTCCCAGACGTGCTCGATTGGTGAGAGATCAGGAGAGTACGGTGGCCAGGGAAGCATCTGTACATCTTGCAGAGCTTGTTGGCTAATGCGAGCAGTGTGCGGTCGGGCGTTATCCTGCTGATAAAGGGCAATGGGTACCCCCTGAAGGTAGGGGAGTGTCACCGGTCGCAGCACATCATCAACGTATCGTTGGGCCGTCATAGTGCCCTGAATACGAAGTAAAGGTGACCTGGAATCATACGCGATTGCGCCCCAAACCATGATTCCACATTGTCGCACGGTGGGGCGTTCCACAATTGCTGCCGGATTGGATCTTTCTCCACGTCGACGCCACACGCGTACACGACGACTATCACTGGACAAGCAGAAACGCGACTCATCTGAGAACACGACCCTGTGCCATTCCGTCATCCACGTCGATCTAGCCCGGCACCATTCCAAACGTTGGCGCCTATTCGGTGGGGTCAATGGCAGTCTTCTTAGCGGACGGCATGAGTGCAAGCCATTAGCAACCAATCGACGGGAAATGGTTCTGGTCGAGATGGAATGATCTAGGGTGTCTTGCACATGTTGCAGGATGGCGGTACAAGTGGCTTGTGGGGCCGCCACTGCTTGTCGAAGGATACGCCGATCCACACGTGCTGACGTCACTCTGGTTGCACCGACATTCCTATAAATTGCCACATTTCCTTGTTCCAACCATCTTCTCCACAGTCGGTGCACCGTGGACGCACCAAGGTGTGTATCAGCTGCGATTTGACGTATGGACCAACCTGCCCTTTTCAGTCCGATCACCATGCCCCTCCTAAAAGCGTCTGTCTGCTTGAACTGCCTCCGTTTACGATGACCTGGCATTCTCTGTTATTACACGTGTCTTTTGACACAAGAACAAAATTTCTACAAAGATTTTCCTTGAAGAAATAACGATACGAATACTGTCCTTTTTGCAAGTTTCTTCCCTTATATCTTACTCAATGTGCGCACGAGAGCTGCACATTTTACATCATTTGTATAACTCGGTTAGGCGCGTCTACTCTGAAATTTGCATAATTTTCTAGCCACTATTTCTTGGTGTTCCATTTTCAATGTCACGCAGTGTACATATTTATTTATACACTTAAAATCATTAGATATTAAAAAGGCATATATTGGATTGAATAAATTATTTATTTGCCAATATTTCGGTTGGCTCAACGCCAACCTTTATCAAGGCATTACACTTTTGTTTAAACAAACTCAGCGCCGCATAGTTTTATAATATTACCATTTTATAACACTATGCGGCGCTGAGTTTGTTTATACAAAAATGTAATGCCTTGATAAATTGTCAAATAAATATTTTATTCAATCCAATATATAACTTTTTATTATATAATGATTTAAGTATGGATTGCTCTATTTTCAGAACGATATTTATTTATATATAATATATAATAAGTAATTATGGTGTTGAACACTTGTCGCACTCGAAATTAAGGTTTAATGTTCTGGCATTATAGGCCACTTATAGTGGATTATTCTTTTCTTACTTGATACCATACAAAGATAGAGTCTTAAATGGCTACAAGGCACCATCTGGACGACATATTACGAGGAAAAACAATTAGGAGGATCGAAATGTGGCCACAACAGCGGGAAGGAAACAATTCCAAACTACTGGGGCTTGTCACCGGAGGATGTCCGGTGACAAACCCGAGTTACGACTGATACCTGGCTTTTATTCAAAATTGTATCTAAAGCATTATAGCAAACGTTCCCATTGTGTGACTGATCCGAAAATAATTGACAGCCTAACAAGATTTCAAGTGAACTAAATAACATATTTTCCAGACGAACGTTCGGGTAATCAGTTCTTAATTATTGACGCCCAATGATAATAAACGAAATAAATCAATAGAGAGTAGTTTAAACCTTGTAGCCTTTCTATCAATCGGTTATCTACATTAGTAAATCCGTTTGAAGGTGCCTCACATTTTTTCGAAAACTCAACAAATCTATCACTCAAGAGACCCGATTTCAATACATTCGCTTATTTATGAGATAGAATTGTATGATATATTTGAATAACTTGGTTTTATAATACAATTTATAATTCAACTACAAATATATTATAAACCGCTTTTACAATTTATTCAGTTTTAAATTTTTAATATAATATTTAGTATGAATATACCAAGAACAACTAATTATTTATATATCATTTTTATATCTCAGCATCTATATTTAAAAGGTACTTGCAAATGAAATACAACATAAGTTGTTTATAGAAATAGAGATCTTATTCTTTTAAATCAATATATTTCATTAATGGAGAAAATAACATGCATTCCCTGTGTAAGCGAATAATGCACGACAAATCTATTCCAGATGTTCTATTAATATGCTAATTTGTTGATTAAAATTTAAAATTGTTTCGACCGGTTAATACTTTATTTAAACTAGAGCGTTGTAGAACCTGTGAAGTAATATTGCCTCAATGTGTGAACATTTTCGATATTGCAATAGGTTCAAGAGATATTAAAGTTGAAAAGATAAAAATATGAGTTTAACTCTTTTTAAAGAGTACTTTGATTTTTATACAGGGGTCACTCCAAATGTTTATGCAATCACTTATTTTTATTAAAGCTGAAACTTTCAAATTATCAGAGTTACTCAGAATATTTACCCTTAGCACCTATGCAAGAATTAATTTGTAAAACCCATAGTTCACTAAACACCCCTAAGCTGCCTTCCATAGAAAATGCAGGGTATATAACAAAACCAGTCCAATACAATAGTTGAGCGGTCTAGAGATTAATTTGGCGAAACCGCTGAGAGGGTTCACTACTGAGGAGCCAAGCCCTCTCATTCAATAACTCATATCATTGCAGTAAGGTCTGTAGAGCTAATATTTGAAGATATTTAAAAGAAACACATTGCCAGTGAATTTATTTGTGTAAAATTTCAACGATAGAGGGCAATAAAATTTAATTTACCAATATTGAAGTACTTACACCAGTCATCTTCGTGGAATTTACTACATTGATAAAGGCTTGCAGAACATCATCATCAGTGTCAAATTTTATCCCTTTCAACAATAACTTAACCTTTGGAAATAAAATAAAAGTCACAAGGTGCTAGATCTGGTCAATATGGTGAATGAGTGACTGATTGGACACCAGGGCTGGCTAAAAAGTATAATGTTTGGGCTGAGTTGTGTGGTCTTACAATTGTCATGGTGAAGAAGTACTCCTTTAAGTTGAGCTTTTAGTTAGTTTTGCTTTATTATTTCAAATACTGCTTTTGTGTACCAGTCACTATTAACTGTCTTTCGAACTTCTAACCTCACAATATCAATGAAACCACTTTTCCTAAAAAAACCAAGAGACCATTTGTTTCCCAACATTTCGAGCTCTGCAAACGAGTAGGTGATTTTGAAGAGCACCAAATAGTAGATTGTAGTTTTGTTTCTGGATCAAAATTGTAAATCCAAGTTTCGTCACATGTAATTATATTAAAAACAGCTTTTGATTTGCCTTCATCAACATTTTTCGACATGAAATTACACAATTTAACGCGACCAAGTTTTTGGTCTTCAGTCAAGCTGTGAGGTACCCATCTAATGACAAGTTTTCTGAATTTTAAATGATCATTAATGATGTTGTTGATTTCTGCCGAAACAATGCCCACACTCTTCTCTAACTGCTGATACGTAATTCTTCGATCTTCTCTAAGTGAAAATCTTACCAGCTCAATTTTTTCTAGGATCTCTGCTGTTGGTGGTCGACCCGAACCGAAGTTCATCTTCAAGGTTGTTTTTCCACATTTAAATTCATTAAACCAATTAAAAATGTTATAATAGGGAGGGCTTTATCTCCTAAAGCTTTCAGCAATCCTTGGGTTGAATTATTTTGAAGTTAAATTACTTTTATAATCATTAAAGATCATGTCGCATAAACCTTCTTTAAGTCAACTCCATTGTGTCTGATGCAACGTTTAGAAATTACCACTGCCGCTGTAAACAAAGTCGCGCCCTCTATGAGTTATTGTGGCTGATATTTTATAAAAATGTTTATGTTAGGTAAAAAATGCATGTAGATTTTAATATTATAATTTATTTATTTTTAAATTTTCTTTAATTATTTAATATTGATTGCTAAAACCTTTGGAGCTACCCTTGTAAACCCTTTTCAACATATTTCTGTAAATAATAAAAAACATATCAATTAGAAGTTACATTTTAATATATATAAAGCACATGTGCTCCTGGTCAGGATATGCTTTCATTATTTTAAATATATATTAGGAATATAAATAAGTTCGTTCGTTTTTTTTTTTTTTTAACTTGGAGCTTTATTGTTAAAAATTGACTAGACCTTCAATTTTCTAAATATTGTCCGCCGCTAGCCATTACTTTTCCTATATTTTTGGAAATTTACGCATCCCATCACGGAAAAAGGCCGGCTCTTTGGCCAATATCAATACATCGATCTATTTTTTGACTTCATTGTAGTTGGAGAAGTGCTGGTCAGCCAGGCCATGTTGAATTGAGCGGGAGATATAATAATCGGAAGGAGCAATGTCTAGGCTATATGGCGGGTGGGGTAAGAGTTCCCATTTGAACGATTCTAAGTACGTTTTAACGGATGTTGTAGCATGTGGCCGAGCATTATCATGTTGAAAAATAAATTTGTCGTGCCTATTGGCGTATTGCAACCCTTTTTCTTGCAATTTTCGGGTCAAACGCATCAACTGTCTTCAGTAGATATCTCCTGTGAAACTTGAAATACTAAGAATATAAAGGTCATAGAAAGTCTTTAGTAAGCTATTTTGTCAGTTATTTGGCTTGAATTCAACACTAATGCCTTATTGAAAGATATATAAACTTTTGATTTGTTGTGTACAGGCATTACAAGCTCGAGGTGGAGCTGGCGTCCATGTCATGGAAAATCCGCTGGGAAGAACTAGTGTCGCTCTCCCCTCGGGTCCGCAAGCAGCTCGGCTCCAAGCTGTCTATCAACAGGGCCTCTAGCATCGTGAGTGTGTTCTACCTCTCGGAAGTATCCTCAATATATATATATATATATATATATATATATATATGATAACCGAGGGTCAAACCTGTAGTAACCGAGAGGGACAGTCAGGGCGTGGATATTTTCCAGTACATCTCTGTACTTTGGAAGACCTTTAACCTTTAAGGTTGATTGTGGTCCGCTAGAGCTAAATAATTGATAGTTGTGAACGCTTTGTGCATGCGTTGCTGATTGTACTCTGCGGATGATTGAAATAAACTTTTGAAACGTGTTCGAGCCAGAATCTGGGATTTTTAAATCTGGGGAACTGTGTTCAAAGAGTTTGTTGAAATTATGAAATAAAAAAAATTGTCAAGCAGTACTGTCGTTTTTCTACGTTGATGTGAAGCAATGGCTGAAATAGATAGTAGTGAAAAGTACACTGAAGTGCTTAGAGAAATTGATTGTTGTGGATGCCCTATAGTTAAAGATAAACATGGTCATATTATATTAATATTCACAGTTATCAGCGTCATAATCAATTCTTTATTAATCAATTCTGTCACCGTTTGCTTTTGTTAATGGAATAAATACCCAAATATGGCCATTTCTCAAAACCATCGGTGGTTCAGTGGTAGAATGCTCGCCTGCCACGCGGGCGGCCCGGGTTCGATTCCCGGCCGATGCATTTTTTTTTTACAATTTTTAAAACTCATTTATATATTATACAAGAATGACATCCACGGCGCCAATTTATTATTGTAACGAATAGTATTTGAATAAAAGCATTTAATCGAGTAAAACCCGGGCTAGTTATCGGCTAGTAAAGGTATAAAAACAAATATAAAATGAATAAAAATATATAAATATCATTGTGATTGAATAAAGTTTAAGTGGATAAAATCAAACATGTATCATATAAAAGTAATAATAATGAAGAATTAAAGTGATATTTGACAACAAATAAATGCTTTGTAATACTAAAATAATATTATGAAAAATAAAAGTAAAATTGATTTTTTTAAAAATAATGTTGGATTAAAAATTTGTGATTATATATTTGGAAGGTAAAAAATAAATAGATATTTTATACAAAAATAGAATATAGTTAAAGGTTAGTATAATGAGTAGAAGAAGGTTTGTTATTTCTTCTAAAAAGAAGTTACAAATGTGGTGTGTAACTAGTTCATATCCCTTTGGTAAGCATCGGTGTTTTTATGACTCTCTGTCTGGGAATTTTTGAAATTCTCGAGGAAATATAAATGGTTGATGTGAAACACGTGTAACATATGGCGATCATTCCGATAGCGGATATTTAGATGACAGCTTTGTGTGCGGGTGCGATGGGGCAGTGATTTGTATTGTTTTTGAAGGGGGAGATATGGGGCTTGTCTGCGGCGCACGTGCGTTAAATTATTTCTCTTCAAGTCTGGATCTGGTGGGTTCAAATATATCTTTATATTCTGTGAAAAAGAGAACGTAAATAATAAAGATCCAAATGGGTTGGTGTAGAGTATGTAGAAGGAATAGGTTTGTGAATTTAACGAACTTTTTTTCTGGTCGCTACTTGAGGTTTGTTTCAAAACGATCGATGTTAAATAAATCTGGATTAAATGCGAAAAATGGCTGCGAGGTTGTAAGCGGTATAATTCAGAATAGTGGCGTCTCGTAAATATCTGGAGTCAAATGATTGAATTCACTGATATATACATCTTGAGACAATCGCTGTCGGTTTTTAACAAATCGGGGTTGTGGAGGTGTGATGTACAGAACATTCTCTGTGTAATATTTTAATTAATTGACACGTATGTTGTCAATGTCTCTATTGAGAGGTTGATTGGGGCGATCTATTCGAACAACATTGGGTGAGATTATTTCAATTATTGTATATCGTCTAGTAAAATTTGGTGCTAATTTACCTGTGTCGGGATGTCTATAATTTTTGACCAAAACAAGATAATTCACTTCGAAATGTGGTGTTATGTGCTGCTTATAAATGTTTCTTTATATTTTTTATGCTTATTTTGGGTACGAGAGCGTGCTATCTCTCTAGCTCTAGTTATTTCGGGGTATGGGTTAAGATGAGTTCTTAGATCTGTGGGGATTACATTGAACATTAAGTAGGTGGGTGGAAAACTTGTGACAGAATGGGGTGTGTTATTATACGTCTGAGTGACGCGCTTAACTAGTTGAGTCCAGGAAGCTTTTGGATTTTCTAGAAGCGCTAGTCTGAGTTTGCCTGTAATGGTCGCATTTAAGCGTTCTATTAAACCGTTTGATTGTGGGTTATTGCTTGTGGTAGGTAGGGGTTGTATACCATTTTTCTGAGGTAAAAGCGGGCGCTCTATCAGATAACAGACGTTTTGTAAATCTTTGTTGTAGTACAGTTTTGAGGTTTCGAATGTACGTTTGGGTACTGGTGGACTTCAATGGAAATGTCCAAGCATATCGCGTTAAATGATCCACTATTACGTGTAGATATGACTTGGAGTGTCCATATTTCGACAATCCATCTATGATATCTATAAAAATTAAGTCGAATGGTTGTTGAGGTGGTAGAATTTGTCCGAGGGCACCATAGGGTTTACCTTAGGGTATTTTAATGATTTGGCAGGTGTAACACGAACTGACAAATTTTTCGATTGATTTTGAGATACCTTTCCAGTAGTACTGGGTAGTAATTATGCGGGTCATCTGAGAGATGCCTGGGTGATTATATTCTTGGTGAACCTTATTCATAAGTGTATGTTGCAGGGTTTCGGGAATTATTATTTTAGATACACCTTTTTAGGTAAATGTATGTAAGCCGTTTGTATCAATGTTGAATGTGGATGCTGTGTTGGTTGATGCTGTTTAATAATATCAGCACTGATAAATCTTACAAAGGGGTTTCGTGATTGTAAATCTGCTTAGTACTGTTGACTGCCTTTGAGATAGTGGATTTCGTAATAATAGGTAGTTAGACTCAGGCTATCTAAAGAGTCGTCCTAACGGATTTTTTAAACAGTTTTAAGCCATTGTAAAGCTTGGTGATTTGTGTATATGGTATATTTTATACCCGTGAGGTATATTCGGAATTTGTCTACACTTTCGACGAGGGCGAGGCACTCGAGTTCGGAAACGGTGTAGTTTCTCTCATGTGCTCTAAGAGCGCAGCTGAAATATTGTACAGGATGTAGTTGTCCGTCTGGATGTACCTGTTTAAGTATGACGGCGATCACTTGGGTGGATGCGTCGCAATAAAGGCGGCATGGCAAACCGACTTGATACAAGTGTAGTACCGGTTTACTGGTTAAACTCTCTTTGAGAGTGGTGAAGGCTTGTTGACATTCTGGGTCCCAATTCTAGTTTACATCTGTTTTAAGTAGTTAATTTGAAGGTGATCGTAAGCGGGCATAATCTGGTATAAACTTATTATAAACATTTCACTGCTCCTAAAAATGATTGTAGCGTCTTTTGATTGGTAGGTGGTTTGATGACATAACATTTTTTATAATTGAGTTTGATGTTTTCGTGTTGACACACCGTTAGAAATTGTTGTAGGTGTTGTGTTTCGACGCTGTTGCGGACCTAGTAAAAAATGTTATTCAGTGATTTCAGATTAGATGTGTGGTGAAAGTGCGACTTTTGACATGGACACGCTTTGAGGTGAGATGTGTCACAGGCGTGAAGGCGTCTTTGTGGTCTGTTAAGTGAAAAAAATATCTGTTGTGTTGCTTTGAGACACTTGGGAAGTGTTTTGAATGGAAAGGTGTCACGTGAAGTCGTTGTTTTTGGTACAGCATTTAACTTGTTTCACCATGAATAACAAATTTACTAGTGATGGGTGGTGGTTATACAAAACACATCGATATATTTTGTCTGTTACTGAATGTGGCACATTTAGTGGCGACGATATGGAGCTTGTGTGGCTCGAGATTTATTTGATGCTAAGTCGCGCGCTAATAGATGGTGGCCAATGGGGGGAACATTGAGTTGGGGCAGGATCCGCCACATGTAAATAAGACTGGTTCGAGGAGAGGGTGGTAAAAATACCTCTTTCCCTCGGTTGATTGAGACATAAATCCTGTTTGCGCTTAGTGAACTTATAGACATTTGTTGGGAAAACATCATTCTTTTGATAAATTTGAAGATTATTAAAATCTATAATTGATTTAAATGTTTTAAGGGTATTAATAGATAAAATACCAAAAGGTAATGAAACTTCTTTTATAAAAGTTTTAGTTTTTTGGGTGATGCCAATTTAGGCAAATTTTAGGAAAGGCATGTAAAATTAGTAAGTTGATAAAAATTTGAAAAAAAAAAAAAATTAAAGTAAAATTTAAAGTAATGAAATTTTATAATTTGATTTAAAAGATAAAGTAAATTTTGATATAAATGAGAGTGTAAAATATTTTAAAATTGCATTCCAAATGATATAAAAAGATAAAAATTGAATTTAAAATGCTTAAAGTGATATTAAAACATATAATTTATGGGGTATCATGTTGTGAGCTTGAGGATAAAGTTACGTAGGTTTTTAAAACATACAGTTTTGAGGATTGTTCAGTCAGGAGACTTGGTCTTTAGTTGTCATCCTGCTGACGTAGAAGACGCTCCATGTAGGGCTTGTAGAAGCTTGTAGCTTCTGTTTGGCGACGGCGGCATTTCGCCTGGAAGGTGGTTGCGTTGTAAGGCCGAAGGTGGGGGACGTCTCACCGGTTTATTTTGCGGAATCTTCGGCCGTGTCGTTGGGGTGTTGACAGCTTGCTCCTGAAATATAGTCTCTTGTTGGGAGAGAGATTGCTCGGTCATTTCGTTGGAATGGCGGGTTGGTTCCTCAATCTTTGCTCTTTCTCGCTTCTATCTGGACAGACATTCTACCTTTTTCGTTTTGGTCTCCTTCGTTGTGGTCATCCTGTCGGCTTATCTGTGATGAGGTAACTTCTTGTAACTTCTGTTTGGTGACGGTGGCATGTCGCCTGGAAGGTGGTTGAGTTGCATGGTCGAAGGTGGGAAACTTCTCACCGGCTTATTTTGCGCGATTTTCGGCTGTGTCGTTGGGAGGAAGATTGCTTGGTCGTTTCGTTGGAATGGCGTGCTTGTTTCTTCATCTTTGCTCTTTGCCGCTTCTATCTGGGCGGGCTTCTTACCTTCTTCGTTGTGGCCATCCTTCGTTTTGGTCATCCTGTCGAGCTGTGGTAGCCGAGGGTCAAACCTGTAGTAACCGAGAGGGACAGTCAGGGCGTGGAGAGTTTTCCAGTACCTCTCTGTACCTTGGAAGACCTTTAACAGTGCTCACAGAGTACAGGCAGTCGTGGTCGAGGCAGAGTGGAAAGCTTGGGAATGCCCACACACAAAAAACGAAGAGACACATTTGTAGTAGGAATGTTCCGTGAACAGATAGGAGTCGAGCTAAGAGCAAGATGGAGATAGAAGAGTTCTTACTGTTCTACATGGTCGATGAGGTGGTCCTAGATACAACCGAAGAGGGCACACGCTGATGGTGAAGTGACTATATTTTCGGCTAGGGCAGAGGTCTTTTTTTTTTTATATCTTTGCCGAAGGGATGGAATGCGGGAATTTGGCCTTTGAACGGGAGCAAAGGGCGTGGGGCGTCTGCGGTATTCTACACCCTTTGACCTTGATGCCAACGACTTGCCTAATTCCTCTTTAGGGCTGTTGGATTTCTATCTCGATCTCTTTCTTAGCTCAGCTCTTAATCTATTACATAGTTTTATTTATTCATCCTCAGTTTGTACAAAGTGCATTAAATATGGTGATGCAATGACACATGTCAATCAGGCGTATAATTATTTATAGATGTGTTTCTATATACAACATGACAATCTTGTTATAAGTATCATACAATATAGGTTTGTTGGGTTTAATTACCATATATTTATATATATATATTCTGAAAATAGAGCAATCCATATTGTTATATTTGTTCATAAAGGGCACATCTTGGATTCAATAAATAATATTTTATTTCCGATATTTCAATGGGCTAAACGGCCATCTTTTTCAAGGATCTCATCCCCTCTCGCGGCAAGCCGCGCATTACACTTGAGACACGGGCGTCTCACAATCTCTTCGGGCGAAAATCATCCAAATGAAAATGTAATGTATACAAATAAATATCGTACAATAATAATTAAAATAAATTAATAAATAGAGTGAAGTAAATATCTATATATCCAAAATAAATATTCGGCTATTGCATTATGAATGAAGACATTTCACTGAAGTTCATATATACATAGAGGTTCCTATTCTAGGAGCATCTAAATTGTGTGTACATGTCCGGTATATCGATCTTACGGTTTATGCTATTTCTGTCTTCCAAAGAACTCCAACTCTCCAAGAATAGCCTGCTGTGCTTTTCTTTTATATCTTGGTGTATTATTGATGTTTGTTCAAAGTGTGGAATGTGGCCATTGATGAGAGCATGATCTACTAATAAGGAGGTCGGGTTATGGTGTTTTAGGGCTGATTTGTGCTGGTTGATTCTTTCTATTAATGGTTTACCGGTTTCTCCTATGTAGACGGCTTGGCAAGACTTGCATGGTATTTTGTATATGACATTGGTTCTATTGTTTGGTTCAGAGACATTTTTTGTATCAGGATGGCGGAGGATGTTGTTAAGATTCGAGGTAGATTGGAATCTTGTTGTGATATTGTAGTATTTTAGTTTTCAAGCTATTCTTTCACAGCCATAGCTGTATGGTAGGGAGCAAAATGTTTTGGGATGAAGTTTGTATATTGTTTGTGGGTGATATTCTCGGTCTGTAGAAATGCTTTTTGATAAACGGTTTAGGGTAATTGTTGCTAAGTAGTTCTTGAAATATCCTGGTTCTTTTTTTTTTGTGTCGTTATCGTTTGTTGAAAAGTGTGTGGTTAGTCTTTTTGAAAGAGTTTTTACCACGGAAATTTTATGGTGGATGGGACCAAATGAATTGAAGTTCAGATAGCTTCCAGTATGGGTAGGTTTTCGGTATGTTCGAGTTTCAATTCTATCTTGGTTTCTGGTTAATTGTATGTCTAGAAACGGTAGGGAGTTATTTTCTTCTATTTCACAGGTGAATTTTAGAAAGGGTTTGAGGTTATTAAAAAAATTCAGAATGGTGGAAAGATCAATTTTTGTGATGCATAGTATATCATCAATATAGAGTTTCCAGATTATTACTTGTAGTTGTGCTGTGTCTGCAATTATTTTATCAATTTTGTCCATGTAGATGTTAGCTAATGCTGATGAAACAGGATTCCCCATTGGTAAACCTTTTTCTTGTTTGAAATATCTGTCTTTTTTTTTTTTTATATCCAAAATAATTAAGTGCTAGACAAAGTTCAATCAGATCTATAAGGGCTTTTTTAGGGATAGGAAGGATGATTTCCGGATGGTTGTGTAAGAATTCTCGAAGTGCCAGGATAGCTTCGTCATGCGGAATTGATGTATAGAGAGATTCTATATCAAAGGATACCATATAGCTGTCATGTGGAATTGGAATATTATTGATGGTTTCAATAGCTGCTACTGGATTGGGGACTGTATAAGGGAGTTTTTTCTGGAATGGTGAGATGATTGACGACAAATATTTCGCGATAGGGTATAAGGGAGAGCCTGAGTATGATATTATGGGACGCAATGGGGTATTGGCTTTGTGGATTTTTGGTAGACCATATAAATTCGGAAGATTCTGGTTTGTTGCTTTGAAGGCTTCAAAGGTTTTACTATCTAGTTTGTATTTCCGTTTTATTCTGTTGAAATGTCTATTGGAATCTTTTATGAGGTTGGGTAGAGGGTTTTTTTTCAGTGGCTGATATATTTCCTGATTTTGAAGTAACTGTTCGATTTTGTTGTTGTAATCTATTACGTCCATGATTGCAGACACAGCACAACTACAAGTAATAATCTGGAAACGCAATATTGATGATATACTATGTATCACAAAAGTCGATCTTTCCACCATTCTGAATTTTTTTAATAACCTCAAACCCTTTCTAAAATTCACCTTTGAAATAGAAGAAAATAACTCCCTACCGTTTCTAGACATACAATTAACCAGAAACCAAGATAGAATTGAAACTCCAATATACCGAAAACCTACCCATACTGGAAGCTATCTGAACTTCAATTCATTTGGTCCCATCCACCATAAAATTTCCGTGGTAAAACCTCTTTCAAAAAGACTAACCACACACTTTTCAACAAACGATAACGACACAAAAAAAAGAAAGAACCAGGATATTTCAAGAACTACTTAGCAACAATTACCCTAAGCCGTTTATCAAAAAGCATTTCTACAGACCGAGAATATCACCCACAAACAATAGACAAACTTCATCCCAAAACATTTTTTGCTCCCTACCATACAGCTATGGCTGTGAAAGAATAGCTAGAAAACTAAAATACTACAATATCACAACAAGATTCCAATCTACCTCGAATCTTAACAACATCCTCCGCCATCCTGATACAAAAAAGGTCTCTGAACCAAACAATAGAACCAATGTCATATACAAAATACCATGCAAGTCTTGCCAAGCCGTCTACATAGGAGAAACCGGTAAACCATTAATAGAAAGAATCAACCAGCACAAATCAGCCCTAAAACACCATAACCCGACCTCCTTATTAGTAGATCATGCTCTCATCAATGGCCACATTCCAGACTTTGAACAAACATCAATAATACACCAATATATAAAAGAAAAGCACAGCAGGCTATTATTGGAGAGTTGGAGTTCTTTGGAAGACAGAAATAGCATAAACCGAAAGATCGATATACCGGATATGTAAACACAATTTAGATATCCTAGAATAGGAACCTCTATGTATATATGAACTTCAGTGAAATGTCTTCATTCATAATGCAATAGCCGAATATTTATTTTGTATATATATATATATATATATATATATATATGTGACAATATAGTGGTAAATGTGGTGAGGAGAGAATTAATCACACGACGAACGACCGTTTTCCCTGTGTACACAACCGGGGGGCTAACCAGAATATTCGCCAGGTGGTAACGGGCGGCCCCCTCAGGAATGTGGCCAAAAAATGGTCGTAAGTTAGTTGTCTAAAGTGTCTCGCTTTAGCTGCCCATCTCTCTCTCGTTGGCTGTTGGTTTGTTTTATTTATCCTGGAAGAGCATATATTATGACATATATTTACTTTTCACTCTATTTATTCATTTTTTTAAATTGGTATTGTACGATATTTATTTGTATACATTACATTTTCATTTGGATGATTTTCGCCCGAAGAGATTGTGAGACGCCCGTGTCTCAAGTGTAATGCGCGGCTTCCCGCGAGAGGGGATGAGATCCTTGAAAAAGATGGCCGTTTAGCCCATTGAAATATCGGAAATAAAAAATTATTTATTGAATCCAAGATGTGCCCTTTAGGAACATATATATATGTGATATCTTGGGACCTCTGGGACCAGTGTTACCTGATGCTAGACGAACCTCGATGTCAACTCTACCGTGCAGTCGTGGTGGAAGGCGACACAGCTAGGCCAAAGGTGAAATAAACAAACAGAGATTCCACTAAGAAGCGTCTGACGTCAAGAAGGAATGGGATGAGGAGAGAGGGAGATCTTTAGAGCAAGTGTTACCTTGTTGAGAGCCAAGCGTATACTGCCTATTCTAGGTTCTCGATTTAACACCAAGACCTTTCTTCTTTCTAATTGGTTGACCTATTTAGGTGATTCTTTCCCAATTGGCGGGACCATGCCACGTGGCCGCTGGCTATTGGTTGACCTACTTAGGTATGGTCTTCTCTAATTGGCCTTGCGGCTTTCTTTGATGGAAGATACGTCCGGTCTTGTTCCGGAAATATTGGGCGTCTCTCTACTTTTATAGCTTTTGCGGTCACCAGATACCACCGGTCCTGTCAGGAAATATTGGCTTAAACTTAGCTCGCAGGGTTTCCGGGGTCAGAAGGTTAACTGTGACTTTATTAATAGTCGGGCTCTCTTCTAGGCCTACTTCTTAGGTTTGACTTCTACTCTCACCTAAGCCTGATTAGTTTTAACCTTAATTTTCTCCTGTTAGTCTCCATTCCTTCTATCTGTACAGTTGCGATACTTTATTAGATTCTTACGCGGTACAGATTGATGTTAGTTGAGGCTTTCTATGTGCAGTACATAAGAAGTTATATACAGTCATGGGGTGGAACATGTGGTAGTAGATATCTAGACTATTTACAACAATTCCATGGTCTTAAATCATCACATATATATATATGAAAAAACAATAGAAAATTGGGTTGGCCAAATATCATGGAGCAAGCTAAATAAACGTTTAGTTTATTTTTGCTCCACTAGATGGCGCTCTGCCATCTAAAAAGCATATGTACTCGTGGTCAGGAGATGCCTTTTTTATTTTAATATATATATATGTGATGATTTAAGACCATGGAATTGTTGTAAATAGCCTAGATATCTACTACCACATGTTCCACCCCATGACTGTATATAACTTCTTATGTACTGCACATAGAAAGCCTCAACTAACATCAATCTGTACCGCGTAAGAATCTAATAAAGTATATCAACTGTACAGATAGAAGGAATGGAGTCTAACAGGAGAAAGTTAAGGTTAAAACAAATCAGGCTTAGGTGATCGTAGAAGTAAGGCCTAGCAAAGAAGCTTAAAGTTAGAACCACTATTAATAAATTTATAGTCAATTTTACGATCGCGGAAACCATAAAAGTCGAGTAACGCCCCGTACTTCCTGGCCAAGACCGGTCGTATCTTCCATCAAAGAAAGCCGCAAGGCAATTACAGAAGACATCACCTAAGTAGGTCAACCAATAGCCAACGGCCATGTGACGTAGTCCTACCAATTAGGAAAGAATCACCTAAATAGGTCAGCCAATTAGAAAGAAGCAAGGTCGTGGTGTTAAATCGAGGACCTGGAATTGTTAGTCTACGTTTGGATCCCAACGGTAACACTTGCTCTAAAGATCTCCCTCTCTCCTCATCCCATTCCTAATTGACGTCAGACGCTTTTAGTGGAATCTCTGTTTGTTTATTTCACCTTTGGCCCAGCTGTGTCGCCTTCCACCACGACTGCACGGTAGAGTTGACATCGAGGTTCGTCTAGCATCAGGTAACACTGGTCCCAGAGGTCCCAAGATATCACAGACTCCCCCGTCCCGAAGAGTCGACAGGATAGTGGACGCCAAGGTACAAGTAAGCAAGTAGACCACTGTCTGTACAGAAAGATGGAACAGGGAAGAGAGGAGGATTCAAAGGAGCCCATGAAGACCGATACCGACTACGAAAGTGGAGAAAACCCCACTTTTCCGAAGAAAGAAACCACCCTCGGTAGGACGCAGGAAATTGTCCCCGGCCAGGAAGACGTCACGCCCCCGCCGCCGGTGTCAGATGTCCTGGGGAGGTTGACGACGACGCTACATCAGCTTTCTGCCGTGACCGGACATCGCGAGAGGTGGAATCGCTACGATGGTTCGTACGAGGCGCAGAGCTACTTCACCAACTACGACGCCCAAGCAGATCGGGCCCAACTACAATACTCTACAAGATTGAGAAAGCCACCAAACCTCCTGCAAGCGCCCCTCCGAGTTACCAACACGCGAGCGTATGTTACCTGCTCCCCCGACCATCTCTAAACCACGAGCCCAGCGAAGACAATGAACTCCGACTGTCCCAAGGAACCTCCAACCATGACACAAGACCAGGACTGTCCCGACATACAAGACCGCACAACAGTAGGTTCCTCCTTCTATAACTCTTGTTGAACAATTGCTCGTTCGAGCTGAACTGTCCAATAATGTAAACCTACTCTACTACTTGATACAGAAGCATCTATCGCTATAATTAGGCAGAATACTTTTAAAATAATAGAAATCAGTTTGCAAAAGAAAATACCTGTCCATCCATTTAACTTAACTATTAATGCCATAGCTAACAATATTTTCACCATAGATTATATATTTTTGATCTTAAAAATAGTTAACATAACGCAAAACCTAAAATTCCATATAATCGCTACACCATTGCCTTTTATCATTTTATCCCTTAACTCTATAAAAAGATTTCTACTAATTATAAACTGTCCTCAGCTACTCCTGTATCAATATAATGTACCTCTACCAACTACCTTGTACCAATTCACTTCGTGCAAGCAACACGTGTCCCATGGACAGGTTAATACAACTGTCCCATTTACTAAATTTTCCCCTCCTGGAACGGGTTGCTTACACGTGGTGAACTCCAACATTCTTCTTTAACCTCATTATAATGTTCCTAATCCCATTTTCAACGCCCCTATGTCCTTTTCTTTCATAGCTTTAGACAGAAATAACCTAAGTCACAGCCTTCCAAAACTATTCCAATCGTTAAATTCCAACATAACTACACTCCTTCCTTTCACATGCCTATTTAAATATCGACAAATCTCCCTCAACAAAATATACAACACCCTCTCACATAACTTTTTCCAATTGACAACAATTTTTAATGCGCGACTTAACACCCAAATCTAATTTCGAGCCACACAAGCTTTATTACGTCGCCCTACTAAACACACACACACAAAAAATTCACATTAAACGTGCTATATCCACTACTAATATAAAAATTCTCGATATATGTTCGTACAACCAGCACCCATGACTTTAGTAAATTTGTTATTCTTAGTAAAACAGGTTAGATTTTGTACAAAACAAAGACTTCACGTGACACCTTTTCATTTACAATTTTTTCGCTTCGTGTCACAGCGCCACACCACTAAACTCTTTCAATTTTCAGGCCAAAGACGCCTTCATCACGCCTGTGACACCTTTAATCACACATTGTCCACGTAGATAGTCGCAATTTCATTCAATTCTAACCCGATATCAATGAATAACATTTTTACTAAGTCCGCCAAAAACCATTCGATTTAATATCAACAGATACAATATCCGGATTTTCGAAATACAAACACAAATCTAACAAATGCTTGAACACACGGAATAATTCAACCTCTGTATCTCCCTATATCAATCCCATAACGCTTTTCACCAAAAGTGACAAATCAAAACGCTTTTGCGTTTACAATTATAGAAATAATATCTCCGAACGTAGTTCGAATTAACTTCCAATAAGTTGAAAGAAAGCAAGCCCCCTCGCTCCCCCCCTTGACCTAAATCCGGAATCGCATTAAAAATAGCTTCGCTCCCCCCTCTTCCGCTGTACACGAGCAAACAAACAGCCGACATCTTGTTACGGCCCGTCACCAGGTCTAGATTATCTCGCCCTCGATTAACTTGTCCACTTAACATCGACACTTAGAACCAAGGACAACCTTTTACCTACAAAAATCACACACACCCACATAAGTTTAAAAAATCGACAACATTAGGACTCAGTTAGTTTCACAGCTGGAAACAATGTGATCCACGAGTCGCATCAAACTTAAAACAAATTCGATAAGTTAGAACAACTTAGGCCAACAAGACCAAAGATATCAATCGAGGACAATTTAAAGCTCTCTCCACCCATCCTAAAAAAAAACAGGAACATTCATTTGGCCTACAACTTTCCATTCTTTCACGATATATAATTTCTATGTATAATCTTACTTGCTCTTCTTTCTCGATGAACATTTTTTAAAATTTTTCATTTTAATATCCTTTATATAATCATTATATAGCTCTTATAATTGTTTTTTTTTACGTCAACCAATTAGTTTAGATTATTGTCTTTTTTTTATTTTTCTTTACCAAAACTTATTTATTTTGCTTTATGACTCTATTTTATAATCAACTTTATATTTTATCTTTCATATCATATCTAATAATCTCAAGTTTATATTTCATGTTTATATCACTAATTTGCATTTATCATTTTATATTTTCTCTCACTTTATAAATTAGATGTTATTTACATTGTCTCATCTTCCGCTACCATGTCAATGCTATCGAGTATATTACTGCTCGTTTTTAATTTTCATTTAATATTTTCACTTTCTATTACCCCTTATATACTGCTGTAGTGTGTTAATCTTTGTATCATATCATCACTATTTTTACTTTTTTTTTTAAAGATTACTTTGCATTTAACTTCGCAATTCTATTTTCGATTTTTCAAATCCTTTAACGCTATATGCAAAGCCTTAATTTCGCAATTTCATATCTCAATGATATATTCTTTTATAATCAAACTAAAAATCACGATCTAAAAACAGGGCAATCTTCAATAACCGCTTAAACAACCACTTTAAAGGTTACTTCTTAATAAATACTAACCCTTTTCCGCAGGAACTTTTAACTCCTTCGCAGGCTAGACTTGACCTACTTTGATTTCGTAATTAACAATCTTGTCACACCGTCCCCCGGATTTACCTATCCCTACTTCTGGCTTGGATACATGCAAATTGAATTTTTTTTTTTATTCCAGGGCACTCTCATGCCACACGCTGGCACATTTTTTTTTTTATTTTACTCTTTTTCTCGCTAAGCCCCTGACGACTCTAATTAAAACTTTGATTTCTGGTCACTGATCTTCGCCCTCTTTATCCTGCATGCGTACGTCTTAACGACTAATTATTAAAACCCATAACAATCACCCTTATCTTACTATTCGATTGTGGTACTGTAACTTTATTCGGTCCTTAAATTTACATGTGAAACATGGCCTAGGTTCTCCGCGCCGTGCACATTAAATGGTTTGGGACTTGAGTCAAAGTGACATTGCCTCAACCAAGTAATAACTAACCCCTCAACCCTTTCTAACCCCCATCACGAAGAGATCATGATTTTCCCATCCAATCGTTTTTCTTTTCACCTATAATCATTATATGTTCTCTATTAAATATTTTATTCATATTTTATTTTTACTTGTATGTTTAGTATTAGTTGTTTATGCCTTATTATCTCTTATGGATATACAGAAATCAACCCCATGTTATATACCAACACATTTCAATTAATTTTTTTAAAAATTACTTCCTTAATAACAGTCTTCCTATTCCGCTCTCTTAAATCCCTCCATATGAACCCTCTCACATCCGGGGCCATCTGTGATGATTTAAGACCATGGAATTGTTGTAAATAGCCTAGATATCTACTACCACATGTTCCACCCCATGACTGTATATAACTTCTTATGTACTGCACATAGAAAGCCTCAACTAACATCAATCTGTACCGCGTAAGAATCTAATAAAGTATATCAACTGTACAGATAGAAGGAATGGAGTCTAACAGGAGAAAGTTAAGGTTAAAACAAATCAGGCTTAGGTGATCGTAGAAGTAAGGCCTAGCAAAGAAGCTTAAAGTTAGAACCACTATTAATAAATTTATAGTCAATTTTACGATCGCGGAAACCATAAAAGTCGAGTAACGCCCCGTACTTCCTGGCCAAGACCGGTCGTATCTTCCATCAAAGAAAGCCGCAAGGCAATTACAGAAGACATCACCTAAGTAGGTCAACCAATAGCCAACGGCCATGTGACGTAGTCCTACCAATTAGGAAAGAATCACCTAAATAGGTCAGCCAATTAGAAAGAAGCAAGGTCGTGGTGTTAAATCGAGGACCTGGAATTGTTAGTCTACGTTTGGATCCCAACGGTAACACTTGCTCTAAAGATCTCCCTCTCTCCTCATCCCATTCCTTCTTGACGTCAGACGCTTTTAGTGGAATCTCTGTTTGTTTATTTCACCTTTGGCCCAGCTGTGTCGCCTTCCACCACGACTGCACGGTAGAGTTGACATCGAGGTTCGTCTAGCATCAGGTAACACTGGTCCCAGAGGTCCCAAGATATCACATATATATATTGTAATAGTGAGTTTAGTTATTCAAAATTAGGTTGGATATACGAAATTTTTATGTAATCACCAGATATAGGGGATCCTGGAATCTAGTATTCATTTCTTGACCTAAGATATTGAATTGTTTAATTTTATCATAAGATAATAGCAAAGAAAACGTGATTGCTTTTTTTTGCTAAACATTAATGATCTTAAATGAAATGCAAATATATTTTCCAAATATGAAAATTAAAAAATAACTAATACAGGATAATCCAAAATTCATCAAATCTTTTAACATTTCCGAGAATATTTGCGCTAGAGCAATGCAGTAAAGACCATCATGCTCAGGATACAATGGAAATATATATTGAGTGCTTGAAAAACTTAGTTTATATTATACACAATTTTGAATGCCAGAATAAAAAAAAAATTGCCACAATAATATAAACAAATATCGATTAAATTTAGAAAATCCAACTCCAAAATTGAAAGCAATTTTAAATAATGAATTAATTGAAGGATTAAATCAATATTTAGACACCAAATGTCAAAACAAAGCTACAGCTATCCGCCTTATCAATCTAAAATATTAAACAATTGGCAACAAAAACAAATCATCAAACACATCAAAACACTGTAGTCAATCTTTCTAACCAATCAATTACCACCAACGCTACGAGACTTCTATCAAAAGGACTAAATTATGTTCCGTCTCAAAAGATTGATATTCTAGGACGTTAGCTGCTATCGAAAAATCTATAAAACCTTTACCAGATCAAAATAAGGCCAAAATAAGATCAGAAGTTACACCAATAATTTAAAAAAATGGAACTACAAAATAAGACTAATTTAAATCAAGTAGAAAGAAAGGCTATCAAATCATTAAAACATAATAAAGATATTATTATGACACCTTCAGACAAAGGAAGAAACACAGTAATTATGAACACAACAGAATACAACACAAAATTTGTCAATTACTTCAAGAAAAATAAATTTATGAACATCTAACGAAAAATCCATTATCTAATCCCACTAAGGAATTCAATAAAAAAACTCAACAAAATAATATGTCTACACAAACTAGAGAAAACCTTCGAAAATTTAAAAGCACAAGACACTAATCTACCTCACTTTTATGGGCTTCCAAAAATGCATAGGCCTAACCACCGTTACACCCTATTGTGTCATATGCTGGCTCATTACTTTACCCTCTCACAAAATTTATTTCTTCCATTATATCTCCACTTCGAAAATTACTCCCCCACACTCTCCCAAATTCAACAGTAGCTGTTGAGAAAATCCAAAACCTTTCAATCTCTAATCAAAGCCGAATGGTATCATTCGACGTCGAATTTTTATACACTTCAATTCCACATGATGAAGCAATTTTAACTCTAAAAAAAATTATTGAAACCCATCAACCCTCTTTTCTTCCTTTTTCATGTGAAGCTTTGATAGAATTAATTAAACTTTGCTTAGAATATAATTATTTCAGCTATAAAGACCAATTCTTCAGACAAATTAAAGGCCTACTGATGGGCAACCCTATTTCATCGGCTTTAGCAAATATTTTCTGCATCAAATTGATCAAATTGTTACAGAATCAAACCAATTAAAAATAATTTTATGACAAAGATGTATAGATGTCAATTTTTGTATAACTGAATCTGAAATTTAATATTTCTAAATTCTTTTAATATTCTGAAACTATTTTTGAAGTTCACACACGAAATTGAAAAAAAAAACAATTCTCTGGCATTTTTAGATATTCGAATTAAGAAAAAAAAATTGAAATTAGTATTTATATAAAGTCTACACACACTCTCTCTCTCTCTCTCTGGAAACTACTTAAATATCAATTCTTTCGGCCCATTCCATCATAAAATTTCAGTAGTAAACACTCTCTCTAAAATATTAACTACACATTGCTCAATGAAAATGATGAAAATATGGAGAGAAATAGAATTTTTAGAGACCTAAAAAACAATGATTACCCAGATAAATTTATTAAAAAACACCTTTTCAAACCTAAATTTGTACAATCAATCAACAGCTATGATCAATCAAAAAGGTTTTATTGCACCCTCCCTTACAGGTACGGATCTGAACGCATTGTCAGAGTCTTAAAGAGAAACAATATAACTGCTACGTATAAATCTTCATTCAATTTGTAAAAATTCATACTCCACCCAGACACCAAACAAATTAGCAAATTTGAAAACAAAAACAATGTAATTTACAAAATACCATGTAATGATTGCCCCGCCAAATACATAGGAGAAACAAGCAAGCCTCTGACGTTTGCATCAATCAACACATTCTATACGAGAACATAAATGAAAAAATTGCCGATTATTTTTGGAAAGTTGGACCTCCGCAAAAGACGAAGGCAGTATAAATAGGAAATTTGAACTACCAGAGATATATTCGCGATTTAGATCGTCATAAAATAATTAGTTTAATTTTTCATTTCAATACTTCAAATTCTCGATATATTAGGCCTAAATTTTAATTATTTTATAGGGAGAGGTACACATTTAGAAACACGTAAAAATGTTTTAATGCTTAAAACGCATTTTTCCTTTTATATATCTTTCTTTAAATATATGTAACATCATTTAAGTTTATTTCAGATACAATCACACGCTTATTTATATATATGTATTACTAGCCGAATGACCCGGGCAACGCCCGAGTTTTACCCGATTAAATGTTTTTATTCAAATACTATTGTTACAATTATAAATTGGCGCCGTGGATGTCACTCTTGTGAAACATCCAGCTCCAAACTTTGTGTCTGAGAAGCGATATTTTTATAGAAAGATGATCTGGCTTTTGTTTTCTGCTCGAATGAATGTTTTTCTGTTAGAATTTTGTTCCTGCGTACAAAATAATGAACTGGTTTCACCCGTGGTCTCTGCTTTTTGGAATTTTCCCGATATAATTTTGTATCTGATAATCAAACATGATACAGCAATATCGTCATCATCATTTTCTGACTAAAAATATATAGTTTTAATAATTGATTTATATATTTTTAAAATAGCCAATCATCCTCCCCGTATTTTTTTACCTATGTGTGGAAATTTGGTTTGAATTAGTGAACTACTGCGAATTTGTATACCGGAGTTATACAAACAAACATACAAACATTTATTTTTATATATATAGATAATCCAAATTGTACCTTATCATTATATTAGGTCTTATTACCTTCTAATATATAATCCAAATTGTGACTTATCATTAGATTTGGTCTTATTACCTTCTAATCTATAATCCAAATTGTGCCTTATCATTAGATTTGGTCTCATAACCTTCTGTTTCTAATCTATATTCCAAATTGTACCTTATCATAAGATTTGCTCGTATTACCTTCTGTTTCTAATCTATATTCCAAATTGTGCCTTATCTTTAGATTTGGTCTTATTACCTTCTATTTCTAATCTATATTCCAAATTGTGCCTTATCATTAGATTTGGTCTAACTACCTTCTGTTTCTAATCTATATTGCAAATTGTACCTTATCATTAGATTTGGTCTTATTACCTTCTGTTTCTAATCTATATTCCAAATTGTGCCTTATCATTAGATTTGGTCTTATTACCTTGTATTTATAATCTATATTCCAAATTGTAACTTATCAGTAGATTTGGTCTTATTACCTTCTAATCTATAATCCAAATTATGCCTTATCATTAGATTTGGTCTTATTACCTTCTGTTTCTAATCTATATTCCAAAGTGTGCCTTATCATTAGATATGGTCTTATTACCTTCTGTTTTTAATCTATATTCCAAATTGTACCTTATCATTAGATTTGGTCTTATTACCTTCTGTTTCTAATCTATATTCCAAATTTTGCCTTTTTATTAGATTTGGTCTTATTACCTTGTGTTTATAATCTACTAGCCGAATGACCCGGGCAACGCCCGGGGTGTACCCGATTAAATGCTTTTATTCAAATACTATTCGTTACAATTATAAATTGGCGCCGTGGATGTCATTCTTGTATAATATATAAATGAGTTTTAAAAATTGTAAAAAAAAAATGCATCGGCCAGGAATCGAACCCGGGGCGCCCGCGTGGCAGGCGAGCATTCTACCACTGAACCAAAAGCAAACGGTGACACAATTAAGAACGCATGACGATGATAACTGTATATTATCCGTGGCAGAGGCGGCCGATGAGGAAAGACGGTCGTGACTATATATAGTAACTAGCGGATGTACCCGGCTTCGCCCGTGTTTTACCCGAGTAAAGGTTTGTCTAACGAATCTCTAGATAAAGTGAACATTTCTTCCCGGTCTCTTGAAAATACTCGATAAGTTGAATAAAATCAATATTAATCGGTACCCGAGTAAAGGTTTGTCTAACGAACATTTGTTAAAACAATTCTCTATAAACTTATAAAAAGAAATAGATATATTTTGATAATTTGAAACTCGTAAATTTGAATCTTTCGATAAAGTGATCATTTTTTCCCGGTCCCTGTGTGCCGTGTCATTCTGAATTTTGTCTTTCCTAATTTTCTACATTACAAAATCATCGTTTTATCTAGTGAACATTTTTTCCCGGTCCCTTGAAAAATACTCGATAAGGTTGAATAAATTCATGGTCGTTTATGGAAGATGGATTAAGTTCCCGGAGGTCATCTTGGGCAAGCTCCCGCGAGGCTTTTTTTCTTGTCTACTTGGCACAGCTGTGTCACCAATTCTGCCCTAATTGGTCGGTGGGTACTTGGACTGTCCTTGAACTTGTCCTTGGACTGCCGCCGGCCGGATGAATCCATTCTCGTCGCAAGGTTGCGCTGCTTGCGAGTTAAAGCTACAAATCTGCAAATAACTCTAAGGATATTAAAGATATTCAAGATATTATTTTTCGTAAACCTTTCCGGGGATATGCCTAATAATATCCCAAAATTTCACGGCGATTGGATGTACGGTTTTTGAATCTATAGAGTACACACAGACCACAGACAAACAGACAAACAGACAGACAGACAGACAGACATTCAATTTTATATATATAGTAATAATCCAAACTGTACCTTATCATGGATGTGGTCTTGTTACCTTGTGTTTATAATCTATAATCCAAATTGTACCTTATCATGGATGTGGTCTTATTACCTTGTGTTTATAATATACTAGCGGATGTACCCGGCTTCGCCCGTGTTTTACCCGAGTAAAGGTTTGTCTAACGAATCTCTCGATAAAGTGAACATTTTTTCCCGGTCCCTTGAAAAATACTCGATAAGTTGAATAAAATCAATATTAATCGGTACCCGAGTAAAGGTCTGTCTAATGAACATTTGTTAAAACAATTCTCTATAAACTTATAAAAAGAAATAGATATATTTTGATAATTTGAAACTGATAAAGTGATCATTTTTCCCGGTCCCTGTGTGCCGTGTCATTCTGAATTTTGTCTTTCCTAATTTTCTACATTACAAAATCATCGTTTTATCTAGTGAACATTTTTTCCCGGTCCCTTGAAAAATACTCGATAAGGTTGAATAAATTCATGGTCGTTTATGGAAGATGGACAAAGTTCCTGGAGGTCATCTTGGGCAAGCTCCCGCGAGGCTTTTTTTCTTGTCTACTTGGCATAGCTGTGTCACCAACTCTGCCCTGATTGGTCGGTGGGTACTTGGACTGTCGGCCGGCGGCCGGGCGAATCCATTCTCTCACGGGGTGGGGCAGACCCAAGGTCATCAGGAGCAGCAAACTTAAGCCTATCTCCGTCTCAATGGTGGCATTGCTTGCGAGTTAAAGCTACAAATCTGCAAATAACTCTAAGGATATTAAAGATATTCAAGATATTATTTTTCGTAAACCTTTCCGGGGATATGCCTAATAATATCCCGAAATTTCACGGCGATTGGATGTACGGTTTTTGAATCTATATAGTACACAGACCACAGACAAACAGACAAACAGACAGACAGACAGACATTCAATTTTATATATATAGATAATCCAAACTGTACCTTATCATGGATGTGGTCTTGTTATCTTGTGTTTATAATCTACTAGCGGATGTGTACCCGGCTTCGCCCGGGTTTTATCCGAGTGAAAGTTTGCCTAACGAATATTATATATTATGAAGTATAATAAACAATGCTAAAGATTAGTTTTAATTATTAATCAAGATTGTGTGTGAATATGTGAGAAAGATGTAATATCGTTGTTGTTTTCTTGGCCGACTGTTTTACATATGGTGTTATCTCAAAATTGCTTGTTTTGAATATTTTTTTAGATTGAGTTGAATGAATTGCTGAATTTTTTTTTGTATTTATATATAAATAAAATTAACTCTGTTGAATTTTTTTGTATTTTATCGATAACAGCGAAGTTACGCATGTTAATGTTAGGGGAAAATATTTTGATGTTAAGCAAAACCTGCTCCATCTCGTTTTACATAAATGTTGAAAATTTGGTCGAAATTGATGCATTGTAACGAAAGTTTTTAGCGAACACCACTTATGAAATTTCCATTTATATAGAAGACTAGCGGATGTGCCCGGCTTCGCCCGGGTTTTTACCCGAGTAAAGGTTTGTCTAACGAACATTTGTTAAAACAATTCTCTATAAACTTATTTAAAAAAGAAGATATATTTCGATAATTTGAAACTTGTAAATTTGAATCTCTCGATAAAGTGAACATTTTTTCCCGGTCCCTGTGTGCCGTGTCATCCTGAATTTTGTCTTTCCTAATTTTCTACATTACAAAATCATCGTTTTATCTAGTGAACATTTTTTTCCGGTCCCTTGAAAAATACTCGATAAGTTGAATAAAATCAATATTAATTGGTTCCCTCGGTAATTGGAAGTTAAAGGAATAGTATCTTCGCCTTGGAATTGTATCATTATTCTTGTCTCAAATAAATTGCCGTGTCATCCTGAGATAATCTTACTTTTGATAAATAATATTTAAGATTTTATTATATATATTATATTATATTTATATTACACGTTATTTGTTTTCTTGGCCGACTGTTTTACATATGGTGTTATCTTAAAATTGCTTGTTTTGAATATTTTTTTAGATTGAGATTATTAGCTAGTATGTAAAAAAATTAACTCTGTTGAAATTTAATTTTGTATTTATATATAAATAAAATTAACTCTGTTGATTTTTTTTGTATTTAATCGATAACAGCGAAGTTACGCATGTTAATGTTAGGGAAAAATATTTTGATGTTAAGCAAAACCTGCTCCATCTCGTTTTACATAAATGTTGAAAATTTGGTTGAAATTGATGCATTGTAACGAAAGTTTTTAGTCATGTACACTTATGAAATTTGCATTTTATTAATATAGACTAGCGGATGTGCCCGGCTTCGCCCGGGTTTTATCCGAGTGAATGTTTGTCTAACGAACATTTGTTAAAACAATTCTCTATAAACTTATAAAACGTACTCGGCTTCGCCCGGGGTTTTACCCGAGTAAAGGTTTGTCTAGCGAACATTTGTTAAAACAATTCTCTAAAAACTTATTTAAAAAAAAAAGATATATTTTGATAATTTGAAACTCGTAAATTTGAATCTCTCGATAAAGTGAACATTTTTTCCCGGTCCCTGTGTGCCGTGTCATCCTGAATTTTGTCTTTCCTAATTTTCTACATTAGAAAATCATAGTTTTATCTAGTGAACATTTTTTCCCGTGTCACATTGCCTTTATTCTTCATTGTTGGATTTTTATATTATATTTACTCTTCATTGTTGGCTTTTTATCTTAAATTTATTCTTCATTGTTGGCTTTTTATATTACATTTACTCTTTATTGTTGGCTTTTTATCTTACATTCATTCTTCATTGTTGGCTTTTTATATCATATTTACTCTTCATTGTTGGCTTTTTATATTATATTCTGACCAAAATCTATCTGTGAACTTCACACAGACAGAATAAGGCAATTATATAAGTAGATTTACTCTTCATTGTTGGCTTTTTATATTATATTCTGACCAAAATCTATCTGTGAACTTCACACAGTGAACTTCACACAGACAGAATAAGGCAATTATATAAGTAGATTTACTCTTCTTTGTTGGCTTTTTATCTTACATTCATTCTTTATTGTTGGCTTTTTATATTACATTTACTATTCATTGTTGGCTTTTTATCTTACATTCACTCTTCATTGTTGGCTTTTTATCTTACATTCATTCTTCATTGTTGGCTTTTTATATTACATTCACTCTTCATTGTTGGCTTTTTATCTTACATTCATTCTTCATTGTTGGCTTTTTATATTACATTTACTCTTCATTGTTGGCTTTTTATCTTACATTCACTCTTCATTGTTGGCTTTTTATATTATATTTTTAGATTGAGATTATTAGCTAGTATGTAAAAATATTAATTTATATTGTATTTATATATAAATAAAATTAACTCTGTTGATTTTTTTGTATTTAATCGAAAACAGCGAAGTTACGCATTTTAATGTTAGGGAAAAATATTTTGACGTTAAGCAAAACCTGCTCCATCTCGTTTTACATAAATGTTGAAAATTTGGTTGAAATTGATGCATTGTAACGAAAGTTTTTAGTGATGTCCTCTTATGAAATTTGCATTTTATTAATATAGATATAATATAAATGAGTTTTAAAAATTGTTTAAAAAAATGCATCGGCCGGGAATCGAACCCTGGCCGCCCGCGTGGCAGGCGAGCATTCTACCACTTAACCACCGATGCTTTAAAAAAATCAAATTCATTTATCGTCGCGACCAGTGCTGCGCCCTAGCGGTAAAAGACTGGAACTAACGCTTTTTGGTTTTTTATTTTAAAAAAAAGCACATTAACTTTTTTTAGTTTTTTGAATAGCCTATATGTTAAACGAAATCTTCAGCGACCTACATGCGAAATTCCATAATGATTGAGTCAGTAGATTTTGCGTGATGCGATAACAAACATCGATTTCGCATTTCATTTTTATATATATAAGGATAATCCAAATTGTGCCTTATCACACACTATTTTTTTATTTGGCCTTATTACCTTGTGTTTATAATCTATAATCCAAATTGTGCCTTATCACACACTATTTTTTTATTTGGCCTAATTACCTTGTGTTTATAATCTATGACGTAATGTCCCCCCCCTGCCGGCGGCGCGCGCCCGTTGGCTGCCGGCAAGCACGTGACCTCCCTGTGCGCGCGCAACCGTGACAGAGGCGTCCGATGAGGAAAGACGGTCGTGACTATATATATTAATGTTACTATATATATGTATATTGAAAAACGAAAGATAAAAGATCAGGTGGGGAAATCAATATTAAAAATGGCATATTCTGACCAGATGGCGCTCTGACTTCTGTAAAGCACATGTGCTCCTGGTCAGGATATGCCATTTTTAATATATACATATGTCATAATTTATACTCTTCCTGGAATAATAAAACAAACCTACAGTCAACCCAGAGAGAGATGGGCAGCTAAAGGGTGTCACTTTAGACATCAGCGACATTCCAAGGGGCTCCTGGGGTCCGTCACTTAACACCTCGGGACTTTGGAGACAGTTGGTGATTGTGTGCGAAACAAACGGCCGCCCAGCTGTGGCCGGTCGCGGGCCTCTCCCGTCTATCTCTCTCTGGTTGCCAGGATTCCTTCTCTTCCAACTCGTGGTGTGATTATTTCTCTTTCCCCACCTTATTATCATATTGCCACATTGAAAGTCGACAGGATAAGACCTGGCGGGGAAGCAAATCCCTCATATACCAGAGTATGAAGAAAACAAGAAGCCAAGCCACGATGATCGGCCAAACCCAACTCAACTGTAGCCACTTTACTTCGAGCTCTCACCCCCTTCCTCGCCAACCTTTGAACCGTTACCCTGAAGAATTGATCACCTACGACGGAGATGAAACTGCCGCCCAATTCTCCCAGCACTAGATCTGCCCTAGAACGATTGCCGCGCCAGAGCAGGACACCTTCCACCACTATTGACTCCGCCGTACCCCTGCCGCTACTGTGGGCCACAACACTGGCACGTACAGCAGACAGAACCCTCTCTCAATTAACTCAATGAATCTACTTTCTCTCTAAACCAACATAACCTGAAGGTGAAATTGTTTTGCCTCTACCATTCATTCTTTGAGAAGTCATTCCTTGTAAACCCTGATGCCAATATTTTCTATAATTAGTTTAGTTCAATTTATGCTCTCCACGCCTATTAACAATGATTTTATTCTCAATACTATTTATCTAGATATTTGTAACCCATTAAATTTGTACCTTACCAATCGAATTATTAATAGACATTTTAATGAAATATTTTTATTTTAAAGTCACACATTCCTTAAAAATGGACTTCTACCTAATCATACTTTACGATTTTCAAGATTAAAAATATATTTTCATAATCAAGTTATGTATAAAAATAGTGCTCAATCAAAATAGGGCTCCAGTACCTAAACACCTCCACCCTTTTGTATATGACCTTCTCTCCTACTTTAAGCACGGCTCACGAAAGATAATTTATTTCCCTAAACGACTCAAAATTCACTCTGTAATTCAGGCGTCGAAGAATTCCAACCACCACGTGAGCCTTGCTTACAACCAATCCTTTCGGTGACTCTTATCTATCTTCCTCTTAATGTCCCATTCATTCTTACAAATTTGTCAACCATATACCAGCTCATGACCTTCTATAGAATTATTGATTAATCAATTATCGAACTTCTATATTGCCATTTCAAAATTCTAATCTTCGCCCTTCATTTGTGATAATATATTTTGTAGTTGCTCTCTAGCATATCCACCGACCCACACCATCTAGCCACTGGTGTGTTCCTCACAGGACGCAGATTGACTAACTGCTAGATGTTAATCAACTCCTTTTTGTTCGCACTTGAACAATCTGCATCGAGCGGCACAGTTCGCTCCTTCTTCTCGCGCCACACGTTTGCCACACGGACCCTGTCTTCAAACCTATGTTTGTCCCTTGTCCAAACCAGCACGATATAACCTACTTCCGATATTTCCAACGGATATACGTTTAACATCGTCGCTGATTTTGTCCGGTCCGTCATTATTTCGCGCAGACATGGGTTTTACATTCGACCCATCGCGAAATCATCGCCTCGCACAAGCTCCCACGACGGTTCAAACACCTCGTGTCCGAGCAGCTTGTCACCTGTAAAGGACAACGCCGTCCTCGTCCCAATTTTTGGCACTGTGCGCGCATACTTTCCTCCAATTAGTTAAAACTACTAAAATCTCATAGTATCGAAATAATTAAGGTGGAAAGGCCCAAAGCAAGTTTCCCCTCGCTCTGTTCGCCTATATTCTACCTTTGTATCTCGAACTATTTTTATCCTCTCAATTTAACTATAAGTCCATGCGACTTCCTCACCTACACACGGGTCTTCCCCTCGGACTCGCTAAACGAGTAACTGCATAGATAAGGTAGAATTGCACAAAGCAAGTTTCCCCTCGCTCTGTTCGCCAAAATTCTATTATTGTATATAGTTCTATATTTACCTCAGTCCTGAGCTCACACAATTTTCAACCTCAATCTCATTTCTCGTACTCTACACCTATAGCATAGTAAGCCCATGCCAAGTTTCCTCTTGCCATGTCCGCCTGAAAAATATCTTAAAGTGTAGAGTTCCCCAGTCTTAATGACCTTCAGAATTTCACCATGTGTATGTGACTCCCCTTCTCGTTGTTAACACTCCTCAATATAATTTCCCTTATAATACATTAGATGTTATTGTATATAGCCTTTTATAGCTTTGATATTATCAAATATTCCCTTAAATATCAAACTATCCGGGTGTTGTAAAATTGCTTGTAAATAATATTTACTTGTGTACTATACAATATTTTATTTACATAAAACTATGTCACCATAACCTTAATTAATTTCAACTGTAAAATTATTTTCTCTATTCCTGGCTTCTCCAGCTTTAAGTATACTCAAACCATGTTCAGCCTTCTCCAACGGGGGCCATATGTCATAATATATACTCTTCCTGGAATAATAAAACAAACCTACAGTCAACCCAGAGAGAGATGGGCAGCTAAAGGGTGTCACTTTAGACATCAGCGACATTCCAAGGGGCTCCTGGGGTCCGTCACCTAACACCTCGGGACTTTGGAGACAGTTGGTGATTGTGTGCGATACAAACGGGCGCCCGGCTGTTGCCGGGCGCGGGCCTCTCCCGTCTATCTCTCTCTGGTTGCCAGGATTCCTTCTTTTCCAACTCGTGGTGTGATTATTTCTCTTTCCCCACCTTATTATTATATTGCCATATATATATATATCGAATCCTGTCGACTTTCATAATTGATGTGGTAATTCGGTAGTCTGGTCTGTTGTATTGAGCCGTGGGGAAAGATGATGATTGCGCAGTCGTGATGGTGGTGAGTGGTAAAGCACACAGAGACGAATCACAGGGGGAACCGAGGCATCAGAGAGAGGGAACGCAGAGACCAAGTAGTGGCCTGCGGGCCATCCACTAACGAGCTGTCTGCTACTGCTGTCTGATATCTTGCGTCTACTGAACTGACTGACTTGGCTGCGGGGCAAGCCCTTTTTATGTGCTCAAGTGTTACGTAACCGGACTTCTGGCGCCGCATTGTCGAGACGGTTGACCTCATTGGCTGCGGGTAAGCCCTTTTACGTCATCGGACGTCTGGCGCCACAGTGTCGAGACGGTTGACCTCATGTTTGCGGGGTAAGCCCTTTTGGGGCGTTCCCTCTAGATGTACCTCTTTATTTAATTGAACACATAAAACGATACATAAAAGTTAAATAGATTGAAGGAGTATTGGGTACAATGATTAAAAGTTCATATTAGAGTAGGGGGTGTGAGAAGAGGTGGTGAGTATTTACACAGGTGTTTATGATTCTTAAATTACCACAGATGGGCCCCCTGCGTTGAAGAATTTAAAAAGGGGCAACCTGAGTTAAATTCTGGTAGATGGGAAGTAATTTTTGGAGACAATTAATTGGGTAAACAAACAAAGCTATTTACAGGGTGGTAAGAATTTGCGGTCGACAAGGTGACAGAATGGAAAGATGAAGTAGGAACTGTTAAAAGAATGACAACATGGTGATTAAATTGGTTGACAGCAGGATCAGCTTGAGAACATGGGTTTGCAAGGCGTTTTGCTAGGACGTCTTGGAACTAGTTAACAACGGATCAAAAAAAACTATTGTTCTCCACTTAACGGTCTTGGGTGGGGGAAAAAAGGAATGAAAATAGCGCGATGGTGAGTGAGTGAAAAAACAAAATGCCTGCAGAGTCTTCAAGCTTGGTGTATGGACAACTACATCAAGGGAATTTCTGCAAGTGTAAATAAATGAACATAAAAAACATAAAGAAAAACATCACATTAAAAAAAACTGACAAAGACATGGGTCGCACTGGTGGTGAAAAGATCCGCTAAGATGGTAAGGTTTGGTGAAAGGCAAGGTATTTTCGTGGTTGTTGAGAGAAAACAATTGCAGAAGTTGAGAAGTGTGAAAAAAATGGTGAAACAAAATTAAAATATAGGGATATTTACAGAAGTGGGACAATGGTAAAACATTGATAAAAATTTGTAAACAAGTCCACTTTATGTTTTAAAGATTGCTTGAAAAGATGTTGTAGTGGTAACATAGGGTGAGAAAAAAATGTGTGGGTACATAGGTTGACAAACGCATCAATGTGCAGCATTGCGACAAGACATTGATTTTAAGGAAGATAGTTGCGAGGTAGTAAGGTACAACACGTGGAGTACAAATAAAATAAGGTTGGGATAGCTATCTGTGAGGTAAGGGAAATAACTGGCATAACGTAGGTGGTGGGGGAGTTCTAAATAGACGTTGAACGGTTTCTCCTATCAAAATCCAGATGATGGTAAGTAGTTGGAAAATGGCTTCTTGTAGTTGAAAGAGTCTATCAGTTTATTGTGCGTATATTCCTATGTAGATAAGCGTGATTAGCGGGACGGTAGAGAAGGGCATTGTTAGCGTGTAAATTAGGAGAATTAAGTGGGAAAAAAAATGTTTTTATATTGTTTCCTATATTTTTTATGAGAGAGATTAGTTGTGGGCTGAGCCATTTATGTTGGAGTGTTGATTACTTGACTTGGGACTGGGTTGGTTCATGATTGATTTTTAGCTGGGGAACTGGGTAAGCATTGTTACTTGAAGTCGGTTCTACTTGGATTAGAGTAAAAAGATTTGGGATTAGAGGTAGAAGAGGTTGGCTGCTGGCTGGTTTGATCGGGAGTTGGTATTCTTGGAACAAGTCAGGTGAGAGATGCCGGAACGGAAATAAGTCATTGTCTCTGTGTTGAACATAATGAGGCTGCATGGTGGGGGGTGCTATATGAGGGACGCTTTCTGTGTAGGGCCTGAGTTTGTTGACATGTATTGTGTCGTGTTCCTTATTGAGCGGTTGATTTGGTCTATTAATCTTTACCACATTGGGAGAAATAATTTCTAAAATTGTGTAGGGACCTGTGGAATAAGGGGTAAGCTTTCCAGTGTTAGGATGGTGGTACACTTTGACAAGAGCGAGGTCTCCAATTTCAAAGTTAGGTGTTTTATGATTAAGATCAAATTTTTGTTTATTTTGTCGTGTTTCAATTGGGTGCGTTGGTATCGCTAAATTTACATTCTGGCAGAAACGCTTTTAGATATTAACACAGTAAATAAGCAATGGAGTTTAAAATTGCAAATTTTTCAAAATAATAACATTAAGTAATGAAATTAAATGTGAAAAATATCAAAATATTAAAAGTTTGGGAATTTAAACACAAGATGGAAATGTGAAGCCATAAGATATTGCGGCCATATCGGAAATATAGTGGAAATGTGATTTTTTTTTAATGTTAAAGATAGTTTAAGAAAATATTGAAGATGTGATAAAATAGGTAAACTTAATTTGTTGTTGTCCTCTCTCTCTCTCTCTCTCTCTCTCTCTCTCTTGGCTGACTGTTTTACATATGGTATTTAGAATTTATAGTTGTAAATGGTTGAACCTAATTGCAAATTTTCAAAGTAAACTATGGAATGTGAGATATATTTTAGGTACAAATTACGCAGAGAAAAATAATGTTTAAAAGATTAAAGGTGTGGTGCAATTTAAAAGGCAAATCAACTATGGCAAAATTGATATTTAAAACTATTTGAGAAAAAGGGATATAACTAAGAAAATAGGCATTATATATGGAATGCGAAAACTAAAATAGCAGGAAAGTGGGAGTATGGAAGATAGGTAGACAGATATAAAGTACCTTGGAAAGGATGATTCCGGCTTGAGTTGAAAACTTCGGGAGATTGCTGGCGTAGAGCGAAAGATGTGATGGCTGGAGATGGAAGGGGGAAGGCATCAAAGGAGGTAAGATCCAGGTCTTAGGGATGAAGGGGTTGCAGTCTTGCTAGGATGGTTGCCAACTGAAGGATGATGGTGCCAAAATGGGGTGGTGGTGTTGTCGGTCCGTGGTCGTTGCTGGGGAACTCTCCGATCTCCTGCTCCTGGGCTTCTTTTTAGTCCTTGTTCATCCTGTCGACTCTATGTCGAATCCTGTCGACTTTCTCCTTTTGCTGTGGTATTTCGGTGGTCTGGTCTGTTGTATTGAGTCGTGGTGAAAGATGATGATTGCGCAGTCGTGATGGTGGTGAGTGGTAATGCACACAGCGACGAATCACAGGGGGATTTGAGGCATCAGAGAGAGGAAACGCAGAGACCAAGTAGCGGCCGGCGGGCCATCCACTAACGAGATGTCTGCTACTGCTGTCTGCTATCTTGCGTCTACTGAACTGACTTACTTGGCTGCGGGGAAGCCCTTTTTATATGCTCAAGTGTTACGTCACCAGACGTCTGGCGCCGCATTGTCGAGACGGTTGACCTCATTGGCTGCGGGTAAGCCCTGTTACGTCATCGGACGTCTGGCGCCGCAGTGTCGCGACGGTTGACCTCATGTTTGCGGGGTAAGCCCTTTTGGTTTCTACGTTCCCTCTAGATGTAACTCTTTATTTAATTGAACACATAAAACGATACATACAAAGTTGAATAGATTAAAGGAGTATTGGGTACAATGATTAAAAGTTCATATTAGAGTAGGGGGTGTGAGAAGAGGTGGTGAGTATTTACACAGATGTTTATGATTCTTAAATTAACACATATATATGTATATAAATATGAAAATTGTATAAATGTAATATTGTACTGAGATAAGGTGCATAAATTAAGAAAAAGGCATCTCCTTATCGTGCAACTGAAAGTTGCTGATGGCTTGCGCCATCTATCGGAATATTGATATAACTTTTTATTGATATTTATTCCGATAGATGGCGCAAGCATCAGCAACTTTCAGTTGCGCGATAAGGAAATTCCATTTTCTTAATATATATATATATATATACATAAATCTAAAAGAAAAAAGTATAGAGGTATATGACAAAAGATCAAATTTCGATTTCAACATTATTAAATATAATAGACAAGATTCAAATATATCAAAAAATTGCACCAAAGGTATCTATTTTGGACAATTTTTAAGATACTACAGAATTAACAACAAACTAAACAACTTTATAAGTAAAATTAAAAACCTAAATGACGAATTTCAAAAAAATGGATTCAGCCAAAATACAATTAAAAATATTAACATTTTAGCAATCAGAAAATATCTTCACAAAAATAAATTCTCATACAATTTCAACTTCAATGACTTTAAAAATTTCACTATGAGAATTTAATTAACTTTTGACCGATTATTCAAACTTGTTTATCTCCGCTAACTTTTAAATCGAAAATTTATTTATAGACATTAACCGTTCCCCCTGGGTGAGTAAAATTTGCTTGTGATGTTAATTGTAACAAGCATATATTGAATTTTAAGTTGATAACATGAACCGCAATTCAATACATGTAACTGAATTATCTATAATAATGTTAACAGCAATACTGACTTCAAATGGAAGGCTCAATTTAAATGCTACTTTCACTTGTAGACAATGAGGCAACTAACAAGAGTCACATCATCTATCTCTCTTGATTTACTAACACTAACTACATTCCGCTAATCTAGATAATAAATAATTTAATTTTAGGTAAATACTCTTGAAATCATAACATTCATAACGAATGCTATCACATTAATTAAGTGTACTGATAAGCTATTATAAATACTTTCAAAGAAATTTTCTTTCATTATTCAACCTCATCTTTCTCTCCTTTCCTATTATATTTATTTATTTTTTCCTTCCTTTTTTTTCTATTTTTCTTTTTTTTTTTTTGCTTTCCTTGTTTCTTTTTTTTTATTCACCCCTTTTAATTGGACTTAGAACAAATATTAATTAAGATTTTGATTTAATAAAAAAAAAATTCCATCTACACTAATAGAAACTATTAAATTCAATATTCTGAAACACCAATACCATACTGATTAAACACAATTAGAATTATAGGATTATAGATTTTAAACACAAGGTAACGGGACCGGGTCCGAGTGAATCAGTGGTATGTATAGTTTCGGTAGCGACATTGTGGCCCTCTCCAGACTTGTCTGAAGATTGTAGCGACGCTGATGCCGAAACGTCGCACGTTGCTTATTTGTTTGGATTTGTTCTTTTTACCTTTGCTTACCAATACCATACCTTTTTTTCTGTGTTTTCTCTAATTCTTACTTTGTTTGATCCTTTAAATTTATACGATAACTTTAGAATATTTTCTTTCTCTCCTTATAGCATACATAACAATTATCTATGAGTGTTCAATCTTTATAAAGGGGGGTATAGAGAATGAACATTCAATCTAATTGATATGAAGCATTAAAACTTAAATTCCTAAACTTCCTTATTTAGCAGAAATTACAGGTAATGGTCCTCATATATTATATTAAAAAAAAAAAAAAGGTATAGATACGACTATATATAGAATATACGGTTCCGTTAGGACCAGTTCAAATAAATTGATGATGTGAGTTATTATGGGAAAACATTTCACCATCTTCAGACAAGGGACTTATGTCTTTGTCTGATGAAGCTGATTTTTCCATTTATGGTATGACGCACATTCTTAACTTGTTTGAATTTAATCATACTTTCTTGTAGTTCCAATTAATCCTTATCCTCTCCTACTACTAATATCTTATTATTTTCCTGCAGTCCTATTATTTAGAGTAAATGAACACAATTTGGACTATAATCTGAACCTACTAACATCAGGCAAAGTTTATTTTTCTTTGTTCTTTAATGTTAGATTTCCTGTTCCCTTGTCGACGCACATTGTTAAAGACTTGGGATATGATAAATTTTTCCTATATTTATAATAATCATTTAACTGTATTACTAATTTCTTATCAGTCTCTTACAGTCCTTATACCCAAAAAGAATAAACACAATTTGATTTAAAGTTTAACACTAAGGGATAAGTATATATCAATCTGATTAAGTCTAGGGAACCGAATCAATTTAACTTCTGAACTGAAAAAACATGTTTTGAGTTAGGTTTGAAAGTGCAGAAGATGACAATGTCTTAGTTCATTAGTTGATTTTTGTAGTATATCTAAGGTTCAGCTATTACCCTATCTCCGTTCCAACCTAAAATTGCTTTCTATTTGGTCGAAGAGGTATGGTTTGGCAGTAATGGAAAAAGGGCCGAAACTGCTGCTCAGGTCTTCATCTGAAGAGGCCCACCTGAGTACCATCCTCTTTCCATCTGGTCTAACCTTTATGGTTTTCAATTGGTCTAACCCTTAAGGTTTTCATCCTTCCTAATTTAATATATTATCTTATATCGTGTCCTCCACTTTTACACTAGATTGTCTTTAAAATAAGCTTATATATAAAAAAAAAAAAAATTACAAAAATCTAACTTCTCTCATCAAGAGAGAAAATAGAGCAAAAAAAATACTTTTCTCTCTCTCTAATTAGCTTTATTTTATATTTGGAAAATTATTATCATGGTTCTGTCTTTGCTCTTCTCTTTAAAACTTTCTCTTCGCTTATTCCTTTTTTCACCCAGCCTATGATGTGTAACTGCCGATGCTTTGCTGGTGTTACCTTTTTTTTTATCTTTTTTTAAAAATATAATCTAACTAATTATTTATTACAAAAAATAAAAAAACAAACCTCACACATTTAAATTAAATTTAAAAAATTATTAATCTTAAAATTTTTCATTACTATACTATTTGATACAGAATTAGCTTGCTGTTCTGACTCAAAATTAATTCAAAATCTGTTGTTCTTAATAGTTTACTTTTCCTCTATTTTCCAAATATAAAAACAATTACTATTAATATATATATATATATTGATAGTTCAATGTCTTTAAAGTTATATTTGTGTGATATCATTTTTAAAATATTTCCCATTTTCACTTATATTTTATTATAAATTCACAATTTTTATTTAAATTTATTTTAATATATCTATTTTATCCAACTTTTCAAACATTTTTTGCGCTTTGTGTTTTCGGTAAAAAATATTTAGTTTAACATTTATTTTACATATATTTTGTTATTTTTATTTTATTTTTTATACAAAAATCTTTTTACACATTGTACAAATAATTATAAATATAAAATAGGCGTTATTGTTAATTTTCAAAATATTCACATCCATATTTTACTAAATTTATTTTGTCCATAATATATAAATATGTATATCAATTTTTTTCTCCCCATTTAATATAACAAAATATTTTTAAAACATAATTGACGTTATGTGGCGCTGAGTTTATTGTTGACACACATTATATATGTTATAAAACCTTGATAAAGGTTGGCATTCAGCCAACTGAATATATGGTAAAAATAAATGATCCAATATATGTATTTTAAATTAAAAAATATATATAGGTTAATGTTCTAGTTATTAACTAATGTCTGCCTGTGTTAAGTTAATTAAATATATTATTTTTTAGAAGCTACTATATAGCTTGCTCCAGTGTCTGTCCGCTTTCTTCCCATAATATTTCGACCGATTTTTAATATTGTTAAAGAGTAAACAGATATCTGAAATTTTATAAATTCTTTCAAACCTGATGTCATTCGAGGCTTCTGGGTGATCGGGAATAAAATATTTTCTATATTTCCTTTCACACATGTAGTATTTATAGAATAACTGAATCCTCTACTATAATTGTACTGTGCAAATTTCAGATTTCTAAGAGGCCATAGTGGTCGGAAATACTGTATAAACTTCAGAATAGAATTACTATATTTATTTTCAAACGAAGATAGGCGCAGCCGTTTCTCTAATATAAACAATGTTATTCGTAAACTCATTCAAGATAACAAACAATGCAAATATACAATATGTAATATTCATCTGTTGCCCTTAGGGTCTGAAATGAACAATCGAGTACCATTTTAATATACAGGGTGATCCAAAAGTCCCTCACTATTTTAAAAATTAATAACTCCGCGAATATTTGCGCTAGAGCAATACTGTAAACACCATTGTGTTCAGGATGCAATGTGAATTTTATGGCAATTAATAAAAATTTCGAAATTGATTTTAGTTAAAATTTTATTCGCCAGATGGCACTCCACCAGAATCAAAGATTCAGCGGCCAAATTGTTTGATAAATTGAAAAATTTAACTGATCGACACGTATTTTTCCTTTTGGAATACCAGGAAAGAACCCTAATAATATCAAATTACAAATTAATAAAACACCATTTTGCCAAAAGGAAAAGAATTGGATGACGATTTTTAAATACAATCAGAGATATGTAAAATAGGTATAGGTAAATGCAAATTTGAACATGTAGCAAAATTATATATATATATTTTAGATGCGGTTTTCTGGAATACTCTCAGCTATATAAATTTCGAATATAATTAATTTCTCATTTTTTGAATCAACTCTCAGTATCGATTATATTTATTTTAATTCATTTGAAAAATATGTATCCATCTCTCATAATTTATTTTACTCTGGAATGCCGTTGTTGTTGTCGTGTCAATAAATAGCCTCAGATGTCTCCATGCATCTCCATCACAGCCGCAGCAATGTCCACTATCTTGGGTGTGTGAAGTTGCTGCTCTGGGTCAATGTCAATTTTCTGCAAGGCTGCGGCCTTTACTGGGCATGAGAATATGTGGTTCCACACCAGGGCAGTTGTTGCATGTCCTGTAGGTTCTTGTGTCATCTGGATATATTGTCATTCCTTTATGGTGTTTTGTTCTAAAGTCTTGTTATAATTTTTGCCATTTTCTCTCAGAGTTTATTTCGCATTTTGATATTTTCTTATTTTTTTGTTTAATCATCTGGTATTTTGACAAAGCATAAGCGTCAAATAATGACATTTGTTATTTCCTTTGGTCAGCTTTCTGGCTTCCTTTGCCAATTCAAATGCCATTTCATTACCCCCGATCCCAACATGGGCAGGAATTCATTGTAGAATGCAGTTCTTCTCCAATGGTTCCAGTTGGGCAAGTAACGAGTGTATTTTCTGTGTGATTTTAGTATTGCCCTTATGAATTGCTTCTAGAGAGGATATGGAGTCGCTGTATATTAAAATTCCTTCTCCTTTATGCAGGGATGGTTGGTTAAGGCATACATCAAGGGCTTTCCAGATAGCTGTCAGTTCACAAATTAAGTTTGACGAAATCTGTCCTGTTCCTTCTTTGATTTTGATATGTGTTCCATCTTGCAGTATTATGTTAATTCCAGACCCTCCATTACTTAGGGTAAGGTAGGAAGATCCATCTGTATATGCTGTTAAATGTTGGCTTAGCATTTTTAATCAAGAATTCTTACTATGAGTACATAGTCGTTAATATTCCAAACACATCAGACCTCGAAGCCCAAGGTATCAAAGGCTACCTCAATCAAAACAAAGCCATACATATACAATATGTATTACCCTCAAACAATAAATTTATTGACGATGTGAAAATGGCTCAAATTCCTACAGACAACACTATTATTGTAGGTGACCTTAATGCCAAACATCAACTATGGGAATGTACCACGCCAAACCCAAGAGGCAAAATACTATCAAACATATTTAACGACAATGCCTTCATGTGCCTCAATGAAGGGAATCCTACCCATCATTCCTACAGCTATAATACTGCACAAGCACTTGATATAAGTTTTTACTATCTTGACATTTTCCATAAATGCAAATGGCAAATATTAAAAAGTATTGGAAGTGATCATTAGCCTAATTTGATAGAAATTAGCACCAAGACCGACCAGCTTAATTAAGAAATTTTCTGGAACTTCAAAAAGGCTAATTGGATATTTTTCAAAAACACCATTATTTAAGCAGCCAGAGTTTAGATACCAAGAGGTAATTTCAAGAAATGGATCCCAAATATACACACCAGGCAAAACATATTCAAACACTTATAATTAAAAGAAATGAAATACAAAAAGTGCACCCAAAAACAAACAAATTGTAGAACTGAACTGAACATTGTGAATGCAAAAATAAAAATATTATACGTAAATATGAAAAGGGAAAATGTAAACAAACTTGTGAAACCTGAACCCAAACACCCAAATACAAAAATTTGGCATTTGGCGAAACAAATTGTTAATTATATTGTTTAAATAATTTGTATTTTTAAATTTAATTGTAAAAAAATTGTAAATTTATATATGTAAATTATTGTGCAAAATTAATAAATAATAGAGAATTTGCATATGTCTTGTTAGTTAAAAAGAAAATAATAGTTTTTGTTTTGAGCAGAGAAGCTAGATACTCTCAGGTTAGTTTTTCTCTTATTGTAAATATGTTTTTTTATATAATTTCTTAAAAGTCTCTACTTTAACTTTATTGTTAAAATAAATATAATTTCTTCATAGGGGTATATTTGTTTTTTTTACTCTTTAAGGGCTTCAAGCATTAATAGAAAATATTATTAAACAAGGTACCAGCTCTATCCTCCTTGCACCCAACACAAACTGAAAACACAAATATGATTAAGAATACAGATGGTACCCCAGAAACTAATGATAAAAACGCTGCTAATTTTTTATGTAATTCATATCAAATAAGTAGTAAAATCAAATTTGAAATAAAAGATAAAAAGTTGATAAAAGGCCCGAGAGATAATTCCTTACAGTAAAAAATGTCACCAGCACTCATAATATTTTCCATGAAAAAAAATCAATATGAAAGAGCTAGTTCAAATCTAAAAGCTTGAGGGATGAGTTACTTTTGCAAATAAATTTATTTCGAGCTTTTGGGCAACGCCCTTCTACAGGAAAATTAAAAATAAAATAAATTAAATTATAAAACGAATAAACACTCTTAATAATTGGTTTAAACGCATAAACATAAAAAGATAAGAGGAGCTTCTTTTATAAATTTTAATGCGCAAGCTTTTGGACTAGACGTCCTCTACAGGCATGGATAGCGGTAATATTAACGAGTATAACCTAACATTGAGCCATAATAAAGAGGACAATATTTACATAAATATATCTGTAAAAAACTGAAAGGAATAAAATAAATTTATGACTTAAAATTTGCATGTATGAAATTGGAGAATTAAAAATTAAAAATTTAAAATATACATATATGACATATAATTTACTACGGTATAATCTAAAAATTAAATATAGAGATTAAAATATGTACAACTTAGCGATCAATAAAATTGGGCTAGACACCAAGATACAGAAGACAGGGGGTCCCACCTACATGTGTTAAAAATGGACCAGAATAGTATATGATTATTTGTAAAGAACCTGGTATATGTCTGGGATATCTATTTTTCTATTAATGCTGTTGATTTGGTTGGATATGACTGATTCTAAATAAAGTATATTGTATTGTGTATATTACGGTATAAGATTTTTGGTTGATCTAAATTAAACCTGTGACCTGTTTGTGCTGTGTGTTGATATATTAATGATGTTTTAACTCCCATATAAAATTCACATACGAAGTAGAACAAAATTGTGTTTACCATTTTTGGATATTTAAATTATTCGTACTCCATATAAGTTCCACTTTACTGTATATTATAAGAAGACCATTCCACCGCAGTATACCCATTCCTCCTCCAATAGTCCGATTGCATATAAAATTAATACAGTCAGGACATTATCAAAGAGAATTTTCACTCATTGTTCCCTAACCATATTTAAAACAATAGAAAAAGCCAGAATAGTTTCCATTTTAATTAAAGCAGGTTATCCTAGACCCTTTATTTATAGGCATTTCTATGATCCTTCTGTCTCAAAGTCCATCACTATACACAGAGCTGCCTGTTTCCTGCCATATTCTACTTCATCACTTGCAATATCCAGAATCCTCCGTCCTTTTGGAATTAAAGTATACTACAATAGTTCTCTATGTTTAGCCACCCTATTAAGACATCCAATCACCAAAGCTGACAATCCTAACCTTCCCATACATTCTACAGGAGTAGTATATGCCGTCTCATGCCAAGATTGCTCATCCACATATGTGGGTGAGACAGGCAGAACGACATTTATCAGACTAACCGAACACAAACGCAATATCCATAATAAAGACCCTAAATCATTAATATATCAACACACAGCACAAACAGGTCACCGGTTTAATTTAGATCAACCAAAAATATTATACCGTAATATACACAATAAATACAATAGACTTTATTTAGAATCAGTCATATCCAACCAAATCAACAGCATTAATAGAAAAATAGATATTCCAGACATATACCAGGTTCTTTACAAATAATCATATACTATTCTGTTCCATTTTAAACACATGTAAGTGGGACCCCCTAGTTTTTTACAGATATATTTATGTAAATATTGTCTTCTTTATCATGGCTCAATGTTAGGTTATACTCGTTAGTAGTACCGCTATCTATGCCTGTAAAAGGACGTCTAGTCCGAAAGCTTGCGCATTAAAATATATAAAAGAAGCTCCTCTTATATTTTTTTGTTCATGCGTTTAAATTAAATTATATTACACTGAGATTAAGCGAGGCAAATGTATAACAAACTATATAAAATAAATATCAGAAACAAACACACGTGAGACTACTCGTGCGTCAGATACATATGAATAAATCAATAAACTGAAATTTTGATATTTGTGTATATATAAAGCGAATTTGAATGTCTAAAATATGAACTGATATAGAATCGGACTAAGAATATGGCATATTTTGGAAATATAATACAGAATAACTAACGAATTTGTGGTCTCTGATTTCATGATACAGTGGGGGGTTGGGTGGCAGCAGGGAATATTACATTATAAATTCCCGGTAAATCAATTTTTCTATTAAGGCTGTGGAATTTACTTGACGTACGAGTAGTCTCACGTGTGTTTGTTTTTGATATTTATTTTATATAGTTTGTTATACATTTGCCTCGCTTAATCTCAGTGTAATATAATTTAATTTACTTTATTTTTAATTTTCCTGTAGAAGAGCGTTGCCCGAGAAAGCACGAAATAAATTTATTTGCAAAAGAAACTCATCCCTCAAGCTTTTAGATTCGAACATTCTATTAAGGGATTAGCCTATTAATTAATAAAACAGCTAGCTTATGCATTAGAAAACACATTGGGCCAGATGGAATACATGGCCAAATGATATCAAACTTGGTCAAAATTGGCAAAGAAATACTTCTTTATATTTTCAAAAACTCCTGGAAAACTGGAAAATTGCCTCAAGACTGAAAAACTGCAACAATAATTCCCATTTAAAAAACTTGACAAATCTGCTGATGACCCAAAAAGCTACCGACCTATCTTCCTCACAAGTATTTGTTGCAAATTAATGGAAAAAATTATACTCAGACGACTCATGTACCACCCCGACACAAGAAATCTCTTACCAGAAGAACAATATGGATTTAGAAAAGTACATAGGTCAATATTGTTGCATCATGATTAATGCGCGTATTTTTAAAATTATTTATAATATTATTTTTAATATATTCAAAATTTAAATTATACATTTATTTATTTTTATAAAACAGATTATTACTATAAAATATTATGTACTATAAAACATTTGTATTTTGATACACTAAATACCCCACATGCTTTAAACTTTGATGTGATAAATAAAGAGACATTCTAGGTGCTACCTAAATTTATATTTGTCTTATTATTGACTGGTTTAACCTTGTAAGATGGTTGAGACACGTTCTGGAAAGATGCAAGACACGTCTGAGGAGAGACTCAAGACTGAAGAATCTGCCAAACCGCAGCCCAGTGCCACAATTGGTAGAGATGCAAGTGCCGACCCAGTCGTTTTGAACCCCAACATAGACATCCCCAAATATGATGGAACAGAAGACCCTCGCCCATGTATTGAGCCCCTTGAAGAAATTGGCTTCCTGTACCACTGGGCAGAATATATTATTTCTCGCTATGCAGCCATGAACATGATTGGTAGCGCCAAAACCTGGCTGGACCTACACAAGATAAGTTTTACCAGCTGGGAACATTTCAAGAGCCGCCTAATTCAGGATTTTGCCTCAAACGCCAACAAAGAAGAATTGAAGATGAGGCTGAACAGAATGCAGCAGTGGAATGAACCTGCAATCAGGTTTGCAGAGGATATCCTGGTTCTGTGCAACAAGGTCGACCCCCAAACGGAAGAAGAGAATAAAATAAATTGGGCTATTGGAGGGTTAAAGAAAGAATATTCTTTTGCCCTTTACTTAAACCCTCCTAAGAATACAAACGAACTCCTAAGATTGTGTAAAAAGATGGATTTGTTTGAAAATAATTATCAAGAACGTATAGAAAAATCAAAGGCTCTATATAATGGACCACGCTCTCCTCGTTCCCATCATCAAGAGCAATGGAAGAACGCTCCGTCGTTCAGAAGACCAGACCAGAACACCTCCAAGCCCCAGGCCTCCGCTCCGAGGTACTACCAGAACACCCCCAAGCCCCAGGCCCCCGCTCCGAGGTACTACCAGAACAAGCCGCTGCCCCAGGTATCTGCCCCTAGACGATTTTACACTCCCATTCCTGAGCCAAAACCGGTCTACCCAAGGAAAACATACAATAAGAGTCCAGATTCAAACAGGAATAGGACAGAAGACGGGAGACCAATATGTTTCAAGTGTAACAAGCCAGGACACGTAGCGCGGTATTGCAGAGTCAAGTTTGTGAGTATCGTAGAAGAGGACCCCTCAGTTTCCCAAGACAAGAGCCAAGAACATCTTCAAATGGACGAAAGGAAAGATTATACACGGCCTCGCCTCTATGCGGATGTTTGTAATGACACACAAACGAATATTCCTACACGGAATAGATATTCCGTGTTGGAAGATTTAAACTAAGTGTCGCGCCTGATTCCTTCAATCAAAGCAAGTCGACCATAAATAGAATCAGAAAGTTGGACCCTAGGTACAAAATTAATATTAATGTGGACAAGATAGGCTTATGCGAAGCTTTGATTGATACAGGCGCCGATCTTTCAGTGGTCGACCTAAGAACAGCACTTTTTGCTGGCCGTGAAATAAATAGTCTCACTAAAACGTGTTCTGGACCCGATGGGAAAAAATTAGATATGGTAGGTAGCATTATTTTAGATTTAAAAATTGATGACACTGAATTTAACACGAATTTGTAGTAATGGACGCGCATCTACGAACTCTTATTCTTGGACGAGATTTCCTTTAAAAAATGAATGCTAAAATTGATTAAACGATAAGCACTCTTAAAATTTGGTTAAAGGAATAAGCTTAAAAAGACTAAGAGGAGCTTCTTTCAAAATTTTATTCTGCTTAAAATTGATTGTAAACGAGAAACAATAAAATATAATTTGATGAGTAATCATGACGTAAGCAATTATGATCTAAAAAAAAATAAAAAGCACTACAGATACTGTTATACCTAAACTATCTATTAAATTGATTAGGGCTTCAAAAGAAGCAGAGGATGGCGAATATGTCATCGAAGAGAACAACAGAATGACTCAAACAAATGGTCTTCGATTGGCAAGAAGTTTGCTTACTGTCACGGATAAGAAAACCCATATCTGGATAACGAACCCTTATCCTCGACCTTTAAAAATCATGAAAAACCAAACATTGGCTTATGGAAGTCTTCCTGCAGGGGTAAATTTTATACAGAATAATGAGAAGCAGAATGAAAATGACGAAATACAATTTCAAATAAACAAAAAATTATCATTTAAAGAACAAGAGTGGTTAAAACAAATTTTGGCCAAATATACTGATTTGTTCTCATCGAAGTTAGGTAGGACCAATTTGGCAAAATATCAGATTCATACAGAAGACGCAAAACCGATAAAGCACAAGCCTTACCGGGTAAGCGCTAAGGAACGAACCATCATAAAGGATCAAATAAACGAGATGCTTGAAGAAGGAATAATTAGACAATCTTCAAGTCCCTGGTCCTTTCCCGTTATATTGGTCAAAAAACGAGATGGCAAATACAGATTTTGTGTGGACTACAGGAAATTAAATGAAGTAACAGTGAAGGATGTTTATCCAATCCCAAGAATTGTTGATGTAATGGATACTCTCCAAGGATCCAAGTACTTCTCAGCAATAGACCTCAAATCGGGATATTGGCAAGTCGAAATTGAAGAGAGAGACAAAGAGAAGACGGCTTTCACTACTGCACATGGGTTATATGAATTCAACGTAATGCCCTTCGGTCTATGCAACGCCCCTGTACTTTTGAGAGGAACATGGACAATTTCCTCGGAAATCTGAAATGGCAGATTTGCCTTTGCTACCTGGACGATGTGATTATATACAGCTCGGACTTTCCAACCCACATTAAAAGACTTGAAGCTGTCCTCAGATGCTTCAGCGAATCTAATTTAAAACTGAACGCCAAGAAATGCAGATTTGCTTTCGAGGAACTTGAGATCCATGGACATATAACCAACCAAGAGGGTATAAAACCTGCCGAATATAATATCAAAGCCGTTAGAGATTTTCCTCAGCCCAAGAAGGCCAAATAAGTGCAATCATTCCTAGGAATGTGCTCATATTATAGAAAATGTATTAAAGATTTCTCAATAATCGCTGACCCATTGACTAGTCTCATCAGAAAAAAATGTGCAATTTATCTGGACAGGAAAACAGGAAGAAGCGTACCAAAACCTTAAAAAAGCTCTTATGAATCCGCCAATTTTAGGTCACTTTGATCCAAATGCAGCCACCTGCATTCACACAGATGCCTCTAACATCGGCTTAGGCGCAACACTAATTCAAAATATCGGTGGCAAAGAGAAGGTAATATCATATTTGAGCCGAACCCTAAGTAAACCTGAGCAAAATTATTCAACCACCGAAAAGGAATGTTTAGCTGTAGTGTGGTCGATATCAAAATTACGGCCCTATTTATATGGAAGGCACTTTAAAATCGTCACTGATCATCACGCACTATGCTGGCTTAAGAATTTAAAAGATCCGACCGGTCGATTAGCACGATGGGCACTGAAGATTCAGGAATATAATTTCGAAATTATACACAAATCGGGAAAAAACATCTGGACGCTGATGGTCTATCTAGAGGACCCTTACCAGAAAACGAATGGGACGAGGATTATGAAAGACTATTTTTGAATTAAATAATAGACGAAAAGGATGATTTTATTGAGAATATTAAGGAGAACCTTAGTGGAAACAAGCGTTCAATTACACAGAACTTTAAAGAAGAAAATGGGTGTCTCTACAAGAAAAATCTAAATCCTGAAGGTAGAGAATGGTTGTTGGTAGTGCCAAAGAAGAGAAGGAAAGAAATCATGAGTGAATACCACAACCATATGCTGAATGGCCATCTGGGCGTCGCCAGAACCACATACCGATTGAAGAATAAATACTATTGGCCTTCCATGCTGAAAGATGTTTCCGAATTTGTAAAGACGTGCCATCTTTGCCAAAGTCGGAAAGGTTCATATCAGTTGCCATCTGGACTTCTACAACCTATTCCCCCAGCTAACTACCCTTTTGAAAGAATCGGAATTGACTTTGTTGGACCCTTGCCATCAACGAAAAGAAGAAGGAAATGGATAATTGTGTTGACGGATTATTATACCAAGTATGCTGAAACAAAGGCAGTACCCGAAGCGACAGTGAAAGAAGTTTCTACATTTTTAATCGAACATATATTTTTACGTCACGGGGCTCCAAGATTTCTTATCAGCGACAGAGGTTCACACTTCACTAGCAATTTGATGAAGGAGGTTATGAAAATATGCTAAGTTAAACATTGCCTCACAACGAGCTACCACCCCCAGACTAACGGACTAACGGAACGGCTAAATAGAACTTTAATCAATATGATCAGCATGTATGTGAATACGGATCAGAAGAACTGGGACGAAATCCTTCCTTTTATCACCCACGCGTATAATACCACAATTCAAGAAACCACAGGCTACTCTCCATTTTTACTGTTGTTTGGGAGGGAACCCATGTACCTCTTAGACGACGAGAAGATCCCAACGTAAGTAACATGGACGATTACGACGAATATATAGAAAACTACTTAGATAAAATAGCAAGGACGAGAAAGGTAGTCATTCAAAACACAGAGAAGACTCAGGAAAGAATGAAAAGAAACTATGAAAAAAAACACAACGAGAGAATCTATGAACCAGGACATTTAGTGGCAGTTTGGACACCAGTCAGGAAAATCGTAAAATGTGAAAAACTATTGAGAAAATATTTTGGCCCATATCGAATATTAAAGAAGCTGTCCAACGTAAATTACTTAATTGAGCCGAAAGATAATCCTGGCCAAGACCCATTGATTGTCCATGTCTCAAGACTCAAACCCTATTTTGAAAGAATTGATGAGGTCACTCACGAGGACGTGACGACCTCTGGAGAGGGGGAAGTGTTGCATCATGATTAATGCGCGTATTTTCTTATTTTTCTTATATTTCTCTTATTTTTCACACAAAAGGTAAAAGATGCACAAACAGAAAACCAACTAACCACGCCATAGCTGCTTTTTTAGACCTTACACAAGCTTTTGATAAAGTATGGAAAACAAGTTAATTACAAAATTATACAAACATTTCAAAATTGATGGAAAAGAATTCACTTGGATAAATTATTTCCTTAAAAATTGATACATCAGGGTCGAATATAATGGCACTCTATCTAAAACCTTGAAATTGTATCAAGGATTACCACAAGGATAAGTCCTTAGCCTAAATCTCTTCACCCTTTTTATTGCAGGCATAGAAAAAAATCACATTAAACCAATATTGGACTTTTCGCTGATGACATTATTCTATGGAATAGCAACACTAACTGAAAAAAGCTGAACGGTATTTGAACAAGACTTTTCTCCACCTAGAAAAATTTGATAACAAACATAAATTAGAATTTAACCCCCAAAAATCTGAAACCTGTCTTTTCACTACCGATGAGAAACTATACAAAATAAGACCAAAATTTATTCTGAAAGAACAACAAGTGCAATATTATAAACATTCTAAATATCTTGGGTATACCCTGGATCCAGAAATTAATTCCAGTAAACATATTGAAGAAGTTATTAGAAAAGGAAGAGACCGACTAAAAATCTTGAAATATATTTCAGGAAGAGAGTGGGGAGCTGGAGCAACAACACTAAAATTAACTTACACATCTCTAATGAGACCTCTCTTTGAATATGGTTATCAAATCTATGGAACAGCATCTGAAACAAATCTAAAATCACTGGAAAGGATACAACTAAGTGCAGATAGAATTATTACAGGTCTTCGAAATACCTACCCTAATGATATTGTACTTTACGAGGCAGACATTATGCCCTTAAAGGATAGAAGAAGCTACAATCTGCCAAAATATATAAACAAATTAATGAGTTATGGAAACAAAGACAGAACTTGCAATTACATACTTATTTGGGAATCCAATATAAGACTCAAAAATGAAGACCCTCTCCACCTGGCCAAAAGAAATGTATTTTTAAAATATAAAGTGGAAAAAAATTATTGAGCAGAAAAAATATCTTCATGCGAACCACTAACAAAATGTTATTTTTAATACTAATTCAAATGAACCCACCAACAAACAATACAAAAATCCAGAATACTTAAAATAATAATCATTAGAAATAATTAATAAAATTCCTAAAAATGCAATTACTATCTATGCCGATGGTAGCAGAGACGAGTTGGGACACACTGGCAGTGGCTGTCTCATCAAAACCACAAATGGCATTGAAAGAATAAACATAAGAAATCTAGATTTTTGCTCAGTCTTCAGATCAGAATTTATAGCCATCTATGAAGCCATAAAATCCATCAGAAACACTAAACGTCACGTAATATGGATTCTCAATGATCTAATAGTAGAAGTGCCAAACAACACTTGAATCACACAGGGGAACTTAGAGACAAATTAAGCTGGAACATAATTGGTTATCTCCAAAAACTCTCAAAAACGTCAAAATTTCACCTTCAATGGATACCCTCACATGTTGGCATTGAAGGCAATGAAGCTGCTGATGCGTTAGCGAAAAAAGGCACAAAATAACCCTTGCTACAGAAAAATAAAATTAATTTTAAAGAAATAGAAACAGTAGCCAAAACAAAAATAAACAAGAACTGGAGGATCCCACCTAAGCAGTGTTGGTACACCCTAGAAGCAAATGGCTACCCAGACCTTTCGGTCTACAAGCCGGCATGCCCTTCGCTGCTATCCTGTTCAACTCATAAGCCAAATAACGGTATCCAAGCTAGTGCTTAGAGATTCTACTTGGAAAAACCACCTCCCAGACAACGTGTCTGGAAGGATTTCTATACAGGTGGCCTTTAGTCACAGCAAAATAGGAAGCTATTTACTGTGACCTGCGGGGACGGCGGGGAGGCGGCCACCGGTCGACTTTGTTCACTCACAGCTGAGAAAAAGCTGAGCTGCCACGTCGTGTGATTTCTCAAGAAGCTTTCTGTGATATCTCAGCAGCTCACTCTCGATCGCGCCCCTCGCTCTCCTTCTCTCTTCCTGCACACCCACTACCCTTGGACAATCCAAGACGTAGTGGCGTGCATCTACATCCCTTTCTCTCCAGACGCAATCAGGATTGCTCTTAATTTTAAATCTGTGGAGACTCCTGGGAAAGGACCTATGTTCCAAACTACCCTAATGAGTTTGTGGGACATTCCTTACAGAGGTACTTGAGTGTTGTTACCCAATTGAATACCTCTCTCCCCTTCACACTGTTCCTGGACTCTTCATATGTCCTGTACGTGCTCCCTGATCCTCCTAAATACTTCTTTCTTGGCCACTGGGGTCCTCACTGATCTACCTCTAAAGCATCCTGCCTTAAAGAGCCTGTCTGCGAACTCATCACCTTCGTTGAGGCTGTGTCCCCTAACCCAATGGAGCTCCAGAGCCCGCGTCATCCTTTCTAGCTCCTGGATTATTTGATGGGCGAGTTGCCCTTTCTCCAGATTGATGGCGACAAGGGCTGATATACAATCTGAATAGAGGCGGTCCGGGCTGAAGTTTTCGGCACACACCCTGAGGGGTTCCCTGATCGCAACCAGCTCGGCTGAAAAGACCAGTTCGGCCACTCTGAGTGTTAAGTTTTCTTGGAAGATCAGCTCTCCATTAGTGAAAATCACTATCCCAGCTCCAGAATTGGTTCGAGACTTACTCCCATCTGTGAAAACCTCCGTGCCAATCCCTGTCAGCCCTCCAGGACTCCAATTACATTTTGGCAACCACTGCGGAGGCTTCCTTGGGTTCCTCTTCCATTCCAGGGCACCCGCTTCAAGTCCCAGGGCATCTTCCCTGTTCTCCCAAATTTTCTGTCTGATTCAATACCAGGTGAATAAGCCCAGCGAAGACCAATAAGGCCTCACTTCTGGTAGTGCGAAATCCCCCTGTGATTCTGAGTGCCGCTGTCCTCTGCACTCTCTCTAGAGTTGTTGCCACCTTCTGATCCCTGTTTCGGCGTCACCAAGCCCTGGAAGCATATAGCAGGATTGGCTCGAAACAGGAGAAGTAGAGGTTCCTAAAAATAGTACCCTCCTTCTCCTCCCCCTGTTGAGAGCCAACCAGGACAGGCCTGCACAACGCCTCCCTACCTCTCACCACCATCTCCTCCGCCTAGTATTGCCAACTCATCTTGTCATCAATGACTACCCCCAGGATGGTCATCCTATTGACCAACGCTACCCTCCATCCTTCCATCCGGATAACCGGCTCGTGTTCCCATTTGATCCCTTTCCTTTTAGTTCTTATGACCCTAGACTTAAAGCTGAGGGATTAGGTTGTGGATACATTGAACTTAAGGCCAGAGTCAAGAGCCCAGTTCGAGAGGATTTGGAGAGAATTTTCAACACACTTCTCAGCCTTCGCTCTCGAAGCAGCTTCAATAATGAGGAACTGGTCGTCGGCATAGAGAACCAGCCTGGCTCCCTCAGGTAGCTCCTTTTGGAAAACGGTGTTTACCAGGATATTCCACAGAATAGGTCCGCAGCAGGAGCCCTGGGGGCAACCCCTAGCACAGTTTATTTTCAACTTCATCCCACCAAAGCTGAGGCTAATCCATCTATCCTTCAGGAAGACACGAACCAAGCTGCACAAATTATCTGACAACCCATGTCCATCAAATCACTTATCAGCTTGTTCCAGTTCATGGAGTTGAACACGCCATCAATGTCCAGGGCCACGAGAAGAACCCAATCACCCTTATTTAAGCCCATTCCAACACCCTCTAGCACCTCGTTTATAGCTGTGGTTGTGGAATTTCCTTCGCTAAAACCATGTTGAGAAGAGGAAAGGAGCTCATTACTTTCTAGCCAGTGCTTCAGTCGCTGAGCTAGTAGGCAATCCAGGACTTTACCTAGACACCCTAATAAAGAAAGCGGACGATAAGCATTAGGATAATTCCCCTTTTTACCAGATTTTTGAGAAGCACTACTCGGGCAACCTTCCATGCCTCAGGAAAAGTAACAGTGTCCAGGCAACTATTGAATAACCTGCAACCTTACCAGGGCTAACGACCGTGTTATCGATCGCGTCAAACCCAGGAGATTTCCTGTTCCCGAACTTGAAAGCCGTCCGTTTCACCTCATTCTCAGAAAAGGGCGGATCCACCAAACCACAAGTGGTCAGAGAGATCTCGTCCTCTGGGTCCTCGTTCCCGAAGTGCCGATCCAATATGAGGTCCAGAGTCTCCTTCAGGTCCTGGGTCTTGAAACCATCCTTCCCTTCAAGTAGCCTCAAGTTAGCGGAGCACCTTATCTTCCCAGAGACAGCCCTGTAAGGGAGACCGTATGGATTAATCTCCAGTACGGTTTTGCACTGCTGCCTGCATTGTTTCCTCTTCGCCCTTTTGGTGTGTTTCAGTTAAGACCTCCTGGAAAGCTATTCTTCTCCTAACTCTCTCTTCGCCCGTACTATTCTGGAATAGCTTCCTCGTGGCCCTGACTCTCTTCTTCTCGATCTCCAGCTCCTCGGTCCGCCAAGGCTGTTTAAGTTTTTTAAATGCGGTAACCTTTCCAGATCCAGGTCCCAAGGTTTTGCACGTGTTAGGTATATCCTAGTGAAGTTCATTGACCATACTATTAATAGAAATTCTGCCAACTGCTCCAGCCAATCTATCCCCAAGTGTGCAAGCAAACCGGCGTCTGAATCTTTCAAGGTTAGGCCCCCTGATGCTATACCGAGGAACTCTCTCCACTGATGGCGGTTCCACTTAACAACTGGTCTCAAACCTGATAGTTTGTGGTCGCTTACGTCCGTGGGGTCCGTTTCCCACCTCAATCGCCGCCTCCTGCTCGTTCTTGCCAGGGAGAAGTCTCTGATACTTTCACCGTTTGTCGTGGCAAACGTCGATTCACCATAGACGTTCCAAATCTCCAGACTCTGACCAATAACAAGATCGACCAGCGCCTTTCCTTCAGAATTTTCCTCCCTGTCCCCAAACAGCTGGGTACGCGCGTTAATATCCCCGCCAACCACGACCTCGTGCCTTTCCTTCCCAGCTAAAAAATCTTCTAGGAAGTCCAGCTTACCGAGGTCAATGTCCTGAGGTGATATGTACGTAAAGAGGCAGACCAGTTTTAGATACGCCGCCTCGATCTGTACAGCCACTGCCCCCTCCCAGGACCCACAACCCAAACAAGGGAGATCTCCCCGGACCAAAAAGGCGGCCTTGTTGCACTCGCTAGAGAAAAATCTGTAACGAGTATCTAGACCCATCCTCCCGTCATCCTCCAGGTATTTTTCCTGCACCAGGATAACATGAAGGCGATCACTTTTAATGATCTGGTCGAGCTCCTCGGAGCTCTTTCTCGAACGAGCGCAATTTAGCTGCACGAACCTCCACACCTCCTTGTTTGGCTCCTCTACCTTCGCCTCCCGTTCACGTACCAGGTCTTCACCGAGCACTGCGTACTCTGGGGGCGATGATTAGAGTCATATTTCCTGCCGTACCTCTCGTTGGCCTTTAAACAGAGCCAACAACCTGGCTTCATATCACCTCCCTGTTTTTGGGAGTGCACGTCCTCGCACCTCCCACACCTCTTGGAACGTTCGCAGGTCCTTGCGATATCACCGGGCCTGAGGCACCTGAAGCAAGTTGACACTGCCTCATTCACCCTAATAGTTACTATCCTGGCACCTATCTTCAACCTCTTCTTGCCCAGGAGGGATTTCATGGTGGCCTCATTTAGGCCCCAAATGACCCAATTCGTTGCGTAGGCCTCCTTGTACTATTTGGATACAATCTCATGTATCCTTCCAAGATGTCGCCACACCCGGAATTTTGAAGCAACACCATTTCTCTTAGCGTCTCCTCTTTGATGTCAGTGTTGACAACCAATAGAAGCAGCTCCCTTCTCAACCTCTTGAGGCCTTCTAGCCTCAGTGCAGGCTCCCTCTCTATAGCCTTCGCGGCCAGGTTTTTGTCCTCGGGGTTTTTCAATATGAGAGCCACAGCCACGAATCATTTTGAGGTCATAGCGGTGCTCAGGAATGCTACCAGCGATGCTTTTCAGCACCGCGAGCATTAACCCGGACCCCGCATCCTCACTCCACTCAACTACCAAGGTCAGGTCATCCTTCCATCTAGGGGGGCGCTTGACCTTTGGGGGTTCTGGCTTGGTAGTCTCGGCCGTCTTTGGGGGTTCCTTAACCTCTTTAGCCCTGCTCTTCTCCAGGGGAGGATGTTCTTTCACCTCTTCTGTAGGCGTCGTTCTCGGTGGGTCCTCTTTTCATTCGGCTGTCACCTTAGTCCTACTCTCTTCCTCTTTTGCTGAAGGCTTCTTAACCCTTTTCTTCTTCTTTCACTTCTTTTTCGCCATCTCGCTATTCCTATTGTGAACAGGTTGTTTTGGGGGAGATGGCGGAACAGCTTTCTCGTCTCTAGTTAGTATTTGGACCGGGTCTCCCACTACTTCGGGGCAGTAACTCCCGGCCCTTGCACTTGCGGGCTCCTCCGTCTTCTCGTTTCGAGGCGTCTCTCGTCTAGGGAGGACTGGGAAGGCGTCATTGGGACGACATACGTCGATCTCAGCTAGTTTCAGCGACTCTAAAAGAGCCGCTGCCACTCCCCTCTCTATGCCATACTACAGGGTGGTCGGACGGAGGATCTTTTCCTTCAGGTGCCACTTCTCCACCCGCAGGAGCTCGAGTTCTTCAAAAGCCGACCTATGTTTTTTGAGGAGCTTATCGAAGCATTGCTCGAGGATGTTCGGGTGAACATACCCAATCTTCCTCCCTCGACATATGGTATCTAGGGAGTCCTGGAACGCCTCGGCAAGCTCCATAAGCTCTGTGCTCTTCTTCTGGGGTGTCAATGTCTGATTTAGAAACTCATTCATTTCATTCAGGTCATATGTACCCTGCCTTGGTGACATCCATCGCAGCCCCCGACTCCTCGACTATTGGGTCGATTCTCGTCTCAGACGAAGGGTCAATCAACAGGAGAGGATCCACCGGGATCTCCATGTTGATGATCCTGTTGAGGCTAATATCAGGGGGGGGGATAGACGATCCTTCCATCCTCTCGCTCTGGGTATCCAGAGCTAGCTGTGCGAAAGGCACCTGAGCGCAAATCCTCAGGCGGCCGCGTCGCTTTTCGCGGACTCAAGTGGGCACCCTGCCTATCCTTTCGAGTCGTGTCGACTCTGGCTGTGCGGAGGGTGCCTGCTTCCATAGGGGACTTCCCTAGGCCATTAGTGGGCGCGGCAGGGGAATTATTAGAAATATCCAACGAGGTATTATTGGGCATACGTTCGGAGCTCGAAGGAATTTGAGCGTCCCCGGGCTGTCACGCAAGGCTGAACTGGGCAAATCCGTCTTTCCAGACTTCTCAGACGAGCTCTCAGCGTTGGCCAACTTCTTGTTAGAAACGAGACGCACCACGGGAAGATGCTGATTACCATATGTAGGTAGCCGTCAAGCCTCCCTACTTTGCGTAATCTGCATCTGGACGTCACTCCTGTCACAGACCCCTATTAGCATCGGCAACTCTTCCACTGAGTTCCACAATGGTCTGTCGTGATCAGTTAGCCCCTACCACCCTCTTTCAGGCAGCCAGGTACAGACCGCTACTACCCGCGATTCGGGTGCCGAGTGTTGCAGATGCCAGGCACATAGTCCTACCCACTCTCCATGCGGTCAGAACTAGGGCCCAGCACAGTTGGTACATCCTAGGAGTAGTGGCCACCCAGACCTCGAAGGTTCACAAGCCTGCGTGCGAAGCATGCCCCTATGCTGCTAATATGGCCACCGTGCCAAAAGGAATGATGCATTCTCCATGCACCGAGCGGCCATTTTTTGGACCCTCGAGCCCGTCATTATGGTCTGGCTCCATGGGGGTGACCAATCAACCCACAGGCGTCTCCGAGAGTTCATGGCAAGGTTGCTGACCGAGCCCTCCCGTTCGGACTTGGCTTAAACCGTCCTACGCTCCAATAGGACTCCCCCCCCCTTTGGCCCTCAACCCTTTGTTCACAGTACTCCTTGAATCTCCAGACAAATCAAGGACCTCTGAGGTTCCGAGGTTTACACAGGGAACCAACGCAAAGGCGGGAGGGTGGTACTACTGTGTGCACCCCTTGGTTTTTCATGACGCGCACGCGAATGTTCTGTGGACAGATGAAGTTCAATTTTCTCTAAACGGAGAGATTAACATTCAAAACAGCCACATTTGGGCAACAGATAACCCTAGAAATTTTAAAGAAATGCCATTTCATCAGCCCAGAATTTCAGGTTTGTGTGAGTTCACTTCTTCTTTTATTATTTGGCCATTTTCTTTGAATAAATCAATGGAAGAACTTTTAAAATCGTTTTTGTTACTGGTGAACGTTATGTTCAACTTTTGAGAGAAAAGGGTATTTCCATATTGCAGGACAAACAAGCATTAAGCGAAATAACATTCATGCGAGATGGAGGATCTCCTCATATCTCCCGAAGTGCCAAACAATTGCTGAAGGATACGTTCGGTGAAAATCGTGTGATAAGTCGCCATTTTATATACCAGTGACTTCAAAGATCCCCAGACTTGACGCCTTGCGATATTTGGTTATGGGGGTACATTAAATCGTGTGTTTATCGATGCTGGCCTACCACATTGACCATGTTGAAGGCTTCTATCAGATGGCACGTTTTATCAATTTCAACAGATATGTTATTTAATGTTGTCCAATCTGTCTTCTATCGTCTGCAGGCGGTGTTTGAGAATGAAGGGCGCCACATTGAGCAAGGATTGTGACCTAATACAAGAGAGAAGGCAGTTACCTAATGTGTTATATAAGCTGCCATGTATTATATTATCTACCAATATTTTGCAGCTCTTTGTGTTAAGTTATGGGGATAATAAATGCTTTCCTCATATCTTGACTCTTTTTTTTTTTGTTAACAATAAATTTTTGTTTGTCATTTGCTCACATCTTATAATATGTCGTGCAGACCAAAGTGTTATAACTTATCGAATAATACTGGTACACACAATATCACCCCTTATGTTTACTTTATCGCTGTTCGCTCATTAGAAGAAATAGCATAAGGAATATTTTCTGTACACCAATAACTTTAGAAATTTTATTCAAAACTATAATAAAAATGATTTTACTACCACGTTTCTCAACGCAAAAGGTCGATCCAAAAATGATTTTTATTTGAGGGGACACATTTTTATTTTTTTACAGTATAATAAGCAATGATAACATTTGACAAACCCTTAGGATATGTGTAATAAAGTACGACAAATATATTTTGTCACTACCCTCTATATTTCATTTGTTGGATCATTACAAATATCCAGTTAAATAGTCAAGTGTCGCCAATCAGTCAAAAAGCTAGACATTCCTTAGCACGAACAAACAGATGGCTAACAAAATTGCTGAATATCTTTCAAGCACTTCCAGACACAGTTATACGGATGAAGACAGGACTCTAAAAAATAATATAAACAAGTTAGTTAAACAAGTAAGAAATTATCATCAACAAGATATTTACTCGAGAGAGACTTCACACTGAATGAGATAAACTCATCAATAGAAAAGTTAAATCCAAGAGGTCACCAGGAGATGATCTAATCTTCGGTCAAATGATTAAACACTTTGTAGATAAAGCTAATAATCAACTCCTACGAATACTGAACATATAATGGCAAACTGGTAAACTACCAAAGAATTGGAAGATATCAATTATAGTACCAATATTGAAACCAAGCAAAGATGCCAAGGAATACAAGAACTATCGGCCAATTGATCTCAGCAGCATACTTTGTAAAATAACAGAACGATTATCCACTATAGGCTCATAGTCTGGCTCACCAACAATAATAAATAAACTTCTACAAAACTGCCTATATACCCAGACACTGTACAACTGATCTACTTTTCTACTGTTCTACTTCTCTCAATCAATAGTAGATTCTTCCCAGGAAAAACCGACAACGAAGACAACGGCCATATTCCTGGATATGACCTCAGCTTTTGATCGAGTGTAAAGGGAGAAATTATTTGAAAGGCTGCACAACATCGGAGTAAGAGGAAAAATCTGTATCTGGATTGCAGACTTCTTAAGGGGAAGAAGGATAAAGGTTCTGGTCAATGGAGCATTTTCCAAGGACCGAAGAACATGGGCTGGTGTACCTCAGTCCTCTATTCTTCTCGCTATATATTAACTGTTGTGTATGTGTATTTTTAAAAGCCTCCTTATGTAAAAATATATGTGTATATATATTGGACATTTTTTGTTGTATAACTCCGCGAAATCTGCGCTAGAGCAATGCGGTAAACACCTTTGTGTTCAGGGTGCAATGGGATTTTTATGGCAAATAATTCAAAGTTCGAAATTGATTTTAGTTACAATTTTATTCGCTAGATGGCGCTATACAAGAATCAGAGATTCAGCGGCCAAATTGTTTGATAAATTGAAAAAATATAACTGATCGACACGTATTTTTCCTTTTTGAATACCAGGAAAGAACACAAATAATTTCAAATGATAAATTAATAAAACACCATTTCGCCAAAAATAAAAGAAATGGTTCACGATTTTTAAATACAATCTGAGATATGTACAACAGGTATATGCAAATTGGCACATGTAGCAAAAAAGAAAAATTATATTTTAGATGCCGTTTGCTGGAATCCTCTCAGCTATTCAAATTTTGAAAAAAATAAATTTCTAATTTTTCAATTCAACTCTCTCTCAGTATCAATTATATTTATTTTAATTTATTTGAAAAATATTTATCTATTTCTGATAATTTATTTTACTCTGGAATGCCGTTGTTGTTGTTGTCGTATCCATTGAAGAGCCTTAGATGTCTCCATGCATCTCTACCACAGTAGCAGCAATATCCACTATCTTGGGTGTGTGAAGCTGCTGTTGTGGGTCTATGTCAATTTTCTGCAAGGCCATTGTTGGGTATGAGGATATGTGGGTAGGTGTTAGTTCCATACCAGGATAGTTTTTGCAAGTCCTATAGGTTTTTGTGCCATCTGGATGTATTGTCATTCCTTTATAGTGTTTAGTTATAAGTATTATTATAGCTTTTGTGATTTTCTCTCAGAGTTTATATCGCATTTTTATCTTTTCTTATTTTTTGTTTAATTACTTTTATTTTGCCAAAGCTTTAGGGTCAAATATGACATTTGTTCATTCCTTTGGCTCAACTTTCTGGCTTCCTTTGCTAATTCAGCTGTCATCTCATTACCCCCGATCCCAACATTAGCAGGAATCCATTGTAGAATGATTTTCTGAATTGCTTCTAGATCTGATATAGAGTCGCTGTATATTAAAATTACTTCTGCTTGATGCGGAGATGGTTGGTCAAAGGCATACATCAAGGGCTTTCCAGATAGCTGTCAGTTCACAAGTGAAGTTTGACGAAATCTTTCCCGCTCCTTCTTTGATTTTGATGTGTGTTCCATATTGCAAAATTATGTTAATTATGGCCCCTCCATTACTCAGGGTAACGCTTGATGATCCATCAGTATATGCTGTTAAATAATTTCTCTGATCGTATAAACCAATTGTGTCAAGCCCTTTCTTTTTAAGTATGTTTTTGTTCTCTTTTTTTATCGCAGGGTTCATTCAGGTTAAGATTGATGATAACATTTGATGGCAATGGGGTAGGAAATTATGGTTCTTCTTGAAATTGAAAGTCATTGTGTTTCATATTTATGCCCTTTTTAATATTTTTGTCGTACTGAAGTGTTGAAGATCTTTGTGTATTTCTTTTTATGTCCAGTTTAAATAGGTTCTAAGGGATATGTGTTCGGTTTCTTTACTTCTCAAGCTAGTGGTGAATTTAAATTGTATTCTGCTTTCGAGTAGGTCTAGACCACATTCTTTCTGAAATTTCTCATTGTTGGTGGATAAAACAGCACCAATGATTAATGTTATTTTAAGTGATAAACTTGAGCTCAAACGGGTGTTGAATATTCCATTTTGGCCTTATTAAGGTGGTATATGTTGTTCTGAGAATTCTGGGTTTTGCTCCCCAATTTGTTCCACATAGCCTTCTCAGAATGTTTAGTTTTTTGGTAGCTCTATTTGAGGTGCTAATTATGTGTTCTGTAAATCGCAATTCCTCATCAAGTATCACACCTAGGTATTTTGGGTTTCTAATTTTATCAATTATTCGGTTGTTTTGCTTATTTTTGGTTTAAATGTATGCCTTATTTTCCTGTCAGTGGAGAAGACGAGTAGGTTTGTTTTTAATGAGTTTATGGCCATTTTTAGTTTAATTGCCTACTTCTCCAGTCCTCTCATTGATGTGTTTTACATATTTTCTGATTTTTCTATACTGCTACTTGTGTTGCATATGGCTATATCAACTGCATAACAGACAACCTTTGTGTATTCAGTGAGGTGAGGATGGATGTCGTTAATATATAGCAGGAAGAGTAGGGGACTGAGCACAGATCCCTGAAGTAAACCAGCCCATGTTCTTCGGTCCTTGGAAAATGCTCCATTGACCCGAACCTTTATTTTTCTTCCTCCTGAAAAGTCTGCAATCCAGATTGAGGTTTTTTTCTCTCACTCCGATGTTGAGCAGCCTAAAAAATAATACAAAATTATTTTACTACCACGTTATCCAACGCCAAAGGTCTATCAAAAATATTTTTATTTGAGGGGACGCATTTTTAAAATTGCGTACAGTATAATAAGCAATATTTCATTTGTTGGATCATGATAAATATCCAGTTAAATAGTCAAGTGTCTCCAATTAGTCAAAAAACTACACATTCCTTATATCAAGAAATCCTATTAGTAGTGGCATCATAATTTTTGGTACTATATTAACATTTCAAAAAATCGTTTATTGATATCAGCAGTGTTTTTCAAACATTCAATATATTTCACAAAACCCCATCTAAAATATAAATATTTTTGCTACAGGCTTTAATTTGCATTTACCTATTTTACATATCTCGGATTGCATTTTGGAATTGTCATCCAATTCTTCTACTTTTGGCGAAATGGTGTTTTATCCTTTTATCATTTGATATTTTTAGGGTGTTTTCATGGTATTCAAAAAGGAAAACAACGTGTCGATCAGTTTTACTTTTTAATTTATCAAACAATTTGCCCGCTGAATCTCTTATTCTAGTAGAGCGCCATCTAGCGAATAAAATTGTAATTAAAATCAATTTAGAATTTTTCATTATTTGCCCTAAAATATCCTATTGCATCCCGAACACAATGGTGTTTACCGCATTGCTCTAGCGCAAATATTAACGGTGTTATTAATTTTTAAAATTGCGCAAGACTTTTATATACATATATATATTGTCACGTGGAAAATTACAAAGACAAAAACTTCAGGAGGAAACATAATTTATTTCAGGCAAGGACAAACTATGAATTGAAACAAAATATAAGCCACGAGGGAAATTCACAGAGTCGCAAGATATAAACATAAAAATGACTCTGTTAATAAAAAATAACATAATTGATATATACTATGTTACATAAATAAAATTAATAAATACTATGTTAAATAGCTTCCTCCCTATAGGAGCTTTGACCTACAGCTAGCAATTATTGTAGATACTGACGTGGATTTGACGTGCTTCTGCCAAGGATTCCATCGGAGTCTTGGAACTTTGTCCCTAGTACCTTTGTATCCATTTTCTTGCGGCGTTAAGAGCGGCTTTGTCGTCGTATCGTCGTCTATAGGGTCATCGTCATCTTGGAAGGAAGTCTTGGCTTTGACACGGCGGTGGAATCCTGGAGCCAGTCTCTAAAAATGTGGATTACAGCACCCATGGCTTCAAATTCTTCTCGGCGATCTTCAGTTTGTCTTCCCTAAATTACCCAGCATCTCCACCAAAATGCCACGTGGAAATTTAGGGAAGACAAAAACTTCAGGAGGAAACAAAATTTATTTCAGGCAAGGACAAACTATGAATTGTAAACAAAAGATAAGCCACGAGGGAAATTTACAGAGTCGCAAGATATAAACATAAAAAAATGACCACTCTGTTAATAAAAAAAAAAAATAATAATAAATACTATGTTACATAAATTAAATTAATAAATACTATTTTAAAATATGTTTATATCAAGTATATATTTCACCTACTTATTGTGGTGTTTGTAAATTTAGGAATCATTTGGCCATGACCAATTTGTGAATTTTGTATTCATTAGACTAAAAATCAAATAAATAGATTATTAATTAAAAACGGTTTTTTAAAGAAACCTCTTATAAAATGCGCTGAAAAGAGAAAATAGAGAAGAAGCGGTGGGGGCAATCAGTATGGATTTCGAACGTAACGTGATTTAATATGACACAGATGATTTTCAACTTTTTGTTTCACCTAATATTATACCTCTTCATTCAATATGCGTTTATCTCCCCCGCAGCTTTCGAATCATATGAATCTGATTGTTCAATTCTTGTTGACATGACAACGTCTTAAATTAGGTTGCGGCTGGGAGTCACTTATGAAAAAGTGTAACGCCCGGTAACGTTACGATGAGTCATCGAACGAGAGTGCTGCGCGCGCAGCTGCGCGCGCAGCGCTAGAGAATTAGGCGCATTGAATCGGCGCATGCTTGTCTCTGTCTTGGTCTTTCTCGAACGTTCTTGGCGTTGGAAAAACAAGAAAGCGTCATAATACAAGTTCACACGTGTGGTTAAAGTATCGTCAGCTGTGTCTGTAGTGAAAATGTGGAGTGCTTAGATTCGTCATTTACAACAACTACAACAATAAAGGTAAATAATTGTACACTGATATTTCATTATCGTAAACTATGATTGATTGATTAATTGTTAGATTGACACAAAAGTTGAGAAACTGAGTTTATAGGTTATGTCATACTATTGATAAATGTTGATAGTGTTAAGTAAATTATTAGTTTAAAATTAATTAATTAATTAATTATTATTTTACAAATTTTAAATAGTTTCAAATTTATTTAGCAAAAATTTGAACCTTCGATCTGAATAAATGTTTTGATTTTCGAATTGATTCTTTAAAATTACAAATATTAAGAAAAAGTGGCAGATATAAGAAAACTTTATTTAAACTGTGTTGAGCAAGAATTTTAACATCTAATTTAAGTAAATGTTTTAATTTTCAACTTCATCATTTACAATTACAAATTTTATTTAATTTCAAATTTATTTAGCAAAAATTTGAACCTTCGATCTGAATAAGTGTTTTGATTTTCAAATACCAACGCGGCTGGTGGAGTGGCGATCTATCGTAAATTATCATCGACATCTACGGCGGAAGTGTTCCAAGTTGCGATTACAGACGTAACTCGAGTCATTAAAACCAAGGGTGACATGTGCATGACTGAAGTTACTTGCTTCGCCGCTAATACTAGCTTCAAGTTTATACTCGGTGCTGTATATATTCATCCAGGAGCTAGTATGCAGGATATTGGAATGTTACTATGGCAAGGACTCGGTCCGTACATTCACAACAGCCAGTACGTGCCACCGTTCGTGCAAGTTGATTCTAGTATACCGATTCTTCTGTGTGGTGATTTTAACAAAAACGTAAAGCCTGACAACTCGTTTCTTAATTTCATGAAAAATACGTATAATCTTGATTGCGTATCAAACGTTTCTAAGTCAACTACGTTAAAAGGAACAACTATCGACTTGACTTTCGCAAGACACATTACAGCAGAAACACTTCCTTTCATTTCATATTTCTCCTATCATCGTCCTATCCTCAACAAAATCACTCAAATAGGAATTAGTTAAGTTTAAGTTTACATGTACAATGTTTTAGTAAACAAAATATATTTCTATAGTTAAAATTTGTGCAATTCTTATATTCATTCAATTCCTTGTTCCTATTGTGCAATTTAATTATATTCATATCAATAAATATTCTACCGTTGTCACGTAAAATCTTCGCCCGTAAAACCGACTTTACAGGCAACCATTGTTATTATTATTTTTTATTTTTTTTCTGCATTTAAAAAAAAGTTATTTGTATATAAAACTATTTTTAATATTAAATATTTTGAATTGTTAAAGAAAGGAACTTTTTCTTCAATCCTAATATGAATGCTACATGCTTCTACGATGTGGAGAGAAAACCTCGAAATTCCCTTCCTCATACTTTCACTATTAACGAAACTATTGATTCCGGGCGGGACTCAGTTCAAATTTGATTAAACTAAATGCCCCTTCCACTGTTTGATCGAGATTAAAAATGCCTTTGCTTGTCCCTTGGTGATTGAAATTTGAGATTTGAATAGTATATATATTTCTATATATTATAAATTCATCTATTGTATTAATTTGTATAAAATATTAGAATAAGTACCATTTTTCTATTTAATAAACATTGATTTACTATATCATATTTCATATTTTAATGCTAATATATTCCCGGAAATTCATCTAATAATATTGAATAAATTTTGATTTCAAACTTCAATATATCCCAAATCTAACAGATGTAAGAGTTTCAGGACTAAACTGTATTCCCGCAGCCTTTTTGTTTGGTTAACGGATTTGAAATGGGAAGCCATATACGTTTAGTGGTGGAGCGCAAACAATGGGAACTCCGTATTTGTTTAGGGTAGGGTCCGCTATTTTAGATTCACCGGGGGCGATGCTGTTTCTTCATTTGCTCTAAGCACGGATTGGCTCTAGGTATTATTTTTCCAACGCGTTCTTAGCATTTTTTTGATAGACAGATTCTGCTATAGAGCTGTACTTTCGAAGCAAATAAATTTAATTACATTTAAATGGAGATTTGTATGCAAGCGATATAAGCATCGATTCGTATAGGAGTTAGATTAATTAATTTCAATTAGAGCGAAATAATTGACTTTCTTGAATAATTTTTTTTAAAAAAGCGAACAAATACTAAATTTGTATTTTTTACAAAAATACTTTATTAAAATTGGAAATTTTGGTTAAAAATATTGTAATATGAGTAGTTAAATCAATCACTATGGATTTAAGAGAGACATGAAATATTATAAATGTTTGTGGGGCCAATTTTCGGACGTAGAGGCACAATCTGCACCAAGCTGACGAGGACCAACAGCCCCAAACGCGTAGGTTGTTGACCTTTCTTGATTTTTCAATAAATTTGGTTAGCCAAGTATCTTTGGAACAGGCTGATTCAAATTTTAGTGGATTTCTGTTCCATAAAATGGCGCTCTGCCATCAAAAATTCTCATTTAAGCGGTCAGAAAATGGTTATTTGGTTTTTAATATCAACACCTGACCATTTTTCTATATTTTTCTTGTTTTTCACACACATACAGATACACACCCAAACATATATATATGAAAAAAACAATAGAAAAAAATATATAAAATTATTGGGTCAGGTGTTGATAATAAAAATAAAGGAAGCATATCCTAACCACGAACACGTGTGCTTTTTAGATGGCAGAGCGCCATCTAGTGGAGAAAAAATTAAACTAAACGTTTATTTAACTTCTCTGTGATATTTGGCCAACCTAATTTCTTGATAGATCATGAAAACTACCCACAAACGCGTTTCGAGCTAACCAATATATGTATATCAGATTGTATTTAAAAATCGTCAACCAATTCTTCTACTTTTGGCGAAATGGTATTTTATTAATTTATCATTTGAAATTATTAGGGTTCTTTTCTGGTATTCAAAAAGGAAAAATACGTGTCGATCAGTTGTATTTTTCAATTTATCAAACAATTTGGCCGCTAAATCTCTGATTCTGGTGGAGCGCCATCTAGCGAATAAAATTGTAACTAAAATCAATTTCGAATTTTTTCATTATTTGCCATAAAAAGTCCCATTGCATCCTAAACACAATGGTGTTTACCGCACTCGAGATTCAAAACTATTTTCTAAAAACCTTTCATAGGGTTATAAATAAACTCGATTCATATATCTTCTCTTGCCTTTTGAAAAAATATTCAAATATTTACACCAGAGATACTTTAAATATTGTTTCAAAATATAAGATAATTTATCATATATTCAATTTATATATATATATATAAACCTTTTCCCCTATTAAAATGAAAGAAAATGTATGTTGCCTAAATCTATTTGTGATTCTAAAATAAAATTTATATTCAAATTACCTACATCTCGCGCTTGATTGCTATCATTTTGGAGAAATCAACTAATATCTTCATAGGTTAATGATGGGATTATTGTAATATTTTCATTAACAACCATTGTCTTGAAATGTCTAAAATAAATATATCAATTTGCTTATAACACTGCGTATAAGTTTTCCATAATGTCGAAATAGAACGTTTGTGTGCCGACATGTGAAACCATCACGGTGCTCATTATACAAATTGATATTAACTTGAACAGTGTGACCATTTCATATATAATTTTATTCTAGTGCGTACTTAAAAGCATACTAACTATCCATCGTCTGTTGAATATACTTGTATTTTCACTCTGATGCTCTCATTGGATGACTGAATGAGAATAAAGGTTCGGCTATAATATTTTATATTTTCTGATGTCGATTAGCTGCCACGAAAAATAACTTTGAATAGACACATTTGGTACTAAAATTTATATATTGGGAGAGAGTGTGTGTTATATCACATATATTCTTGAGAGTTTAATGTACATTTACATTATATTACATTACATATTACAATTTTTAATATACATTTTATATTTACTTAAGTACTATTATCTTTTAAATGGATACTAATGTTTATATATATATATTTAATTTTAGATTAGAGCTCTACAATTTGGTTCAAATATCAAACATTAATTTTTATGGAGGCAATAAAAAGAGAGTCTTCATATTTTTGTTTATATACTCCTATACTTTTTAGAATACCAAAGGCTGTTTTGTGAAAGAAAATCGCTTAGCAAAATGAATTATCTTTAAAATAATGTTTGATATTTGTTTTGATAATTGTGTGAGAGAATAACTGATCGTTGAAATTAGTTTCCAAAGGTCATTTTTTGTGTTTTATGTGTTTCTTCTAACACTATTTCTATTTATGTTTACCGCCTTAACCTAAGAATTTCTTAGAGTTTGATATGTATATATAATATTTATATGAATAATATATACATACATCAATTTGGAATGCCTATTTTTATATAGTATTAAACAGGGAACAGAATACTTATAATGGTTCAATACAGTGATCTTAACACATATTGAGATTTATCGAAACCAAATTAATTTAAGATCTAAAACTTCTTGTCCCTTTAGAACACCAATATTTTAATGCATCATAATTCTGTAAAAAATATTTTTCAAATTAAAATAAATGGACTCCGAGTTGGCGTTTTGAACTTGCCCAAGCTGGTGTTGTGGCTTTGTTATTGACCTGAGTGTGCTAATTGAATGCACCTATTTCGACGAGAGAGATAAGGTTTTTTTTATATAAAATATCCCTTTAAAATACAAATGAATAAAAAGGTAATAAATATATAATATATCACTTCTCGGGCTTTTGGCTGAGAAGTGAGGTATCACAATATATAATATATTAGCTTACCCGTCGTGCTTTGCTGCGAGAGGAAAGAAGGAAGAAAAGGGAAGAAAATTGAAATCGATTCGACTCACGATATTTATTCGAGTGCTTGTGGATAGACCATATTTTTTTCTTCACCGTCTGGTATATATGCGAATAAATCAGGTTTTCCGACGCTTGAGATGGCCACATACAGTTGTCCATATGAATAACACCGATTCTCGAAATCTACTCCACACTTGATGGTTTTTGAAAAGGTGACACATTGAGAAAGGATTGTGACCTAATACAAGAGAGAAGGCAGTTACCTCATGTGTTATATATGCAGCCATGTATTATAGTATCTACTAATATTTTGAAACTCTTTGTGTTGGGTCATGGGAATAATAAATTCTGTCCTCACATCTTCACTCTTTTTTTTTTTTTTTGTGAACAGCATTTTTTTGTTTGTCATTTGCCCACATGTTATATTGTGGCGAATAAATAATTTATTATTTAATATCATTCAACGATTCAATGAATATTCAACAGATTATAAAAATATATATTACTCTGTATTTGTAAAATCATCTTTAAAATGTTTCTCTGCTTGCTTGTTCAAGATTCTCTAGCAGTAGATAGTTTTGTTGAGTTGTTGATAATTATCGACTAGTCGTGCTATAAATACGCTTGCATCTTAATATATACAAAGACCTGATTTCTACGCTAAAACTGGTGGAGAAGCTGGACGTTTCACACATATACCCCCTTAGAAAGAAACGAAGAATAAGCGAAGTACAGTGAAGACACAAATATTTGAACTCAACTGATATATATTGCCACGTGGAAAATAAGGGAAGACAAAAAATTCAGGAGGAGACAACAATTTATTTCAGGCAAGAACAAACTAAGAATTGTAAACAAAGATAAACCACGAGGGAAATTCACAGAGTCTCAAGATATAAACATAAAAATGACCACTCTGTTAATAAAAAAAATCAAATTAATAAATACTTTGTTACATAAATAAAATTAATAAATACTTTGTTACATAAATAAAATTAATAAATACTATGTTACATAGCTTCTTCCCTATGGGAGCTGTGACCCACAGCTAGCAATTATTGTAGATACTAACGTGGATTTGACGTGCTTCTGCCAAGGATTCCTTCGAAGTCTTTGAACTTTGTCCCTAGTACCTTTGCGTCAATTTTCTTGCGGCGTGAAGAGCGACTTTGTCGTCGTATCGTCGTCTATAGGGACATCGTCATCTTGGAAGGAAGTCTTGGCTTTGACACGGCGGTGGAATCCTAGAGCCAGTCTCTAAAAATGTAGATTACAGCACCCATGGCTTCAATTTCTTCTCGGCAATCTTCAGTTTGTCTTCCCTAACTTACTCAGCATCTCCACCAAAATGCCACGTGGAAAATTAGGGAAGACAAAAACTTCAGCAAGAGACAACCATTTATTTCAGGGAAGGACAAACTATGAAAGGTAAACAAAAGATAAGCCTCGAGGGAAATTTACAGAGTCGTAAGATATAAAAATGAAAATACCACTCTGTTAATAAAAAATATTAAAATTAATAAATACTATGTTACATAAATAAAATTAATAAATACTATGTTACATAAATAAAATTAATAAATACTATGTTACATAAATAAAATTAATAAATACCATGTTACAATATGTGGGATTAAGCGTGATAAGTGGAACAGGTACATCTTCCCCTTTAACTCTTTTATTAAAATTAATATTGCTTCAAAGTTTTTTTTTTATGATTGTTTTCATAAATTTCTACCAAAAGTCTTGTACCGTTGCTAATTCTTTGTTGATTAATGTTTCGGATAAATATGAAGTGGCGCCAATTTTCAATGTTGAAATCTGTGTGCAGTGGTATTTCAGTCAAATCGAGTGAATAATTCCGTTGGGCAATCAATAACTTGTCTTGAATCATAAAAGTATCGAATTGCCTATAAATTAGTAAAAGGATTCCACTAGGAGTTGGCCATCCCCTTAATTGCATATTTTGAATTAAATATTTTTTTAAACTTCTTTATTATTCTACTCTTGGTCTCTTATCTATTTTTTTCATATTCCGCATCTATGATGCCTAACTGCGAAGTATCTGCGTAAACCTTGCTTTGGCTATATATCGTTTTATTCAAAATTATATTTTATTTTTAATATTTCTTTTAACAAAATTTTAATATTCAATTTACGTGTTTTCACACCCTTTTATATTTAATTCCTTGCTATTTATCCTCTCTAACTTCTTTTACCAGTCATCTATATATTTTAGACTTAAACTATAGTTTTTATCTTTATAATATATATGTGCTACAATATAAAAATCTAAAAATTTAATATAAGCACATATTTATAGTTTGTTTTATTATATTTATACTTTTTAAAAATCGATTCAGAATGATATTGTTTTATTTTGTAGAAAGGTGGTCGAGTTTACAGTTACAGCTGAAGGAAATTCAATTGATACACTCATTCCTATAGAAATATATTTCTATTATTTCCACCCCCCCTTGATATCTATTAGGGACATGTTTAGTCAACGTTTAGTTTATTTTTGCTTCACTAGATGCCGCTCTGCCATCTAAAAAGCACATGTGCTCGTGGTCAGGAGATGCCTTTTTTATTTTTAATATCAACACCTGACCCACTTATCTTTCATTTTTTTCTATTGTTTTTTTATGTGTTAAGCGTCTTCACGCAAATTTGGCCTTAAATACCCATTTTCTGATTTCTCAAGAAGCCATTGGGACCAAAAATTTATTTTTGTCTATCCCTCTCTCTCTCTAGTTGTCTGGGATTCCTCTTCCAAATTTGTGGTGTGTGATTATTTCTCTTTCCCCACCTTATTATTATATTGTCACATAAAAAGTCGGCAGGATAAGACCTAGCCGGGAAACAAATCCCCATATCACTAGAATATGAAGAAAAAAGAAGCAAAGCCATGGTGATCGGACAAACCCACAGCCAAGTTCCTCAACCAACTCAACTGTAGCCACTTCCTTTCGAACCCTCACCCTCTGCCTCGGCCAACTCTTGAAACGTGATCCGGAAAAAGTGATCACCTACGACGGAGATGAACCTGCCGCACACTTCTCCCAGCACTAGATCTGCCCTAGAACGATCGCCGCGCCAGGGCAGGACACCTTCCACCACCATGGACTTCGCCATATCTCTGCCCCTACTGTGTCGGACAACACTGGCACGTACAGTATCTTCAGACAGAACCCTCCCTCAATGAACTCAAAATGAACCTACTTTCTCTCTAAACCAGCATAACCTATAAGTGAAATTGTTTTACCTCTACCATTCATTCTTTAAAGAAGACATTCCTTGTAAACTCTGATGCCAATATTTCCTATAATTAGTTTAGTTCCATTTATTCTCTTCACCTCTATTAACAGTGCTCCAGTACCTGAATATTTTTATTACTCTGTATGTGACCTCAACCTACTTGTAATTGCTGGCTCTAATCGACTATTTCTTAAAACCAACCTTTAGCGACCTTTATTAATATCCCCCTGAATGTCCCACTCATACTTACAACTTGTCAACCTTCTACCAGCTTATGACCTTTTATAGAATTACTAGCCGAATGACCCGGGCAACGCCCGGGTTTCACCCGTTTAAATGTTTATTTTTAAATACTATTCGTTACAATTATAAATTGGCGGCGTGGATGTCACTCTTGTGAAACGTCCCGCTCCATACTTTGTGTCTGAGAAGCGATATTTTTATAGAAAGATGATCTGGCTTTTGTTTTGTGCTCGAATGAATGTTTTTCTGTTAGAAGTTTGTTCCTGCGTACAAAATAATGAGCTGGTTTCACCCGTGGTCTCTGCTTTTTGGGATTTTTCCCGATATAATTTTGTATCTGATAATCTTACATGATACAGCAATATCGTCATCATCATTTTCTGACTAATAATATATAGTTTTAATAATTGATTTATATATTTTTTTAAAATAGCCTATCGTCTTCCCCGTATTTTTCTACCTATGTATGGAAATTTTGGTTTGAATTAGTGAACTACTGCGAATTTGTATACCGGACATACAAACCAACAAACAAACAAACAAACATACGAACATTCATTTTTATATATATAGAAGATATTGTTACATCATGATTAATGGCGTATTTCTTATATTATTTTTAATATATTTGAAATTTAAATTATATATTTATTTATTTTTATATAAAATATTCTATGATATTTATTTAAAACACAGATTATTTAGATTGTCATCATTGTATTTAGGTACACGTGTGACTTCACTGCTCTCTTTGATGTGAGAAAATAAAGGAAGGATTCTGGTGGCTACTTAAAGAAGACTTATCTCGTTATTCCCTTTTATAAATTTGTAGGATGGTTGAAACACGCTCTGGTAAGATGCAAGACCCAGCACAGGAGAGAATCCAGGCTGAAGAGTCTGCCAAGCCGCAACCTGGTGCAACAATTGGTAGAGATGCTAGTTCCGACCCAGTTGTCCTGAATCCCAACATCGACATCCCCAAGTATGATGGAACGGAAGACCCTCGCCCATGGATTGAATCTCTTGAAGAAATTGGCTTCTTGTACCATTGGGCAGACTACATTATCTCTCGTTATGCCGCCATGAACATAACGGGAAGCGCTAAAACCTGGTTGAATTTACACAAAGCTAGTTTCACGAGCTGGGAAAATATTAAAATCCGCCTCATTCAGGATTTTTCTTTGGACGCGAATAAAGAAGAACTTAGAATGAAGCTCAACAGAATGCAACACTGGAATGAACCAGCAATCAGGTTCGCGGAAGACATTCTAGTGTTGTGCAACAAGGTTGACCCCGCAATGGAAGAAGAAACAAAAATTGAACATGTTATTGGAGGACTGAAAAAATAGTACTCATTCGCGCTCTACCTGAACCCTCCTAAAACGACCGATGACCTTCTTGTCGTGTGCAAGAAAATGGATTCTTTTGAAAAGAAGTATCGGGAACGTGTGGAGAAATCCAGAAACCTATATAACGGTCCACGCTATTCTAGACCCCAACAACAATCGAGGTACGTGCCGCCGACTGCCGCACGAAACTACCAGACCACTTCCAGGCCCCAAGCCCCTGTTTCCAATAATTACAAGAACGACTTCCCTCCTACCCCCAGACAGTATCGAAACAACTTTCCCCAGCCCTCTACCCCTAGACGTCCTTATAATCCTAACTTTGTGCCGAAACCAAACCTTCAGAGAAACACTTACAATAAAAGCCAAGAAGTGAGCAAAAATAGGACGGAAGATGGAAGACCAATCTGCTTTAAATGTAACAAGCCAGGGCACGTGGCCCGTTATTGTAGGGTCAAGTTTATAAGAATCCTAGAAGAGGATCCAGCAGATACCCAAGAGAAGGTCGAAGAAAAATGCCAAATGAGTGAAATATAAGAGAAATCAGGACCTAGGCTTTATGCTGATGTATGTCATAGCACACAGACAAATATTCCTACCCGAAATAGATATTCCGTGTTGGAAGATTTAAACTAAGCGTCGCGCCTGAATCTGTCAATCAAAGCAAGTCGACCATAAACGGAATCAAGAAGTTGGACCCTAAATACAAATTAAAAATTAATGTGGACAAGATAGGGACTCTTGAAGCTTTGGTTGATACAGGTGCTGACCTCTCAGTGGTCGACCTCAGAACGGCCCTCGATACAGGCCATGGTATAAGTAAACTCGCAAAAATTGTGCAGGACCCGATGGAAAAAAATTGGACATGGTAGGAAGTATATTTTTAAATATAAAAATTGATGACGAAACATTATCACACAACTTTGTGATATTGAAAACGCATTTACGGACATTAATTCTTGGGAGAGATTTCCTTAAGAAAATGAACGCAAAAATAGATTGTAAGCAAGAAACTATAAAATATGATTTGACGAATAATCATGACGAAATCAATTTTGAAATGTTGAAAATAAAGAGTGCCAAGGATTCCATTGTACCGGAATGTTCCATGATATTGATCAAGGCATTGGTAGAAACAGAGGATGGAGAATATATTATCGAGGAGAGCAGCAAAATGTTTCAAACAAATGGACTTCGTCTAGCAAGAAGCTTGATCAATGTTATAAATAGGGAAACACACATCTGGATAACTAATCCGTATCCTCGACCGTTAAAAATAATGAAAAACCAAACATTGGCTTTTGGAAGTAGTCCAGCGAAAATAAATGTGAGTCGAGAAAGAGAGGTAGAAAAGAACGAAGAACCTAGATTCCAAATAAACGAAAATCTTTCACCAAAGGAACAGAAGGAGTTAAAACAAGTTTTAGAAAGGTATGGAGATCTTTTTTCATCGAGATTAGGGAGAACCAATTTGGCAAAACATCGGATAGACACAGAAGACGCGAAGCCAATTAAACACAAACCTTACCGGGTAAGTGCTAAAGAACGAGATATTATAAAAGAGCAAATTGACGAGATGCTTACAGAAGGCATAATTAGGCCATCTTCTAGCCCCTGGTCTTTTCCAGTAATATTGGTCAAGAAGCGAGATGGTAAATACAGATTTTGTGTGGACTACAGAAAACTGAATAATGTGACAGTAAAAGATGTCTATCCGATCCCTAGAATAGACAAAGTTATGGATACTCTCCAAGGATCTACACACTTCTCAGCAATAGACCTCAGATCTGGATATTGGCAAGTTGAAGTCGAAGAAAGATACAAAGAGAAAACAGCTTTCACTACAGCGCATGGATTATATGAATTCAACGTGATGCCTTTTGGACTTTGTAACGCGCCTGCTACCTTTGAGAGAAATATGGAGAATATGCTTGGAAATCTGAGATGGAAAATTTGTTTGTGATATCTGGATGATGTTATCATATATAGCCCGGTTTTTCCAACGCACCTCAAAAGACTTGAAGCTGTTTTTAGATATTTTCGTGAATCTAATTTAAGGTTAAACGACAAAAAATGCCGATTTGCTTTTGAAGAATTGGAGATTCTCGGGTATATAACGAGCAAACATGGTATAAAACCCGCGGAACATAACATCAAAGCTGTCAGAAATTTTCCTCGGCCCAAAAAGGTCAAAGAAGTACAATCCTTTTTGGGAATGTGTTCATATTATAGAAAATTTATCAAAGACTTTTCAAAAATTGCTGAACCTTTGACCAACCTTATAAAAAAAAGTGTATCATTTACCTGGACAGAAAGACAAGAGGAAGCGTTTCAAACCCTAAAAACAGCACTATTAAGTCCACCAATTTTAGGTCACTTCAATCCAAATGCACCTACTTATGTTCATACTGATGCGTCCAACATCGGCATAGGTGCAACACTTGTCCAAGACATCGGTGGTGAAGAGAAGGTGATCTCATATTTGAGTCGTACCCTAAGTAAAGCGGAGCAAAATTATTCAACCACTGAAAAAGAATGTCTGGCCGTTGTCTGGTCAATGTCAAAATTACGACCCTACCTTTATGGAAGACACTTTAAAATAGTAACAGACCATCACGCCTTATGCTGGCTCAAAAACTTGAAGGATCCAACAGGTCGATTGGCAAGATGGGCATTGAAAATTCAAGAATATGACTTCGATATAATACATAAATCGGGAAAGAAGCATCTGGACGCCGATGGCTTATCTAGGGGGCCCTTACCAGAAACTGATTGGGATGAGGATTTTGAAAGGCTATTTTTAAATCAAATAACAGACGAAGAGGATAAATTTATCGAAAGTGTTAAGAAAAACCTTAATGGAAGCAGGCGATCAATTGCGCAAAACTTTAAAGAAGAAGATGGATGCCTCTTTAAGAAAAACCCGAACCCTGAAGGCAGGGCGTGGTTGCTTGTGGTTCCAGAGAATAAAAAGAGAGAAATTATGAAAGAATATCACAATCATATGTCGAATGGCCATCTGGGCGTCGCCAGAACCATGTACCGAATAAAGAGTAAATACTTTTGGCCATCCATGCTAAAGGATGTCTCAGAATTCGTTAAGACGTGTCACCTTTGCCAAAGTAGGAAAGGCTCAAACCAATTACCTTCTGGACTACTACAGCCCATCCCCCCAGCCAACTTTCCTTTCGAAAGAATTGGAATTGACTTTGTTGGTCCACTACCATCTACGAAAAACAGGAAAAAATGGATAATCGTGCTGACGGACTACTACACTAGATATGCAGAAACAAGAGCAGTCTCGGAAGCAACAGTGAAAGAAGTTTCTAAATTTCTAGTAGAGGATATTTTTCTTCGGCACGGAGCCCCACAATATCTTATTAGTGACAGAGGCTCTCAATTTACAAGTAATTTAATGAAAGAGGTGATGAAAACGTGCAAGATTAAACATTGCTTCACAACGAGCTATCATCCCCAGACTAATGGATTGACAGAGCGGTTAAATAGAACTTTGATCAATATGCTCAGTATGTATGTGAACACTGATCAGAAAAATTGGGACGAAATACTCCCATTCATCACTCACGCTTACAATACTACAATTCAGGAAACCACAGGATATTCTCCCTTTTTCCTGATGTTTGGAAGAGAACCCACGTCTCTTTTGGACGACAGGAATATCTCGGTGGACATTGACAAAGATGATTATGATGAATACATAAAACTTCACTTAGACAAAATAAACAGAACAAGAAAATTAGTTATTAACAACACAATAAAGACTCAAGAAAGAATGAAAAAGAACTATGACAAGAAACACATGGAAAGAAGCTACGAACCAGGAGAATTAGTAGCAGTTTGGACACCAATTAGGAAAGTGTGAGAAACTACTGAGAAAATATTTTGGCCCATATAGAATATTAAAGAAGCTGTCTAACGTAAATTACTTAATTGAGCCAAAAGATAATCCTGGCCAAGACCCATTGATTGTCCATGTCTCAAGACTCAAACCCTATTTTGAGAGAATTGATGAGGTAACTCACGAGGACGTGACGACCTCTGGAGAGGGGGAAAGTTACATCATGATTAATGGCGTATTTCTTATATTATTTTTAATACATTTGAAATTTAAATTATATATTTATTTATTTTTATATAAAATATTCTATGATATTTATTTAAAACACAGATTATTTAGATTGTCATCATTTGTATTTAGGTACACGTGTGACTTCACTGCTCTCTTTGATGTGAGAAAATAAATAAAGGATTCTGGTGGCTACTTAAAGAAGACTTATCTCGTTATTCCCTTTTATAAATTTTTAGGATGGTTGAAACACGCTCTGGTAAGATGCAAGACCCAGCACAGGAGAGAATCCAGGCTGAAGAGTCTGCCAAGCCGCAACCTGGTGCAACAATATAATATAAATGAGTTTTAAAAAATGTTTTAAAAAAATGCATCTGCCGGGAATCGAACCCTGGCCGCCCGCGTGGCAGGCGAGCATTCTACCACTGAAACACCGATGCTTTAAAAAAATGGCCATATTTAGGCATTCATTCCATTCCGGATTAGTCCGCATAAAAAAAGTTCTTCAAATGAAAAAAAGAAATAGCCAAAAATACTAATCAAAATGCAACCGAAAATTTTCCTCAAGTTTATAAAAAGCGACATGCAAAATTTGGTACCAATTGGTTCAGTAGTTTTTGAGTTTATCGCGAAACAGACAGACAGACAGAAATTGACTTTTATATTGAGACGTTACAAAAAAACAATTTTCAATTGTACATAAATTCCTTTAAGGTGTTACTTTAATTTTTCATATGTTTATTTTCAATTTCTTTTCTCATTCATTAAAAGTCAATGATGTACATGCAAAATTAGTAAAAACTCAATAAAAACGATATGTAAAAATATATAAAAACAAATGGCTTGTAAAAGAAAGGAATAAAATGAGTTGAGGTAAAATGTCTATTCCATTAACAAACATTTCACTTTTAAAATAATGAACTTTAAAATTAAAGTTTTACAAAACAGAAAATTAGCGTTTTGAAATAAAAACGTGGCATTTGGCGCAGTCGAAAAGGATACGGAAAGAAAAAATGGCGGAAAATCCAAACAACCGGTTGCAAAAATTCAACGGCTCGAAGTCGGCAATTAGGCCTGAGTCATGGATCAAATTATATGATTTTGAAAGGAAGATGAAAAAATCAAAAATCTTATGTACTACTTGACAGATTCAGCACTTGAATGGTATGCAGACGAGATTATTTCAAATCCTGCAATAAAAAGATGGGAAGTTGTAAAGGAAAAGTTGATTCAAAGATTTGGTTCATACAACGCAAATCCAATTGTCTCAGCATCATATCGAAGATTAAAACGAGAAGAATCATTAGAAAATTATTTTCAAGATAAAATTCGCCTGTTAAATCAAACCCATCTAACGAAGGAGGAAAAAATTAATTTATTAACAGACGGACTTCCAAATTATTGGAAAGATTTAATTGTGGCTGCACAGCCAACTGACGCCACAAAATGGTTTCATATCGCTGCTTCAATTGAACAAAATAGGGCTTCAATTCAGTTTAAGCCTAAAAACAAAATACATCTCGCGACAAAAAATAATGATAATAGAAAAAATGTTTGCCCATTCTGGTGTCCAATATGTTCGAAAAAGGGAATAAAAATTAAACATTGGGTCACAGATTGTGAAGATTATGATCCTAATTATAAAAAGGATAGGCCTAATCAAAACACTTCAGTGAAACAAATATGCGGAGCCCCGGAATTGTTGAATGTAAGTACTTTGACAAATACCCCTACACAAGGAGCTTTCAAGCTTATCAACATAAGTGTTGAAGTAAATGGAATTCCTGCGCAAGCATTTGTGGATACTGGAGCAACAGTATCAATAATTAATTGACGATTGTTCAAGCGAACCCGTCTTCAACTTCAACCAAATTCAGACATTCACATCAGCCAAGCGGATGGTGTTACCAGGACATGTGAAAGCCTTCAGACCAAGGTAAGAATAGATAAACTAATTAAACCTGTAACTCTCCATGTAATGAAGAACTTTAATTATCCACTCTTGATCGGATTAGATGTTGCATCTCTTTTTAATATTTTAATAGATGTCAAAGACAAAACAATTTACACCAAATTTGATGGATTACAAAATCCAATTCTTGTAAATCATCTAGAAGAGATAAGAGAACATGAATTAACAACAACAACAAAAGCCTTTATTTAGGGCATTCCGCCCCATACAGGATTCGCCGTATTTACACGTCAACAAGAGGAGAGGGAAGAGGAAACATTTACAACAAAAATAAGGTTTGTTACCTATTTACAGATGGATCATCCTCCAGTATCCTTTGCCCTGCATTCTTTCTCATGCGCCCAGCTTCTGTACAGAACTTAAAGTATTTTTCAATCAGTAGTTTATCATTCAGATCTGAAGAGCGAAGTTGACATATGCCATGGTATCTAAATTGACCAGAGGTAGGGCTTGGGAAATTTCAGTACGTTTTTCTGTTAAGAGAGGGCATTGGAAGAAATAGTGAACCAAATTATCATCCATGAGATCCTTACAAAGTAAACAGTTCCGGCCATTTTCTTTCCAGAAGTCTTTTCTTTCTTCCCTGAAAAATTGCCATAAAACTCTATGTTGTGCAACTAGTCTTTTGTTGGGAAGCGAGATATTTAATCGTAGGTACTCCTCTGTCATGAATGATTCACTCAAAAATTTGTAGTGAGCAAAGTAGGTTGAATCAGTGATTTTCATCTGATCGTTTTGAATTAGTTGGTCTGTGGTAGTTCTAATTATGCCTGGCAATTCTTTCTGTATGGCTAAGTAGTCTTCGCAGCCCTTCAGAAAAGAATATCCCTTGGAGTCTAGAATTTTTATTAAATTTTGAGTAAAACTGTTTTCTATTTCCTTTTTCGCGGTGACTTTCCAGAGATAGTTTAAGCAAGCATGTGGTAATCTGCTCGTCTCCATTTTTAAAATCCTGACCCAAAACCTTAATGTGAGTTTTACAGCATTAAGTTCAGTTGATATTCTTCCACATTCTCTTCTGAGGACAAATCCTGGTGTGAAGTTTGGTAAGTCTAAGAGACGACGAAGAAATGCATCTTGGGTATTATTGACTGTCTTCAGCTGGTTGATTGCCCACATTGGTGCCGCATATAGTAAAGTAGGAAGAACAATAGTGTCAAGAAGTTTCATCACTGAGGTAAAGGGGTCAGGGGTTGCTGACCCCAAAACCATGTCTCGGAACGAGCTGTTCTTCCACCGTTTCTAAACACCATTATTTTAGATTTATTTTGGTTTAACGTTAGGCAGTTCTCTTCTAAGTACTTTTTAAGTAAGTTAATCTTCAATTGCAAATTTATTTTCGATTCTCCTAAGATCACTATGTCGTCTGCATACAGTAAAAGGTGTATAGTTCCATAATTCTCAAGATTTATGCCTGGCAATTCTGATTCATCGAACAAGGGTACCAGATCGTTTAGGAAGAGAATGAATAAATAAGGTGACAACGGCTCCCCCTGCAATACTCCTGCTTGTATTTTGATAGCCTCCGTGAAGGAACCCCGCCATCTGACTGTTGCCGTCATTTGGGTAAAATAGTTCTTAATTAGTTTAATAAATCGACAGCTCAGACCATTTAATGCTAATTTTTTCCAAAGTAGATGGTGCGGCACAGTATCAAAGGCATTCCTTAGGTCAATGAAGAAGGCATATAACTTTCCCCTTCTACGGCTAAGGGTCATTTGAATTAATGATATGAGCGTGAAAATGTGGTCGTGACAGGAGTAGCCTTTTCTAAAACCAGCCTGATTTTCTGCCAAATTTGACTTTCTCTCCATCCAATCATTCAATCTTGTCTTCAAAATAGATGTAAATAATTTCGATAGGTTAGAAATCAGGGATATTCCTCTGTAATTTGTCGGGTTGTCCGGGTCTCCATTTTTAAATATTGGGTGGATTATCGTTTTTGTCCATTGTTGAGGAACTTGGGATGTCCCTAAGATTTTATTAAATAAGTTCCTGAGATAAATTGTATGTTCTTCTAATAAATATTTAATCGCTTCGTTAGGAATTTCATCAAGTCCTGTAGCCTTCTTTTTAACCAATTTGGAAATTTCCGTGGTGACCTCAGTTAGAGATATTTCACAATCTAATTCGGGGTCATGTCCAATATCTCAAGTGGTAACTGTACAACTTTTGTTAAATTTGAACCAAGTAACTCCCGATAGAAGACCTGCCAGTCTGCAGTAGAAATTTCACCTTGTAGGTTATTCCTATATTTAAGTGAATTAATAGTCTTCCAAAATTGGGAAGGATCCTTTACATTACTGAGGATAACTTGAATTTTGTCAGTATATTCCCTTTTTTTGAGCTTTAGGATAGCTGAATCTTTCTTCTTACTCGACAAGTATGCAATTTTATCGGCCGAGATATTATGTTTTACGTATAATTTCAGATTTTGCTTCATTTCCTTTTTAGCCAAATAACAGTCTTGGTCGAACCATGGCTTAGATTTTATATTTTTTGTTTTTGCCTCCACCCGCGTCCCCGAGCGTAACATTGCTGTTTGAATTAATCCAGTAAAATCCTCAGCCTGAGTATCAATTGTGGAGTCAGCTGGATGTTCGGGAGTTAATTCTTTTAAAGTTTCTATATATTTTGGGATTTTATCTACTGACCAGGAAAATTTAATTTTGGCCCTAGGCTCCATGTAACAATTTTCAGCTTTATTATTAGGGCCGATAAACTTTAAAATTATTGGTAAGTGATCCGAATATGGCATACAACCAATTTCAAAGTCTGCTATGTGTTCAAGCACCGCAGGTGAGACAATCGCCAGATCTAACACAGAAGAGCCTCTTCCGGAGATGAATGTAAATTTACCACTTTTATCATTAATGGATCTACCATTTATTATAGTTAAGTGATTTTTATCAAGAAAGTCAATAAATATTTCCGCTTTGGCAGATTTTGTTAGATCACAGGAATTTCGGGTGGTTGAAATAAGGTTTAAAGTATCTATCAAATTATGGTAACCCCCCAGATTGCCAATACGGACATTCAGGTCGCCGACCAGTATTATTTCAAACCCGTTATATATCTTATTTTCCATCAAATGAAATAGTCGTCCAAGTTTTGTAGCATGCGTATCGTTTGGGGGTAGATATACGAATATTAAACAGATCGCTGGTGAGTCGTTGTCTAAACTTGGATTGAGTGTGACTGCAATCCAAGAGGCGAGAACATGAATTAAATAAATCACTTGAACACAATAGGAATGTATTTTGTCAGCATGCCATTGATTTGGGAAAAGTAGCAATACAACATAAGATCATCACGAAAAGTGAACAACCTATTTCTCTTAGACCCTATCGTCGTCCTCTAAAAGAGTATGAAGAGATAGCTGAACAAGTTAAAGAACTTATCGAACACAAGTTAATAAGAATTTCAGATTCTCTTTGGGCATTTCCTGTTGTCATGGTTCCCAAGAAGGATGGAAATAAAAGGATGTGCATTGATTACAGACGTCTTAATGAGATCACACTGGATGACAGGCAACCCCTACCTCACATACAGGACATGTTTGATCGATTGCATGGATCCTTATTCTTCTCTACCCTTGATGTTGCATGGGGTTATTGGCAGATCGAAATGGACCCGCAATCTATTCAAAAAACTGCATTTGTCACAAACGATGGTCATTATGAGTTTTTAGTGATGCCATTTGGTTTAAAAAATGCTGCTTCAACGTTTCAAAGGATAATCCAACATATTCTAGGTGAATTATTATGGAAAGGAACTTGCTCTTTCCAAGATGACATATTGGTGTACACGAAAACATGGCAAGAGCACATAGAGCTTCTTAGTAAAGTGTTTGACAAATTAAGACAGTACAACATGAAATTAAAATTGTCGAAATGTATTTTTGTAAGAACTGAAGTAAAATACCTCGGACATATAATCAGTCACAATCAATTAAAACCTGATCCAGGAAAAGTAAAATCTATTCAAGACTTTCCAAGACCTGATACTGTAAAGAAAGTTCGTCAGTTCATGGGATTGGCAAATTATTACAGAAAATTTGTGAAGGACTTTTTTAAAATTTCATTCCGCTTGGTTCGACTCACTCGGAAGAATCAGCCCTTCATCTGGAATGAGGAAGTAGAGGAGTCGTTCGCTACTCTTAAAATGGCACTATCTACAAAACCTGTCCTTGCTATTTACAATCCGGACTACCCCTCTAAAGTTTATACAGATGCCTCCAAATATGGAATTGGAGAAATCCTAACACAAATTGCTCCAGACAATGAGGAACATGTAATTGCTTATTACTCCAAAACACTGCAACCACACCAGTAGAATTATTCTGCTTATGAGATGGAATGCCTAGCCGTAATACAAGCAACTGATCACTTTCATGTATACATAGAAAACCAACCATTCGAAATCATCACTGATCATGCGGCGCTCCAATGGCTTTTCACCATGAAGAAACCGAAACCTAAGTATTTTAGATGGATTCTTAGTTTATCCTCGAAATCATGTAACATCGTTCATCGTTCTGGAAAGCAACAAACTCATGTTGACGCCTTATCAAGACTCCCAGTTGTTAACATTGCAACTCAAGAACTTCAAGAACACCAAAAAAATTCAGATTTGAGTTTCTTGAAAAATTCTCACACTCACGACGGTGTGGTAATGATCAAACAAAAAGGAGTTTTTAAAGCAGTTGTCCCAAACTCGCTTACCAAAAAAATATTGGAAGAATATCACGATTCATTGAGTCACCCATCAATAACCAAAACATGCAAACTCATAACTCAATGTTATTGGTGGAAAGTAATAACAACTGATATCAAGAATTATGTTCGATCTTGTAAATCTTGTCAACTAGTGAAGGTCAGACATGAACCAACTTTAGGAGAAATGATCACTCCAACGTCAAATATCCAACCATTACAAATGATCGGTTGTGACACTATTGTACTGGGAACAGCAGCAGCTAACACAAAGCATAAATTCATTCAAGTTTTTGTTGATCACGCAACTCGTTATCTATGGGCATATCCCACAATAACAAACACTGCTCAAGCTGTCACTCAATGTCTTGATAAGATAATCAAATCTGTTAATTCGATCAATACTATCTTAACAGATAATGGCAAAAATTTTATATCAAAAGAGTTCAACAAATTTCTTTCTTTACAAGGAATTAAACACACATATACTTCGCCTTATCATCCTCAGTACAATGGCATTTGTGAGAAATTAAATGATACGATAATGACAAAACTGAGAATAGCTGTTCTAGAGAAACCTAGATGTAAATGGAGCACATTGTTACCGCAAGTTGTCAAAAATTATAATTCCACGCCACATGACGTGACTGTTTTTTCACCGCTTTTCTTAATGTATGGAATCGGTAATGTACCCGAATTTGCCGACCAAACTCCAATTACAATTGAAGAAGCCAGGAAGAAAGCTAGCCTGCGGACAGAACAAGTTAGAAGTAAGTGGAAGATTAAACACGATAGCCATCAGCCCAAGTATGTCTTTAAAGAAGGAGACTTAGTCATAAGAAAAATTGCCTTCAACGACCCTCGTCTCATCAAGACATCACCAAAATATGAAGGACCATTTGTCATTCAAAAAAAGATTACAAAAAAACAATTTTCAATTGTACATAAATTCCTTTAGGGTGTTACTTTAATTTTTCATATGTTTATTTTCAATTTCTTTTTTTCATTCATTAAAAGTCAATGATGTACATGCAAAATTAGTAAAAACTCAATAAAAACGATATGCAAAAATGGATATAAAAACAAATGGCTTGTAAAAGAAAGCGAATAAAATGAGTTGAGGTAAAATGGCTATTCCATTAACAAACATTTCGCTTTTAAAATAATGAACTTTAAAATTAAAGTTTTACAAAACAGAAAATTTGCGTTTTAAAATAAAAACGTGGCATTATATATAGAGATTGATTAATTAATTATCGAACATTATTGCAAACAATATTGTCATTTCAAAATTCTAATCTTCACCCTTGATTTATGATAATATATTTTGTAGTTTCAATCTAGCATATCCACCGACCCACACCATCTAGCCAATGGTGTGTTCGTCACAGGATTCAGATTGACTAACTGCTAGATGTTTATCAATTCCCTTTTGTTCGCACTTGAACAATCAACATCGAGCGGCACAGCTTCGCTCCTCCTTCTCGCGCCACACGTTCGCCACACTGACCCTGTCTTCAAATCTATGTTTGTCCCATGTCCAAACCATCACGATATAACCTACCTACGATATTTCCCACGGAGGTACGTTAAACATCGTCGCTGATTCTGTCCGGTCCGTCATCATTTCGCTCAGACATGGGTTTTACGTTCAACCCGTCGCGAAATCAACTCCTCGCACAAGCTCCCACGACGGTTCAAACACCTCGTGTACGAGAAGCTTGTAACCTGTAAAGGACAACACCGTCCTCGTCTCAATTTTTGACACTGTGCGCGCACACTTTCCTTCAATTAGCTAAAACTACTAGAGTCTCTTAGTATCGAAATAATTAAGGTAGAAGGCCCAAAGCAAATTTCCCCTCGCTCTGTTCGCCTATATTCTACCTTTGTATCTCGAACTATTTTATCTTCCCAAATTAACTATAAGTCCATGCGACTTCCTCACCTACACACTGGACTATCCCCTCGCACTCGCTACACGAGTAACTGTATTGATAAGGTAGAATGGCCCAAAGCAAGTTTCCCCTCGCTTGTTCGCCTATATTCTACCTTTGCATCTCGAACTATTTTATCTTCGCAAATTAAATATAAGTCCATTCGACTTCTTCACCTACACACGGGACTTTTGCCCTCGGACTCGCTACACAAGAACTGCATAGATAAGGTAGAATGACCCAAAGCAAGTTTCCCCTCGCTCTGTTCGCTTATATTCTACCTTTGTATCTCGAACTATTTTATCTTCTCAAATTAACTATAAGTCCATGCGACTTTCTCACCTACACACGGGAATTTTCTCCTCTGACTCGCTACACGAGTAACTGCATAGATTAGGTAGCATGGCCCAAAGCAAGTGTCCCCTCGCTCTGTTCGCCAAATTTCAAACATTGTATGTAGTCCTATGTTTACCTCAGTTCTAAATTCACGCAATTTCAACCCTCACCTCATTTCTCGTACTCTAAACCTATAGCATAGAAAGCCCATGCCAAGTTCCCCCTTTCCATGTCCGCCTGAAAAATATATTGAAGTGTAGAGTTCCCCAGTCTTAATGACCTTTATAATTTCATCATGTGTTTGTGACTCCCTTTCTCGTTGTTCACACCTCTCAATAGCATTTACCTTATAATACATTAGATGTTATTGTATATAGCCTTTTATAACTTTGATATTATCAAAATTTCCCTTAAATAACAAACTCTCCGGTGTTGTAAAACTGCTTGTAAATAATATTTACTTGTGTACTATACAATATTTTATTTACATGAAACTATGTCACCATAACCTCAATTAATTTCAACTGTAAAATTATTTTCTTTATTTCTGGCTTCTCCTGCTTTAAGTATACCTAAACCATGTTCAGCCTTTTTCAACGGGGGCCATATATTTCATAATATATACTCTTCCTGGAATAATAAAGCAAACCTACAGTCAACCCAGAGAGAGACGGGCCGCTAAAGTAAGGTCATTTAAGACACTAGCGACATTCCAAGGGGCGACCAGAGGCCCGTGAGTTCTCGGGACTATTAAGACAGGATGTAAAGTCCGGTCACTTGAGATATCAGCGACATTCCAAGGGGCCCGTTACTTGGAACCTCAGGACTATTAGGGCAGTTGGTGTTTGTGTACGAACGGCCGGCTGCTCAGCAGCGGCCGGGCCCGTCTATCCCTCTCTCTCTCTGGTTGTCTGGGTTCATCTTCCAACTTGTGGTGTGATTATTTCTCTTTCCCCATCTTATTATTATATTGTCACATAAAAAGTCGACAGGATAAGACCTGGCCGGGAAACAAATTCCCATATCACTAGAATATGAAGAAAAAAGAAGCAAAGCCATGGTGATCGGACAAACCCACAGCCAAGTTCCACAACCAACTCAACTGTAGCCACTTCCCTTCGAACCCACACCCTCTGGGTTCGAACACCAACACCAACTGCCCTAATAGTCCTGAGGTTCCAAGTAACGGGCCCCTTGGAATGTCGCTGATATCTCAAGTGACCGGACTTTACATCCTGTCTTAATAGTCCCGAGAACTCACGGGCTTCTGGTCGCCCCTTGGAATGTCGCTGTGTCTTAAATGACCTTACTTTAGCTGCCCGTCTCTCTCTCTGGGTTGACTGTAGGTTTGCTTTATTATTCCAGGAAGAGTATATATTATGACATATATATATATTATGACATATATATATATATATATATATATATAATAAAAAAGGATGAGGATATGCCTTCGGGATTTTTAATATATATTAAAAATAACGAAAGCATATCCTTACACTTTTATTTTTTTATTTGTTTTTTCATATATATATATATATATATATATGTGTGTATGTGTGTGGGTGTGAAAATGTAATTAAAAAATAGAAAAAAATACGGTGTGTTGAGATTAAAAAAAAAAACGAAAAAAAGTCATATACTGACCGATCGCACGAGCATTTTAGATAGCAGATATATCTAGTGATAATCTATTAGGTCATCTAGTGTATTAAAAATACACTAAACGTGTGATATATTTATTCCACTACTACGCTATCTAAAATGCTCATATTTATATATATACTAGACGAATGGCCCGGGCAACGCCCGGGTTTTACCCGAGTGCGTATATATTTTAAAAAAGTTTTAACTCAAAAACTATTCGTTACAATTATAAATTGGCGCCATGGATGTGACTCTTGTGAAACGTCCCGTTCCAAACTGTGTGTTTTTAAAATGTTCTAATTATATGTAATATAACGGTATACTATCGGTATAAAGAAATAATGAGCCTATAGCCTAATAGACATGGCATCTGCCCGGTAAGCGGAAGGTCGTGGGTTCGATTCCCATCCCTTGACACTTTTTTTATTTTATCCATTCTGACCAAAATCTATCCGTGAACTTCACACAGACAGAATAAGGCAATTATATATTACTAGACAAATGGCCCGGGCAACGCCCGGGTTTTACCCGAGTGCGTATATATTTTAAAAACGTTTTAATTCAAATACTATTCGTTACAATTATAAATTGGCGCCATGGATGTCACTCTTTTGAAACGTCCCGTTCCAAACTGTGTTTTAAAATGTTTTAATTAAAATAATATTCGTTACAATTATAAATTGGCGCCGTGGATGTCTCTCTTGTGAAACGTCCCGCCCCAAACTGTGTGTGTCTTGAAAATATAAAAATAAAAATGTGAATTTTCATAAAGATTTCATCATGTCGATTTTTTTTTTTTGCATTTCACCTACTAAATCGATAGAGATAATTACATTTGCAACATGAACTTAGGTATATTGACTAAATAGAAAACTGCATAGTAATAAAGATCATTTTTTAAAGGCACCATATCGTTTTTTTTCAATAAAATCGAAACAAAATTCAACGATAAATAACGATAATTGCCTTTAAAAGAAATTGCCTTAAAAAAAAGAAACATTCACGGTGATTTTGTCTTGCATTCGTTTATACAATTATTATTATATATGAATGACCCGGGCAACGCCCGGGTTTTACCCGATTAAATGCTTTTATTCAAATACTATTCGTTACAATTATAAATTGGCGCCGTGGATGTCATTCTTGTATGATATATAAATGAGTTTTAAAAATTGTAAAAAAAAAAAAAATGCATCGGCCGGGAATCGTACCCGGGCCGCCCGCGTGGCAGGCGAGCATTCTACCACTGAACCACCGATGGTTATGAAAAATCCCATCCGTGAGCTTCAGACAAACAAACAGACAAACAGACAGAATAAGGCAAATATATAAGTAGATATTAATATCGAAATGACAAGTTTTTTTACAACGTCTTTGGAATATTATATTACTATATTTCTAATTAAATTTATTATACTTGGAACACATTTCAGCATTTTTAAAATTTATAAATGTAATTTCACCAGAAGCCGCGAGAGGCGCTGCTTGCGAGTGAAAGTAGAAAATTTGCAAATAAAATTGCAAAAAATATTTATTTTAAATCGAATTCAAGCCAGAAATCTTCCCAGTAGTATAGTGAATAACTTCCTAAAGTTTCACGGCGATTGGATATAATACCTTTTAAAAACATTCATCGTGTGAACAAACAAACATTCAACGTGTAAACAAACCACGGGTTAATTATTAACCAATCAAATTCATTTATCGTCGCGACCAGTGCTGCGCTCAAGCGGTAAAAGGCTGGAACTATCGCTTGTTGGTTTTTTATTTTTTTAAAAAAAGCACATTAACTTTTTTTAGTTTTTTGAATAGCCTATATGTTAAACGAAATCTTAATCTACCTACATGCGAAATTTCATAATGATTGATTCAGTAGATTTTGCGCTACGCGATAACAAACATCAATTTTGGATTTCATTTTTATAGATATAAGGAAGGATATATATATATATATATACTAGCGGATGTGCCCGGCTTCGCCCGGGTTTTACCCGAGTGAATGTTTGTCTAACGAACATTTGTTAAAACAATTCTCACTAAACTTATAAAACGTACTCGGCTTCGCTCGGGGTTTTACCCGAGTAAAGGTTTGTCTAGCGAACATATGTTAAAACAATTCTCTAAAAACTTATTTAAAAAAATATATATATTTTGATAATTTGAAACTCGTAAATTTGAATCTTTCGATAAAGTGTACATTTTTCTACAATGAAGTGAAGCAATGACTGAAAAGATAGTGTTGAAAAATATAGGGAATTGGTTAAAGAATATGATTGTTGAAAACGATTGTTGTAGATGCCCGATAGTTGATGATAATATAATATTTGTCATATAATAAAGCTATTTAAACAAATATAAAATATAGTGATATGATTGTGGATTAAAAAAAGTGTAAGTGGACAAAATCAAACGTAATATATAAAGATATAATAATTACGAATAAAAAATGATTTTTGAAACAATTAAATGTTTTGCAATACTAAAATAATATCATGAAATATAAAAGTGAATTTGATTAAAGATTTTTTTTTAAATAATGTTGGACTAAAAATTTATTATATAATTGAAAGATAAAAATAAAACTAATTATTAAAGATTTAATACAAAATTTAGAATATAATTAAAGGCCATTAATGATTGGATAAATGTTAAGTAGTGGAAAATTGAACAAAATTGTCTCTTTTGAAGAGGAGTTACAACTTTTGTGTCTAACTAGATCAAATCCCATTGGTAAACATCGGTGTTTTTGACTCTCTGAAATTGGGAATAAGTGTAATGACATTTTCATTTGTCCAAAATGCTGGTATTTAGAGAATGATTTCTCTTTCGCATTATAAAGTCTATATAAGACTTAACCAAATTGTTTTAATTGGTGATATCAATCAACATGTAAAATGTTTAATGTATGTTGTGTGTGTTGTGATTAAGGCGTTGGTGAGATGTGTGAGAAAACCTAAATGGTTAGTGTGGAACATTTGTTCAAAATGGCGATCATGAAGCTAGCGGTCAAGATGACTGCTTGAGCGGGGACATGTAACTGAAATAGATTCGGGGAATCCTATTACTGGGGGGTCATACGTGCGGGGTGTTTGTTATTTTGGTCATCACTTGAAACTGGCTTTCTTCTTTTGTTGAGTTTGGCATATTTCTTGCCTATTTTAAAGATATAGTTTTTTAAATGTTCGTAGTTGTTGTGTTTCGAAGTTAGTTTAGACTTAGTAAAAATGTTATTCGGTGATGTCAGGTTTAGATGTGTTGGGAAAGTGCGACTTTCGACGTGGACACGCTTTGGGGTGAGATGTCACAGGTGTGAAGGCGTCTTTGACCTGAAAAGTGAAAAGGTTTTGTGGTGTGGCACTGTGACACGAAGTGAAAATTTGTGAATGAAAAGGTGGCACGTGAAGTCGATTTTTGGCACAAAATCTAACCTGTTTCACCATGAATAACAAATTTCTTAGAGTCATGGGGGTGGTTTTACGAACATGTATCGATAATTATTTTAACTGTTAGTGGATGTGGCACGCTTAATGTGAAATTTTTGAGTGTTTGGTGGGGCGACGTTATGGAGCTTGTGTGGCTCGAAATTGAATTCGTTGTGAGTCGCGCGTTAAAAATGTTTGCCAATTGGAGAGAGTGATGTGTGAGGGTGTTGTAAGATTTGTTGAAAGTAATGTGTTGATGACCAACCATGCATGTAAAAGGAAATGACGAGGGAGTGTGACTATGTTGGATTTTTAGCTTGTTTTGGGGAAGGACAGTAGTTTTTCTAGTTGTGATTTTGAAGATATTGTATCTCTCGATTTTTTTCAATTAAAAAAATGCGTTTTACCTAGGTTAATTTATATTTAAAATTTAATTATAATTTTTAAATCGTTGATTATGGTAGTTAAAATGGTTTTTTTTTTAAACGAATACTTTTTATTTGTCAGGATAAAACTATATTAACAAAAGTCGTTTTTGGTAACAAGACTTTCCCTATCCTCCTCTGGCTGGACCGGCACACACGCTCTATATATAGCTGGCACAAATAGGTTATAACAACTATGCAAATCGTGCCAAACATGCCACGAGCAAATATGCAAAGAGCAAATATGCAAATATACTACACACCTGCTTACATCCCCCTTTTTAAGATCTGAAATATATACATATACATTACATACTTTAAATGCACAATATAATTAATAATGAAGGCGATCCACGGGTTTAACAATTCGTCAACTCCGTGTTCTTATCTGGCCGTCATCTGAGTCGCCAGAGGGATAATCAACAGCTGGGCTCTTTTCATTTTTAACCAGTTCCCCCCCCCCCCCCCCCCCCCCCCCCCCCCCCCGAAAAGGTCGGCGTTGATGGGTCGTCTGGATATTGCACTGCATCTCCTTTTCGTAGATGGAACCTGTTTCGACGTATATTCCCAACTGGAGTATCAACCATATATGACCTTGGTGTCGATGCCTTCTGCTTTATAATCCCCCAGATTCGCATATCTGTAAACCCAACTGTGTCACCTTCGGATAGCTCCTCCATGTCCCTAGCTCCGCAGCGTCGATCATATCTGGATTTCATATCCTTTCTCCTTTTCTCCTCCTTTCTTTACAGGTTCTGAGAGTCCACCAACCTTGGATTAAGATTCCCTGGTGCAATTGGCAAGGTCGTTCGGAGTTTACGTCCCATGAGAAGCTTCGCAGGGCTGTAACCGTTCTCCAAAGGGGTCGATCGATACTCCAGGAGTCCAAGCGATGGTTTTGATTTTTCTTGAGGATCAACATAGCAATTTTCACACCTGCTTCTGCCATCCCATTGCTCTGCGGGAATCGAGGACTTGAAGTAATATGTGTGAATCCGTACTGCTTTGCGAAATTTGCAAATTGACGAGCAGTTCCAAATTGCGTCCCATTATCGCTTACAACAGTTTCTTGTATTCCGTGTCGGGCAAATATGGATTTGCAACTACGCACCACCACATTGGCTGTGAGCCAATCCAGCTGAACCATTTCAGGAAAGCGAGAATAATAGTCAATGACGACCAGATACCACTTATTCTCGAACTTGAACAAATCCATTCCAATCCTTTGCCACGGTCGTGTAGTAAATTTGGTTGGTATCAAAGGTTCATGCCTTGAGACGGCTTCCTGGATACAGAAACGGCACTTTCTGACTGTTTCCGCGATCTCTTCCGAAATTCCAGGCCACCATACCGTCTCACGTGCACGAAGTCTTGTTTTTGTAATCCCGAAGTGCCCAGCGTGCAACTTATCCAGGATCTCCAGTTTCATACTTGCTGGAATAACAAGACGACAGCCACGCATCAGTAGTCCATTTTGAACGCCGAGTTCATCCTTGACATGCCAATAAGAGAGCAGAGCCTGTGACATCTTCTTCTTATCTGGCCAGCCTTGCTCAAGGTAGTTGACTACTGCTTTCAGGGTCGTATTTTCTTGTTGAGCTACAAAAATCCTCGTCAACGTCTCGTCTTTGTCGGTTATACACGAGAGAACTGCATTTATATGCGCTGAGGTTAGCCGTTCGTCTTCACCTCCCTCGGTTGTAAGAAGTGGTTGTCTGGATAATGCATCGGCGTCGAGCAACTCCTTTCCAGGGATATGGACTATTTCGAATCCAAACCTCATCATACGCATTCGGAAACGTTGCAGTCTTGGGGTCAGCGAACTCAATTCTCTCGTAGAAAACAGAGGAATGAGAGGATTATGGTCGGTCTCAATTCGGAAACACTTTCCAAGCAGGAAATCCTGAAAACGTTCGCAAGCCCATATAATTGCGAGAGCCGCTTTCTCGATCTGAGCATATCGTTTTTCGGTAGGTGTCATAGTTATAGAAGAATAAGCAACGGGTCGCTAGATTCCATTCTTACCCTCTTGCTTCAGTACCGCTCCCTAGCCGTATGAAGATGCGTCGGATGACACCATAGTTGGTTTCCTGACATCGTATGCTGCCAAGATGGGTTGAGTCGTGAGCAATTCTTCCAACTTTCGGAATGCTCTCTCCTGGGTGCAATCCCAAACAAAGTCCCGACCTTTCACCAACAACTGGTTCAGTGGAGCCACAATTTCAGATAAGTTTTCTACAAAGCGTCCCAGATGGTTCACCATGCCAAGAAATCTTCTCACGCCATGAACATCGGTCGGAGCAGGCATCTTTGCCACTACTTCGATTTTCGCTGGATCTGGTCGAATACCGTCCTCATCCAGTATGTGCCCAAGAAAATTAATTCTTGGCACGCCGAAGACACACTTGGCCTTGTTTAGTGTAACTTTCGCCTCTTGCAGTTTTCGGAGCACCAAACGAAGGATTCGATCGTGAGTCTTGGAGTCGGAGGCAAATATCAGTATATCGTCCAGGTAACACATTACACCGTCCATGCCTTGCAAGATTATTGACATAACTCTCTGAAAATACTCTGGGGCGAGTGAGATTCCAAATGGCATCCTGCAGAACTTATATCTCCCAAAAGGAGTAATGAAGGTCGTTAAATGCTGGCAGTCCGGGCTCAACGGAATCTGGTGAAAGCCACTGTTCGCGTCCAGTTTCGAAAATAATTTTGCTTCCCCCAGTTGCCCCAGCATGTGCTCCACCACTGGCATGGGATGCACTTTGCGCTGTACATGTTCGTTCAGCCTTTAGAGGTCCACACAGAGTCGTATGTCGCCATTCGGTTTACCAGCAATCACAGTCGGTGCGCACCAATCAGTCGCAACGTTAACCGTGCTATGATTCCTGCCCTCTCGAGCTCTTCCAGTCTTGGTTTGAGCCTTTCCATCAAAGGAATTGGTACCCGTCGAGGAGTATGCACAGCATATGGGTTTGCTCCAGGTTTCAATTTGAATTCGTAAGGGTTTCCGATCTGTCCCAGTCCTTCAAATACTTCGGGGAATTCCTTGATCGGGTTAATTTTCGTCGCAACCACTTAAATTCACCTCGCCAGGTTCAAGAGCTCACATACCCGGCGACTCAGAAGAGGTTCACTCAAACGACGAATGACATAAATCCTCTCCTTGATTTCATAATTGCCATTTCGCAGCGTTGACACAAACATACCCACAGTCTGAAGTTCGGAAAATTCAGCAGCTCTAAGGTTGATATTACTCTCTACCAGTCGTTCCTGTCCCATTATCGTCTTGAAGAGACACAGAGGAACACATGTAACATCCGCCTGGTAGTCGAGCTTGAACTTCACCCGTTTCCCGTTCACCTGGATTTCTGCTGTCCATCGCCTCCTGCACTCGCCTTCATCATCATCGAGATTAGATGAATCCTCTACAGATGAGACACCCAGGAGAAAACCAATTTCTTCATCCAGTTCAGAAACAGCTTTGACTTTCGCAGTCTTCGCCTGCTTATCTGGGCAGCAATTTGCAAAATGGCCAGTTTTTGAACATAGGTTACATCTTTTTCTTTCAGCACGGCAAGCCTGTCCTTCCCTGTGGGTGAAACCACCGCATTTTGGACATCTTGTTCTTGTTTTGGCTGACTTTTCCTTCTTCCCCGAAGGCCGCTGTTGTTGCTTCGGTGAAAGTTTTCTCGAGTTGAACCTCACCTTGTTGACCTTTTGGCTTGTTGAGGGACGCTGCAGGTCGACTTGCTGCTGTCGAACGGCTTCTTGCTGCCGAACCATTTTCACAGCCTTTTTCAAAGTCAGTTCGCTGTCCAACTGCATTCTTTCAGATAACGGTTTGTCCCTCACTCCAACCACTATTCGGTCACGGATCAACTGCTCATGAAGACTCTCGAAATCGCAACTATCAGCCAATTTGTACAATGAAGTGATAAATTCGTCCACTGGCTCTCGATCCTCTTGTATTCTTGAGTTAAATTTCGCACGTTCGTAGATAATATTCTTTCTTACACAGAAATGGCTGTCGAACGCCTTGAGGACGGAATCAATTTTCGTTGCCTCTTCCTCCTTATCGAACCCAAAGGTCCTGAATATATCATCCGCGCGGTCACCCATCAGGTACATGAGCAAATCAATCTTGTCCGCCTCCTCTTTCTTCTTCATTCCACTGACCACGAGGTATCGTTCGAATCTCTTCCTCCATTTTGGCCATTCGTTGGGAGTCGAGAAGTCGAAAGTTTCTGGAGGTTGAACCTGAGCCATGTTGAATTATCTTCCAAGGTACACCAAAACGATACTTTGCAATATACGGGTTCGTATTTTATCCAGTCACCGCTGCCACCATGTTTTAAACAAATACTTTTTATTTGTCAGGGTAAAACTATATTAGCAAAAGTCGTTTTAGGTAACAAGACTTTCCCTATCCTCCTCTGGCTGGACCGGCACACACGCTCTATATATAGCTGGCACAAATAGGTTATAACAACTATGCAAATCGTGCCAAACATCCAACGAGCAAATATGCAAAGAGCAAATATGCAAATATACTACACACCTGCTTACAAAAATGATCCTTGAAAAAAGGGCAATGTCGTGTTAGTGACAAGAATATTTTTAATTGGGTGCTTACTTAAAATGGTAAATATGACAATGAATTTTTTCAAAATGTTAAGTATTTGATTGAGAAATTGGTATATTTTGGTATGAAAATGGTCTCCGGTGGTCGTCCTGCTGTCTTGGAAGTCGCTCCATGTAGAGCTTGTAGAAGCTTGTAACTTGTATAAAGTTGTTTGCGGCTTGTCGCTTTGAGCATTGTCTCGACGATGTCAAGTCGAAGGTGGAGAACTCCTCACAGAGTTTGGGTCATTCTGCTCCTCGATCTTCATGACTTGTGGGAATTTCGACTGTGTCGTTGGGGTGGTCAGACAGCTTGCTCCTTACGTTGGCGATCTGTTAGCGGGTCTGCGGAAGTCCCTTGGGGCGGCGTTTCTTCCGTAAATATCTCTTGTTGGGGGATGGATTTCTTGGCCGTTTCGTTGGAATGGTCTGTTTGTTCTTCCATCTTCGCTCTTTCTCGCTTCTATCTGGACAGGCTTCTTACCTTCTACGTTGTTTCATTCTTCGTTTTCGTCATCCTGTCGGCTAATTCTAATGAGTTGAGTTACTGTTGACTCTTGTAGAATCCTGTCGACTAACTGTAATGAGTTGAGTTACTGTTGACTCTTGTAGAATCCTGTAGACTAAATCTGTGTTGACCGAGAGGAACAGTCAGGACGGGGAGTTTTCCAGTACCTCTCTGCACCTTGGAAGACCTTTTGCAGTTCTCACAAAGTACAGGCAGTCGTGGTCGAGGCAGATTGGAAAACTTGGGAATGTTCATACACAAAAAACGAAGACACAGTTGCACTAAGAAAGTTCCGTGAACAGATAAAAGTTGAGCTAGGAGCGGAAAATGGGGAGATAAAAGTTTCTTACTGGTCTACCTGATGGATGAGATGGACCTGAGGTACAACCGACGTGAGCTGACGCAGATGCTAAACTAACTGTATTTTTAGCTACGACGGGGCTTTATGTACATTTTCTGAGAAAGGGGGTTTTGCCCCAGATGTGAGAGGGGCGTCTGGTGACATTCTAAACTGGCGCCGTCCTGACAGCTTCCAATCTATCTTTAGACCTTGTTGTTTTGTGACTTCCATCTCCTTAGCTCAACTCTTAATCTATTACAGAGCTTTATTTATTTGTCCTCAGTTTGTACAAAGTACAATACATATGATGATGTAATGACACATGTCAATAATGCGTATAATAATTTACAGATGTGTTTCTATTATACAACATTAAAATATTTTTATAAGTTATATACAATATGGGGTTGCTTGCGCAAATTACCAAATATATATATATATTAAAAATAAAAAGGCATCTCCTGACCACGAGCACATGTGCTTTTCAGATGGCAGAGATGTGCTCGTGGTCAGGAGATGCCTTTTTTATTTTTAATATCAACACCTGACCCACTTATCTTTCATTTTTATTTTTTCTATTGTTTTTTCATATATATATATTAAAAATGGCATATCCTGACCAGGAGCACATGTGCTTTACAGAAGGCAGAGCGCCATCTGGTGGAACAGAAATCAACTAAACATTGATTTAGCCTGTTCCCTGATATTTGGCCAACCCAATTTCTTGATAAATCAATAAAAGCCATCCACGAACGGGTTTCGCGCTTTTGGCGCTCGTCAGCGTGGAGTAGTGGTTCAGCCTACTGGAGGAACAGAAATCAACTAAACATTGATTTAGCCTGTTCCCTGATATTTGGCCAACCCAATTTCTTGATAAATCAATAAAAGCCATCCACGAACGGGTTTCGCGCTTTTGGCGCTCGTCAGCGTGGAGTAGTGGTTCAGCCTACTCCACGCTGACGAGCGCCAAAAGCGCGAAACCCGTTCGTGGATGGCTTTTCTTGATTTATCAAGAAATTGGGTTGGCCAAATATCAGGGAACAGGCTAAATCAATGTTTAGTTGATTTCTGTTCCACCAGAGGGCGCTCTGCCTTCTGTAAAGCACAGGTGCTCCTGGTCAGGATATGCCATTTTTTAATATTGATTTCAACACCTGATCTTTTTATCTTTTATTTTTTCTTTCGTTTTTTAATATATATATATATGTTATATATATTTTTTAAAAATTAGAGAAATGTCATAGATATAAATCTTTGTAAATATTATTTTATTTTAATCATCTTTCTAAAATAACTCTGTTATTCTTTGGCCACCAGATGGCGCCACCTTAAATATATAAATGAATTGTTTTTGTTTTTTAGAGTAGGTTAGGTAAGTTAGATATAATTTTTATAAATATGTAAATTGTAATATAGGATTAATTGTTAAATTCTATATTAGGTAAGTTAGATATAATTTTTATAAATATGTAAATTGTAATATAGGATTAATTGTTAAATTCTATATTTACTTAAATTTAATATATTCTTTTGCTCAAAGAGTTCATAAAATAAACTTCTTGAGATTAATTTTCTCTTTTTTAATTATATTCTTAACGACTGCACTTTCAACTTTAACAATCATTTTGGATTTACATAGATTGTAACATATATGAATTATAAATCCAATATATGAATATTTTTTAAATATAATTCTAATTATGGATTGCTCAATATATATACATGTTCTAAACCTGTTAGTGCTTAGTTAATTATATTCCTTACTTTTACAACGAACAAAATAACACATACACACACAGGAAACGGAAATAAAAATTTTAAAATACAACGGCGTCTTGGAACTTGTTGTGTGTGTCGGAAACTTTTATGGGAAAATAGAAGGTTTCTCCAACTATTATTATCTTCTTGGCGACATAAGAATGCTTCTTTGTGGAAAAGGGAGTGAGGGGATCCTTTTAGGTTCGGCTTCAAGTTTCACTTGTTGTTTTGTTTTCTGGTGTCGGCAAAACTCGATAGTAAGCAGCTAAATAAATTATATGGGAAGATTGTTGCATATTATTCAATTTAACAATTACATATTATTCATTATCGAAGCTTTTGAAGATTTATAGTTATGAGATAAAAAATTCTTGAACGCAATTTAATTGTGATTTATTTATATTTTTTATAGAGATATGTAGAATTTCACAGCCTTATACTCTTTTAGAAATGTGTTTCTAGATATAACACAGGTCTACAAAAACACATTTTTTTTGCTGGAGAAAACCTGATATTAATTCTAATGTAACTTTTCATGCTGAATTAAAAAATGAAGTTTCTTGTTCTAGTTATTCATAGTTCTTGCAGGATACCCTTTTTTTCTATAAATTGGTATATACAGAAATAATGCAGAGAATGCTACATAAGCATTTTTAAGTAAACATCATTACATTACCTAGCGCTTTATTTTTGAAAATAAATGTTGATATATGGAGCCAAAAGTTTTATTTTATTTGTTGTTAATTAAAGTTTGCTCTTTAAGAATTATAAATATAAATATAAAAATAATTTATTGATTTTTCAATTGAATATTTGTATTTTATAATGCAATATTTTTTCTTTCAACTCAAAAATAACGACAAGCTCTGAAATACTATTTGCTGAATAACAGTTTTAATATATATATTTAAATTTAACCTAACGATTTTTTAAATAGATTTTCAAAATAAGTAACAGGTAAATTTGAAGTGATCAATTTATTCTTCTCTATTGATTTGCTTTCATAAATCGTGTGCACTAGACTGTGTCAATATGCCGAGGCGTTGCATTAATATTCCTGATATTTTCTGTTACATTTGTGGGGAATTAACTTTCAAAGTTCAAAGGCGAAACTTTACACCGCTCATAAAAAAGTGGTATCAAACTTTATTTTGGCTGTAAAGTCGGTGACCAAGATAAGACATGGGCTCCTCATCATTGTTGTGAAATTTGTGCTCGACGTCTTACAGGATGGATTAAAGGTGAACGTCATATGCCTTTTGCTGTTCCAATGATATGGAGGGTACTTAAAGACCATTCTTCAGACTTTTAGTTTTGTTTGACAAACACTACAGGTATTACATCCAAATCAAGACATACAGTTGAATATCCAGATTTGCCTTCTGCTATGAGACCGGTTACTCATAGTGATATTTAACCTGTGCCACAGCTTCCTAAAAATGTAATATATAGTGACGATGATTCAGATAGACGAGAGTAACAGTTGGATGACACAAATATTGAAGCGGTGCTTCATCTGAACCTCATTTGTTAATCCAAGAAGATTTGAACGACCTCGTACATGATTTAGATTTATCCAAAAAACAGAATGAACTTTTAGGCTCTAGGTTAAAAGGCTGGAATCTGCTGCATAAAGGCACAAAAGTATGCTTTTTTCGCAAGCGTCAAGATTAATTTCAAGACTTCTTTTCACAAGAGAATGATTTAGTATATTGTAATAATGTTTTTAAGTTAATGGAAGCACTTAGTCATAATCATGATACAGAAGAGTGGCGTTTATTCGTCGATTCTTCAAAAATTACTTTGAAAGCTGTTCTCCTTCACAACGGAAATAAGTTCCTATCAGTGCCAATAGCACATGCATCCAACTTGGAAGAGACTTACGAAAACATCAAACTGCTTTTGAAAAAGATATAATGAAAATGATATAATTTCCTTCTTGAATTATTCTTGGAGTTTGACCGCTGAAATAACAGATACATTAATTTCACTTTTTATTTATTCGTTATGAATATACGTCGTGATTTAAGATTGATCTATTTTTAAAACAAAAATATTGATTTTAAAATATTTTTCAAATCTACCAAATCCAATAAAAAATGATATAACAATATATAAATTCCTTATTTCAATATTATATAAATTCATTATGAAATATATACACTTTGAAATATATATATATGTGGTAAGGTCTGTTATCCTGTTGTAGAATCCTGTCGACTAAAAATGTGATGAGTTATCCAGTCGACTTAAACTATGGTGTGAGTCCCTGTTGACTCCCGCTATAATGGGTTGACCGAGAGGAACAGTCATGATAAGGAGTTTTCCAGTACCTCTCTGCACCTTGGAAGACCTTTAACAATTCTCACAAAGTACAGGTAGTCGTGGTCGAGGCAGAGTGGAAAGTTTGGGAATGTCCACACACAAAAGCGAAGACACAGTTGCACTAAGAAAGTTCCGTGAACAGATAAAAGTCGAGCTAGGAGCGAAAGATGGAGATGGAAGAGTTCTTACTGACTACATGGTGGATGAGGTGGACCTGGGGTACAACCGACGAGGGCACACGCAGATGGTGAAGTAACTATCAAGTGACTGTATTTATAGGTTAAGACGGGGGCTTTATATATCTTTCCCGAGAAAGGGAGTATTGCATTTCAACAGATGTGCACACGAGGGTGGATCAGGGGCGAATTTGGACACTGGCGCAGTGGCAGTTTCCATCTTTAGACCTTGTTGTGGGAATTCTAAATATATCTCGATTTTAGACGTTTTGACCTTTTGCTTTAGCTCAACTCTTAATCTATTACAGAGTTTTATTTATTTATCCTCAGTTTGTACAAAGTACATTACATATGATGATGTAATGACATATGTCAATCATGCATATAATCATTTACAGATGTGTTTCTATTACACAACATGAAAATCTTATTATAAGTTATATACAATATGGGGTTGTTGGTTTAAATTACCATATATATATGAAATAATGTGAAATGTTTGATTTCGACTACTGAAATAAGTTGAAGTTCTGGTAAGCCTTGTGTAGAGTTTTCCAGTACATCTCTGCACCTTGGAATTTCTCACAAAATACAGGCAGTCGTGGTCGAGGCAGAGTGGAAAGTTTGGGAATGTCCACACAAAAAACGAAGACACAATTGCACTAAGAAAGTTCCGTAAACAGATAAAAGTTGAGCTAGGAGCGAAAGATGGAGACATAGAAGTTTCTTACTCGTCTACATGATGAATGAGGAGGACCTTGGTGACAACCGACGTGAGCTTGTTTTGAGGGTGAACTAACTGTATTTTTAGGTTAAGACGGGGGGCCTTTTATTTATCTTTTCCGAGAAAGGGGAGTATTGCATTACAGCACATGCGAGAGGGGCTTGGATCGTCTGGAAATTGTACACTGGCGCCGTGGCCGTTTCCATCTTTAGACTTTGTTGTTTTGGCAATACTATATGCTCGATCTCTGCTTTAGCTCAACTCTTAATCAATTACAGAGTTTTATTTATTTATCCACTTTGTACAAATTACATTACATATGATGATGTAAAGACACATGTCAATAATACGTATAATCATTAACAGCTGGGTTTCTATTATACAACATTAAAATCTTGTTATAAGTTATATACATGGGGTTGTTGGCTTAAATTACCATAGATGGGCCCCGGGAGTGAAAGGGTTTATCCGGGTTTAGGCGGGTAAAGCCTCTCTTACACAGGTAAGTAATTAAAATTTATTTTAATTAATTTAAACTGTGAGGGTTAAAAAGGGCTATAACAAGATGATTTGTTTGAATATATAAAAGTGAAATAAAAATGACATTTTTGTTTGATACAAAAAAATGATGATTGATATAAAATGATGACATAAAAATTCACATTCTAAGAGAATATTGGCGGGCGTTGGACAGGGTTAGTAGTTGAAGAATATGCAATTGTTAGAAGTGCACATATAAACCAAATACTCAGGTCCAGGTGCAAAGCGAGGATATAGACTTGAGCTGTCTTCCTTGGCAATGTTTCACTTGCGATCCTATATAAGGATTACAGTGCTTTGTCACAATTTTAGGATTATTGGGTTAAAAGTTGCTGAAGAAAAGTTGTTTATTTATATGATTGGGAAAGGAGTGAAATAGAGCCATGCGATAAGTAGAATTGTAGCGACAGTAGGTGATCTGACTTGACATGAAATCAAAGGTTGATTGTGGGCCGCTAGAGCTGAAAAAAAAAATTGAAAGTTGAAAAAAGTGAACGCTTTGTGTATGCGTTGGTGATTTGCTCTGCGGATGAAATTAAATAAACTTTTGAAACGTGTTCAGACCAGAAGTCGGGATTTTTAAATCTGGGGAACTGTGTTTTCAAAGAGTTTGTTGAATTACGAAATCAAAAAATAAATTGTCAAGCAGTGCTGTCGTTTTTCTACGTTGATGTGACGCAATGACTGAAAAGATAGTGATGAAAAATATAGGGAATTGGTTAAAGAATATGATTGCTGAAAACGATTGTTGTAGATGCCCGATAGTGGATGATAAACATTGTCAGATAATAAAGGTATTTAAGCAAATATAAAATATAGTGAAGTTTTTTTCTTTCATTCATTAAATAGTGAATAAAAATATAGAAATATGATTGCGGGTACAAAAAAGTGTAAGTGGACAAAATTAAACATGTAATATATAAAAGATATAATAAATAATAAAATAAAAATAATTTTTGAAACAATGAGATGTTTTGCAATACTAAAATAATATCATAAAAAATAAAAGAAAATTTGATTAAAGTTTTTTTTTTTTAAATCATGTTGGATTAAAAATTTGATTATATAAACGAAAGGTAAAAATAAAAATAATTATTCAAGATGTTATACAAAAATTCAAATATAATTAAAGGTTATTAATGATTGGATAAATTTTAAGTAGTGTAAAATTGAACAAAAATTGTCTCTTTTTAAGAAAAGTTACAACTGTTGTGTGTAGATCATATCCCATTGGTAAACATTGGTGTTTTTGACTCTCTGAAGCGGGAATATGTGAAATGATCCCTTCGTTTGTCCACAATGCTGGTATGTAGAGAATGATTTCTCTTTCGCGTTATAAAGTCTATATAAGACTTAACCAAATTGTTTTAATTGGTGTTATCAATTAACATATAATATGTTTAATGTATGTTGTGTTGTGATTAAGGCGTTGGTGAGATTTGTGAGATTCTCGAGGAAATCTAAATGACTAGTGTGAAACGTGTTCAAAATGGCGATATTGAATATAGCGGTCATTTATATCTGCCTTGAGAGGGGAGGGAGGACGGGGATCCTCTTACTGGGGTCACTCCTTTTGTTTTTCACGGGAATTGCCGGGTTCTATTTCTGGGATGGTCACACATGTGGGATGGTTTGCTATGTTTGAGATTTACTCGAAACTGACTTTCTCTCTTCTACTTTTGTTGAAGTTGGCATTTTACTGTTATAATTGAAAGATATGATTTTCTCGGTGTTCGTAGTTGTTAAGACTTAGTAAAAATGTTATACGATGATTTCAGGCTAGAAGTGAGTGAAAGATATGACTTTCGACGTGGACACGCTTTGAGGTGAGAAGTGTCACAGGCGTGAAGGGCGTCTCTGGCTGAAAAGTGAGTAAAGTTTTGTTGTGTTGCCTTGTGACACTTGTGAAGTGAATTGAATGGAAAGGTGTCACGTGAAATCATAGTTTGGTACAAAATCTAACCTGTTTCACCATGAATAACAAATTTAATAAAGTCATGGGTAATTGTTGTATGAAACACATCGAGAGAATATTCGACTGTTAGTGGATGTGGCACGCTTAATGTGAAATTATTTTTTTGTGGCGACGATATAGAGCTAAGTGGCGCTTGTGTGACTCGAAATTTGGATTTGTGTGTTAAGTCGCGCACTAAAAATTGTTGCCAATTGGATAAAGTGATGTGTGAGTATTGTAACGTTTGTTGAGAGAGATTTGTTGATGATTAAATATGCATGTAAAAGGAAAGATGAGGGAGTGTATTTCTCCTCGAATATTAACGATTGTAATCGTTTTGGAAGGCTGTGACTTAAATTAGCTACTGGCGGTGAAGTGGAGTGAATCTTTATTTTTAGCCTGTTTTGGGAAAGATAGTTGTTTTCCCTAGTGGTGTTTTTGAAGATATTGTATCTTCCGATTTTTGCAATTAAAAAAAATGCGTTTCACCTATGTTAATTCATACTTAAAATTTGATTATATTTTTTAAATCGTTGATTATGGCAGTTAAAATGATTCTCTTGTAAAAGGGCAATGTCGTGAGAGTTACAAATAATTTGAATTGGGCGCTTAATTAAAATGGTGAACATTACCAAATTTTAAGAATTGATAAAGATATTGGTCTTTTGGTATAAATATAACTAATAAGTAAAACAAAAATAAGTTGAGACTTATGATGAATGAGAGATTTTTTTTTAAATATAAAAATAACGATTTTTTTTTAACTTGTAGATTTGGATAATGCCGTTATAGGTAAATTTAAGAAAGACATATAAGATTAGTAAATTAGTAAAAATGCGTGATGGGCAATTTTTTTTTATTATTAAGTAAAATTGAGAGTATTAACTTGAAATTTATAATTTGATTAAAAATTAAAGTAAATTTGATAAAGTTGAGTGTGAAAGTTTTAAAAATTGAATAAAAATGATATAAAAAAGGTAAAAATTGATTTAAAAATGCTTAAAGTGAAAATATAAGTACAAAATTTATAGGGCATCAAGTTTTGAACTTGAGGATAAAGTTAAGGTAGGTTTTAAAACTTACAGTTTTGAAGATAGTTCAATCAGGAGACGTGTTCTTTGGTTGTTTTCCTGCTGACGTGGAAGTCGCTCCATGTTGGACTTGTAGAAGCTTGTAACTTCTCCAAATTTGATTGCGGCTTGTCGCGAGAACATTGTATCGTTGTCAGGTCGAAGGTGGAGAACTTGTCACAGGGTTTGGGCCACATCGCTGCTCGGTTTCCATGTCTTGTGGGATTTTCGGCTGTGTCGTTGGGGTGGTCAGTTTGCTCCCGGCGTTGGCGATCTGTGTTAGCGGGTCTGCGGAGATCTGTTGGGGGGCGGCGTTTCTTCCGTAAATATCTTGGGGGAGAGATTGCTTGGTCGTTTCGTTGGAATGGTCGGTTTGTTCCTCCAATGTCGTTTCTTGTTTTGGGTAGATTGCTCAGTCGTTTCGTTGGTATTGCGGGCTTGTTCCTCCATCTTTGCTCTTTCTCGCTTCTATCTGGACAGGCTTCTTACTTTCTTCGTTGTGTCATCCTTCGTTTTGGTCATCCTGTCGGCTTCTGAAATAAGTTGAGGTCTGGTAGTCTCTTGTAGAGAATCCTGTCGACTCATTGTAATAATTTGTTGAGTTTGATGTCGACTACTGAAATAAGTTGAAGTTCTGGTAAGCCTTGTGTAGAGTTTTCCAGTACCTCTCTGCACCTTAGAAGACCTTTAAAAGTTCTCACAAAATACAGGCAGTCGTGGTCGAGGCAGAGTGGAAAGTTTGGGAATGTCCACACAAAAAACGAAGACACAATTGCACTAAGAAAGTTCCGTAAACAGATAAAAGTTGAGCTAGGAGCGAAAGATGGAGACATAGAAGTTTCTTACTCGTCTACATGATGAATGAGGAGGACCTTGGTGACAACCGACGTGAGCTTGTGTTGAGGGTGAACTAACTGTATTTTTAGGTTAAGGCGGGGGGCCTTTTATATATCTTTCCCGAGAAAGGGGAGTATTGCATTACAGCACATGCGAGAGGGGCTTGGATCGTCTGTAAATTGTACACTGGCGCCGTGGCCGTTTCTATCTTTAGACTTTGTTGTTTTGGCAATACTATATGCTCGATCTCTGCTTTAGCTCAACTCTTAATCAATTACAGAGTTTTATTTATTTATCCACTTTGTACAAATTACATTACATATGATGATGTAAACACACATGTCAATAATACGTATAATCATTAACAGTTGTGTTTCTATTAAACAACATTAAAATCTTGTTATAAGTTATATACATGGGGTTGTTGGCTTAAATTACCATATATATATATTAATTAAAGGGCATATTTTTGATCTAATATAAAACAAACATTTTATTTAATATAAAAATGCCAATATTTCAATAGGCTAACTTCATCAGGGCGTTTCTTGTTTTTAAACTGCTTCGGATGATCACGCGATGCCTTCACGCGACGATATATAAAATATTTTCAACTCTGGGGCTAAAATATAAATATATACACATAAATATCAATAATAATAGACTATATATACATGATTCATATTAAGAATAAGAATAAGAAAATAATTTTAAATCGATTTGAACTGTAAATATAACGAAGGGATGTCAATTTTTCTATTAATACTGTTGGTATCTTTCATTGAGGTCCGACTTTCTAAAAATAGTCTTGAGTGTTTATCCTGAATGTTGTTGTATATATATATATATATATCGTAATTTAGACAATGTGATATGTAAATAATAAAGTATGACGTCTTTTCTAGTCGTCTCAAAGTGACACCAGCTTGCCACTGGACACCCGGGTGATCCAGAGAGGAATAAGGTAGGGGCGTTGGTCCGGATGTTGACAGTTAGGTTTCGGTGGATATTTTCGGACAGGCCGCTCTGTTCTAGTCCGTGGTCATCTCACGGCGGCCCTCGTGGCCGCCGTTTTGGCTCCTCTCTGCCCTCGCGGCTTCATGTAAGACGCCGAGCTTTCCTCTGTTAATCCCCAACTTACCCTGGTCCTGGTGCCGCGTGAGACGTACTAGGAGAGCGTCTTTTGATCCCAAACTTTGTCCTTACTGTCCCGTGCGGACTTCCCACTCTGCACGCCTTGCCACTCAACCCCGAGTGCTTCCAACTCACTTGTTGGCTCACCCGGGTTTACGACATATATATATTGTGCATTATATACTCGTAAAGACTGGATTTTTAAAAAGCGTTATTTTGAGTTTTTCACGATTGAATATAGGTTAGTGACTTAAATTAATAGAAAATAAAGTATTTACTGAGATTAAAAGTACCGAATGTGATGAAAAATATCTAGTAGGTACCGATCGTAGTCTGGAAATAAGGGTGAATGAAAACTAACAGGGTGTAAACGGCAAATAGACGATTACCACGAAGTTAGGATATATGTGATGGATACGGGACATAAACCCGGTCGGAATAAAATTCAAATTCTCAAACATTTCATCACTCTTTATGATTGTGCTCTCTATTAACTAGAAGGATGTGAAGCCTTCTTTCCGTAGTGATTTGGGGACACACACACTTCACCAATTTACTATATATTCGATGCCTTCTTTGTCCACAAAAAGCCACACTTAAACTTGGCTGGCTTGAATAGATTATGGATGCAACTTTGTGTGTATTTGTGTAATATATAAGGTATTTTGATGGTTTTCAGCAAGTCTCTTTCTCTATGACAAAGTTTTTATTCATTTAAATCCTTTCTGGTGCATCCCTCGAATGTGTTTAAAGCGGAATTGATCGTGAGACTATGTGAATGAAGGCCTTCTGGTAGTAGGGACTTGAAGATTCAAATAATATCTTTAACTTTGATGATAAAGGCCAGATCTCTTATCGTTAAACTTTGTCTTTGTTTTTAATTTTAAAGTTTAAGAAATGTATTTTAGATTTCCGACCCTTCTTATGTCCGTACTGTACAGTCATGATGCTTCTCTACCTTTCTACTTCGTATTTAATCTTCAAGCCTAAAAATATGACCAGATCTAACCATTATTAAAATAGTCATAGTACCAGAGAGATATAACGGAATATAAACATCAAAACATTAATCCTTCAATTTTTTTCTACTTATTATATTATTCTAGACACCACATTAAATCTAATATGTAAACAATATCTGTAAGGGGCATTATATATATAAGTATAAAAAACAATAGAAAAAAACTAAACGTTTATTTATCTTGCTTCGTGATATTTGGCCAACTCAATTTCTTGATAAATTAAGGAAAGCCATCCACGAACGCGTTTCGCGCTGTTGGAGCTCGTCAGCGTGGAGTAGGCTGTACTACTGCGACCAAAAAGAATTTTGGTCACAGAGGCTTCTTAAGAAACAAAGAAATGGGTATTTAAGGCCAAATTTGCGTAAATACGCTTAACACATTAATAACAATAGAAAAAATACATAAAATAAGTCAGTCCGGTGTTGATATTAAAAATAAAGAAGGCATATCCTGACCACGAGCACATGTGCTTTTTAGATGGCAGAGCGTTGGGTTTGCCAAATATCACGGAGAAAGTTAAATAAACGTTTAGATTATTTTTGCTCCACTAGATGGGTCGAGCGTGAGAAAAAAAAAATCTCGCTGGTTACCCAAGCTCTCCTTGTGGAGTTTACATGTGGAGGAAGGGTGTACCAGGTCAATGAATCATTTTAAAAAAATGTTGACGAGCAGGAGTCTCACGAACCGTTGAAGAGGTTAGAGGATGGAGGTAGATTGGGAGAAACAGGGTTCGACAAATTAAATGAAGAATGCTGGTACAGTGAAACGGGTGTAAATAAACTAAAAATAAGTCATGGATTTTCCTGAACACACCATCAGGATGGGATGGCGAGGAAGGAGCAGTCCACTGGGGCAAATCAACAAAAAAAAAAGTCGGCGAAGAGGAGTAACTCTGCGATGGACGAGGGGTGGTTAGAACGAAGGCATAGAAGGCCTAAGGAAAAGGATCAAGAAACGAGAGAAGTATGGAAGGCAGAGTTGGAAGGTTCAAGATATAAGAAGGGACAGTTGGTAGAAGGGGAAAGACGTCACTGTTAAAACAAAATTTTAAAAGTTAACTATCTTAGACGTAGGCCATGGAAAATAAAAACAAATGATGTCAAAGAATTTAAGGCTCCAGGTGATGTATACATAGGTTGGCTAATGGTTTTAGATGTTTAGGGATGGAAGGAAAAGAAATATAATAATGTAAAAAAAAATATTAAAAAATATCTGAATTGATTCTAACATATAAAACGGCACACATCAAGGATCGTGAAAATATAAATGAATAAAATTGAAAAAATATGGTAAGTATTTAGGTTAGTGGGTTCACCACGTGATGAAATGCCTATAAACGCAAATTAGTGATGTTTGGAAAAGTCAAATGTAATAAATAAAAAATTTAGAAGTTAAAATTTTTGAAAGATTAAAATTGTGAAGATGATTAGGGGAAGATAAAGGCATTCATTATTGGAAATATCGAACGTTGTACGCAGAAGAGAGATCCTATTAAAGGACTAGAATTTTACACTGAGTGTCTAGCTAAATAGACTTGGACTTAAGTGCCTAAAGGGGTTTGCATTGCGGACGACCAAAGGTATAAATATATAATTTGAACAGATAAACAAATAAAATCAATAAATGTAAGGATTAGAATCACTATATACATCATAAGAAATTGAAATGCCATTATGTTTTTTTTTTTTATATACAAGGTATGTCCCATAAGTTCCCGGACTGGGTCCATAAAAAAATAAATAAATGGAAAATGTAAATAAATTTGACTGTTTATTATAGAAAAAATATCTGGTAACACGGTGGTACCAATATCGAGTCGGTAGGTGCGCGCGCGCCAAGGTAATTCTAATTTATTTAAAGGTCACACCTAGCGCTGCGGCGATTTTACGATGGAAAAAAATTGAAGCAGAGGATTTGCATAGAATTTTGTGTGAAACTTCAAATATCAGCAACCGAAACTTTTGAAATGCCTAATAAAGCATTCCCCAATGACCCCACAAAAAAAACAACTGTTTTTGAATGGCATTCTAGATTTAAAGCTGGCCGAATTTCCATTGAAGATGCTCCTCGTCAAGGACGCCCAAAATTTCAAAGTACTGATAAAATGTGCAAAAAATCACCGATTTGATAAAAGAAAATCCTCGAACCACTTTGCTGGAGCTAGAGCAAGACACAGGCATCTCTAAAACAACGATTGGAAAGATTGTAACCGAAGATTTGAAGCTCAAAAAGACTCCTGCAAAATGCATCCCAAGATTCCTCACTAATGAGCAAAATCTGTGTCGGCTTGCAACCTGTGAAGACATGTTTAAAATGACAAGAACGGATCCGGAATGGAAAGACAAGATAATCACAGGCGATGAGACATGGGTCTATGGCTATGACCCTGAAACCAAGCGTCAATCTGCCGAGTGGAGAGGTCAGGGTGAGCCTAGACCCAAAAAATCCAGGATATTGAAATCCAGAAACAAGGTGTTGCTGGTCGCTTTTTTGGATAACAAGGGCATTGTTCATCACGAGTATCTTCCTGCAGGCCAAACAGTTATTAAGGAAATGTATTTGAGCATTCTTCGCCGTCTAAGGGAAGCGATTCGAAAAAAAAGGCCAGAAAAATGGACTAATGATGACTGGATCCTACACCATGACAATGCCCGCCCTCACACAGCGCACTTGGTGACGAGTTTTTTGGCGGAAAACGGGACAGAAATCCTACCTCAACCACCCTATTCCCCAGACATCGCACCAAATGACTTTTTCCTGTTCCCCAAACTCAAAGCAGTTCTAAAAGGAAGACATTTTGACACCAGGGAAGTCATAATAGAAAAATCGCTGCTGGCATTGAAGAGCATTCCAAAAGAGGCCTATAAAAACTGTTTCGACAATTGGGAGAAACGATGGCGCTGGTGCGTTGAAGCAAGGGGGGATTACTTTGAAAAGTTTTAATAAAAAAAAATTTTAAAATCTTACCTTTTTTTTTATGGACCCAGTCCGGGAACTTATGGGACATACCTTGTATAATTATAATTTCAGAGACCTATCACAGTGGTGAGAGAGATAAAAAAGGAAAACGAAATTTCCAAAAGTAGTAAAATGTAACAAGTAAACTTATATATATCCTGGATATCTGAAGTTTTAGAGTGACGCAGTGGTAGAAAAGAGAGGAAGTCTGAGTTGTTTTTGCAATGACGCATTTGAAGAGTTTGACAATGCAATACGTGCCTGTGGAAGTGAGTTATTGTTTTCATTGACCGACCTCCCAAGGCGCTCCATAAGCAGTATTAGATCAGATGGGTAAGTTGAGAGTAGAGGAATGAAAAGGTAGAGTCAAGAGTTGCTCTGTTGCCAATGATGATTGAGCTCGGATGAAAATTGAAAAAAAAAAAAGAAGTAATAAAATGGTAAAAATGATGGTTGTAATGATTATCCGATCGTTGAGGAAAAAAACTCTAACTGGTCGCCTGAGCTCGCTGTTTGGAAATGTACAGGGAGGAAGGTTGAGCCATCTGGATGAATCAAAATTTTAAAAAATATAAAAGTTTGTTTGGCGAGCTGAAGACTTTTCACTGTGGGAAATAGGAAGGGTGAGGATGGTAAAGGGTATTGTTGCCATTGATGATTGAACATCCCGACATAGTTGGATGTAATGAATGATGTTTCAGGGTGATGGATAAAAAAGAAAGAATCTATGGATTCCCTGAACTCGTTATCGGGAAATGTATACCGAGGAAATGGTCCAATAGATGAATTAATTTAAAAAAAAATAACCTCCCATCTTCACCGGTAGAGGCGCTGCTTGCGAGCGAAAAGGTAAATTTGCAACGCAATTTGCAAATAACTCGAAGAATATTCGGGATAGAGACCCGTAATTTTCACTCTAGGTTTTTCCAGATTCTACTCTATATACTGTTAAAATTTCAGTCAGATTTGTTAAGTATTGTGGACGTGTATAGCCGACATGGATACAAACACACATACATACACTGACTTTTATATATATAGGGATAATCTAACGAATATTATTATAATTATTATCATAATATTCTGTGTGTTCCGGAGAATATTATTATCAATAATATTCGTTAGGCAAACTTTCACTCGGATAAAACCCGGGCGAAGCCAGGTACACATTCGCCAGTATAATATATATATGGCAATTTAAACCAACAACCCCATAATGTATAATATTAATAACAAGATTTTCATGATGTATAATAGAAACACATCTATAAATAATTATACGCATGATTGACATGTGTCATTACATCACCATATTGTGGCATGCATGGCGTTAGAAAATAGTTCTAAAAGTGGCCAATAGGTGGCGCCATGGATTTATGCGGCGTTTCTCTGCTCTGACTCTGTTGTTAGTCCTGTTCCTTCGTCATCCCCTGTAATAAATGGTTCTGTGCATGATTCCTCCTCCGGCCTCATCCTGCCAACTGTATTATGTAAAGTACTTGTTATATGATATTGCGACCATTTATAATGTAGATAAAGTGTTTTAATAAACTCCTTTGTTCTTCGGCATTGTGCGGTCGTGACTCTCCTTCCGACAACACATCGCTGCGCCTCTGGTCAGTCCTGACTGTCCCCCCACCCGTGGTAAGGCTGACGGATACTGCCAGAGGTTAGGGGAGTTTCACGTGCGGCGTGGCTCCCAGGTGGTAGTGTAGGGAAGGCCAACGGTCCAAAGGGTCAGCCACAGTAAGGAAGCGTTAAGAAAGGTAGAGCACGCAACATTTGGTGTCAGAAGTGGGATCCTTATTAGTGGACTGACCGGCAGAATCTGGTGGAGTGTCGGGGTTGAGGCTCTGGAAGGAACCAGATAGTTGCCACCTTGTTTGTATGCCTGTGGAGACCAGAGGACAGAAAATGGCCTCAGAAGAACTTTTGAAGCAGTTCATGGGCCTTATGAGGCAAGAAAGGGAGCAAGAAAAGGAGGAGGAAGAACGGAGACGAGAACAAGAAAGGGAAGAGAAGCTGAAGCGAAGAGAAGAAAAAGAGGAGAAGCTGAAGCGTGAAAAGGAGGAGGAAGAGCGGAGACGAGAACAAGAAAAGGAAGAGAAGCTGAAGCGAAGAGATGAAAAAGAGGAGAAATGGGCCAAAGTGCTGTCGGGGATAAGGGTGGAGCTCAAGGGGGAACTGGCTGCCCTGGACAGCAAGATGGGAGAGATAAATATCGCTTTGGAGAGCGAAGTAGATGAGAGGAGGGGAGAGTTTAAGAGGCTTGAGGATGAGCTGGCTCGTCTAAAGAGTAATGGAGGTTTTGTGGCTGGGACTGCCTCTGCAGTATTAAAAATTACTCCACCAACCTTCGACGGACAGAGTTCCTTCGGGAATTATATGAGACAATTTGAGGCAGTTTCCCTCAACAATAGATGGGGAGAGGCCGAAAGGGCAATAAATCTCATTGTGGCTCTACGGGGACCAGCATTGGACCTGCTTCAGACAATCCCGGAGCAGGACCAACAGAGTTACGTAAGTTTGGTAAGTGCTCTAGAATTGAGATTTGGGGATCAGCACTCGAGACACGTATTCCAATCTCAACTAAAGCTGAGAAGGCAGAAGATGGGGGAAAGCCTACAGGAATTCGAGGCCGACCTGAAGAGACTTTGTCTGATGGCATACCCCAGCGCTTCGATAGATTTCATCGATCAATGGGTGGCTCAGACTTTCATCGAGGGTATTCGGAATGTCGAGGTGCAGAAGACATTTAGACTGACCTCCTTCAACACGTCAAGAGAGGCGCTGATTCGCGCGCTAGAAATAGACGCGGCATTTAAGATCAGCGACTCAGGGCAACCCAGGGTTCGTAAATCTGAGTTGACAGAGGAAGACGGTGCCGTTGGGGGCTCTAGAGATTCTGGGATTGAAGAAATAATCAAAAGATTGGACAAGTTGGAAGAAGCTGTTAAACATCGCAGAAGACCGGTTGGACCTTGTTTCCGCTGTGGTAAAATGGGCCACCTGAAAAGTCAATGCACTTCCAGGTTGTCCACCGAACAGCAGCAGGAAAAACTAAAATCTGCCAGCGCTAAGGGGCGACCGTTGGCAGGAGTGGACGCAGTCCCTAAGATCGTCTCTATCCAAAGAATGAGGAGGGCGTGGGACACGCTGATGATAGAGATTATTGTAAACTCGAAAAAAATTAAAGCAACTGTTGACACCGGAGCGATGGTCTCCTTGATAAGAAAGGATGCGCTGAGAACTGCGCCGAGGCCGTTGCATCGAAAAATGATGCTGAGGACCGTCACGGGGGATACTGCACCAATTGAAGGAGAGCTTGATGTGGATATCCGTTTGGGGGGACCCGTTTCGATCATAGAGTACTGGTGGCAGATATCGAGAATGAGTTTATTCTTGGCATGGACATCATCCGGGAGCATGGCTTCACGTTCGACCCAACACAGGGTATCCTAAGGTTAGGCGACGAAAGCTTCGTGTTGTCAACAGAGGGTGAGAAGTGTGAAGGCGTCCAACTCTTCGCCTGTGAAAATGGGTGTGTCAGTGGAAACTGCGAAGGGGTTATCATGACGGTTGCCGAGGCACCCCTTGGGAGTGGTGTTGGATTGAGCCAACTTGTGACGCAAGGCAGAACCTTTTGGTGGCCAGGGCTATTGTCAAGACCGCCGACAAGAAAGTTCCAGTTAGACTGGCCAACGTTTTTCCGAGTGGAATCAGCATCAGGAAGGGAGACTTTCTGGCAGTTTGCTCGCCAATCTCGAGGATCGCCACAACAGAAGGAACTAACTGCCAAAGTAGAGTAAACAGGGTGGGGCAGACAAAATTGGAGATAGACCTGAAAGACCTGACAGAGGATGAAGTTCGGATGGCTCGTGCATTTATAAAGAAAAATCAGGATGCCTTTTCTACTGGTAATGGGAAGTTGGGAAGGACAGACTTGGTCCAACACAAGATTTATACCGGAAATGCTCGGCCAGTCCGGCAACCTCCTAGACGGGTGCCAATGGCAAAACGAGACGAGGTAGTAGGGCTGTTGCCTAAATTGAAGCAGGATGGAGTCATAGAAGAATCCAACAGTCCGTGGTCTTCACCCGTGGTTCTGGTAACAAAAAAAGATGGGTCTACAAGATTTTGTGTGGATTATCGAAAGCTGAACGAGGTTACCAAGAAGGACAGTTACCCTCTACCCCGGATCGATGACACTCTGACAACATTGGCGGGGTCATCTTGGTTCTCTACATTGGATCTAAAGAGTGGATACTGGCAGGTAGGCGTACATCCGGCTGACAGGGAGAAAACGGCATTCAGTACCGGGAATGGGCTCTATCAATTCACAGTGATGCCTTTCGGGTTGTGTAACGCGCCGCTACTTTTGAAAGGCTGATGGAGCTCGTACTTAGGGGACTAACATGGAAAACTTGCTTGGTCTACCTCGATGATGTAATGGTTATGGGCAGGACGTTCGGGGAACATCTTAAAAATTTGCAAGAGATCTTCAATAGATTCAAGGCGGCGAATTTGGGGTTGAATCCTAGGAAGTGCCAGCTGTTCCAGAAGAAGGTAGAGTTTTTGGGCCATACAGTGTCTGCAAAGGGGATCCAGACAAGCGAGAGCAAGATCCTTGCTATCAGGGATTGGCCCAAACCAAAGGACAAGCACGAACTGCGAAGTTTCCTTGGACTCTGCACATACTACAGACGGTTCGTAGAGGGATTTGCAGACATTGCTGCCCCGTTGCACAGATTGACAGAGGCGAAATCGACCTTTCACTGGAATCAGGATTGTGAGAACGCATTCGTGACCTTGAAAGGCGGCCTATGCTCCAGTCCAGTTCTGGTGTATCCCCAACCTGGGATGAGATTTGTACTGGAAACAGATGCCAGTAACAGCGGTATTGGAGCCGTTCTGTCTCAGGTTCAAGATGGAGAAGAGCGAGTGATCGAATATTACAGCAAAATCCTAACCAAACCTGAGCGAAACTACTGCGCTACAAGAAGGGAGCTCTTGGCCATAGTCAGATCAGTGGAACATTTCCACAAGGTATCTATATGGGCAAGATTTCTTGGTTAGGACCGATCATGCCGCACTCACGTGGCTACTACAGATGAAAAATCCTGAAGGCCAGGTGGCGAGATGGTTGGAAAAGCTGCAGCAATACCATTTTCAAATTAGACACCGGCCTGGGAAAAGACATCACAATGCGGATGCGCTGTCCAGAAGACATTGCGGAAGTTGCAAGCATTGCGAAAAAATTGATAAAAATGAGAGCGAGGCGACATCGAGAGGGACGACTGTGGTACCGAGCGACGAGTGGACCCCTGCAAGCTGCAGAGCCAGCCAGCGGCAAGACTTGAATATCGGTCCAATTTTGGAATCAAAGGAAAACGGAAACCTAAGACCTAGCTGGGAGATCATATCGGACAAGAGCCCAGCACTTAAGGCATTATGGGCACAGTGGGACTCCTTGGGGGTTGAGAACGGACTGCTGAAGAGAGTTTGGGAAAGTGCTGATGGGAGGAGCACAAAAATGCAGCTAGTGGTCCTGGAGGTTAAAATTCCTTGTGTCCTGCGGGAGGTGCACAGCGGAGCCTCGGGATCTCACTTTGGCGTGACGAAAACTTTGAGAAAGGTTAGAGAGAGGTTCTACTGGGTATATTGCCGGGAGGACGTGGAAAATTGGTGCAGGCGATGTACCACATGTGCTGCCAGCAAAGGCCCACAAACTAGGTCCAGAGGAAAAATGAGAGAATCCAACGTGGGAGCGCCTTTCGAAAGGATCGCGATTGATGTGGCTGGCCCAATTCCAGTCACAGAGGATGGAAACAAATACCTCTTGGTCGCTATGGACTACTTTACGAAGTGGCCCGAGGTCTACGCGATTCCTAATCAGGAGGCTGCTACGGTCGCAAGGGTTATTGTAGACAACCTTATCTGCCGATTTGGTGTGCCATTAGAATTGCACTCATATCAGGGGCGGAACTTTGAATCGGAAATATTCCGAGAATTGTGCCAGGTATTGGGAATCTGGAAAACAAGGACTACTCCCCTGCATCCACAGTTGGATGGAATGGTGGAAAGGTTCAACAAGACCATGGTGGAGCACCTATCCAAGGTTGTGGAGCAGAATCAAAGGGACTGGGACCGTAGACTGCCACTGTTCCTCATGGCGTACCGAGCGGCCATTCACGAAACAACGGGTCAAACACCGGCCAAGGTTATGTTCGGACGAGAACTACGACTCCCTTGTGACTTAGAATTTGGCACCCCTGGAGGACCACCAGTAGAGGTGACCAGTTATGTGGGCGAACTGAGAGGTGTGTTGTCGGAAACTCATAAATTGGTTAGGGAAAAAAATCCAGCTAGCAAGTCACCGGATGAAGACTCACTACGATCTAAAAGCAAACCATGAAGGAATCAAAGAGAATGATCTGGTATGGATGTTTAATCCAAAGAGAAAGAGAGGGCTCTCCCCAAAGTTAACACCAATGTGGGAAGGACCCTACAAGGTCGTCAAGAGAATCAACGACTTGGTCTACCACATCCAGTGAAGTTCGAAAGCAAAACCAAGGGTCGTCCATTTGAGCCGGTTGGCACTCTTCCAGGGAGAGCAATCAGAGTGGACCTGATCGGGACGATCAGGTTTGATTGGGGGGCAGTGTGGCATGCATGGCGTTAGAAAATAGTTCTAAAAGTGGCCAATAGGTGGCGCCATGGATTTATGCGGCGTTTCTCTGCTCTGACTCTGTTGTTAGTCCTGTTCCTTCGTCATCCCCTGTAATAAATGGTTCTGTGCATGATTCCTCCTCCGGCCTCATCCTGCCACCTGTATTATGTAAAGTACTTGTTATATGATATTGCGACCATTTATAATGTAGATAAAGTGTTTTAAAAAACTCCTTTGTTCTTCGGCGTTGTGCGGTCGTGACTCTCCTTCCGACAACACATCGCTGCGCCTCTGGTCAGTCCTGACTGTCCCCCCACCCGTGGTAAGGCTGACGGATACTGCCAGAGGTTAGGGGAGTTTCACGTGCGGCGTGGCTCCCAGGTGGTAGTGTAGGGAAGGCCAACGGTCCAAAGGGTCAGCCACAGTAAGGAAGCGTTAAGAAAGGTAAAGCACGCAACAATATGTAATGTACTTTGTACAAACTGTGGATGAATATATAAAACTTTGTAATAGATTAAGAGTTTAGCTAAAGCCGAAATCGAGATGTAGCAGTCCTACAACAATGTCTTAAGATAGGAAACTGCCAGGGCGTTTCCAGAAAGTAAAATATCGCTTCTGATGCACGCTCTTGTTGCATTCGCTGAAATTCAATACTTCCTCTCTCTGCAAGGATATATAAGACCTCCGCCCTACCGAAAATATAGTCACTTTATAGTCACTTCACAATCAGCGGGAGCCCTCGTCACTTCATCTTCTGATGTTCGACCATGCCATAGATCAGTTTGAGAACTTCTTATCTCTCCATCTTTCGCTCCTAGCTCGAATCCTATCTGTTCACGGAACTTTCCTAATACAACTGTGTCTCTTCGTTTTTTGTGATGGACATTACCAAGCTTTCCACTCTGTCTCGAACACGACTGCCTGTACTCTGTGAGAACTGTTAAAGGTCTTCCAAGGTGCAGAAAGATACTGGAAAACTCCCCACGCTCTGACTGTCCCTCTCGGTTACTACAGGTTTGCCCCTCTCGGTTACCACATCACAGCGAGAGACCCTCGGTTACCACAGTATAGCGAGAGACCCTCGGTTACCACAGTATAGCGAGAGACCCTCGGTTACCACAGTATAGCGAGAGTCGACAGGATCTCACACCATCGATTAAGTCGACTGGATACCTCACCATATATATATAATAATGGTGGCTTGGATGGTTTATAATGGTTGCGTGTGTGTTGGGATATAGAAAATTAATAAAGACATATAGCATACAAATATAAAATAAGGGATAGCTTAAATGTTTTTTCAAAAATGGGTGGCATTGACAAATATTATTGTGAAAAATGACAATAAAGGGTTAACATTAAAATATGGGATTCTAATTAAGAAATAATATATATTCCACACTGTGGTAAAAATAATGTAAAAGTTGCAAAACACACAATGATAATTAAATATATGAAATAACGAAAATAAAATGATATAAAAGAAATAAAAGAAAATATAATGATATAAATAAAAAATAAAATGTTATGATATTCCAAAATAAAAATTTAAATGACTAAGTATATTGGCTAATGTTTGGTGAGTCAATTAGTTGATAATTGACAGAGTATTAAGCGGGCACGAAAGTCTAGCACATTGGTGTACCGATATCTTATAGTTGTAGGTCAGTAACTTCTCCATCCTGCGAGCTGGGCCACGTGTTTCAAGTACAGGCGTACTGGAATGATCGGCGGTGATGGACCGAAATTGGAAATGCCAACATGGCCGCTGTATTTGTTTTTTTTTTTGTTTTTTTTTTGTTCGAGTCTGTTTGTTCTGGTTATAGGATCGGGAGGCCAAGTTGAGCTCATTGAAGAGAGAAAGGAGCTCACCTTCGAGGAGCTCGTGGAGCCTCGCAGACCTGGGACCGATGTCGTTCCGGACGGCTTCCAGTTGCCGGTAGAAGTGTTCCGCCGGATAGATCTCGTCGTAATACGCTATAGGGGAGGCATGGGCACGTGGCGTCGTCACTTCTTGGAAGGCCTCGGTCAGTAGGTTTACCAAGGTGTCCACTCTGGGCCGGATGAAAGTGACGTGCACCTCAGGAGCGTCCACGTAGCGTTCCCCGTCCATAGTACTATTGTCCAATGTCCGCCATCATAATTCTGTCGTCATATACTGGTCTACTGTCGTAAACTGAGTAAGCCAACAAGCGAGTTGGAAGCAGTCGGGGTAGAGTGGCAAGGCGTGCAGAGTGGGAATCCCGTACGGGACAGTAAGGACAAAGTTTGGTATCAAAAGGCGCTCTCCCAGGACGTCTCAAATGGCACCAGGACCGGGGGGAAGTTGAGGACTACCAGAGGAAAGCTCGGCGTGAGTTTGAAGCCGCGGGGGCAGGGAGGAGGCAAAACGGCGGCTACGAGGGCCGCCGTAAGATGACAACGGACCTAGTACTGAGTGTGCCTGTCAGAAGTAACAACTGTACCTAACTGTCGACAGCCGGCCAGCCTTCCCTTTTTCTCCCTCTACCCGGATCCCCGGGGATTGATTCTCATTGGTCAGTGATTAATGTGGGTTATCCTCGCTTCCCCTGCGGTCCGGTGGCAAACTGGTGCCATCCTGAGACGACTGGGAAGACGTCATACTTTATTACTTACATAAAAGGCAGATTGTGATATTTTAGAGCAATAGAGTGGTTAAAATAATCAATAGTGTTACAATTTATATGGATTAATACTTATTTAACTATGACCTGTTCTACGGTACAAAAATAATAATGGTTTAAGTTTTATTAATAAAGTTCTAATTAATTACACGAAATATGTAGTAAAGGCTGAGAGATAGAGACAGAGTTAATGGTTATTAATATGGTATAGGTTAAATAAAAACTATCAACTTATATAGCTTTGTTTAAATTACGATATATGTGATATCTTGGGACCTCTGGGACCAGTGTTACCTGATGCTAGACGAACCTCGATGTCAACTCTACCGTGCAGTCGTGGTGTAAGGCGACACAGCTGGGCCAAAGGTGAAATAAGCAAACAGAGATTCCACTAAGAACGTGGACTCTGACGTCAAGAAGGAATGGGACGAGGATAATTCTGGCAGGAAAGGGTTTACCTTTTATCGGAGCGTCCGGCGCACTGGGACTGGAACGAAGACTAACTAAGGACTGGCTAACTGAGGATCGGGACCTCCTTTTATAGCTGAGCGTGTCCGAACAGGTCGCTGCCCTTTTCTGACGTAAACAGGGGGGGGGGGGAAGTTTTATTATCCAGGAGGGCCACGACCTCGTAAAAGTTGGACTGGGTTTGCTAGGCCTTCTTTTCTATTCTCACCTAAGCCTGATTAGTTTTAACCTTAATTTTCTCCTGTTAGTATCCATTCCTTCTATCTGTACAGTTGCTATACTTTATTAGATTCTTACGCGGTACAGATTGATGTTAGTTGAGGCTTTCTATTTGCAGTAAATAAGAAGTTATATACAGTCACGTGGTGGAAGATGTGGTAGTAGATATCTGGACTATTTACAACAATTCCATGGTCTTAAATCATCACAGATGACCCGGATGTGAGAGGGTTCATATGGAGGGATTTAAGAGAACGGAATGAGAAGACTGTTATTAAAGAAGTATTTTTTTTATTTAATTAAAATGAGTTGGTATATAACATGGGGTTGATTTCTGTATATCCATAAGATATAATAAAGTATAAACAACTAATAATAAACATACAAGTAAAAATAAAAATAGGAATAAAAGAGGTCAATCATGATCTCTTCGTGAGGGGCGTTAGAAAGGGTTAAGGGGTTGGTCATACTTAGGTTGAGGCAATGTCACCTTGACTCAATTTCCAAACCATTTAATGTGCACGGCGCGGAAAACCTAGGCCATGTTTCACATGTAAATTTGAGGACTGAATACAGTTACAGTACCACAATCGAATAGTAAGATAAGGGGGATTGTTATGGGTTTTATGAATTAGTCGTTAAGATGTACGCATGCAGGATAAATGAGGGCGAAGATCAGTGACCGGAAATCAAAGTTTTAATTGGAGTCGTCAGGGGCTTAGCGAGAAAAAGAGTAAAATAAAAAAAAAAAAGATGTGCCAGCGTGTGGCATGAGAGTACCCTGGAATATATAAAAAAATACAATTTGCACGGGTCCAAGCCAGAAGTTGGGATAGGTAAATCTGGGGGACGGTGTGTCAATATTGTAATTACGAAATCAAAGTAGGTCAATTCTAGCCTGCGAAGGAGTTAAAAGTTCCTGCGTAAAAGGAATGTTAGTATTTATTAAGAAGTAACCTTTAAAGTGGTTGATTAAGAGGTTATTGAAGATTTCCCTGTTTTTAGATCATGATTTTTAGTTTGATTATAAAAGAATATATCATTGAGATATGAAGTTGCGAAATTAAGGCTTTGCATATAGCTTTAAAGGATTTGAAAAATCGAAAATAGAATTGCGAAGTTAAATGCAAATTAATCTTTAAAAAAGTAAAAATAGTGATGACATAATACAAAGTTTAACACACTATAGCAGTTTATAAGGGGTAATAGAATGTGAAATTATTAAATGGAAATTAATAATGAGCATAAATATACTCGATAGCATTGAACATGGTAGCGGAATATGAAACAATGTAAAAAACATCTAATTTATAAAATGAGAGAAAATATAAAATGACAAATGCAAATTACTGATATAAACATGAAATATAAACTTGAGATTATTAGATATGAAAGATTAAATATAAAGTGGATTATAAAATAGAGTCATAAAGCAAAAGTGAATAAGTTTTGGTAAAGAAAAATAAAATAAAATGACAATAATCAAAACTGATTGGTTGACGTAAAAAAATAAGAGCTAGATAATGATTATATAAAGAATATTAAAAATGAAAAATTAAAAAAAAAATGTTCATCGAGAAAGAAGAGCAAGTAAGATTATACATAGAAATTATATATCGTGAAAGAATGGAAAGTTGTAGGCCAAATGTATGTTCCTGTTTTTTAGGATGGGTAGTGAGAGCTTTAAATTGTCCTCGATTGATATATTTGTTCTTGTTGGCCTAAGTTGTGCTAACTTATCGAATTTTTTTATGTTTGACACGACTCGTGGATCACATTTTTTCCAACTGTGAAACTCACTGAGTCCTAATGTTGTCTTTTTTTTTCAACTTATGCGGGTGTGTGTGATTTTTGTAGGTAAAATGTTGTCCTTGGTTCTAAGTGTCGATGTTAAGTGTACAAGTTAATCGAGGGCGAGAGAATCTAGACCTGGTGGCTTGGTTTTGGGTTATTAATAAAAAATATATATATGTTAATTCATTGGGGTCAGTAGGCGGGATTAGTTATTGAATTACTTAGTTATTCTGTTAGTGAAATGATTTGTTATTAAATGTAAAATAACGTGTTAGGCAAGTTATTTGTATCTAAACCAGACATCGGCGTAGATTAATTGATTAGGGATTAGAACGGTATATGGTAAAAGGCACGCACTAATATTTAATTTAATAGCTGGCGAAAGTTCATTACAGAACACGGGGTGACGACGGGCTGTGGCAATAAAATGTCGGCTGTTTGTTAGTTCGGTGTCAAATGGACGAGGGGAATATTTTTATCGTATCCCAGAAGTGGAGGGGGGTAGCTATCTAGGTCAGAGGCTCCTTTCGGAGCAGCTTGATTTCTTCCAACTTATTGAAAGATCTCTGCATCAAGGTGCAGAAAAGGAGCTGAGCAAGTCGGATGTATAAGACGGGATTTCTGAGCGTCAAATATTGTGGGACATAAATGGCCAAACTCTACTAAGTGTACATCAGGTGTTACGTGAGGTGTTTGAATTAGAGGCTGGGGCGCGAGGAATAAGATATCTTCTGTATAGTATTTAAGTTTGTTCACATGAACTGTATCATCTTCTTTATTCAGGGGTCGATTGGTCTGTTAATTCGCACTACGTTCGGGGATATTATTTCTATAATTGTAAACGGACCTATGAAGTATGGTGCCAGTTTTCCCGTATCTGGATATTTATAATTTTTTACAAGAGCTCTCGCTGCCAGTCGTATTAACCTGTCCATTGGACACGTGTTGTTTGCACTAGGTGAATTTGTATACAATGTAGTTGGTAGGGATACATTATCTTGATACAGGAGTAGCTGATGATAGTTTATTATTAGTAGAACTATTTTTATAGAGTTAAGGGATAAGATGCCAAAAGGCAAGGGTGTATTTAGGATATAGAATTTTAGGTTCTGCGTTATGTTAACTATTTTTATGTTTAAAAATATATAATATATGGTGAAAATATTGTTAACTATGGCGTTAATAGTTAAGTTAAATGGGTGGACAGGTATTTTCTTTTGCAAACTGATATCTATTATTTTAAAAGTATTCTGCCTAATTATATCGATAGATGCTCCTGTATCAAGTAGTAGAGGTAGGTTTACATTATTGGACAGTTCAGATCGAACGAGCAATTGTTCAGCAAAGGTTATGTATGGAGGAACCTACTGTTGTGCTGTCTTGTATTTCGGGACAGGCTTGGTCTTGTGCCGTGGTTGGAGGATCCTTGGGACAGTCAGAGTTCATTGTTTGCGCTGGGCTCGTGGTTTAGAGCTGGTCGGGGGAGCAGGCAACATACGCTCGCGTGTTGGTAACTCGGAGGGGTGCTTGCAGTAGGTTTGGTGGCTTTCTCAGTATTGTAGAGTGAGAGGTAGTTGGGTCCGATCTGCTTGGACGTCGTAGTTGTCGAAGAAGCTCTGCGCCTCGTACGAACCATCGTAGCGCGGTAGTTCCACATCTCGCGATAGTCCGGTCAGGGCAGAAAGCCGATGTAGCGTCCTGGTCAACCTCCCCAAGACATCTGATACCGCCGGCGGGGCGTGGCGCCCTCGTGGCTGGGGGGAACTTCCTGCGTCCTACCGAGAGTGTTTTCCAGCTTTGGACGAGTGGTGCTTTCGCCACTTTCATAGTCGGGATCGGACTCCATGGGCTCCTTTGAATCCTCCTCTCTTCCCTGTTCCATCTTTCTGTACAGACAGTGGTCTACTTGCTTACTTGTACCTTGGCGTCCACTATCCTGTCGGCTCTTCGGACGGGGGATTCTGTGATATCTTGGGACCTCTGGGACCAGTGTTACCTGATGCTAGACGAACCTCGATGTCAACTCTACCGTGCAGTCGTGGTGGAAGGCGACACAGCTGGGCCAAAGGTGAAATAAGCAAACAGAGATTCCACTAAGAAGCGTCTGACGTCAAGAAGGAATGGGACGAGGAGATTTCTGGCAAGAAAGGGTTTACCTTTTATCGGAGCGTCCGGCGCACTGGGACTGGAACGAAGACTAACTTAGGACTGGCTAACTGAGGATCGGGACCTCCTTTTATAGCTGATCGGGTCCGAACAGGTCGCTGCCCTTTTCTGACGTAAACAAGGGGGGGGGAAGTTTTATTATCCAGGAGGGCCACGACCTCGTAAAAGTTAGACTGGGTTTGCTAGGCCTTCTTTTCTATTCTCACCTAATCCTGATTAGTTTTAACCTTAATTTTCTCCTCTTAGTCTCCATTCCTTCTATCTGTACAGTTGCTATACTTTATTAGATTCTTACGCGGTACAGATTGATGTTAGTTGAGGCTTTCTATTTGCAGTAAATAAGAAGTTATATACAGTCACGTGGTGGAACATGTGGTAGTAGATATCTGGACTATTTACAACAATTCCATGGTCTTAAATCATCACATATATATATATATATATATATATATATATATATATATATATATATATATATATGAAAAAACAATAGAAAAAATAAAAGATAAGTGGGTCAGGTGTTGATATTAAAAATAAAATAGGCATCTCCTGACCACGAGCACATGTGTTTTTTGATGGCAGAGCGCCATCTAAAAATTTTGCTCCACTAGATGGCGCTCTGCCATCTAAAAAGCACATGTGCTCGTGGTCAGGAGATGCCTTTTTTATTTTTAATATATATATATATATATCTGTAACACGCCAATATGCAGAGGATATTGTTTTGCGTAAAGAAATAGAGAATCAACCGTCTGATTAACTTTATTTCAATCGCGCGCCTTTTTATATCGTTACAAAAATTTACATAATTCCTAACGGCGTAAAAATTTACATCTACTAATAATTTATAAGCAGAATGTGACATATATATATATATATATATATATATATATATATATATATATATATATATATACATAATGTCATCAATAATTTCCAGGAATGCTAAATATTTAAAGAAATACAAAAGTATAATAAAGTTTTATTTAAAATTTCTCAAAATAATCACCGTCACTCTCTATACACTTGTTTCATCTTTTTTTCCAGATATTAAAACACCTCTGAAAATCCTCATCTTTCAGGCTTTTCAAAATATTCTTCGTATTCTTCTTTATTCCAGGTATTGAGTCAAACGACGTCCTTTTAAGACTTTTTTAATTTTAGGGTAAAGGAAAAGGTCGTTGGGAGCATGTTCAGGAGAATAGGGTGGCTGGGGTAGTAATGCAATTCCGTGTTCAAACAAATAAAGTTGTACAGTGACGGCTGTATGTGGCCGTGCGTTGTCATGATGCAAGAGCCAGTGTTTCTGATGCTATTTTTCGGGTCGTTTCTGACGCATAGCCTCCCTTAAACGTCGCAATACATCAAGATAGTAATGTTGATTAATGGTCTGACCCTCGGGCACGAATTCACAGTGTACCAATCGCTTTACATCAAAGAAAGTGATAAGAAAAGACTTAAGCTTCGATTTGATCATCCTTGCTTTCTTGAATCTTGGTTCTACAGGCTCTAGCCACTGGCTTGATTGCCTCTTAGTCTCGGGATCAAATCCATACACCAATTTTTCCTCTCTCGTTATAACATTTTCGAGCCAATGGCGATCAGAAAAAAAAACATTTCGACCATGTTTTTAAACGTTTCTTTGCGAATCTCTTTCTGCTGATTCATTAAGAGATGTGAGAAAAATTTAGCCGCGGAATGTTTGAGATGCAGATCTTTCTTTATGATAGATTGGCATGTTCCAAAAGAGATATCCAAGTCTCCTGATAGTTATTCTTGGCTTTTTTTTTTGATCGATGACTTGATTTTGAGTGCATTTTCGGGGTTTCTTATCGATAAAGGTCTGTCAGTGTGTAGATAATCCTTGACGTTTGTTCGACCAGCTTTAAATCGTGCAAACCATTCAAATGTCCTCAATTGTGTTGAGGCATATTATTTAATAGCTTGCTTCAACATTTGAAATGAATCAGAAGCTGTTTTCCCTAATTTAAAGCTAATATTAAGCAGACTCGCTGTTTTTCAATACATTCCATACTGAAGTTAGAAAAAGTTCTGATATACTCGAGCTCATAAATACGAAAAACGTGAGCGGGTGCTTCTGTGTGATCAATTTCTTTCTACGCGTTTAATATTCTATTTTATCTACAAGGTTCATTATTTTGAATATTTTACGTGATCCAGTCTCATTCCTGGAAATTATTGATCACACGTTGTATATATATTTATATAAATTACCGGGATGAGAGTTTCAAAATTTATAAAATTCGTTATTTAGTTTAAACATGTGAGGTTTTTTATATATATGTAATAAATAAGTAGCTAGCATATAGTAGTATAAAGGGAATAAAAGGTAACACGAGCAAAACCTTGGCGGTAAAGCGTCATAGGCTGGGTTAAAAAAGAAATAAGCGATGAGAAAGTTTTATGGAAAAGAGCAAAGACAGAACCATTATAATAATTATCCAAATATAAAAAGTAAGCTTATTAGAGAAAGAGAAGTATTTTTCACCTATATTTTCTCTCTTGGTTAAAGAGGATGGATTTTTAATTATTTTTTTGTGAAGGTTTTCTATAGCTTATTTTAAAAATAATTTAGTGTTAAACTGAAGGACACGATATAAGATAATATATTAATTTAAAGAACCAATTAGGAGGACTAAAAACATTAAAGGTTAGACCAAATGAAGCCTCTTCAGATGAAGACCTGAGCAATAGTTTCATGACTACTAAACCATACCTCTTTACCCAAAAAAATGAAATTTTGATTGGAATGGATATGGGATAACAACTATGTTTCAGATACAACACAAATCAACAAATGAACCAGATCAAGACTCATTTTCCGTAGTTTCAAACTAAATTTAAAATGTGCTTTTCATTCTAGAAATTAAAACTGGAAGAAAATAAGATATTAGAACTATAAGAAAATGATTTTTTAAACCAATCGAATCAAAAATTGTGTGTGTCAATACGAAACAGGAAAGCTTAAGTTATTAGAACGAAGAACTAAATCCTTTGTCTGATGACGTCAATCAACCTGTCTTTGAAACATAAAAAAAACTATCAACCTAATCAGATCTATACTTATATTTACGTAGTCAAAAACTATAAAACAAAATGTACTTTTTCTCTCCAAATTTTTTTAAACTATGAAAAAAAATATATATTATAACTATAAGATGATACGTCACGATCCACTAAAAACAGATGTATGCGTCAATAATGAAACAAAACCTAAGCGTCGACAGACCAAGTATTAAATCCTTTGTCTAATTGTGGTTACTTCAGTGGATTCGAAGCAACACACAGAACCAAAACATATCGGATCAAGTCTACCTTTACCGTAGTTACTATTTATAATCTAACATGTGCTTATTCACTCTACATATTAGGACAGGTTGGCGCAAAATATTTCTAGAAATACAAGAGGGTAATAAATTACTAGAACTATTAGAAAATATGACTCATTCCAAACAGATCAACAGTGTGTGATAATAAAAAAAAAAAAAACAGAAAAGTATTCCTCAATAGGCCTAGGACTGGATCTTTTGTCTGATAATGGTAACTAAAATGTATTCAGATCCCCAAAATTAATCAGATTAAGACATACCTTTCCCTTAGAGCCAAACTTTAATTCAAATTTTGTTTATTCTTTCTAAATATTAGTACTGAAAGAAAATAATAAAATATTAAAAATACAGTTGATATTATTAAAACTACAATAAAATATGACCCTATTCAAACAAATTGACAATGTGCGTCAACATGGGAACAAGAAAGCTAACGTCAAAGGACAGAGAAATAGATCCTTTGTCTGATGTTGGTAGGTTCAGGGTATAATCCAAATTGTGTTTATTCACTCTAAATATTAAGACTGCAGGAAACTAATGAGAAATTAAAAGTGAAAAATAATAGTAAATTATTAGAACTATAAGAATATACTTCTCAATCCAAGTAAGCAGTGTGCGTCAACAAGGAAACAGAAAAGTCAGTCTTATCAGCCAAAGAACTGAATCCCTTGTCTGAAGATGGCAACAATACTGTACCGTAATAACTCACACCACCAATCTACATGGATCAGTCCTTACGGTCCTGTTTTGCCAAACTATAATTCAAATTCTGTTTATTCTTTCTAAATATTAGGACTGCAAAATAATAATAAAATATTAGAAGTACAGTTAATAAATTATTACAAATACAAAATAATACGACCCTATCCAAACCAATTAACAATGTGCATCAACATGGGAACAGGAAATCTGATTTGAATGGATCGTGACGTATTATCTTATAGTTCTAATAATTTATTATTTTTTCATAGTTAAAAAATATTTTGGAGAGAAAAACTACATCTTTGATTATATTTTAGAACTACGTAAATATAAGTTTATATCCGATTAGGTTGATAGTTTTTGTTGTGTCAAAGACAGGTTGATCAACGTCATCATACAAAGGATTTATTCCTGTGTTCTAATTACTTTACCTTTACCGTTTCCGTATTGACACACACAATTTTCGATTCGATTGCTTCTAAAAATATCCTTTTCTTATAGTTCTAATATCTTATTTTCTTCCAGTTTTAATTTCTAGAATGAAAAAGCACATTTTAAATTTAAGTTAAAACTACGGAAAAATAGTCTTGATCCGGTTCTTTGTTTATTTTTGTTCCATTTCATTCAGAATTTATTTTTATTTGGTCGAAGAGGTATGGTTTAGTAGTAATGAACCAGTGGCCGAAACTACTGCTCAGGTCTTCATCTGAAGAGGCCCGCCTGAGTACCATCCTCTTTTCATTTGGTCTAACCTTTAAGGTTTTCATTCCTCCTAATTGGTTTCATTAAATTAATATTTTATCTTATATCGTGTCCTCCAGTTTTACACTAGATTGTTTTTAAAATAAGCTATACTATAAAAAAAATCTTCACAAAATAAAAACAATTAAATCTATCTTATTTCACCAAGAGAAAAAATAGAGGGAAAAATCTTCTTTTTCTCTAATTAGCTTGATTTTAACATTTTAAATTATGGGTGGTTAAATGTCATTACAACAAGTTAGTGGTCTGAACTTTAAAAATATTTAAGTATTATATATAGTGTTTATAGCCTGTTACGAATATTGTTGGGATCCTAGGTTTTTACCAGCGTTTGTTTGCAATTTATTATTTGGTATATCAATGTTGGTGTTGTATTGGATTAGATAGTTTTTTTCAGATATCTTTTACCAAATTCTTTTGAAGTTGTAGACATTGTGGTTGTTGTGTAGTCATCGAGACCAGAAGAAGAAAAGGACTCACCAATTCATCCTTTCATCCAGGAGTCTTTGAAGGTATATATTGTTTTTTTATTTGATCTTAAAGAGGTGTTTTGAGTTAATTTCCCAATATTTATATATATATATAGCCTCCAATAATATTGAATATTTTTCCTTTCAATACATTTTTTTTTAATTAGTTCTTCTACAGCAGATTCACACACACACACACTGGGTTGAGATTAGTTAGATTGTTTGGTATAGTCATTTCCACATATGAATATTTCTCTTCTGGTTCCACGCCTGTAATCATTTCAAGAATTTGATAATCTTTTGGTGTGCTTTCCGTTCTATAATTTTTATATTCAATTTCGTAAATTGTCTTTTATTTTAGTTGCTAAATAATTTCCTCTTTTTTAAAATATAAGTTATCTTGATGTTCCTAAGCACAGAGATGTATTTTGTGAAGATGAAATTTGCTCGATGCTGGGCCTATGAGAGTTAAATTGGCTCGGAGATTGGTGCTAAGAGGCCGCGGGGAAGACCCGCGCATGTAGGAGCACGGCACTGCCCCAGAAGTGATTGACTTGATGCAAGAAGCAGACGATGGCTTGTAATGCCTAGCGATGCGAGGTCCTAGTCCGGTCGAGCAGACAAATTCAGCGACGTTTGTAATGGGATAACTAGATTCTTTGGCAGAGGAAGGCCCCAAAATACGCGGATAGTTAATCTGTCTCATATAGACATGTAAACTGAGCGATGCTGGCAATGGCTCGACGAAGGCAGCCAGTAGAGGCAGATGGATATATATGGGCTTTTTAAAATATATTCTTATAAAATACGTTATGTATTGAATATATTTTTCAAAACTAGATTCTTTTGTGAAGATGATTCTATTTATTTTTAATAGAAAATCAATATTAAAAAATATATATTTTTTATTCTTATATAAGAAATATAATTTCAAAAGAGTCAACATATTTTCATACATTCTAAAACTTGTTTCCTACGTACATATATTTATAAGCTGTAAGCCTCTTTTGTTGAATTATTGCCAAAACGCACACACATTAAATCCCCCAAAAAGCTTTTAAAACATTTTGAAACTAATTCTTTTGAACTTCCTTTCTTATTTTGTAAAATATTAACTCTTCTTTCCAAAGGAAATTACCATTGGAACTCTAGTAATTTAGATTTAACAATATTTTCCATTCTACACCAATAAAATAAATACATAATTTCTTATTATTTAATATAGTATTGAATACATTAAAATGTTAACATAGTTATATATATATTATACTATAAATACCTATGAAAGCATATAAAACTATATTAAATGAATCGAACTATATATTGATCATTTATCTATTTATTTAATACAAATTTTCAGTATATTTTATATATAAAATAATTATATTAAAAAAAAAATATATATATGGTAATTTAAACCAACAACCCTATATTGTATAATACATATAACAAGATTGTCATGTTGTATATATAAAAAAACACATCTATAAATTATTATATGCATGATTGACATGTGTCATTGCATCACCATATGTAATGTACTTTGTACAAACTGAGGATGAATAAATAAAACTATGTAATAGATTAAGAGCTGAGTTAAAGCAAGATTTAGAAGTTCAAAAACGTCTAAAATAGAGAGAGAAATCCAACAACCCTAAAGAGGAATTTGGCAAGTCGTTGCCATCAAGGTCGAAGAGTTCAGAATGTCGCAGACGTTCAAAATCCAAATTCTCACATGTCTCCCCCCCCCCTCCCCTCGGCAAAGATATAAAACCTCGATTTTAGCCGAACTTAGACAGTTATTTCACCATCGGCGTGAGCCCTTGTCGGTTGTAACCAGGACCACCTCATCGCTATGTAAAACAGCAAGAACATCTTCTAACTCCATCTTGCTCTTAGCTCGACTTTTATCTGTTCACGGAACTTTCCTACTACAACTGTGTATCTTCGTTTTTCGTGTGTGGACACTCCCAAGCTTTCCACTCTGCCTCAACCACGACTGCCTGTACTCTGTGAGAACTGTTAAAGGTTCTACAAGGTGCAGAGAGGTACTGGAAAACTTTCCACGCCCTGACTGTCCCTCTCGGTTACTACAGGCTTGACCCTCGGTTACCACAGCTATAGCGAGAGTCGACAGGATATCACACCATAGATAAGTCGACTCTCCTTATCACATATATATAATTATTAGATAATAAAAATGTATATATTGGAGTGAGAGAAATAAAATATATGGCTTTTTATTATATAACTAGACGAATGGCCCGGGCAACGCCCGGGTTTTACCCGAGTGCGTATATATTTTAAAAACGTTTTAATTCAAATACTATTCGTTACAATTATAAATTGGCGCCATGAATGTCACTCTTGTGAAACGTCCCGTTCCAAACTGTGTGTTTTTGAATTGTTTTAATTAAAATACTATGCGTTACAATTATAAATTGGCGCCGTGGATGTCTCTCTTGTGAAACGTCCCGCCCCAAACTGTGTGTGTCTTGAAAATATAAAAATAAAAATGTGAATTTTCATAAAGATTTCATCATGTCGACTTTTTTTTTTGCATTTCACCTACTAAATCGATAGAGATAATTACATTTGCAACATGAACTTAGGTATATTGACTAAATAGAAAACTGCATAGTAATAAAGATCATTTTTTAAAGGCACCATATCGTTTTTTTTTTCAATAAAATCGAAACAAAAATTAACGATAAATAACGAAAATTGCCTTAAAAAGAAATTGCCTTAAAAAAAGAAACATTCGCGGTGATTTTGTCTTGCATTCGTTTATACAATTATTATACGAGTTAATATGACACGAGTTACGTCTGTAATCGCAACTTGGAACACTTCCGCCGTAGATGTCGATGATAATTTACGATAGATCGCCACTCCACCAGCCGCGTTGGTATCTGAGTTAGGTCGATTATTTTCCCTGGATACGCACTCATAACCCTTGATTGGAGTTGGTTCACAAGTGTCGCGCATCCACGTTTCAGTCAATACTAAATAGTCTGATCGTGGTATCACTGTATCTGTTTCAATGTCCGCGGCATGGGCACTTAAACTTTGACAGTTGATGTTCGTTACAAAATCGTTGTCCAGGAAAGTAGATTGAAATCTCCGTATTGACGATGACCATTTGGTATACCAGGTGGATTGTTCCAGTTGTATTGCTGTTTGGCTTGAAGAAGTAGTCGGTTGTACATCAGTCCGAGAAGATGCTGCTCTACGTTGTCGGAATGCACGTTGCCGTTGAGCGTTAGTTAGGGGAACGCTCGTTCTCTCCGCCACGACAGGAACGCTTTTTCTCTCCACCACAGAACAAGACGTTGAAGCAGGTGACTCTGACGTACCGCTGGTGAGGGCTATGTTAGCAGATTTACGTAGCTTGAAACTGCGTTGCCTCTCCGCAGCCGCTTTTGCAAAGGCTCTTACTTGTTCAGGAGTTCTGGTCAATGCTTTTCGTAGTCTGTACTCACGTTGTCGCTGAGCATTCGTTCTGGCGGTAGAGGTGGTGTGTGGAACAACGAAAGGTACTGCAGACGTTGACGGCACGATATCCTCCGTCTCCATTGAAGTACTGGAAGTTGAAGGCACCGTTTCCATTGTTTTGAGAGTGGTGATTCCTGTTGAACATTTGAAATTGAATGGATTAATTTTTAATTTTAAAGAATCAATTTGAAAATCAAAACACTTATTCAGATCGAAGGTTCAAATTTTTGCTAAATAAATTTGAAATTAAATAAAATTTGTAATTGTAAATGATGAAGTTGAAAATTAAAACATTTACTTATATTTGATGTTAAAATTCTTGCTCAACACAGTTTAAATAAAGTTTTCTTATATCTGCCACTTTTTCTTAATATTTGTAATTTTAAAGAATCAATTCGAAAATCAAAACATTTATTCAGATCGAAGGTTCAAACTTTTGCTAAATAAATTTGAAACTATTTAAAATTTGTAATATAATAATTAATTAATTAATTAATTTTAAACTAATAATTTACTTAACACTATCAACATTTATCAATAGTATGACATAACCTATAAACTCAGTTTCTCAACTTTTGTGTCAATCTAACAATTAATCAATCAATCATAGTTTACGATAATGAAATATCAGTGTACAATTATTTACCTTTATTGTTGTAGTTGTTGTAAATGACGAATCTAAGCACTCCACATTTTCACTACAGACACAGCTGACGATACTTTAACCACACGTGTGAACTTGTATTATGACGCTTTCTTGTTTTTCCAACGCCAAGAACGTTCGAGAAAGACAAAGACAGAGACAAGCATGCGCCGATTCAATGCGCCTAATTCTCTAGCGCTGCGCGCGCAGCTGCGCGCGCAGCGCTCTCGTTCGGTGACTCATCGTAACGTTACCGGGCGTTACACTTTTTCATAAGTGACTCCCAGCCGCAACCTAATTTAAGACGTTGTCACGTCAAAAGAACTGTGTAAAGAAGAAAGAAGTGATATATATTTATCTTGGCGCTCTGCCGTTTAAAATGTTCCTGTGAAGATTGTCAGGATATGCCTTTTTGTACCTTCAGACCTTGAATAAGCGGGCAATTGGTTGCTGTGATTGCTTTTAAAAGCCATCAGGATTTTTTGGCAGGTGCACATCGACCTTAACTTCGTAAGTCCTGTGTGTGGCAGAACGTCTGACCTTATGGTTTATGAGGTTCACTTGGCCCAAGAGGTTTCTGGTCAATTTCTTGCATTCTTCAGTCTCGAAGTTGGTTAGATCTTCCATCTTGTTTTTAAATTAGTGCAAAATAAACGACCATTTCTTGGTTTCTCAAGAAGCCATTGGGACCAAAAAATATATTTTTGGTCGCAGTGATACAGCCTACTCCACGAGGACGAGCGCCAACAGCGCGAAACGCGTTCGTAATGGCTTTTCTTGATTAATCATGAAATTAGGTTGGCCAAATATCACGGAGTAAGTTAAATACACGTTTAGTTTATTTTTGCTCCACTTTATGGCGCTCGTCCTTCTAAAAGGCACATGTCCTCTTTGTCGGGATATGCTCTCTTTATTTTTAATATCAACACCTGACCCACTTATCTTTTTTTTTCTATTGTTTTTTCATATATATATACTAGACGAATGGCCCGGGCAACGCCCGGGTTTTACCCGAGTGCGAATATATTTTAAAAACGTTGTCTTGGGTGGTCTCTATAGACAAGGTGGTCTGTATAGACAGGTGTATGTATCACACAGCTGATAACAGGGTTGTCAAGAGTGGCGGCTATAGACAGGGTGGTCTGTATAGACATGTGTATGTATCACACTGCTGATAACAGGGTTGCCTAAAGTGACCGCTATAGAAAGGGTGGTCTGTATAGACAGGTGAATGTAACACACTGATGATAACAGGGTTGCCTAAAGTGACCGCTATAGACAGGGTGGACTGTATAGACAGGTGGATGTATCACACAGCTGATAACAGGGTTGTCTAGAGTGGCCGCTATAGACAGGTGTATGTATCACACAGCTGATAACAGGGTTATCTAGAATGGCCGCTATATACAGGGTGGTCTGTAAAGACAGGTGGATGTATCAAACAGCTGATAACAGGGTTGTCTAGAGTGGTCGCTATAGGCAGGGTGGTCAGTGGTCGCTATAGACAGGGTGGTCTGTATAGACAGGTGGATGTAACACACTGCTGATAACAGGTTTGTATAGAATGGCCGCTATAGACAGGTGTATGTATCACACAGCTGATAACAGGGTTGTCTAGAGGGGGGCAGGGAGGACACGTTTTCGCCGGCAGCCAATGGGCGCGCATTCTATCCGTGAGCTTCAGACAGAATAAGGCAATTATATATATATATATATATATATATATATATATATATATTAAAAAACAATAGAAAAAAAATAAAAGTGGGTCAGGTGTTGATATTAAAATTAAAGAAGGCATCTCCTGACCACGAGCACATGTGCCTTTTAGAAGGACGAGCGCCATCAAGTGGAGCAAAAATAAACTAAACGTGTATTTAATTTACTCCTTGATATTTGGCCAACCTAATTTCTTGATAAATCAAGAAAAGCCATCCAGAACGCGTTTCGTGTGGTTACAGCCTTCTCCACGCTGACGAGCGCCAACAGCGCGAAACGCGTTCGTGGATGGCTTTTCTTGATTTATCAAGAAATTGGGTTGGCAAATATCACGGAGAAAGCTAAATGAACGTTTAGTTTATTTTTGCTCCACTAGATGGCACTATGCCATTTAGAAAGCACATGTGCTCGTGGTCAGGAGATGCCTTCTTTAATTTTAATATATATATATGTGATGATTTAAGACCATGGAATTGTTGTAAATAGTCTAGATATCTACTACCACATGTTCCACCCCATGACTGTATATAACTTCTTATGTACTGCACATAGAAAGCCTCAACTAACATCAATCTGTACCGCGTAAGAATCTAATAAAGTATATCAACTGTACAGATAGAAGGAATGGAGACTAACAGGAGAAAATTAAGGTTAAAACTAATCAGGCTTAGGACAGAAAGTAGCAGCAAGACATAGGAAGTAGGCTTAAAGCGGGTACAATTATTAATAACTTGTACAGTCAATACTTCCTGACAAGGCCGGCGGTATCTGGTGACCGCAGAAGTTATAAAAGCTAAGTTTAACGCCCAGTACTTCCTGGCCAAGACCGGTAATATATCTTCCGTCAAAGAGATAAGCCAGGCCCAATCAGAAGACAATACCTAAGTAGGTCAACCAATAGCCAACGGTCACGTGAAAAAGTCCCACCAATTAGGAAAGAATCACCTAAATAGGTCAACCAATTAGAAAGAAGAAAGGTCTTGGTGTTAAATCGAGAACCTAGAATAGGCAGTCTTCGCTTGGATCCCCGAGGTAACACTTGCTCTAAAGATCTCTCTCTCCCCTCGTCCCATTCCTTCTTGACGTCAGACGCTTCTTAGTGGAATCTCTGTTTGTTTATTTCACCTTTGGCCCAGCTGTGTCGCCTTCCACCACGACTGCACGGTAGAGTTGACATCGAGGTTCTTCTAGCATCAGGTAACACTGGTCCCAGAGGTCCCAAGATATCACAGACTCCCCCGTCCGAAGAGTCGACAGGATAGTGGACGCCAAGGTACAAGTAAGCAAGTAGACCACTGTCTGTACAGAAAGATGGAACAGGGAAGAGAGGAGGATTCAAAGGAGCCCATGAAGACCGATACCGACTACGAAAGTGGCGAAAACACCACTATTCCGAAGAAAGAAACCACCCTCGGTAGGACGCAGGAAGTTCCCCCCAGCCACGAGGACGCAACGCCCCCACCGCCGGTGTCAGATGTCCTGGGGAGGTTGACGACGACGCTACAGCAGCTTTCTGCCGTGACCGGACATCGCGATAGGTGGAATCGCTACGATGGTTCGTACGAGGCGCAGAGCTTCTTCACCAACTACGACGCCCAAGCAGATCGGGCCCAACTACAATATTCTACAAGACTGAGAAAGCCCGCAAACCTCCTGCAAGCACCCCTCCGAGTTACCAACACGCGAGCGTATTTTACCTGCTCCCCCGACCATCTCTAAACCACGAGCCCAGCGCAAACAATGAACTCTGACTGTCCCAAAGATCCTCCAACTATGGCACCAGACCAGGACTGTCCCGACATACAAGACCGCACAACAGTAGGTTCCTCCTTCTATAATTTTTGTTGAACAATTGCTCGTTCGAGCTGAACTGTCCAATAATGCAGACCTACCCCTACTACTTGATACAGAAGCATCTATCGCTATAATTATGCGGAATACTTTTAAAATAATAGAAATCAGTTTGTAAAAGAAAAATACCTGTCCATCCATTTAACTTAACTATTAACGCCATATCTAACAATGTTTCACCATAGATTATATCCTTTTGATCTTAAAAATAAGTAACATAACGCAGAACCTATAATTCCATATCATAAATACGCCCATGCCTTTTATCATATTATCCCTTAACTCCATAAAACGGTTTCTACCAATTATAAACTGTCCTCAGCTACTCCTGTATCAAGATAATGTACCTACCAACTACATTATACAAATTCACCTCGTGCAAGCAACACGTGTCCCATGGACAGGTTAATACAACTGTCCCATTTACTAAATTTTCCCCTCCTGGAACGGATTGCTCACACGTGGTGAAATCCAACACTCTTATTTGGTCTTATTGTAATGTTACTAATCCCATTTTCAACGCCCCTATGTCCTTTTCTCTCATATCTTTGGACAGAAGTAACTTAAATCACAGCCTTCCAAAACTATTCCAATCGTTAAATTCCAACATAGCTACACTCCCTCCTACCTTCCTTTTACATGCATATTTAAATATCGACAAATCGCTCTTAACAAAATAAACAACACCCTCTCACATCACTTTTTCCAATTGACAACAATTTTTAGTGCGCGACTTAACACCCAAATCCAATTTCGAGCCACACAAGCTTTATTACGTCGCCCTACTAAATACACACACAAAAAAAAATATTCTAATCACATTAAACGTGTCATATCCACAAACAATATAAAAATTATCGATATGTTCGTACAACCAGCACCTATGACTTTAGTAAATTTGTTATTCATAGTAAAACAGGTTAGATTTTGTACCTAACAAAGGCTTCACGTGACACCTTTTCATTTACAATTTTTTCGCTTCGTGTCACAAAGCTACACCACAAAACTCTTTAACTTTTCAAGCCAAAGACGCCTTCATCACGCCTGTGACACATTTAACCACACATTGTTCACGTCGATAGTCGCAATTTCATTCAATTCTAACCTGATATCAATGAATAACATTTTTACTAAGTCCGCCAAAAACCATTCGATTTAATATCAACAGATACAATATCCGAATTTTCGAAATACAAACACAAATCGAACAAATGCTTGAACACACAGGATAATTCAACCTCTGTATATCTCTATGACAATCCCATAACGCTTGTCACCAAACGTGACAAATTAAAACGCTTTTGCGTTAACAATTATAGCAATTATATATACGAACGTAGTCCGAATTAACAGACCCAATCGACCCCTAAATAAAAAAGATGTCACGAATACATAGCCATCAGAAAACCAGGCAAGAACCGCGTTTACAAAGGTGGGAGACAACCACCAAGCAAGCTGCCCCCACAAAGGGCCTCTGACCCAAATAAATATGCCCGCCACCGCCGGAAATCGCTAATAATAAATTCAAAGGGAGATGAGCAAACAAACAGCCGACATCTTGTTACGGCCCGTCGCCACCCCGATGTCACTCTAATGGATTTTCGCTACCTATTAAATTAAATATTAGTGCGTGCCTTTTACTATACATCGTTCTAATCCCTAACCAATTTCTAAGCCGATATCCCGTTTAGCTACTAATAACTTGCTTAACACGTTAGTTTACATTTACTAACAAATCAGTCCACTAACAGAATAAATGCCGCTTTAGGAAGAATCACGTTTTCACCTAAACGTGGCGCAGGGAACAAAAAATCGACAACATTAGGACTCAGTTAGTTTCACAGCTGGAAACAATATGATCCACGAGTCACGTCAAACATAAAACCAATTCGATAAGTTAGAAAAACTTAGGCCAACAAGACCAAAGATATCAATCGAGGACAATTTAAAGCTCTCTCTACCCATCCTAAAAACAGGAACATACAACTTTCCATTCTTTCTCGATATACAAACTTCTATATATAATCTTACTTGCTCTTCTTTCTCGATGAACATTTTTAAAAAAAAATTATTTTAATATTCTTTATATAATCATTATCTAGCTCTTATAATTTTTTTTTTTTTACGTCAACCAATCAGTTTAGATTATTGTCATTTTATTTTATTTTTCTTTACCAAAACTTATTTACTTTTGCTTTATGACTCTATTCTATAATCAAATTTATATTTTATCTTTCATATCTAATAATCTCAAGTTTATATTTTTGTTTATATCACTAATTTGCCTTTTGTCATTTTATATTTTCTCTCACTTTATAAATTAGATGTTATTTACATTGTTACATCTTCCGCTACCATGTCAATGCTATCGAGTATATTAATGCTCATTTTTAATTTTCATTTAATATTTTAACTTTCTATTACCCCTTATATACTGCTGTAGTGTGTTAAGCTTTGTATCATATCATCACTATTTTTATTTTTTTTAAAGATCACTTTGCATTTAACTTCGCAATTCTATTTTCGATTTTTCAAATCCTTTAACGCTATATGCAAAGTCTTAATCTCGCAATTTTATATCTCAATTATATATTATTTTATAATCAAACTAAAAATCATGATCTAAAAACAGGGCAATCTTCAATAACCTCTTAAACAACCACTTTAAAGGTTACTTCTTAATAAATACTAACCCTTTTCCGCAGGAACTTTTAACTCCTTCGCAGGCTAGACTTGACCTACTTTGATTTCGTAATTAACAATATTGTCACACCGTCCCCCAGATTTACCTATCCCTACTTCTGGCTTGGATACGTGCAAATTGTATTTTTTTTAATATATTCCAGGGCACTCTGATGCCTCACGCTGGCACATTTTTTTTTTTTATTTTACTCTTTTTCTCGCTAAGCCCCTGACGACTCTAATTAAAACTTTGATTTCTGGTCACTGATCTTCGCCCTCATTTATCCTGCATGCGTACTTCTTAACGACTAATTACTAAAACCCATAACAATCCCCCTTATCTTACTTTTCGATTATGGTACTGTAACTTTATTCGGTCCTTAAATTTACATGTGAAACATGGCCTAGGTTTTCCGCGCCGTGCACATTAAATGGTTTGGGACTTGAGTCAAAGTGACATTGCCTCAACCAAGTAATAACTAACCCCTCAACCCTTTCTAACGCCCATCACGAAGAGATCATGATTTTCCCATCCTATCATTTATATTTTTACCATTCATCATTATATGTTCTCTATTAAATATTTTATTCATATTTTTATTTTTACTTGTATGTTTAATATTAGTTGTTTATGCTTTATTATCTCTTATGGATATACAGAAATCAACCCCATGTTATATACCAACTCACTTTAATTAATTTTTAAAAAAATTACTTCCTTAATAACAGTCTTCCTATTCCGCTCTCTTAAATCCCTCCATATGAACCCTCTCACATCCGGGGCCATCTGTGATGATTTAAGACCATGGAATTGTTGTAAATAGTCTAGATATCTACTACCACATGTTCCACCCCATGACTGTATATAACTTCTTATGTACTGCACATAGAAAGCCTCAACTAACATCAATCTGTACCGCGTAAGAATCTAATAAAGTATAGCAACTGTACAGATAGAAGGAATGGAGACTAACAGGAGAAAATTAAGGTTAAAACTAATCAGGCTTAGGACAGAAAGTAGCAGCAAGACATAGGAAGTAGTCTTAAAGCGGGTACAATTATTAATAACTTGTACAGTCAATACTTCCTGACAAGGCCGGCGGTATCTGGTGACCTCAGAAGTTATAAATGCTAAGTTTAACGCCCAGTACTTCCTGGCCAAGACCGGATATATATCTTCCGTCAAAGAGATAAGCCAGGCCCAATCAGAAGACAATACCTAAGTAGGTCAACCAATAGCCAACGGCCACGTGAAAAAGTCCCACCAATTAGGAAAGAATCACCTAAATAGGTCAACCAATTAGAAAGAAGAAAGGTCTTGGTGTTAAATCGAGAACCTAGAATAGGCAGTCTTCGCTTGGATCCCCGAGGTAACACTTGCTCTAAAGATATCTCTCTCCCCTCGTCCCATTCCTTCTTGACGTCAGACGCTTCTTAGTGGAATCTCTGTTTGTTTATTTCACCTTTGGCCCAGCAGTGTCGCCTTCCACCACGACTGCACGGTAGAGTTGACATCGAGGTTCGTCTAGAATCAGGTAACACTGGTCCCAGAGGTCCCAAGATATCACATATATATATATATATAGTGTAAAAACTATATGACAAAAATATAACAGTGATACCACATTTAAAACTCAAGGAGCAAACTGATAAGAATGATAACTCATATCAAGTAGATTTGATTAGATTAGCAAGCTAAATCTAAATTAATTATAACAATAAATAGTTGTTTAGTTTTATGGTTTAGTTTTGTATTAAAATTATCTTCATTATTTTGATTATTTAAATTCAAATTATAAAATTTGTAAATTGTTATTATTTAGTAGAGAGAAAGAGAGAGAAAAAAAAATCCTTTACTTCTAACACATCATTCAGTTAATTATATATTTATAATTAATAACAATAAAATTGTTAACAATAAAATAACAATAACAACAAAATAATGAAGATAATTTTAATACAAAACTAAACCATAAAACTAAACAACTATTTATTGTTATATATATATATATATATATATATATATATATATATATATATATAGAAGCAATGGGCGCCTCTCCCGTCAAAATAAACGTCAAAAACTGACGCCATCTATTGACCGTCGCCGCAACTAGCGGCCTCGGGTCGGTGACAAAGCCACAACACCAGCTTTGGCAAACTGAGAAGCGTCCACCTAGAGACCATGGTTTCGGGCTAATGGCCCTCGTCAGTCTAGGGCGGACTTTATTCCATGAGATCCACACGGGATCTAATGGAATCTTCACAATCTACCAAAGAGGTGTTTTGCTGGTAATGTGGCTGGGCCAAATCTATGGCTAGAATATAGATGGAAAATTTGCCGGGAGGAAATTAATCCATAGAAGCAATGGGCGCCTCTCCCGTCAAAATAAACGTCAAAAACTGACGCCATCTATTGACCGTCGCCGCAACTAGCGGCCTCGGGTCGGTGACAAAGCCACAACACCAGCTTTGGCATACTGAGAAGCGTCCACCTAGAGACCATGGTTTCGGGCTAATGGCCCTCGTCAGTCTAGGGCGGACTTTATTCCATGAGATCCACACGGGATCTAATGGAATCTTCACAATCTACCAAAGAGGTGTTTTGCTGGCAATGTGGCTGGGCCAAATCTATGGCTAGAATATAGATGGAAAATTTGCCGGGAGGAAATTAATCCATAGAAGCAATGGGCGCCTCTCCCGTCAAAATAAACGTCAAAAACTGACGCCATCTATTGACCGTCGCCGCAACTAGCGGCCTCGGGTCGGTGACAAAGCCACAACACCAGCTTTGGCAAACTGAGAAGCGTCCACCTAGAGACCATGGTTTCGGGCTAATGGCCCTCGTCAGTCTAGGGCGGACTTTATTCCATGAGATCCACACGGGATCTAATGGAATCTTCACAATCTACCAAAGAGGTGTTTTGCTGGCAATGTGGCTGGGCCAAATCTATGGCTAGAATATAGATGGAAAATTTGCCGGGAGGAAATTAATCCATAGAAGCAATGGGCGCCTCTCCCGTCAAAATAAACGTCAAAAACTGACGCCATCTATTGCCAGCAAAACACCTCTTTGGTAGATTGTGAAGATTCCATTAGATCCCGTGTGGATCTCATGGAATAAAGTCCGCCCTAAACTGACGAGGGCCATTAGTCCGAAACCATGGTCTCTAGGTGGACGCTTCTCAGTTTGCCAAAGCTGGTGTTGTGGCTTTGTCACCGACCCGAGGCCGCTAGTTGCGGCGACGGTCAATAGATGGCGTCAGTTTTTGACGTTTATTTTGACGGGAGAGGCGCCCATTGCTTCTATGGATTAATTTCCTCCCGGCAAATTTTCCATCTATATTCTAGCCATAGATTTGTCCCAGCCACATTGCCAGCAAAACACCTCTTTGGTAGATTGTGAAGATTCCATTAGATCCCTTGTGGATCTCATGGAATAAAGTCCGCCCTAGACTGACGAGGGCCATTAGCCCGAAACCATGGTCTCTAGGTGGACGCTTCTCAGTTTGCCAAAGCTGGTGTTGTGGCTTTGTCACCGACCCGAGGCCGCTAGTTTCGGCGACGGTCAATAGATGGCGTCAGTTTTTGACGTTTATTTTGACGGGAGAGGCGCCCATTGCTTCTATGGATTAATTTCCTCCCGGCAAATTTTCCATCTATATATATATATATATATATATATACTATGCTCTGAAAAAATATATCTTTTATGAAAAGATGATTTACTCAGCTCAAATATCAAAGAAAACTATCTTCTTACCAAGTATTTCATTTCTCGTGAATATATTTAATTACTTAGTTAAAATATTATCAGACACACGTGCTAATGCAAGTTTATCCTTATATATTTTAACCATTGATAAAAAGATATATGATTAATAAAATATCATCAAAACATGAAAATAATTTCCTAATATGAATAAACTATGTGTATGTATATTATTATGTAAAAAAAAACTCCTTAATCTTTCTCAATAATTAGGAAAATGATATATATTTGTTAATGAAAAACATTTTTCAATAATTATAATTGCATCCATATAGGAAAGAAAAGAGAATATTGTTCTATAATGAGAAGCAACCCAGAATTTTAAATCAATATATTTGAAGACATTTGTCAGAGAAAGTAAGAGGATAGATTGCTGACAATGAAAAGCGGCCGTGACTAAGCAAAAGTTTCAGCCTTCGCGTATAGTTTTATTGCTTGGCTCAGTGATTTGTTATCGAGGTTGTTCCTAGGGTACCCTTATTGTGTAAATGCTTTCTACGCTCTTATCGATTCAATATCGATTAGAGCTATTTACCCTGTTGTTTGAAAACGGATAAAGCGTATTTATGCATGTTCACCTTAGCTATAGTTCTCCCTTCTCTTTTTGAGGAAATAGAATGTGTATTCAATTGTGCAAGATCAAAAAAATTGTATACTGATGGACGAAAGTAGCAGCGAATTATGTTCAGCAGCGAAGAGGCTGACGTTTATACACTCATGGACAAAACTTAGGTAAATTTCATATTTTATTCATGAACTATTTATTTGTTTATATAACGGTAGATTTACCATACATTTAAATTCGAACGTTATCCTTTAAAAATAATTACACATAATCAAATGATTAAAGATGAACTCGTGTCGCACATGAAAAGAAGGTTTAACCTGCTGGTATTAGAGCGCGCTTATAGCGGATTATTCTATATTCCTACTCAATAACTTACCAAGGATAAAGCTTTAAATGGCTATAAGGCACCATCTGAAAGACATATCACGAGGAAGAGTAATCAGAAGGATCCAAATGTGGCTACAACAGCGAGAAGTCGTCAAGTTGTTCAACGTGTCTGAAAGCATGATATCCCGTCTTTGGAACCAATTACAAACTACTGGGGCTTGTCACCGAAGGATAGCCGGTGACAACCCCGAGTTACGACTGATACTTGGCTCTAAAAGGCAAGTTTGCGCAGCAAATGTCAGTCCGCCAACTCTCCCTGGAGCTTGCGTCGGCCTCTGGCAGAATTGAATCCCGGAAAGCCGTCTCACGAAGGCTTTTACTCCAGGAAGCCTGAGATATGCGTCCCTTCGACCCAACTCAAGAAGATGCGCCGCCTTGCATGGTGCAAAGAACACATAAGCTGAAACCATGACCAATGAAGACAGGTTCTGTTCTCAGACAATACAGGTTCAGCCTGAATAATGATTTCCGACGCTTCTACATCTGGAGAGAAAGGGTAACACGATACATCCCTCAAACATCATTAAAAAAGGTGCCTATGGCGGAAGGCGTGTGATGGTCTGGGCAGGAATAATGACAAATGGCTGCACGCCCCTCCACGTGTTCGACGGCGGGACTCTGAATGCCCGGCGATACCGGGACGAGATTCTAGAACCCCATGTCCAAATTTTCCGGGAGGCTGTTGGATCGGATTTTGTGTTTATGGTTATAAAATATCTGGAATCAGAAGACACGTACATAATGGAATGGCCGTCGAAGTCTCTCGACCTCGAGACTATCTGAGGAGGAGGAAATCAACCAGGATCCTACTTCCAAGAACCACCCAGGAGCTGAAAACTGCTCTAGAACAGAAATGGGCTTCAACCCTAAATGAACTCCTGGGCACTATTGTTTACAGCATGAGACGACGGTGCAAGGTTTCTTAAAAAAGAAGCGCGGTTACATCCTCGATTAGTCCCGCTTAAACCTCAAATTTCTAAATGTGAAAAGTCACCATTCGTCTGTTTTTTTTTTTTTTTACAATGAAGGAGATCGAGGCAATTTTGTTCACACTTGATTATCTAGTATATCTTCAATAAAGAGCACTGTGTTAATGTGTTATTGACTGTATGCCGATATACAAGCTAAAAGGTACAACTTCTTTAAGTTTTGTCCATGAATCTATATACATACCAAATTTAGAATACATTGTACGCCACGTAAATAAGCAGGAACACGGGAATTTCCACTACCCTTTTTCTGTGAAAATTTGAGACAATACAAAGAAATATTTTATTCCTACAAACACTCAAGTGAATTTCAACTAACACATTTAAATACATGCTCGATAAAGGTGAGCCCTAATTGGGTGTCAGAAAATATAGCATTTTTTGTGCTGAACCATCCATTCAACTATTTAATCAGTCGGGCACCTCAAACAAAACATACTCAGATTATATCTCATAGCTACTTACCTTTAGACTGCGTGGTCAGATGCGTTAACAGATAGTGTGCCATATTTTTTTTTCAATACCATTCTTAATTCTTAAATGTTTGTCATCCAATGTAAAATATGAAAATATACCTTTTAAGCTTATATTTTTTCAATAGATGGCATAAACATTCAGAAAATATCAGTTGAATGATCTATAATGTATTTTTCGCCTTTAGAGTAATTACTACTTATTGTTAACTTTTGATTCTAGAAATTGTCTATTATAACGAAAATGCCAGTTATATACAGGTCGAGATCAAAATTTTTGGGCTATCCGTATTTGACGGGATGATCCTTTATATCCCTATTGATATTCCTTGAGGACAAGCTTTAAAGGATTTTAAAATCTATAAATATTTCTATTTTCTATAAATAGAGAGAGTGGAAATAAACTAATATTAAATATATTTAAAATCCTTTATTGTGTGCTAAATGTAAAATTAAATATACACATTTTGCTTTTGAATTATTAAAAATTATTCAATTTTTCTGTTTAAATTTCATATAATATATTTTAACTAAATAACATTTGTTTATGTGGGCATGAAGAGTTGTATGAAACTGCGGCATATAGGTATATCACTTTCATGGTATTTCTATCTATCAAATAAATGATTGTTATTTTATTTTACCGCTCTTCTATTTTTATTGAAACACCCATAAAAACACACATTTTCCCCTGTTCCATGGTATAGCTTTCATCTGCTTATATATATGAGCATAAATTCCATTATACGAACGAACAGACGCCCAAGAATAAAAACGCATACACAGAATGTACTCACTTTAATAATCATGTCTGCAAATGACCTACATTCGCCAACAATGCAATAAACAAACTACTAAAAATACGAAGACAAAAATAAAACTCCAGTACCTTAAAATTAAAAAGTAAAAGCAAATAAGCCTGACAGGTATTACAAGTATTCGTTTCCCTACCACAATCCACTGCCTTGAACTATTTCTTATAGCTGAAGATTTACCTAGAAATGAAAACGGGCCAATTTGAATCTTTAAAAATTAGAACAATTTTTTCATAAAAACGGAAAATCCAAATTTACTCAGAACACTTGCCGCATTGGTTATTGAACTATATCGCTGGATTTCCCTTATTTCAATCAGTGCCATTTACGTTAAAAATCTATGCTGGAGGCTGAATATTATTGACGCATTTCATTTTTTAACGCTTTTATTATGAAAGAATGTAGATAAAGTTGTCTAGCTATAAAAACCAATATTACTAACAGAAACACTAGGTACACATTGACAATTTCATAGAATATATTTCAAAATTTGATATGACAGGTATTTAGCTATTCTCTTCGCCCAGGGTACAGAATTATTGCAATGCCGCGCTTTTTTAGAGAACGAATAATTTTTATATTGTATTTAAATATCTGTGACGTATTTATTTCATGTAGCGTAAATTTAGTCTTATTTATACACTTCACACTTGTACAAATAAACTAAATAATTCGATTGATCACTGAACTTTTAAAAGCACGAATATAAAAAAGCTGAATCAAGTTAAAGTCAGTAGTGTTATGCCGCACACAATTATTCTATGAAGTGCTTTCCCAGCAAGCTGATTAGTTCACATATTTTCTGAGATATTTGATAAAATATTAAAAATAATTTCAAAACGTTTTCAATACGAGAGGTCGAGCAGTGTTTTATTACATTTATTATTAAACTTTAGTCGAGTAAACAGTGTGTATTGAGAGAAAATAATAACTTATTTTAAATGGATATATAATAGATATATATTCACGTATTATTTTATATTTATATCAATCTTATCACACAGCACACATTCGTTCTTGATCTTAATTAGTGTTGAGAGAAAGGTAATAAAATATACATTTACATTCAGAATAGAACCATGTTCGCTCTCCTCCCCTAGAGTAAAATTGAGATAAATATACAATAAAATATTATGTGTAAAAAGCGCATTTCCCATTAAAGTGGACTAAATTCCTTCACGAGTGAAATTTCAGATATATATATGTAATGAGATGAAGTTACTGTTGACTCTTGTAGAATCCTGTCGACTAGCTGTAATATTTTGTTGAGTTTGATGTCGACTACTGAAATAAGTTGAAGTTCTGGTAAGCCTTGTGTAGAGTTTTCCAGTACCTCTCTGCACCTTGGAAGACCTTTAAAAGTTCTCACAAAATACAGGCAGTCGTGGTCGAGGCAGAGTGGAAAGTTTGGGAATGTCCACACAAAAAACGAAGACACAGTTGCACTAAGAAAGTTCCGTTAACAGATAAAAGTTGAGCTAGGAGCGAAAGATGGAGACATAGAAGTTTCTTACTCGTCTACATGATGAATGAGGAGGACCTTGGTGACAACCGACGAGAGCTCGCGCTAAGGGTGAACTAATTGTATTTTTAGGTTAAGACGGGGGGCCTTTTATATATCTTTCCCGAGAAAGGGGAGTATGGCATTACAGCACATGCGAGAGGGGCTTGGATCGTCTGGTGAAATTGTACACCGGCGCCGTGGCCGTTTCCATCTTTAGACTTTGTTGTTTTGGCAATACTATATGCTCGATCTCTGCTTTAGCTCAACTCTTAATCAATTACAGAGTTTTATTTATTTATCCACTTTGTACAAATTACATTACATATGATGATGTAAACACACATGTCAATAATACGTATAATCATTAACAGTTGTGTTTCTATTATACAACAATAAAATCTTGTTATAAGTTATATACATGGGGTTGTTGGCTTAAATTACCATAGATGGGCCCCGGGAGTGAAAGGGTTTATCCGGGTTTAAGCGGGTAAAGACTCTCTAACACAGGTAAGTAATTAAAATTTATTTTAATTAATTTAAACTGTGAGGGTTAAAAAGGGCTATAACAAGATGATATTTGTTTGGATATATAAAGTGAAATAAAAAATGACCATTTTGTTTGATTAAAAAAAATGATGATTAAAATAAAATGATGACATAAAAATTCACATTCTAAGAGAATATTGGCGGGCGTTGGACAGGGTTAGTAGTTGAAGAATATGCAATTGTTAGAAGTGCACATGTAAACCAAATACTCAGATCCAGGTGCAAAGCGAGGATATAGACTTGAGCTGTCTTCCTTGGCAATGTTTCACTTGCGATCCTATATAAGGGTTACAGTGCTTTGTCACAATTTTAGGATTATTGGGTTAAAAGTTGCTGAAGAAAAGTTGTTTATTTATATGATTGGGAAAGGAGTGAAATAGAGCCATGCGATAAGTAGAATTGTAGCGACAGTAGGTGGTCTGACTTGACTCGAAATCAAAGGTTGAATGTGGTCCGCTGGAGCTGAAAAAAAAAAGTTGAAAGTTGAAAAAAGTGAACGCTTTGTGAATGCGTTGGTGATTTGCTCTGCGGATGAAATGAAATAAACTTTTGAAACGTGTTCAGACCAGAAGTCGGGATTTTTAAATCCGGGGAACTGTGTTTTCAAAGAGTTTGTTGAATTACGAAATCAAAAAATAAATTGTCAAGCAGTGCTGTCGTTTTTCTACGTTGATGTGACGCAATGACTGAAAAGATAGTGATGAAAAATATAGGGAATTGGTTAAAGAATATGATTGTTGAAAACGATTGTTGTAGATGCCCGATAGTGGATGATAAACATTGTCAGATAATAAAGGTATTTAAGCAAATATAAAATATAGTGAAGTTTTCTTCCTTTCATTCATTAAATAGTGAATAAAAATATAGAAATATGATTGCGGGTACAAAAAATGTAAGTGGACAAAATTAAACATGTAATATATAAAAGATATAATAAATAATAAAATAAAAATATTTTTTGAAACAATTTGATGTTTTGCAATACTAAAATAATATGAAAAATAAAAGCAGATTTGATTAAAGTTTTTTTTATTTTTTTTTGAAAATCATGTTGGATTAAAAATTTGTTTATATAAACAAAAGGTAAAAAATAAAAATAATTATTCAAGATGTTATACAAAGATTCAAATATAATTAAAGGTTATTAATGATTGGATAAATTTTAAGTAGTGTAAAATTGAACAAAAATTGTCTCTTTTTAAGAAAAGTTCCAACTGTTGTGTGTAGATCATATCCCATTGGTAAACATTGGTGTTTTTGACTCTCTGAAGCGGGAATACGTGAAATGATCCCTTCGTTTGTCCACAATGCTGGTATGTAGAGAATGATTTCTCTTTCGCGTTATAAAGTCTATATAAGACTTAACCAAATTGTTTTAATTGGTGTTATCAATTAACATGTAAAATGTTTAATGTATTTTGTGTTGTGATATCTCGTTGGTGAGATTTGTGAGATTCTCGAGGAAATCTAAATGGTTAGTATGAAACATGTGTTTAAATGGCGATATTGAATATAGCGGTCATTTACCTCTGCCTTGAGAGGGGAGGGAGGACGGGGATCCTCTTACTGGGGTCACTCCTCCTGTTTTTCACGGGAATTGCCGGGACTATTTCTGGGATGGTCACACATGTGGAATGGTTTGCTATGTTTGAGATTTACTCGAAATTGACTTTCTCTCTCTCTCTTCTTTTGTTGAGTTTGGCATATTTTTTGCCTATTTGAAAATATAGTTTTCTCGATGTTCGTAAGTGTTGTGTCTCGAAATCAGTTTAGACTTAGTAAAATTGTTATACGGTGATGTCAGGCTAGAAGTGAGTGAAAGATATGACTTTCGACGTGGACACGCTTTGAGGTGAGAAGTGTCACAGGCGTGAAGGGCGTCTTTGGCCTGAAAAGTGAGAAAAGATTTGTTGTGTTGCTTTGTGACACTTGTGAAGTGAATTGAATGGAAAGGTGTCACGTGAAATCATAGTTTGGTAGAAATCTAACCTGTTCCACCATGAATAACAAATTTAATAAAGTCATGGGTGGTTGTTGTATGAAACACATCTAGAGAATATTTGACTGTTAGTGGATATGGCATGCTTAATGTGAAATTATTTTATTGTGGCGACGATATAGAGCTAAGTGGAGGCTTGTGTGGCTCAAGATTTGGATTTGTGTGTTAAGTCGCGCACTAAAAATTGTTTCCAATTGGAGAAAGTGATGTGAGAGTGTTGTAACGTTTGTTGAGAGAGATTTGTTAATGATTAAATATGCATGTAAAAGGAAAGATGAGGGAGTGTCTTTATGCTCGAATATTAACGATTGTAATAAGTTTGGCGGTCTGTGACTTAATTTAGCTACTGGCGTGGTTTTTTTTTCCTAGTGGTGTTTTTGAATATATTGTATCTTTCGATTTTTGCAATAAAAAATGCGTTTCACCTATGTTAATTTATATTTAAAATTTGAATATATTTTTTAAATCGTTAATTATGGTAGTTAAAATGATTCTTGTAAAAGGGCAATGTCGTGAGAGTTACAAATAATTTGAATTGGGCGCTTACTTAAAATGGTGAACATTACCAAATTTTAAGAATTGATAAAGGTATTGGTCTTTTAGTAAAAATGCGTGATGATCGATTTTTTTTCGAAAGTAAAATTGAGAGTAATAACTTGAAATTTATAATCTGATTGAAAATTAAAGTAAATTTTATAAATGAGAGTGTTAAAGTTTTAAAAATTGAATAAAAAATGACATAAAAAAGGTAAAAATTGATTTTAAAATGCTTAAAGTGAAAATATAAATACAAAATTTATAGGGAATCAAGTTTTAAACTTGAGGATAAAGTTATGTAAGATTTTGAAACTTACAGTTTTGAAGATAGTTCAGTCAGGAGACGTGTTCTTTGGTTGTTTTCCTGCTGACGTGGAAGTCTCTCCATGCAGGGCTTGTAGAAGCTTGTAGTTTCTCCAACGTTGATTGCGGTTTGTCGCCTTGATCATTGTCTCAATGATGTCAAGTCGAAGGTGGAGAACTTGTCACAGGGTTTGCATCATTCTGCTCGGTTTCCATGACTTGCGGGAATTTCGGGGCTGTCGTTGGCGCGGTTAGCTTGCTCCCGGCGTTGGCGATCTGTTAGCGGGTCTGCGGAGGTCCCTTGGGGCGGCGTTTTTTCAGTAAACATATCGTCTCTTGTTGGGGGGAGAGGTTGCTTTGTCGTTTCGTTGGAATGGTCGGTTTGTTCCTCCATCTTTGCTATTTCTCGCTTCTATCTGGTCAGGCTTCTAACCTTCTTCGTTGTGTCATCCTTCGTTTTGGTTATCCCCCCCCTCCCTTCGTTTTCGAGGATCAGGGGATCAAAATCAACCAATAAGTATATTACCGCGAGATTCTCAGAGCCGTCATACCCCCTAGGCTCAACAACACTTTGGCGATGCGGATTGGACGTTCCAACAGGACTCCGCTCCGGCTCAAAAGGCTAAATTGCCTCAGGTCTGGTGCAGGGACCATTTTCCAGACCTTCATCACGTCGGCGGAATGACCGCCCTACTCGCTCGATGGATTACAGCATGTGGTCCAATTTGCATGCAAGGGTCTGTGCTACACGACATAAAAGTTTGAAGTCGCTGAAGCGATCGCTGCCCCTAGAATGGGACTGAATATCGCCGGAGGACTTGCGGCCCATAGCCGAAAATTTCAAGTCACGTTTGGACCTGTTAATTCATCGCCAAGTGAGGCCATTTGAAACCGTCTAAATAAATTAGTAGTTAAAATCCATATTATTGTTATGCATTGTTAATTATTTTTGTTTAAAATATTTAACTAGAAATTATAACTTTATTTTGGAACTCCCTGTAAAAACGAAAAAGGCATATCCTTACCTCTCGGATAAATATTTTTTTTTTCTGTTTTACGATATCAATACCTGACCTTTTTAATTAGTGTGATGGAAGGCTGTACCTCTACGACAAAATCTTTCTTCTTTTTTCTTATTGTTCCACACGAACAGCGTATTAACGAAAATCCGGCCTTAAATACTATTTCTCAAGAATCCCTTAGGATCAAAATTTTGGACGTGTGGCTACGAGAGGAATAATATTCATATACTTGATGAGGTACCTGTTGTATTTTTGCTTGAAAATCGGCCTTTACAATTTCAACAGCTTAAACATTGTTTGATTAATTCGACCGATTTCATAACTTCTCTCGTAGTATGTTATGAAAACGGGGCTTTATGTACTGATGAGGGCCAAAGCCCGAAGCAATGGAATACAGGTTGGCTTTTTGTCTGATATTTCCAAAACTTGTGTTGTGGCTTATTCTTTATCATCACTAGTATATTCTAGGGCGATAAACAGTTCATCGTTTTGATGCATAATTAAATAGATAGATGTCTCTTTATATATATATATATAAATATATATATGTATATAAGGCGTGTTGCCCCTAGAAATATTGGCTGATTAATAAATTTATATCCAATATACGCTTTATATTTATTTATATATATAAATATATATCTGTATATATAAAAATGAATGTTTGTATGTTTGTTTGTATGTTCGGTATACAAATTCGCAATAGTTCACTAATTCAAACCAAAATTTCCATACATAGGTAAAAAAATCGGGGAAGAGACGATAGGCTATTTTTAAAAAATATATAAATCCATTATTAAAACTATATATTCAAATTATTCTACTTAGCTCACGAACAGCGCCCTCTATCAAGTACTAAAAGGTTATAAATACGTTTAAAATCTAAATATTCCTAATATTTTATTAATAATAGTCCGCTTAATAACACATACGTTGGAATACTTGATTTAAATCGAAATATTTATAGACGCTCGCTCGATTTGAAGATTTATATATTTTCATTTTTAGATATAACTGATCTAATTCGCCGATTAAAATAACTGCTCTAATTCGAAATATTTGGTATGTTTTATTTGTGTTCACTCTATTTCTATTTATTTGAAGTATTATAATTTCCATGTTTCAAAAAACTATTTCAAAAAGGTCGTTAGAAATATGTAAGGGCTGAAATAGCTTTACATGCGAATATTTATGATGTCAAGCGTAGCTTAATGGTTAGGTGTACGGCTTCGTATTTCCACAACCTTGGTTCGAAACTTAGCCTGGGTGTTTCTTTTTATATTATTGAAGCAAAGTTTTTTTTACAGTACCAAAATTTCCATACATAGGTAAAAATATACGAGGAAAACAATAGGCTATTTTAAATTATATATAAATTAAATATTAAAACTATATATTCAAATTATTATACTTAACTAACGAACAGCGTCCTCTATCAAGGTTATAAATACGTTTAAAATCGAAATCTTCTAAAAATTTTATTAATAATAGTTTGCTTAATAATTAGAATACTTGATCTAAATCGAAATATTTATAGACGCTCGCTCGATTTGAAGATTTATATCGTAACTAATTTGACTGAAATTTTAACAGTATATAGAGTAGCTTCTGGAAAAACCTATAGTGAAATTTTCATGTCTCTATCCCGAATATTCGTCGAGTTTGCCCTTTTGCTCGCGAGCAGCGCCTCTAGCGGTGAAGATGGGAGGTAATATCAGCTGACCTAATGTACATGTAAAGTTTGGAGCGGGACGTTTCACAAGAGTGACATCCACGGTGCCAATTTATAATTGTAACTAATAGTATTTGAATAAAAACATTTAATCGGGTAAACCCGGGCATTGCCCGGGTCATTCGTCTAGTATGTTATATTAAAATATTGTTTTATTTAAAATTATATTTCATAGATACAAATACTCTGTTAAATCGACCTCCAGAGGTCACGCATACCCTATAAAAGCTCATTGTTGTTGTTTCCCGCTGGCCGGCTCAAAACCTTTGTACATTATGTAAATAATATTTTGTTTTCCTTATTCTACTCGCCTTAAGCCAGGCAGTACCTCAATTAAAGCAATATCTGATCAATACTGTTTTTATTATTATTCTTTAAATAATTTTAACCACGACTTCATTACCATAATCCTCAACATGATCAAAAATCAAGCAGAAAATATTATCTCTTTTTTTATATATAATATTAGTCGATAGGATATTTACCTGTTTGTTCAAAATACCAAGATCAAAATTATTATCAAGTATGCAAATCCTTAAACAAACTAAGCCTTCTCCAACAATAGAAATCCCCAAGAAAACATAGCTTATTTCAATCAAAGATAGCCCATCCTAAACAAACATTATCATCTTGGATCAACTATGGCCCTCAGCAAACAACCATAGTATCAACAAATATCTCTATTCTCAAAATAATCAGCATCAAGTATTAATTCTATATAGCTATAATAATCAAAATACAACAGAAATTTTATTATTTTATATAATTTATATATATAACATAAAGTTGATATGATATTTATGTTATATTTATATATATACCCTATATATATATATATAAAACAACAACAACAACAACAAAAGCCTTTATTTAGGGCATTCCGCCCCATACAGGATTCGCCGTATTTACACGTCAACAAGAGGAGAGGGAAGAGGAAACATTTACAACAAAATAAGTTTTGTCTCACATTCAGTTACCTATTTACAGATAGGTCATAATCCAGTATCCGTTGTCCTGCATTCTTTTTTATGCGCCCAGCTTCTGTGCAGAACTTAAAGTATCTAACAATCAGTAATTCATCATTCAGAGCTGAAGAGAGAAATTGACATATGCGATGGTATCTAAATAGACCAGAGTTAGGGCTTGGGAAAATTTCAGTACGTTTTTCTGTTAAGAGATGGCATTGGAATAAATATTGAACCAAATTATCATCCATGAGATCCTTACAAAGTAAACAGTTCCGGCCACTTTCTTTCCAGAAGTATTTTCTTTCTTCCCTGAAAAATTGCCATAAAACTCTATGTTGTGCAATTAGTCTTTTGTTGGGAAGCGAGATATTTAATCGTAGGTACTCCTCTGTCATGAATGATTCACTCAAAAATTTGTAGTGAGCGAAGTGGGTTGAATCAGTGATTTTCATCTGATCGTTTGGTCTGTGGTGGTTCTAATTATGCCTGGCAATTCTTTCTGTATGGCTAAGTAGTCTTCGCAGCCCTTAAGAAAGGAATATCCCTTAGAGTCTAGAATTTTTATTAAATTTTGAGTAAAACTGTTTTCTATTTCCTTTTTCGCGGTGACTTTCCAGAGATAGTTTAAGCAAGCATGTGGTAATCTGCTCGTCTCCATTTTTAAAATCCTGACCCAAAACTTTAATGTGAGTTCTACAGCATTAAGTTCAGTTGATATTCTTCCACAATCTCTTCTGAGGATATATCCTCGTGTGAAGTTTGGTAAGTCTAAGAGACGACGAGGAAATGCATCTTGGGTATTATTGACTGTCTTCAGCTGGTTAATTGCCCACATTGGTGCCACATATGGTAACGTAGGAAGAACAATAGTGTCAAGAAGTTTCATCACTGAGGTAAAGGACTTTATTCGCGCCTTTGTAAGGATTATCCAAAGTGCATTAATTGCATTCAGTGCTTTGTTTCTAAAGTATTGGGAAGCATATTGGGTCGAGATTTTTGTAGTCAGAGGGTAACCCAGATATGTATACTTAGCCACTATTGTCAGGGGTTGCTGACCCCAAAACCATGTCTCGGAACGAGCTGTTCTTCCACCGTTTCTAAACACCATTATTTTAGATTTATTTTGGTTTAACGTTAGGCAGTTCTCTTCTAAGTACCTTTTAAGTAAGTTAATCTTCAATTGCGAATTTATTTTCGATTCTCCTAAGAGAACTATGTCGTCTGCATACAGTAAAAGGTGTATAGTTCAATAATTCTCAAGATTTATGCCTGGCAATTCTGATTCATCGAACAGGGGTACCAGGTCGTTTAGGAAGAGAATGAATAAATAAGGTGACAACGGCTCCCCCTGCAATACTCCCGCTTGTATTTTGATAGCCTCCGTGAAGGAACCCCGCCATCTGACTGTTGCCGTCATTTGGGTATAATAGTTCTTAATTAGTTCAATAAATCGACAGCTAAGACAATTTAATGCTAATTTTTTTCCAAAGTAGATGGTGCGGCACAGTATCAAAGGCCTTCCTTAGGTCAATGAAGAAGGCATATAACTTTCCCCTTCTACGGCTAAGGGTCATTTGAATTAATGATACGAGTGTGAAAATGTGGTCCTAACAAGAGTAGCCTTTTCTAAAACCAGCCTGATTTTCTGCCAAAATTGACTTTTTCTCCATCCAATCATTCAATCTTGTCTTCAAGATAGATGTAAATAATTTCGATAGGTTAGAAATCAGGGATATTCCTCTGTAATTTGACGGGTTGACCGGATCTCTATTTTTAAATATTGGGTGGATTATCGTTTTTGTCCATTGTTGTGGAACTTGGGATGTGCCTAAGATTTTATTAAATAAGTTCCTGAGATAAATTGTATGTTCTTCTAATAAATATTTAATCGCTTCGTTAGGAATTTCATCAAGTCCTGTAGCCTTATTTTTACCCAATTTGGAAATTTCCGTGGTGACCTCAGTTAGAGATATTTCACAATCTAATTCGGGGTCAATGTCCAATATCTCAAGTGGTAACTGTACAACTTTTGTCAAATTTGAACCAAGTAACTCCCGATAGAAGACCTGCCAGTCTGCAATAGAAATTTCACCTTGTAGGTTATTCCTATATTTAAGTGAATTAATAGTCTTCCAAAATTGGGAAGGATCTCTTACATTACTGAGGATAACTTGATTTTTGTCAGTATATTCCCTTTTTTGAGCTTTAGGATAGCTGAGTATTTCTTCTTACTCGACAAGTATGCAATTTTATCGGCCGAGATATTATGTTTTACGTATAATTTAAGAGTTTGTTTCATTATCCTTTTAGCCAAATAACAGTCTTTGTCAAACCATGGCTTAGATTTTATATTTTTTTGTTTTTGCCTCCAACCGCGTCCCCGAGCGTAACATTGCTGATTGAATTAAACCAATAAAATCCTCAGCCTGAGTATCAATTGTGGAGTCAGCTGGATGTTCGGGAGTTAATTCTTTTAAAGTTTCTAAATATGTTGGGATTTTATCTACTGACCAGGAAAATTTAATCTTGGCACTAGGCTCCATGTAACAATTTTCAGTTTTATTATTTGGGCCGATAAACTTTAAAATTATTGGTAAATGATACGAATATGGCATACAACCAATTTCAAAATCTGCTATGTGTTCAAGCACCGCAGGTGAGACAATCGTCAGATCTAACACAGAAAAGCCTCTTCCGGAGATGAATGTAAATTTACCACTTTTATCACTAATGGATCTACCATTTATTATAGTTAAGTAATTTTTTATCAAGAAAGTCAATAAATATTTCCGCTTTGGCACATTTTGTTAGATCACAGGAATTTCGGGTAGTTGAAATAAGGTTTGAAGTATCTATCAAATTATGGTTACCCCCCAGATTGCCAATACGGACATTCAGGTCGCCGACCAGTATTATTTCAAACCCGTTATATATCTTATTTTCCATCAAATGAAATAGTCGTCCAAGGTTTGTAGCATGCGTATCGTCTGGGGGTAGATATACGAATATTACACAGATCGCTGGTGAGTCATTGTCTAAACTTGGATTGAGTGTGACTGCAATCCAAGGGGTTTCGATTTCAACATTGTCAATTTGGGGCTGTAGTTTTTTATTTATGCCAAGAATTATACCTCCGGAGCTTCTCCCTTTATCTGTTGACATCACAGCAGGTGATTGATACATTCCGAAGTTCGCCAGGTTCAAGTCGATATTGAAGTGGCACCAAGTTTCTGTAACCCCGAACATCTCAAATTGTTCCAAATATTCGAACAGTGGAAAGAGAGAATTTATCCTAAAAAAGCCGTTTATATTCCAATGCATGCATCGTTCGTTTTTAGCTATGTCAACCATTGGTTTTATTTTTTCGATCTTAATTTTATTATGTTTCAGATTTGTGCCCTTAAGTTGACTTTCTTTAATAGTATGAGTCTTGCTATGTGAAATATGAGGAGTTCCTGTGAGTTGAGTTTTGTTTCTAGATTGTACATCTTCATTTGTATGTATTTTATTACCTGAATATTTACATCTCTCTCTCTCTATTTACAGAGATCCGCGGGTGTGCCTCTAGCTATATTAGTTCTCCTTTGGCATTCACCACCTGCCCCTCCACTACCATTGAGTTGATGCCGTTTAGGAGAAGTTTATTATCCCTCAACTTCGATCCTATACCTTTCTTGTAAAGTTCCTTTCTCTTTTCTGTCAAAATTTTTCTCTGCTCTCTAATCTGGGGGCTGTAGTCCCTGCTCATAAAAATATTGAGTATTCGAAGTTTTAGATGAGTTCTTTAGGAGACTTATTCTGGACTCGTGATCAGGAACTTCAATCAGAATAGGCGCCTTTGGTCCCCTGCCCAGGCGATGACATTCGGCAATTACCACATCATCAGTAATCTGCATATCTTCCGCCATTAACTTCTTGACCTTTTGTAGCAGCAGTTCCCGACTGTCAGTCTCTGCTGATTCGATACAATATATTATTAAGTTGTTTTCTCGGGCTCGTCTCTCCAAAGCCTCTGCGCGTTCTTCCAGATTCCTTATTTTTAGGGTGTTGTGAGAAATTGACCTCGTGTTAGTCGCCAGTGCATCTGTTGCACGAAGCTATAGATGTTTCTATTCCCGTCATTCTTCGTTCCCAATCCTCCATCTTCTGCTCAATATTAAGCAACCTTGCATCCATTTTCTCTCCCAATCTGTTCACTTCTGCCGAAAGGTTAATTATCAGTATCTTTAAATCGTCCATTGGTGCCTGGTCTGGAGTTGAGTGAGGCATATTTGTCAATGTGGCCTGTCATTTCGGCCCTGGATTTAGTTCTATACATCCAATTATCAATAAGGCCGTGATCACTTTTAGCCAGTAAGCCATTGAACAGTGCTTCAAAGTTACACCAGTTCTATCCCTGTAATATTTCATCTTATTGAGTTTAGTCTTCTATATATATATATATATACTAGACGAATGGCCCGGGCAACGCCCGGGTTTTACCCGAGTGCGTATATACACTGCGTGACATTGAAAATGGAACACCAAGAAATAGTGGCCAGAAAGTGATGAAACTCGGCAGACAGAGAGAGACAGGGACGAACAATAAGTGATCTTTATTTCAAAATGATAGTCATAATACAGAGCGAGAACGGCGTCGGCTTAGTAGCAAGTAGGACCACCGCGGACGGCGATGCACGCAGCAACACGTCTAGGTAGAGAGTCAATCAGAGTACGGATGGCGTCCCGAGGGATGGCTTACCATTCCCTCTAAAAAATTTGCCACAGTTCGTCTTCTGAACGCGGCTGTGGCAAGGCATGCAAACGGCGTCCAATGATGTCCCAGACGTGCTCGATTGGTGATAGATCAGGAGAGTACGGTGGCCAGGGAAGCATCTGTACATCTTGCAGAGCTTGTTGGCTAATGCGAGCAGTGTGCTTTATCCTGCTGATAAAGGGCATTGGGTACCCCCTGAGGGTAGGGGAGTGTCACCGGTCGCAGCACATCATCAACGTATCGTTGGGCCGTCATAGTGCCCTGAATACGAAGTAAAGGTGACCTGAAATCATACGCGATTGCGCCCCAAACCATCATTCCACGTTGTCGCATGGTGAGGCGTTCCACAATTGATGCCGGATTGGACCTTTCTCCACGTCGACGCCACACGCGTACACGGCGACTATCACTGGACAAGCAGAAACGCGACTCATCTGAGAACACGACCCTGTGCCATTCCGTCATCCACGGCGATCTAGTCCGGCACCATTCCAAACGTTGACGCCTATTCGGTGGGGTCAATGGCAGTCTTCTTAGCGGACGGCATGAGTGCAAGCCATTAGCAACCAATCAACGGGAAATGGTTCTGGTCGAGATGGAATGATCTAGGGTGTCTTGCACATGTTGCAGGATGGCGGTACAAGTGGCTTGTGGGGCCGCCTCTGCTTGTCGAAGGATACGCCGATCCACACGTGCTGACGTCACTATGGTTGCACCGACATTCCTATAAATTGCCAAATTTCCTTGTTCCAACCAACTTCTCCACAGTCGGTGCACCGTGGACGCACCAAGGTGTGTATCAGCTGCGATTTGACGTATGGACCAACCTGCCCTTTTCAGTCCGATCACCATGCCCCTCGTAAAAGCGTCTGTCTGCTTGAACTGCCTCCGTTTACGATGACCTGGCATTCTCTGTTATTACACGTGTCTTTTGACACAAGAACAAAATTTGTACAATGATTTTCCTTGAAGAAATAACGACACGAATACTGTCCTTTCTGCAAATTCCTTCCCTTATATCTTACTCCATGTGCGCACGAGAGCTGCGCATTTTACATCATTTGCATAACTCGGTTAGGCGCGTCTACCCTGAAATTTGCATAATTTTCTGGCCACTATTTCTTGGCGTTCCATTTTCAATGTCACGCAGTGTATTTTTTAAAATGTTTTAATTAAAATACTATTCGTTACAATTATAAATTGGCGCCATGGATGTCTCTCTTGTGAAACGTCCCGCCCCAAACTGTGTGTGTCTTGAAAATATGAAAATAAAAATGTGAACGGAAAAATATGTCCAGGGTAGCCTAGTGGTCATGGCATCTGCCCGGTAAGCGGAAGGTCGTGGGTTCGATTCCCATCCCTTGACACTTTTTTTATTTTATCCATTATGACCAAAATCTATCCGTGAACTTCACACAGAGAGAGTAAGGCAATTATATAAGTAGATAATCCAAATTGTGCCTTATCACACACTATTTTTTAATTTGGCCTTTTTACCTTGTGTTTATAATCTATGACGTAATGCCGGCGGCGCGCGCCGGTTGGCTGCCGGCGAGCACGTGACCTCCCTGTGCGCGCGCATCCGGACAGAACCGGCCGGCCCATGACGGTCGTGACTATATATAAAATGGATGGATAATAATAATAATATATTAATAATAATAATAATAATTAATATTATTATTATCATTAGATAATGATAATGATCATAATGATGATGCGCGCGCATCCGTGACAGAACCGGCCGGCCGGCCGGCCCATGACGGTCGTGACTATATATGTTGATATGGAACTGATATCAAATCCCTATAGGTGAGTATTTCAATTCGGCACTTTATGAACCTTAAATAAATTATTAAATGGAGATATTTGAGTAGACATGATTTATCATGTTTTGTAATATGAATCTTTAATTCTCCATAATTAGAAGTTAACCTTTTAGGATGTACCTCTCCGGTACCTTAAGGCCCAAGTTCGAATATTTGGAATATTTATTTGAGAGAGAAATAGTAACACAAACACACTCTAGGCCAATTCATAATTAAATATATTTTAAAAAATTTAAATTCTATACTTTCTTCGGTCTTTCAAATATCCACTCAGAAGCAAATAGTGCGTCAAGCAACTATCGGAATTTTTAGGGAGGGGGGGAGGGATAAGAAGATTATTATAATTCCTTTAAACTAGATTATGTCACAGAACCGGAAATATCATATTTTCACCCACTATGAATTTCATAATTGGTTGATTGGATTCTTTATTTTTTGTATTTTATTTTTAATACTCCAAAATATTCCTAGTCGTTGAGGGGATTAGAAAACTATTTCGATTAAATTTAGTACTAACTTATACAAAATTCCACATAAATATCCCGTTTTGAAGCACTGAATTAAATCTATCTCCAATAAAATCTTGACGTTCGCTCTAAGCAAGTAAATAAGAGAGAGCGTCCAATTAACATCTCCCAACAAGGTAAGTTCCTTTCACTGCCCTTGGCCTCTCTAATCCGGATTGAACCGGATTACCTGATTCCTTTAATTAACTTCTATATTTACACGTCTTCCTTATATTTAATAAAAAATAGTTGGGTGTGCGCTAGACAATGTATATTTAATATTTTAATACATATAATTTTAGATGTTATCGTTCTTAATAATCTTTTTATTGTTTTTTTTATTCATACACGTCATTTTAAAAATAATTTTATAGTTTGTCGAAATAGTTTTTATCATTTAAAATAAAAATTGCATGTTCATAGCCGTTTTACCTATATATTAGACAAATGAATAAATAATTCTATTAAAATATATGGCAAATATAGTTAATTAAAGAGTGAATTAATTAAACACAAATACACCCATACCTCGCTTTGCGTCGGGGTTACGTTCCAAAAAACACGACGCAAATTGAAACGACGCAAAGTGAAAATATGTGAAGGCGCAATCAAAAACAAAGGTGTTACGATGTTTTAGGGAAAAAAAATCAAAAAAAAAAATTAAAGATTCGATTCCAAAACAACGCATCTTCGAAAATCTAACGACGCACAGTGAAAATCAGTAAAAATTAAGCAGCGACGCAACTTCGAAAAAAAAAACGAAACGACGCAAAGCGAGGTATTTTTGTATATATTATATAAATTTATAAAATATAAGGAAAATATACATTATACGTATTTGTGCATCTCATAGTAAACTATGAATATAGACATTTTTTTATTAAACAGAGATTGTTCTAATGAAAAAAACAATTTTATTGCTTTTAAAAATATTTACATATGTTTTACAATTTATTTTTTTATGCGTACGCCTTGACGTTTAGCAACAGTTCTAAATCTATGTTTCCAAGAAATACGTCTTCGTCTTAATTATTTCGATCAGAACCCAATCACAACAGTCCTTAACGTCTATCAAGATACCATTTAGCATATTCGGCTTTATAGATCTGAGAGCAATTTTCAGCAAGCCAAAAAACATAAATTTATAATAGATAAATCTGGGAATTCGGAAAGGATGTACGAAATGCCGCTCCATCCCTATTTTTGTCCAGGTATTGATGCGTTAAACGTGAAGTATGACTCGTGGTTTTATCCTGGTTCATACCGATCTTGAATCACTTGGGTACAAAAAGGAGACTTAATTTACAAATAATGGGTCTAAGAAAGATTTGGTAAATATGCGATTGTATCTTGACACTGAGCCCAGCTTCTTTATAGAAAACTTCCCATTGAAGCAGAAACCAGTACGGCATATTGAAAAACATTCCTTACATTGCTTGTCCCAGTTCAAAACGACAGTTATTTAATAATCAACGTAGTAAATAGCACGAGGTTGGTTGTTATATGGTAGTTATGGATAGTAAGAAATTAGTACTCAAAATAACCATCTCTGGCAGTAGTATAACGGTATTTCAAAATTCGAAACTATTTTAAAGGTGTGAGATTCTTTTTGATATTAAACAATTTCTACTGCCCTTACTGCAATGGAAAAATTAATGAGAGGGCCTGGCTCATCAGTGGTGAACCCATTCAGCGGTTTCGCCAGTTTAATTTAAAAAAATATATAACGCCTTTTAAATAGTTTCGAATTTTGATAACAGATGGCGACCTATTGCATTATTATATTTTATTGAGCAATTAGAAATATATCTGAGTGAAAATAGAAGCGGCGTGAAACGACCACCATGAATTTCGAACCTAATGTGATTTAATATGTAGAAATTAGCGATTTATATAAGTGTTTGCTATATTTTTACCTTTTCTCTAAATATGATCGTCCCCCGCTGCTTTTAATTTCTCTCAGATATATATAATTGCTCAATGACAAATGATTTTTTATTTTTTCCTTTTTAGTGCATTTAAATAAAAGCTTTTTCTTAAATGTATTTTTAAATTATTCAGTTAGTTTTCAGTCAGAAATTCACAAAACTTAGAATTAAAAGTTCACTGGAGATTAGGCCTTAAATGGACGAGAACCTGCTCGCGGCAGATTGGTCAATTCCTTGTAAGGGGCGTAATATAAAACTTAAAAAGAAATATATAAATTTGTTCTATTCTAGCCACTCCAACCACCCAAAAGTCTGATAATTTGTACATTTTCTTTTATCCTTGAATTGAGTGAGTGTTAAAGGTTTCATACTTCTATGTGATCTGGAAGTACAGGGTGATCCAAAAGTCCCGCACAACTTTAAAAATTAATAACTCCGCGAATATTTCCGCTAGAGCAATGCGGTAAACACCATTGTGTTCAGGATGCAATGGGATTTTTTATGGCAAATAATGAAAAATTCGAAATTGATTTTAGTTACAACTTTATTCGCTAGAGAGATGGCGCTCTACCAGAATCAGAGATTCAGCGGCCAAATTGTTTGATAAATTGAAAAATATAACTGAACGACACGTATTTTTCCTTTTTGAATACCAGGAAAGAACCCTAATAATATCAAATGATAAATTAATAAAACACCATTACGCCAAAAGTTAGAAGAATTGGATGACGATTTTTAAATACAATCTGAGATATGTAAAATAGTTATATGCAAATTAAAACATGTAGCAAAAAATATTTATATTTTAGATGGGGTTTTGTGAAATAGATTGAATGTTTGAAAATAACTACTGATATCAATACACGATTTTTGAAATGTTAATATAGTACCAAAAATTATGATGGCACTACTAATAGGATTTCTTGCTATAAGCAATGTGTAGTTTCTTGACTAATTGGTGACACTTGACTATTTAACTGGATATTTGTCATGCTCCAACAAATGAAATATAGAGGGGAGTGACAAAATATATTTGTCGTACTTCATTCCAAATATCCTATGGGTTTGTCAAATGTTATCATTGTTTATTATACTGTACATAATTTTGAAAATGTATCCCCTCAAAAAAAATCATTTTTAAATCGACCTTTTGCGTTGAAAGACGTGGTAGTAAAATCATTTTGTATTATTTTTTGCTCAAAATTTCTAAAGTTGGGGGAGATACAGAGAATATTCCTTATGCTATTTCTTCTAATGAGCGAAAAGCGATAAACTAAACATAAGGGGTAAAATTGTGTATACCAGTGTTATTCGAGAAGTTATAACACTTTGGCCTGCACGACATAATATAAGATGTGGGCAAATGACAAACAAAAAATTACTGTTCACAGAAAAAAAAAGAGTCAAGATGTGAGGACAGAATTTATAATTCCCATAACACAAAACAAAGAGCTGCAAAATATAACGCATGAGGTAACTGCCTTCTCTCTTGTATTAGGTTACAATCCTCGCTCAATGTGGCGCCCTTCATTCTCAAACACCGCCTGCAGACGATAGATGACAGAATGGTCACAATTAAATAGTTGAAATTTATAAAACGCGCCACCTGATAGAAGCCTTCAACATGGCCAATGTGGTAGGCCGGCATCGATAAAAAGGTGACTTAATGTACCCCCATTACCGAAATTGTAAGGGGTCAAGTCTGGTGATATTGGAGGCCACTGGTATATAAAGTGGCGACTTATCAACGAATTTCACCGAACGTATCCTTCAGCAATTGTTTGGCACCGCGGGAGATATGAGGAGGTCCTCCATCTTGCATGAAGGTTATTTCGCTTAGTGCTTGTCTGTCCTGCAATATGGGAATAACCTTTTCTCTCAAAAGTTGAACATAACGTTCACCAATTACAAAAAAAACGGTTTAAAAGTTCTTCCATTTATTTTTAAAGAGAAATGGACCAATAATAAAAGAAGAAGTGAACCCACACAAAACTGTAACTCTGTGTTGATGAAGTGGTATTTCTGTAAAAATCCTAGGGTTTTCTGTTGCCAAAATGAGTCAGTTTGAATGTTAAATTCTCCCTTTAGATAAAAGTGAGCATCATCTTTTCTTAGAACATTTGACAGCCAGTTTTCATCAATATCAATTTGTCGGAAAACCCATGCAGCGAATTCTTAACGCTTCTCAAAATCGCTGACTTTCAACTCGTAAAAACTTTGAATTTTGTTAGGGTTTTTTTATAGAAAAATTCTAAATGTGTGTTCTCTCCAAACTGTTCCATACGAAATCCCCGTTTGTCGAGAAACTTGTTTAGCACTTACTTCTTCATACGTGGATAACGTTTAAATAGCTTCAGCATTCTGAAAAACCGTAACAGCCACTGACTTGCATGTCGATGGTCTTCCACTCCGAGGTTTTGCTTCCAGAGATCCAGTTTCCTCAAAACTTTTAATCAATCGCTTTAGAGAGTAGCAACTCATTGGTCTTTTACCGCTTCGAACATCTTTAAAGGAACGAAATGCTCGTAAAGCTTCAGTGGCAGATTCTGAATCACAATTAAAAAAATTCACCAAGAATGCTTTATCCTGTAGTGATGGCATTCCAGGGGGAAGGGGAGAAGTCCGACCACACCTCCTTGCGGTCCCCCCTGGACCCTTGGAATATTTGACCAAATTCTGGTTCGTTTCCAAGATGACTAACGTTGCAACGGCACCCATTTTCAAATGAAGAGCAAAACTGATATCTCCAGTAATACTACAGCGTCCGGGGTAACCGCCGCGTCAGGAGCTGCAGCTCGAGCTCATGATGAGAAATCTACTACGAGGACACAATTCAATCTATTACAACTCAATATAAATGGTACCCAGAGGAATATAAAGAGCTGACTTGTCTTCTCTGTGACAACAATGTACATATTACTTGTCCTCAGGAGACAAAATTGAATCATAATCTGAGATTCAATATCAAAGATTATACAACACTACGAAAGGACAGACCGGGAAAATTCGGAGGAGGACTTGCCATTTTGATTAAAACTCTATAAATCAAATTTAAGGAAATCGCCTATAATCAGAGTAAGCCTAGAGAAAGCACGACAGAAGCTCAGGCAATAGAAATCTATCTTACAGATAAAACAATTCCAATCATAAATGTTCATCACCACGATAATATTAACATCAATACAGGCCTGATAGAGACATTAAATGAAGCGTCTTCGGATATCGCAATCATACTTAGTGATTTTAACGCCGAAAGACCAACTTGAAGATCACCTGTCAAGAATAACAAAGGTCAGCAGGTTGAGGATATGCTAACCGACCTCGACCTTACACCGTTAAAAAACGAAAAGAACACCTATCTATTCATGTCCACAGGCACAGAATCCGCAAGAGACATCACAGAGATAAATTACAACATCGCGCACCCACAACACAATGGAAAATTCTGTAAAGTGCAATCAGTGACCACAGACAAATTTTAACAACCCTAAAATTCTAAATTGAGAATTTCCAACAGAATAAAAGAACACTGGAAAAATATTCACAGAAAATCTTGAAGAACTGTGCAACGAAGAATTAAATCAGAGAACGATTGACAAAAAAATTGGAAAAATTCTCTTCGAACATATCCAAAGCTGCAAAATATCGATACTTAGAGGTAGACGTAAAGACCTGTGAATACTTTACTGGAAGGACCACAATATCGAGTCAATGATTGCAGAGAGAGACAATATCAATGAACTTCTTAAAACAAATAAAACAGAAGAAATCATAAAGGAACTCATTGAAATTAGTCACAAAATAGAACAAGAAATTTGAATATTCAAACAAGAAAAATGGGCAGAATTCTGCGATAAAAATGGATCCAAAAAAGGAAAGCCATCCCTGGAATATAATTAGTGTTATAAAACCATCAAAACCAACACTAATCCTCCAATAGTCTAACCGATATGAATAGCGAGAACGAACAAACAGATGGCTGAAATAATTGCTGAATATCTTTCAAGCTCTTCCAGACTCAGCTATACGAATGAAGGCAGGACTCTAAAAAATAATGTAAACAGGTTAGGTAAACAAGCAAAAAATTACCATCAACAAAATATTTACTCGAGAGACTTCACACTGAATGAGCTAAACCCATCAATAGAAAAGTTAGATACAAGAGGTCACCAGGAGATGATCTAATCTTTGGTCAAATGATTAAACACTTTGGAGACGAAGCTAAAAATCAACTCCAACGAATACTGAAGATTTCATTGCCAATACTGAAACCAAACAAAAATGCCAAGGAATGTAAGAACTATCGGCCAATTGCTCTTACCAGCATACTTTGTAAAATAAAAGAATGAATTATCCACTTTAGGCTCATAGTCTGGTTCACTAACAATAATAAAATAACCTCTACCAAACTGCCTAAAGATCCAGACACTGTACAACTGATAAACTGTTCTACTCTGTCAATCAATAATAGATTCCTAGGAAAAACCGCCAAAGAAGACAACAGCCGTATTCCTGGATATGACCTCAGCTTTTGATCGAGTATAGAAATTATTTGAAAGGCTTCACAATATCGGAGTAAGAGGAAACACCTTAATCTGGATTGCAGACTTCTTACGGGGAAGAAGGATAAAGGTTCGGGTCAATGGAACATTTTCCAAGGACCAAAAAACATGGGCTGGTGTACCTCAGGGATCTGTGCTCAGTCCTCTACTCTTCTCGCTATATGTTAACTGTTGTTTATGTAAATAGATGAAGATTATTTGCATTATTTAAAGCCTAATTATATAAAAATAGATGTATATATGAATTGGACATTTGTTGTTGGCCATGGTCAAGTTTGAGCTCTTGTTCGTCTAATTACGGCACAACAAAAGTGGCGACGAGGATGCACCGATCTACAGAGCCAGTAAAAAACTGAGGAAAACGGCCTCTTTGCAAGTATAACAACTACATCTTTTAAACTATCTGGATCAAGAAAACAAAGAAGTAGAAAAGATCAGCATGACAAGTTCAAAGTTAATAGTACCTTTTAGATGATATAGCCCAGTGGAGGACACTTCGATCTTTTTGTACAAAAATTTGAGGCTTTCTTTTTGCCATCTGAAGGAGGAGATTAAAGTGCTGATTCTTACCTCGCTACCAGATTCTGAAGCTTTGAAGCAGGAAAACGACATTTTCTTCCTGGTCTAATGAAAGATCAACCCTATGATACTATCATTCAAAGAATTAAGCTGCATTTGGATCCAAAGAAGAAAGTGATACCGCAGCGATGCAGATTTTTAAAGATAATTCAACAGGAAGGAGAATCAATTTCGGAATATCTTAAAGATTTGAAACATTTAGCAATAAATTGTAATTTCGGCGATATGCTGGGAACCATGATGCGAAACCGTTTTGTGGCTGGAATCAAGTTGGAAAGCCTGCAAAAGAAGCTACTACAAGAAAACGACTAAGTTACTCTGGATAAAGTTTTGTAGTGGCGATCTCTTTCGAACTGGCGTTAATAAATACAAGAGAATTACATGATAAATTAGTGGCCAAGATATCCCCTGTGAATGGAAAAGATAAAAAGGGTGAGTACAATAATAGTATGGTGCAGCAAAGGCCTTTCAGGCAAAGGGAGAAATAATGTGTTATAGATGTGGTGAAAGACATTCGCACGTGGCCTTTGTTTGCCCTTATAGAACAAAGACTTGTTTTAAAATGTAAAAAAACTGGGTCATTCAAGTAGGGTCTGCAAAGCTAGTAAAAAATGTGGGGATGTAAATATGTATAAGAGGACTCTATATATACTGTACAGGGCGAAACTGATGCCACAATAAATTTAAAAGTAGATGATTATTCTTTGTGCTTAACAATAGATACAGGAAGTCCAGTTACGTTAATACCTAAATAAATTTATAAGATTTATTGGCAAGGTAAAAAATTATTTCCAACAAATTTAAGATTAAAATCCTTTTGTGGTAAATCAATAGAGATTATAGGCCAAAGAAATGTTTTTGTAAAAGAAGCCAACCAATATTTACGATTAATAGTTGTAAATGAAAAATCCAGGTGATTTTGTTAGAGAGAGAATGGCTTAAACAGTTAAAACTTGATTTTTCTAGATTGTTTAGCATTAAAAATTTAAATAATGAATATAATAGAAATAGTTTGATTGATAGATATGCATATTTGTTTAACGAAGATTTGGGCTGTCTAAAGGATGTTAAAATAAATTTTAATTTAAAAAAGGATGTGACTCCTGTGTTTTGTAAGGCCAGAAGTTTACCTTTCTCTCTAAAAAACAAAGTATTGAATGAAATTGATCGTTTAGTGAATTCCTGCATTTTATAACCTATAGTTCATGCATATTGGACCGCTCCAATAGTACCAGTATTAAAAAAGGATCGTCCGCGGTCCTAGACCTCACAGAGCCATGAAACCCTTAGACGAACTGGAGTATTATTAAAGGGGGAGATGTGTTGTGTATGTAAATAGATGAATATTATTTGCATTCTTTAAAGTCTCATTATGTAAGAATATATGTTGTAATCCCGAGGTGGAATGTGCTGGGCAGTCGTGGTAGTGGGTGAGTGATGGGATTTCCGCACTGGGACAGCAAGAGACAGAGGCAGGTCTAGATGGTAAACTCCAAGAAGTAGAGGTAGACCACGGACGTCACGGATGCCCTAGCCTAGAAGGGGGGATGAGAGATCTGACCGACCGTATGACAGCGTCGCTCTGAAACAACTACAACACAACTCTCTTTGTCCCAATCTTGGGGGGCTTTTATATGAGACGCTCGCAGATGGCGGCGAGTTCTGATTGGTTCCCGTAATCACGCCACCTGTCAAGCGCTGGGTTATTAATTATGTCTAGCCACCTGCTGACGGGGGAATGAACTCATTAGCATAAACACCTGTTAGTCTGGTTGTTTATCACGTCTGGCCTTTGTCGTCTGGACTATATTGTCGTCTTGGTCTACCTTTACCTCTTTGCTTTATTTTATTGTCACTTCTATTATTCCAAGTTTGATACATATTTTTACATAGGTATTGGTGTTATAACAAATATTAGAAGAAGGGTGTGATCTATCTATGTCAAAATATACTACAGAATGTGTCCCCGGTGATGAAGGTTTGGTTGGGGGAATGACATGTAATGAGTGATGACCTAACAAACCTATTATAAAAAATAAAAGAAATAATTTGTATACAAATTAGTTAAAATTATTATGAAGTTACAAGTTAAAAAGAGAAAGATGTTGTAAGGGTGGTGTATCAATAAAAACGTACAAAATGAATGATAAAAGATTAAGAGAAGGTATATAATACAAAATGGTAACTATGGTAAAATGAATCGTACAAGGAAAAATATCTTATTGTATTAAAGATGAGAGAAAAAATTAAGTTAGTTTATTAACTGAACGTATAATGTGACGCTAAGGTTGAAAAAGGGAAAGGGGGTATCTGAGCATGTTTCTGCAAAAGTAGTATCCCAAGCATCCTGCAATGCAATGCGAACTTGTATAAGTGAGGCATTGTTTTCATTAACAGAAGGCCCAAGATATTCCGTCTGCATCATTAGCTCAGATAGTGAAAAGAAGTGGGAAGATTGATGTAGGTAAAAGGGAGAGGTAGAGGTAAGAGGGATCCCTGTTGTCCATAATGATTATGCCCGGTTGAATGATGAGAGAAAAAAAAATGAAAAGTTGAAATTATGATGAATTGATATGATGAGTCGGGCGATGAGAAAAAAAAAATAAAAAGATCGCGCTGGATATCCTGAACTCATTATTGGGAATGGTATAGTGAGGAAGGATTGTTCCAGTCGGATTAATCAATGGAAAAAAAACAAAAATGTTCGGCGAACTGGAATCCCTTGGAAGGTTGGAGGTTTGAAGGATGCGGAAAAGGAGAGGTGGGTGTAAGAGAATTATTGCTGCCAATTTTGATTGTGTCCGGCTTGTGTGGTGAAAAGAAAAAGTTGAAAAATGAAAAAATGATTAGCCGGACGATGAGAGAAAAAAAAATTAAAAATCCAACTGGGTCTCCTGAGCTCACTGTTGGGAGATGTACAGCGAGGAAGGGTCTTCTAGTTAGGTTAATCAATAAAAAAAAAGAAAATGGCTGACGAACAATAATCTCTTGATGGATGTAAAAAGTTGAGAGGAAAGGTTCATGGGATAGAGTTAAGAGGTTGTAAGGGAAGCGTCAAAAATAACATATTGAAAATCTATTAAGAAAAAAAAAAGGTAAATGTTTATCTGTTCAAGAAATATTATAAATATTGTCAGGTGTAGGTTTTGTTAAAAATGGTGCCTAAAATAATTGAAGTTGTACAATGCTAAGTCTAAACATGATGAGAAAAAGAAAATTAAAATTAAATAAACATATTAAAGATAATGATATATAAAGGATTGATTGGTAGTTGATGGCATTAATGTTGATGGTTAATAAACAAAATGATATTATTGATGAATAGCGAAATGTTTTATCTACATTGGTAAGTTGAAAAAAAAAACAAAAAACAAAGTCCAACATCACAAACTAGTAAAACTATAAGTCTATTTACAATAAATGAGAGAAAAGTAAAAGAATCAAAAATATCAGTTCCTGAAAAAAGGGAACATATTTACACACAGTGTAGATGCAAGATTATTGAGGTCTTTCTAGTTTGACCTACGGGGAGGTAATGTGGCCCTATGTCGCTTTGGTCCGGTCTGAGAAGTTGGTCTTTGCCAGACTTCCCGATTATATTATGTGAGACCAGACGGGGAGCGATCTTGATCCCTAATATGATGTCATTGTAATGGAAGATAGGACTTTGGGTACATGTAGAATGTAATGCATGTCTTAGGCGCTAAAAAGATTGCAGAGCGTTTTATGCAGTTGGTCTGCAAAATTTTTAGGTGAGCCTACCCAAACGCCGGCTTGTTACGTTTGGGGAACATCTTTTAAAGTATTAATTTAATAGTTCTTTTCTCCATGTAACATTACGTTACATATAGGGAAATGAGAGGCGACAAATTTGACAAAAAAAATATAAACCCTTTTTGATTCCTAACAAGGGAGCCAGTAATGTGATGCATGTTCGTATTAAAAGTACCCAAAAGCCCTACAATTGAATGTTTAACAGGTAAGAGTGATGAGGTACGAAAGATTACCTCTGCTAATGATGGATGCTAATGATGGGTGCAAATGTCATTCCACCCCTTTAGCAGTAGGGAGGCAAAGACGAAGTAGAAAAAACAATTAGGGGGAGATCAGTGCGACCTTGAGTTTGTTGTCGCGCGCGTTGGGAAGCAGATTGGAATTAATTGTCTTCTTAGAAGGCCAAGATAACGTCTCACATGGTGTCATGTACAGGATCGATTTTAGAGATGATGGGGACCTAAATTTTAAACGGGGTTGACAAAATTATAAACTATCCTATAACATTATAAAAAATAAGATTTGGTATAAAAGAAATTAATTAATTAGTGTATAAATAATGGGGTTATGATCATGCGAACTGTGTTAATGGAATACGGGATATATTATCATAAATTAAGAAAAAAAAGCTAACTGGGATAATAAAAAATAATTACATAATGTTTCTTTGTTTTTATATACAATGTGTGTATGAATTATATTCTCGGAATTGCGCTATTCCAGTCCAAACAATTCCGAGGGTTAGTCTTAAGTGATCAGTTGTGTGCCTAATAGAAAAAGAAAGATAGTCCTACATTTGAGGGAGAGAAATTATTGGTGAAGGAAAAGGTAATCATGAAATGGTGTTGAATGCCATGATTTATGATTTTTTAATTGACTACTTTATGTCGAGGAGTTCGCCAGACGTTCAGGACCTAGATTTCCCTAATTTTATGAGAATAGATGTGGGGACAAATGGTTGAATGGTTCGGAAAATCTATGAGCTATACTTTTTTCTATTGGACTAAACAACTTGGGATCTAAATGTCGGAAAGGGTTTATTATTCTATTTATTATTAGGGGTTCTAATTTGGGTGGTGAAATATAGAGGACCTCTTCATTATAATATTGTTATTTATTTACATGTACAGTATCGTTATCATTACCTGTAATCCTATTGGGTCTATTTATACGTACGACATTATCAGAAATTATTTTCGTAATTTTATATGGACCTGTAAAGTAGGGTACTAGCTTACCGCTATTTGGATGATGATACGCCTTTACTAATACTAAATCTCCTGTATCAAAGTGTGGATTTTTATGTTTGTTATCATATTTAATTTTCTCTTTGTCATGCCTGTCATTTGTACGTTGTATTGATAGTTTTCTACTTTCTATTATATTGGGATAGGGGTTTATGTGATTATTTAAGTCTGAGGGGATTATATTATACATTAAAAATACGGGGGGAAATCCAGTTATCGTATGGGGGGTATCATTATATTTATTAGTTACTATCTTAATTAACTTAGTCCAGGAGGTTCCTGGATTCCCTAAGTTCAGTAACCTCAGCTTCCCGGTGAGTGTCGCGTTAAGACGCTCGCATAAACCGTTAGATTGAGGGTTATTTGCAGTGGTTAGTAGAGGCTGTATCCCGTTCTTTATTAGGAATCTCCTGAACTTTGGGGAAGTAAAAGCAGGTGCCCGATCCGAAAGAAGGCGTTTTGGGCGGCCACACTGCAATACCTTTTTGAGACATTGAATGTATGTGATTATATTAGTTGACTTACTGGGGAAGGTCCATGTATACCGACTTAAGTGATCTACAATTACGTGTAAGTTTGACTTAGAATTACCGTATTTAGAAAAACCTGAAATAGTGTCTATAGATAACATATCGTAGGGTTGTAAAGCTATAGGGGAGCGTTCTAATCTACCATATAATGTACCTTTCGGTTTCTTTATAAGTTGGCATGTGGGACAGGACCTATTATATTTAACTATAGATTTGGTCATTCCACACCAAGTATACTGTGTGGAGATGAGCCTAATCATTTGGGATACACCAGGATGGTTATATTCTAAATGTACTTTATTAATTAGCGTATGCTGTAAGGAAGGGGGAACTATAATCTTAACAATACCTTTACGTTTGATTGTATGGAGGCATTCTATATTCGTTTTGATAAGTGTAGATGGAGGTAATTGGGGTTGCTTTTCTATTATTTGGGTGGTCGTGAGAAAACCACATAAAGGATTGCGGGACAGTAGATCTGCCTCGTACTGCGTTTTACCTTTTATATATTTTATATCGTATTCGTATGCGGACATCTTTAAGCTCCACCTAAAAAGTCTACCCGTTGGGTTTTTTATGGTTTTTAACCATTGTAATGCATGGTGGTCCGTAAAAATTGTGAACCTTACACCTGCGAGATAGATGCGGAATTTTTCCACACTATCTATCACAGCAAGGCATTCCAACTCTGTGATGGTATAATTTTTCTCGTGGGGTCGGAGTGCTCTGCTGTAATATTGCACGGGGTGTAGAGTGCCGTCTGGTTGTTGTTGTTTTAGGATGCCAGCTATTCCCTGAAGTGAGGCATCACAGAATAGCTGACAGGGTAATCCTTCTTTAAAGAGGTGTAGTACCGGTTTTGTGGTGAGACATTCCTTTAGGGTGTCAAATGAATGTTGACATTTTGCATTCCAGTGCCATGGTGTATCTTTCTTAAGTAGATTATTGAGGGGGTTCCTAATGCGGGCGTGATCTTTTATAAATTTATTATATACATTAATGGAGCCTAAGAATGATTGGAGGGATTTAACGCTAGTGGGGACCTTAATGGCATTAATTACGTCTAAACCTTTTACTAATGGAGTGTATGTGCCTGATGATATGGTATAGCCTAAAAATTCTATCGTAGTTTTAAAGAAGTCACACTTATTATAATTTAATCTAAAATTTTCCCTATTACACATATAAAAAAATTGCTGTAAGTGATCTAAATGTTCTTCTATGGAATTTGAAAAGATAATGAAATCGTCGAAATAATGTGATATAAAACCTAACCTATTTCTTTGCAATATCTGACTGACTGCTCGCTCATACACCTGGGGTCCTATTTTAATCCCGTATGGTAATCTTTTGAAATTATACTGACCCTCTAACGTGACAAAAGATAATAAATTCCTATCAGGGGGACTTATTTCGATGGACCAGTATGCTGATGAAAAATCGGCGCGGGAGTAAATTTTGGCGTTGGCTAATTTATCTAAGATATTCTCTATGAGCGGAAGGGGATGAACATCGGGGAAAATTATTTCATTCAGGCGGCGGTAGTCTACGCAAAATCGTTTTGTTTTATCCTTTTTGGTAACTAAAGTAACGGGGGATGAATAGGGGGAGAAAGAAGGCTCTATAATATCATATTCTAACATTTTAACTACTTGTTCTTGTATTTCACGTTGATCTGAGAGAGATGTGCGATACGGCCTGAGTGCAATTATTTTATCTGAATTTGTCCTAATATTGATAGGGGGAATTTTCAATTTTGGGATGTTATATTTGTTAGTAGAAAAAATATTTGAGTAATTCTTAATAATATTCATAAAAGTTAAAGGGATATCATTCCTAACACATAAATTACAAGAATCATTAAAAGTTTTACATTGATGTTCAGAGGGATATAGTGGGGGCAATAAATATAAATGGGGTAAATGGTCTAAAATTTGGCTGGGTGCATTTTTGTCATAATTGGTAGAGGTCTTGGTCAAGGTAATGGGACATGGTATAGGATGGACATATTTCCCCTGTAATAATGGAGAATGTGAGTTAGGTATGTTTTTTAAATGACCCACATTGGGTGGATTATGGTCACTCTCTCCATTATTACATGGTGTTACATAAGTTATATGGTACCATTTCTTAGACAAAGGAGCATCACATTGATAAATAGAATAATTATATAAATTTAAGGTCAAACAAAATTGACTAATGGAATTTAATGATAGTATACCAAAAGGTAATAAATTATCTATTATATAAAATTTAATTGATCTTGTAATTTTTCCTATGGTAGTGGTCAAATATGTGTATCCTATCGAATTTATTTGAGTAGATACGGAATTGATTAATATATGGCATGGATATAATTTTAAAGGATTAGATAAGTTTTTACTAAGATGATTAAAAATATTTAAATTAATTATGTTAATAGAGGCTCCTGTGTCTAAGAGGAATGGACAATAAAGATTATTAAAAAAATTAGGGTTACATAGAATATTAGATAGTTTAGGGACGAAAATTGGAGTTTTCGTTGCCTTGTGGGGTGTGAGAAGACCTGGGGGCCGGTACGGGAAGGTTGTGGGCGCCATTTTGTTCAGGTGGGGAATAGTGCGCCGTAGGTTGATTGTGATAGGCCTGCTGCCTGTAAGGTCGCCTGTTCATGGAACATTCATTGTTCCAGTGGTCACCTTGGCAGTATTTGCATGGTGAGGGTGGTTTCCTGGCACTAGAAGGGTATCTTGGGGTACTGTCTGTGGAAAAATGATTGTAGTTCCTTCCTCTAGAAGGGGTTCCGGTATTACGGTGAAAAGCACTGGTGTTGGAAACACCTTGAAATTGTTCGGATGGAGTAGGGAGTGAATTTGTACCTTTTATTCTATTCATGGTAGAATACCATTCGTTCAGGGTTTTAGGGGCTATGGCCCTCATGAGGCGCTGATCATTGGCCTGAAGGCCTTCCGTTAATGCCTCTACTATGATGGGGTTGGTTAGGCCCAGTTGTAGTCCCATTGTTATTTTTTGACGGTAATATTCTCCTAATTGGATCTGATTATTTAATTTAAACGTTAAAAATTTGGTGAAGGTGACCTCGGATTTTCCGGGGTAGAGGTCTATCAGAGTTTGTTTTGCCTGACTGTATGGCAGAGAGGCCATATTTAGTTCGTTATAGAGGGAGAGGGGCTAACCTTTGAGCAGCGCGCGGAGCCGGGTTCGCAGCGTGGCGTCATCCTGCGGTCCCTCGCTTGTCCGCTCGAGCTGTTGGATGAAGTTGTTTGCCGCGTAGGATCCGTCGAAAGGGGGAATGAGGGCTTCCTCCGCACGAGGCATGGCTAGCCCCCGGATGGCGTCTGTTAGGCGGCTTACCAGGTCGTCGCAGTGGGGTTGCATGTCGGTGAGGGCATCCGCGAAGTACTCGACTTCGGCCTCTGTCATCTTCTGTATGTTGCTGTCCTCGGTTATCCTGTCGACTTTAACGGGTTCTGTTGTAATCCCGAGGTGGAATGTGCTGGGCAGTCGTGGTAGTGGGTGAGTGATGGGATTTCCGCACTGGGACAGCAAGAGACAGAGGCAGGTCTAGATGGTAAACTCCAAGAAGTAGAGGTAGACCACGGACGTCACGGACGCCCTAGCCTAGAAGGGGGGATGAGAGATCTGACCGACCGTATGACAGCGTCGCTCTGAAACAACTACAACACAACTCTCTTTGTCCCAATCTTGGGGGGCTTTTATATGAGACGCTCGCAGATGGCGGCGAGTTCTGATTGGTTCCCGTAATCACGCCACCTGTCAAGCGCTGGGTTATTAATTATGTCTAGCCACCTGCTGACGGGGGAATGAACTCATTAGCATAAACACCTGTTAGTCTGGTTGTTTATCACGTCTGGCCTTTGTCGTCTGGACTATATTGTCGTCTTGGTCTACCTTTACCTCTTTGCTTTATTTTATTGTCACTTCTATTATTCCAAGTTTGATACATATTTTTACATAGGTATTGGTGTTATAACAAATATTAGAAGAAGGGTGTGATCTATCTATGTCAAAATATACTACATATATGTGTATATTAATTTGACATTTTTTGTTGGCTAAACGAAAAGAATAAGAGCTAAAAAAAGAATCATGGTCAAGTTTGAGTTGTTGTACATCTAATTACGACACAACCTTAACAACATCCATCCTCACTGAAGACACAAAAGTTGCCTGTTATGCAGATTATATAGCCATATGGCACACAAAGAGCAGTATAGAAATATCAGAAAAATATTGAACACATCAATGAGAGGATTGGAGAAGTGGACAATGAAACTCAAAATGATCATAAACCCAATAAACACAAACCTATAGGTCTCCTTCACTGACAGGAAATAAGTCATGAATTTTACTCCAAAATAAGCATAAACAACCATATAATTGATAATATTAGATCTCCAAATTACCTAGGTGTGATACTTGATGAGGAATTGTGATTTACAGAACACATAATTAGCACCTCAAATAGAGCTACCAGAAACCTAAACATTCTGAGAAGGCTATGTGGAACAAATTGGGGGGCAAAACCCAAAATTCTCAGAACAACACATATCACCTTAATAAGGCCAATATTGGAATATGCAACACCTGTTTGGGCTCCCTCAAGTTCATCACTAAAAAGAAGACTAGGCAGTGTTCAAGCAAAAGCGGCCAAATTAATCACTGGTTCTGTTTCAAATACCAACAATTAGAAACTTTAAGAGAAAATGTGGTCTAGACCTATTTGAAAGCAGAAGACAATTAAAAACAATAAAATTCACCAATAGCTTAAAAACTAAAGAAACCGAACACACATCCCATAGAACCTATTTAAACTGGACACAAAAAGAAAGGCTCAAAAGATCTTCAACACTTCAGTACGACAACAATATTAGAAAAACATAAATATGAAACATAATATATTTCAAATTCGAGAATAACCAATATTTCCTACCCCATTGCCATCATATGTAATCAACAATCTTAACCTGAATGAACCCTGCAATAAAAAAAGAAAACAAAAACATACTTAAGAAGAAAGGACTTGACACAATTGGTTTATGCGATCAGATAAATTATTTAACAGCATATACAGATGGATCATCAGACCTTACCATAAGTATTGGAGGGGCTGGAATTAACATAATACTGCAAGGTGGAACATACATCAAAATCAAAGAAGGAGCAAGAAAGATTTCGTCCAACTTCACTTGTGAACTGACAGCTATCTGGAAAGCTCTTGATGTATGCCTTAATCAACCATCCCTGCATCAAGCAGAAGGAATTATAATATACCGTACAACGACTTCATATCCGATCTAGAAGCAATTCAGAAGGGCAATACTATAATCACACATAAAATACATTTGTTACTTACTCAACTGATATCATTAGAGAATAACTGCATTCTACAATGGATTCCTGCCAGTGTTTGGATCGGGGGTAATTAAATGGCAGTTGAATTTGCAAAGGAAGTCATAGAGTTGAGCCAAAGGAAAGAACAAATGTCATTATTTGACGCTGATTCTTTGTCAAAATACTAGATAATTAAACAATAAATAAGAAAAGATCAAAATGTGAAATAAATTCCGAGAGAAAAATGACAAAACTATAACAAGATTTAGAACAAAACATTATAAAGGATGACAATACATCTAGATGGCACAAGAACCTATAGAACATGCAACAACTGTCCTGGTGTGGAACTAACACCTACCCACATATTCTCATGCCCGCAGTCTTGCATAAAATTGACATAGACCCAGAGTAGCTGTTTACACAGCCAAGATAGTGGACAATGCTGCTGCTATGATAGAGATGCATGGAGACATCTGAGGCTCTTTATTGGACACAACAAAAACAACAACGGCATTCCAGAGTAAAATATATCATCAGAGATAGATAAATATTTTTCAAATGAATTAAAATAAATACAAGGTGCGTTCATTAATTTCCAGGACTGGGTAAAAATAAAATAAATAAAAAGCTAAAGTAAAATTTTTTATACAGAGTTAAATATTGGACATTTGACCACACCTGACTGAAAGCACGAGTCTCGTGGAGCACGCGCTGATCTAAAAATAGAACAAAACAACTTCCTTGTAAGGTTCGCATTTCTAATTTTAAAATGGCCATTTTCAAAGAGCATAGAATCTGCATTAAGTTTTGTTTTAAATAAAAAAAGTGCTACTGAGACGTATGAATTGATTAAAGAAGCTTTTGGCGATGCAGCTTTATCCCGTTCAAGAAATTTTGAATGGTTTTCACGCTTCCTAAAAGGTCGGGAAAAGGTAAACGATGATCAGCATACTGGGCGTACAAGATCATTACGTTGCGAGGAAAACAAGCTCAAAATAAAGGAATTAATTAAATATAACAGAAGAATTTCTATTAAAGACTTATCTTCAGAGACGGGACTATCTGTAGGACTGTCATCAAATAGTAACAAAAGATTTGGACATGATCCGTACGTCTTCAAAATTTGTTCCCCAGATTCTAACAGAGGAACAAAGGGAGATTAGAATGGATATCTGCAAAAACATGGTTGAAATGACTCGGACCGATCCAGAATGGATTCAAAAAATCATTACCGGGGGTGAGACATGGGTGTATCAGTATGACCCGGATACCAAACGTCAATCCAGCCAATGGATTGAAAGAGGGGAACCGAAACCTAAAAGTCAAGATTTACAAAATCCAAAGTCAAGACATTGCTTGTTACATTTTTTTTAGATTAATGGTTCGGTTCACCATGAATATTTATTCCTTTCGGACGTACAATTAATCATGGCTTATTTGGGGATAATGAGGCGCTTAAGGGAGGCAGTGCGCCTTAAAAGACCTGAAAGATGGCAAAACAATGACTGGATACTTCATGTCGATAATGCGCGGCCGCACACAGCCCAAGTTGTTTTGCAGTTCTTGGCCAAGCATTCAACCATACAGATCCCTCATCCACCCTATTCCCCCGACTTAGCCCCCAATGACTTTTTCCTCTATCCTAAATTGAAAATGAAGTTAAAAGGAAGGAAATTTGCCAACGTTGATATGATACAAGCTGAATCGAAGACAACCTTGAGGAACCTTTCAAAAAGTGATTTTATCTCCTGTTTCGACAATAGGAAAAAAAGATGAAACAGGTGTATTGAGGCAGGAGGGGCATATTTTGAAAAATATTAAATTAGTTTTTTATTTATTTTATTTTTTCAAAGATACAGAGCAGTCCTGGAAATTAATGAACGCACCTTGTATAATCGATACTGAGAGAGAGTTGAATTAAAAAAATAGAAAATTATTATTTTCGAAATTTAAATAGTTGAGAGGATTCCAGCAAACCGCATCTAAAATATCAGGTTTTTTTTTGCTAGATGTTTTAATTTGCATATACCTATTTTACATATATTTTACATATCTCAGATTATATTTAAAAATCGTTAACCATTTCTTCTAACTTTTGGCGAAATGTTTTTTTATTAATTTATCATTTGATATTATTAGGGTTCTTTCCTGGTATTCAAAAAGGAAAAATAAGTGTCGTTCAGTTATTTTTTTTCAATTTATCAAACAATTTGGCCGCTGAATCGCTGATTCTGGTAGAGCGCCATCTAGCGAATAAAGTTGTAACTAAAATCAATTTCGAATTTTTCATTATTTGCCCTAAAATCCCATTGCATCCTGAACACAATGGTGTTTACCGCATTGCTCTAGCGCAAATATTCGCGGAGTTATTAATTTTTAAAGTTGTGCGGGACTTTTGGATCACCCTGTATATTGAAGTTAATTCACAAAATTTAAAAGGCAATTTGGAAATTTGTCCATTTCCGGCCATCCTGAGAGCCCAGAAATCAGAAAATTTGTCAACTTACATTTTCATCGGGTTCTGAAAAGTGTACCAAATTTAAGATTCTTGCGTGCTCTATAAGTATATTAAAATCGATTGCAAGATTTGTGGACAGACAGACAGGCAGACAGACGGGCAGACAAGGAATCAAGTTAAATAAAAGCTTTTAATATATGTTGAGAAAGCACCGTTTTCCTCAACATCCTTACATACGACCAATATCTAATTTAAGCGCAATGAAATTGAAAATGTTTTTTTTTATTTTTTCAAAACACACACGTCTAAAAATTGTTTTCAATTTTCATCTGGTGCTACGAGAGCTAAGATCTATCATACGATAAATGGCCAAGCCCCCACCTCGTTTTCTGTTTTAAAAAAATTAAAAGTATATAAACCGAAAAATTTCTAAAAATAATGATAAGAAATAAAACCAAATCAATATTAATACATTTTTATATTCTTTATTGAGAGTTGAATATGTCGTTTCTTAGTTATCTGATGTGAAAGCGCATTCACTCCCAGTAAAATTAATTTTCCTATGATAAAATATAGATCGATAATATTTAGGATGGAAATTCTCCACATTAATTAATATTGACTAATGGTATATTGATTATCTCTCTATTTTTTAAAATATAATTTTATTAATATAACAGGGTATAAAATAAATTGATACAGGTGGGAAAAAAATAATCAGCGCCGTCAGATCGTAATATTAGGATCGAGTGCTCTCAAAATTCATCGTTATATATATCAGATTTGTTTTGACGTTCCATTTTTTTCATATAACACATACGGGTACTATTTCTGTTCTGAGTTTAATAGAATCAATATAAATTTATATTCAGATATAATATATTTCAAAAAATGAAATGTATTCGCAACTTTCTGGCAGAATTTTAAAAAAATCGTTTTTTTTTTCCTCATAGATATTATTTCTAAACTAAGAAAACCTATCAAATAAAGGCCTTAATTGGAAAGGGATTTGTTTTGTTGGCTCTCTCTCTAGCTTCTAGTGACGCATACGACGAACATTTTTTATCTTTCGCCCCAGTATGGGAACAGGCAGAATATATTCCCAGCGACCAGAGGGATGCGCGAGCTGGCCGCATAAGTAGTTGTAAATATATCTTTAAGAAGCATAATTGCCTTCATTAAAGAGGGTTGAGAAAGTTTATTCACCTTATGTTAAATTTATTGATATTACAAATAAATATTCAATTTCAACCTATATATAGTCAAATATATTTTATTAATATCTATTTTCAATTAATATTGCCTTTTGGGTCAGATATGCTCTACTTTCTCCATTACTTGACGCTGATAATTGTTTAGTATATCGATAGGTTGTTAAAATGTTGCCAGGCTGGGCCTTAATAACTGAATATTTGAATAAAATATTTTAAACCTAGTTTTGTGGTATATTTGATGATGAACGACATAGAGAATACAAATAATAAATAATTCGTAAAACGATCGTAAAAAAACCTTACTCCTTATGAGGCTTCACTTGTAGAGCTACAAAGCAGTATGATCGCAAGAAATATTTATCAGTATCATGCCTACTCAGAACACCCAAAATCTACAATTTGCTCTTTTAGGTTAAGAATTCGGGTTGAATTTATTTATATTTTAAATATGAAGACTCAGTTTAAATAAATGAAATGTGTAAGAAAACAAAATCTATTGAAAAATTCAGTATATATATGTGATAATCTGTATATAGAAATATGTAACCCCACCACAATCTATGCAATGTATCGTCAAAATAGTTTTAAAAAGTTAGGCTTCGCGAAAAAGGGAATAACAATTAACAGGATTGCATCATCCAGGAAGTAAAGGTCACTGCCCAGGACCCATAAAACTAAAGTTCAAAGACCTTCTTCTTCCTGGAAGATTGCAATCATGGCGACAATGGAGATACTAAGCAAATCACAGTTAAGCATGACAAATCAACAACCAATCACCTTTAAGCATGACCAACTGATAGCGAATCAGCAAAGAGCATGTGGAAGGATATCCACCAATGAGAAGTCGAGAGAGTTAATGTCGATGATCTCGGACAAGAAGTAAAAGAGAAGGTAGGTGACCGTGCTAGAAGCAAGGTGTGCTCAACGCAGGCTCCAACCAAGGTAGTGTCCGCTCCATCATGTGAAAGGCAAAGTACCTCCTCCAGTCACATCGCTCTCCCTTTCGCAAGGTCTATTTTCTATCCCATCCAGGTGTGCTTGTTATTCCCCTGTGGAAACCCACCATTCGACCAAGACTGCGCCATCAATCACCAATTCAACATCATCCGACATAGGATTTAACAATTCACCAGGACTCAACAGGATTGTTACAGAGAGTCAACAGCAACCCGACAAGGTAAACACCAACCCTACAGTGAGTCGATAGGATCTTACACAACTCAATAAGAATTCGACATATATATATATATATTATATAATCTAAAATGCAAATATTTTATTTTTTTAAAACATGTATATTATTTTCATCATTGACTGTTCTACATTTTTGACTATAGATTTAGAAGATAACACTTTTTGAATATTTGTTGTAAATATGTATAGTTAACCTACCTTTTTTTAAAAATCACGAATGAATAATTCATTTTAAAATTCTATTTTACTCTGACAAATAATATTATGTATAATTTGCTTCTCTCTCTCTCTCTCTCTCAAGTACGAGGTGTGTTAAAAAAGTATCGCGACTTTTGTGTTTTTCAAAAATTATTTATTCATTCATGAATACCTATTTTGTCCCCTTCAAAGTAATCCCCATGAGATATTATACACTTGTGCCAACGGTTTTTCCAATATTCGAAGCACTTCAAAAAATCATTTTTTAAAATCTTTTTCAGCTCCTCCTTCGATGCCGTCTTTATCTAGTCAAGCGTAGCATAACGTCGTCCTTTCATGGGCCTCTTCAGTTTAGGGAACAAGAAAAAGTCACAGGGGGCCAGATCTGGGGAATACGGTGGCTGCGGCATCATTAGTGTGTTGTTTTTGATCAAAATGTCGCGCACAAGCAACGATGTGTGATCAGGGGCGTTATCATGGTGCAAAAGCCAATTTTTGTTCTTCCACAAATCCGGGCGTTTCTGGCGGATTACTTCGCGCAAATTGCGCATAACTTTCAGGTAATATTCCTTATTGACTGTTCTACCCTGTGGCAAGAACTCATGATGCACCACGCCCATGCAATCGAAGAAAACTGTCAGCAAAACTTTCACATTCGACCGAACTTGGCGCGCTTTTTTCGGTCTTGGTTCGTGCGGCAGCTGCCATTGAGATGATTGAGCATTGGTTTCCACGTCATAACCATAAACCCACGTTTCCTCACCAGTTATGACCCTCTGGAGCAAATTTGGGTCGTCGCGGACAGAGTCCAAAATCTCATTAGCAATGTTCATGGGATGCTGTTTTTGGTCGCAATTGAGCAATTTTGGTACGAATTTCGCGGCGACCCGTCTCATGCCCAAATCATTGATAAAAATCGAATGGCACGAGCCAATCGATATGTTTAGGTCCTCAGCAACTTCTCTAACGGTGATTCGACGATTGGCCAATATAATTTTCTCCACTTCATTATTTTTTCGTCTGTTGTTGAAGTGCTCGGGCGTCCGGCACGCTCTTCGTCGTTCACATTTTCTCGGCCTTCTGAGTACATTTTGTACCACCGATAAACGTTGCTTCGGTCCAAGGTAGCTTCTCCGTATGCCGCAATCATCATTTGACATCATTTCACAAAATTTGATACAGGTTCTTTGATCCATTATTTTAATAGGTAAAAATCGAAGACGATCCAAAACACCTGCAAGCAAAGCAGCTGTAAACAATTAAGTGAACATTCAAAATGGCCGAGCTTGTCGGCATAAGTGAGAGAGACATGAGTACCAACATAAAGCCACAAAAAGATCGAAATTCGAATATACGTCACCAGCGAAAATTCAAAATTCGCGATACCTTTTGAACACACCTCGTAAATTTGAATAAAAACTACTTGATGGGTAAATAATTTATTTCCTATTTTCACGACTGCACCTTCAATTCTCTATCATTTTCAACAACAAAACAAAATAATTCATATCATATATACTCTGTATGGTGAATATAAGGATAAGTGTAATATGGAAAGACAACGGTTTTACGGCCTATTTATTAACAACTTATAAGAATTTTAAAAATAGTATATCATTAATATTTGAAGAAACGTTATGTTTTGAATGATTTGAATAATTATTCTGCTATGATTTAATCAGTGCCTAAGTGACCCCGAGATATTCGGCTCTTTTCTTTTTTTTTTTTTGGGGGGGGGGGGGAGGGGTGGAAGTGGCAGTACAAAGCGTTTAATTTTCAAAACTCTTATAAATATTTATTTTATATTTGAAAATAAACAAGACAGGGACAAATATATTTCGCATTAGCACATTGTACATGGAATTTGTTGAAGAAACTCTTTCATTATTGAAGGTGTGTTATATAAAAAAGGAAGGATTTTATTTTAAAATGCAACAACTCTAAATATTCTAGTATGCCTTTCTCCCCCCTCCCTCCCCCTGTTTTGTAGCTCTTTTTCGGAAAGTGAAACTAAATTAGAAAGGTTGTACATCAGGTATACATTTTGGACGAAATTCATCTACGTATATTAGTTATACTCCAATTATATCGAGATTTTTTGTTGATTCGAATTTTGATACACAATTTATTTTTTGTTTATTTAATATGTCTCAAATTATATAAACAAGGCTCAGGTACACCTAATTGTACATATATACATCATAGTCTACAGCCTGATTATTTTTAGCATCAAAATATAAAATTCTAAGAAAATAATATTGATCTTTTTTTTATTGCTTACTAGGCGAATGACCCGGCTTCCCCCGATAAATCCCTTGGGTGCAATTTCCTTCATACTAAAAGTATATCAATAATAAATATTAGAAGTGCCATTGAATAGCAATACAGAAGTAACACATAAACTACAGGAAAAAAGTGTGTGTGATGGCAAAAAGTGTATTATATTATTGTTTAGGTATTTGATTTAATTAATATAGTTGATATAATAATATATATTATTATATCATTGGTCTGTTTGTTTGTATGTCTGGTATACAAATTCGCAGTATTTCACTAATTCAAACCAAAATTTCCATACATAGGTAAAAAAAATACGGGGAAGACGATAGGCTATTTTAAAAAAAATATATAAATCAATTATTAAAACTATATATTATTAGTCAGAAAATGATGATGACGATATTGCTGTATCATGTAAGATTATCAGATACAAAATTATATCGGGAAAAATTCCAAAAAGCAGAGACCACGGGAGAAACCAGTTCATTATTTTGTACGCAGGAACAAAATTCTAACAGAAAAACATTCATTCGAGCAGAAAACAAAAGCCAGATAATCTTTCTATAAAAATATCGCTTCTCAGACACAAAGTTTGGAGCGGGACGTTTCACAAGAGTGACATCCACGGCGCCAATTTATAATTGTAACGAATAGTATTTGAATAAAAACATTTAATCGGGTAAAACCTGGGCATTGCCCGGGTCATTCGGCTAGTATAATATAAATGAGTTTTAAAAATTATAAAAAAAAAAATGCATCGGCCGGGAATCGAACCCGGGCCGCCCGCGTGGCAGGCGAGCATTCTACCACTGAACCACCGATGCTTTAAAAAAATGGCCATCTTTAGGTATTCATTCCATTCCGGATTAGTCCGCGTAAAAAAAAGTTCTTCAAATTAAAAAAAGAAATAGCCAAAAATACTAATAAAAATGCAGCCGAAAATTTTTCTCAGGTTTATAAAAAGCGACATGCAAAATTTGGTACCAATTGGTTCAGTAGTTTTTGAGTTTATCGCGAAACAGACAGACAGAAATTGACTTTTATATATATATAGAGATAGAGATAGCAATTTTTGCAATTTTGAAATATTAAAAAAATTGCGACTTTTTCCTAAAATCTGAGGAATATAGACGATTAATTTTTAAATATCAATCAGGTATAAGGGTTGACTCTAGAGATCTTGTGTCAAAAACTTTTAAAATCCTTAAAATAAAACCCGCATATATTTTTATCGCGGCCCTTTATTAATAGGTGGGTGCTTTATGGTTCTGAAGAAATTAGTTTGTTTTTCAACATTTAGAAAGGTAATTGTCATAATTTCAAATATTTAAAAAAATTGTACCTTAAAAATTAACTTCTGCCGTTAATGAGAAAAGCTCTTGAATATTATTCATAACGTGGGAGCCAAAAATTCTACAATGTATTCAAAATTTATTAACGTGAAAATTTAGTTGAAAAATGCTTCCCGCTCTTACAATTTGAAACTAAATAATATTTATTCTCATGTGGAATTTCAAAAAGAATAGTTTGATAATTACACTCTCCTTTAAAAGTTGAGTACAAAACAATTGATATAATACAATTTCAATTAAGTAATCAATCTAGTTCCAATTAGTTCTATTTAGTCGGAATCGAATCATTGAACAATATCTAGAAAGATAGTAAAAATAATATATTGTTTATGCAAATTAAAATATCTATTGAAAAATCTAAATATGGGATCTGACATCCTTTGGTTATGATACATAACCAAACACGATACATGTTTGATCTCGTATATTCAAGCCTTCATATAAATGCTATGTTAATAGCGTCAACAATGCTTTCCACTCATATTGAAGAGCGGGGTTTCCTTCTTGAAGGATCTTAAGAGGTGGATGGTTGACTTAGCAATATAATTTCAAAAATATTCAAATAGATTGATATCGGAGCAAATTCTGGTTACACTATCTGTTGGATTCCTTAATCGAGAGGTGCTCAAACACTAAGTGTTCTATGTGGACGAGCTTTATCATCCCTTAATATAAATTCATATCTTCAGATAGGGATTTAGGACTTCATCCGTATACATATTTGCAGTCACAAATCCTAGATAAAATACATGAAATTCGATAAGCTTACCCAAATAAATTACTGCTCATACAGTAGTAATAACAGCCCCACAAAAGCCTAGAAGCCTAGACAATAGTCAACTCTCCGAATTTAGTGGCTATCTCGACTCGTCGGTTAAAGAGAATTATCAAATGTTTTTTGATATATAGTTGGCATTTTTTTTCGGACAACGCATTAAACGATCTCGCGTATGCCTTGCATTTAATGATACACAAACAATTGCTCTACTGACCTAAAGGTCACTCTTATACAACCTTCCTTTTAACAGTAGTTACTGATACTTTAGTCTCAAGAGAAAATATTGAATGGCTGGTGCTTTTGGATGGTGATTTCGCTTTACCAATTATCTTTTGTAACGATCTTTAGCAAGGGCTGTAACTATCTGCCAGCCCTAACCGGCCTTATGCAGATTGTTTGACTCTAAAAATTATTTCTGTTGTGTTTACAAAATAAAGTTCAGTGCCTCAGTGATCAGTTGTCTCCAGCCTTCCAACTGCTCGTCAACGCTCAAATGACGCATTAATTGGCAAAAAAAAAACTGGTAACATGAATGGCGCGTTTTATAGTGTTACATTTGCATATAAAAGTGTCACCTTGATGGCTATTGATTTTTATAAAATTAAATGTATTACAATTTTTTGTAGTGAAATTTATGTAACATACCTCTTTTTTAATTTACATTTCAGATTTCATGTTTTTATATATATATGAAAAAACAATAGAAAAAAATAAAAGATAATTGGGTCAGGTGTTGATATTAAAAATAAAAAAGGCATCTCCTGACCACGAGCACATGTGCTTTTTAGATGGCAGAGCGCCATCTAGTGGAGCAAAAATAAACTAAACGTTTATTTAGCTTGCTCCGTGATATTTGGCCAACCCAATTTCTTGATTTATCAAGAAAAGCCATCCACGAACGCGTTTCGCGCTGTTGGCGCTCGTCAGCGTGGAGAAGGCTGTAACCACTGCGACCAAAAAAAAAATTTTTGGTCCCAATGGCTTCCTGATAAATCAGAAAATGGGTATTTAAGGCCAAATTTGCGTAAAGACGCTTAACACATGAAAAAACAAATAACAAAATTTTTATTTATATATATATATATAACCTGTGGGTGAGGTATTATATATACCACTACACGGCTCGATTAAATATAGCATCAAACTGACAAAAAAAGGTACTTTAACGAGGTGAGATCACTGATGAGATTTTATTTATTTTTCGAATAATCTTTCTCTTATCTATATTAATAAAATGGAAATTTCATGAGTGGTGTTCGCTAAAAAATTTCATTACAATGCATCAATTTCGACCAAATTTTCAACATTTATGTAAAACGAGATGGAGCAGGTTTTGCTTAACATCAAAATATTTTTCCTAACTTTAACATGCGTAACTTCGCTGTTATCGATTAAATACAAAAAAATCAACAGTGTTAATTTTATTTATATATAAATACAAAATTAAATTTCAACAGAGTTAATTTTTTTACATACTAGCTGATAATCTCAATCTAAAAAATATTCATATTGTTTTATCATGTTTATAATTTCGCCTAACAAATATACAAATTTATAGTGACCAACATATGCAAATTTTATCTTTGTTTTTATTTAACTTGATATCGTAAACATATACATCCATTGTAAGCATTTTTCTGTTCACCTTCCGTGGTTTCTCTTTTCTCTGATAGTTTTTAGGTGTAGTATATTTTCTTATTACTAGACTACAAACATTCCCTCGAGAAAAACCTGGGCGAAGCCGGGTACATCCGCTATATTATATAAATATATGACGTAACGAATATAATTATCATTATTATCATAATATTCTGTGTGTTCCCGAATATTATTATCAATAATATTCGTTAGGCAAACATTCACTCGGATAAAACCCGGGCGAAGCCGGGTATACATCCTCTAGTTTTATAATAACATTATACTCATAATATAACTTGGATATATAATTTAGAAAACTATATTATTTTAATTATAAAATGACATTTCGAGCTATCATATATATAGGGACATATACAGGGTGATCCAAAAGTCCCGCACAACTTAAAAAATTAATAACTCCGCGAATATTTGGGCTAGAGCAAAGAGGTAAACACCATTGTGTTCAGGATGCAATGGGAATTTTTATGGCAAATAATGAAAATTTCGAAATTGATTTTAGTTACAACTTTATTCGCTAGATGGCGCTCTACCAGAATCAGCGATTCAGGGCCAAATGTTTGATAAATTGTAAAATATAACTGAACGACACGTATTTTACCTTTTTGAATACCAGGAAAGAACCCTAATAATGTCGAATGATAATTTAATAAAACACCATTTCGTAAAAAGTTAGAAGAAATGGTTAACGATTTTTAAATACAATCTGAGATATGTAAAATAGGTATATGCAAATTAAAACATGTAGCAAAACAAAAAACCTGATATTTTAGATGCGGTTTGCTGGAATCCTCTCAGCTATTTAAATTTCGAAAATAATCATTTTCTATTTTTTTAAATTCAACTCTCTCTCAGTATTGATTAAATTTATTTTAATTCATTTGAAAAATATTTATCTATCTCTGATGATTTATTTTACTCTCGTATACCGTTGTTGTTTTTGTCGTGTCCAATAAAGAGCCTCATATGTCTCCATGAATCTCTATCACAGCAGCAGCAGCATTTTCCACTATCTTGGGTGTTTAAAGCAGCTGCTCTGACTCTATGTCAATTTTCTGCAAGGCTGCGGGCATGAGAATATGTGGGTAGGTGTTAGTTCCACACCAGGACAGTTGTTGCAAGTTCTATAGGTTCTTGTGCCATCTGGATGTATTGTCATCCTTTATAATGTTTTGTTCTAAATCTTGTAATAGTTTTTTCATTTTTCTCTCGGAGTTTATTTCACATTTTAATCTTTTCTCGTTTTTTGTTTAATAATCTTGTATTTTTCAAAAGCATTAGCGTCAAATTATGGCATTTGTTCTTTCCTTTGGATCAACTTTCTGGCTTCATTTGCAAATTCAACTACCATTTCATTACCCCCTATCCAAACACTGGCAGGAATCCATTATAGAATGCAGTTATTCTCCAATGATATCAGTTGAGTAAGTAACGAATGTATTTTCTGTGTGATTATAGTATTGCTCTTCTGAATTGCTTCTAGATCGGATATGTAGTCGTTGTATGGTATATTATAAATTCTTCTGCTTGATGCAGGGATGGTTGGTTAAGGCATACATAAAGAGCTTTCCAGATAGCTGTCAGTTCACAAGTGAAATTTGACGTAATCTGCCTTGTTCCTTCTTTAATTTTGATGTATGTTCCATCTTGCAGTATTATGTTAATTCCAGCCCCTCCATTACTTTTGGTAAGGTCTGATGATCCATCTATATATGTTGTTAAATAATTTATCTGATCGCATAAACCAATTGTGTCAAGCCCTTTCTTTTTAAGTATGTTTTTGTTCTCTTTTTTTAATTGCCGGGTTCATTCAGGTTAAGATTGATGATTACATTTGATGGCAATGGGGTAGGAAATATTGGTTATTCTCGAATTTGAAATTAATTATGTTTCATATTTGTGCTCTTTCTAATATTGTTGTCGTACTGAAGTGTTTAAAATCTTTTGAGCCTTTCTTTTTGTGTCCAGTTTAAATAGGTTCTATGGGATATGTGTTCGGTTTCTTTAGTTTTTTAGCTAATGGTGAATTTTATTGTTTTTAATTGTCTTCTGCTTTCAAGTAGGTCTAGACCACATTCTCTCTGAATTTTCTAATTGTCGGTATATTAAACAGAACCAGTTATTAATTTGGCCGCTTTTGCTTGAACACTGTCTAGTCTTCTTTTTAGTGATGAACTTGAGGGAGCCCAAACAGGTGGCCTCATTAAGGTGATATATGTTGTTCTGAGAAATTTGGGTTTTGCTCCCCAATTTGTTCCACATAGCCTTCTCAGAATGTTTAGGTTTCTGGTAGCTCAATTTGAGGTGCTAATTATGTGTTCTGTAAATCGCAATTCCTCATCAAGTATCACACCTAGGTAATTTGGAGATTTAATTTTATCAATTATATGGTTGTTTATGTTTATTTTAAAGTTAAATTCATGCCTTTTTTCCTGTCAGTGAAGGAGACCTATAGGTTTGTGTTTATTGGGTTTATTGACATTTTGAGTTTCATTTCCCACTTCTCCAGTCCTCTCATTGATGTGTTCAGTATTTTTCTGATATTTCTATACTGCTACTTTTGTGCCATATGGCTATATAATCTGCATAACAGGCATATTTTGTGTCTTCAGTGAGGATGGATGTTGTTTGGGTTGTGTCGTAATTAGATGTACAACAACTCAAACTTGATCATGACTATTTTTTAGCTCTTATTCTTTTCGTTTGGCCAACAAAAAATGTCCAATTTATATACACATATATTCTTAAATAATAAGACTTTAAAGAATGCAAATAATCTTCATCTATTTACATACACAACACATCTTCCCCCTTAATAATACTCCAGTCGGTCTGGGGGTTTCCTGGCTCTCTGAGGTCTAGGACTGCGGACGGGCACTTGCACAGAGGCAGGCTCCGGTTTGGGAGTGCAAGAGTGCACGTGCACAGCAACAGGCCCTGGTCTTGGAGTGAAAGAAGGTACGTGCACAGAAGCAGTCTCCTCCTTGTTTCCTGCTGTAACCTCTGGAACCTCCTCTTCACTTTATTTCTGACTTCCACCTACAGGTTTCTCTCCTGATATTCGAGGAAGTATCAAATTTCTTGTCTCCACATGTTTCTTTCTCACAGTCGCAATTGATTGATATGCCTCTTATACACGACGCCCTCGCAACTTATAAGGTAGTGACGGTAGCTCAATAATTTCAAAATGGTACCTTTTTACCGTTCAGGTCCAGTTGCATGGTTGCTAAAATAAACCTCGCAACCTGTAGTAAACTGATTCTGCCTTCTTACAGCCTCATGAAATACCTCTCGCGGATTTCCCATCTTGGTATTAAATTCGAGAATCTTGATCTTAAACCTCTCTTCATTAGCAGTTCCGCGGGGGAATTCCTTTATTACAGTTTGGGGGAATGCTCCATGATTCGTCTCTAAATCATCCTTCCCATTATTCTTTCTCAAATAGTTTTTAAACTTTCTTACATATCTCTCAACTAAACCATTTGTACTTGGATTATACGGACTGATCATAGTGTGCCGTATACCAATCATTTTTGTAAATTGCTCGAATTCACCGGAGACAAACTGTCTTCCGTTATCTGTAACCAAAAATTAGGGCAATCCACATCTGGCAAAAATTTCTCTAAGATGATTTATAATCGTTTTTCTGGTAATATATTTGATGATAAAAATTTCCATCCACTTTGAGTATGCGTCCACGAGAACCAAAAACATTCTTCTCATGAACGGACCCGCTAGATCAAGATGAAATCGATGCCACGGTTTTTCGGGCCAAGTCCATTCCGAGATGGTAGCCGGGGGCATGCTTGCCGATTCTTGGCATACTCTACATTCTCTAGGTAACTCCTCGATGTTACTGTCTATGCCTGGCCACCAGAAAATACCGTCTGGCAATCATCTTCATTTTAACAATCCCCATGTGTATTTCATGCAAGTCATTTGAAATTAAAGATATTAATTTTTGGGGAATTTCCACTTTTTCACGCCATTGAAGACAACCAAACTCCCAACTTAATTCCTCATTGATCTTATAATGAGGATCTAGTGCGTTTTCTCTCGGTACCCTAGTGAATTTCCAGTTGCCTTCTCTAACATTCCTTAATACTATAGACAGTATTTTTTCTTGGGGCGTCTCATATGCCACCTCCATAAAAGAGAACGGTACCTTATTCAACTTCCTGAAAAGAAGTACCTGGTCTTCATCAAAAGACTCCCTGACACTCGATTATAAAGGAAGACGTGACAATGCATCAACATTGGAATTATCACCAGTTTTTCGAAATTCCACAGTATAATTAAATGCAGCTAATTTTAAGGACCATCTTTTAATTCTGGATAATGCACATATAGGAATTGGTTTATGAGGTGAAAATATATGAATTAAGGGTCGGTTGTCTGTGACCAATACAAATTTTCCTCCTAGTAAGTATTGTCTGAATTTCTCAACGCCAAAAGTTATTCTCGACGCTTTATTTTCTAGTTGAGAGAAACGTTTTTCCGCTTCAGTTAATGTTCTAGAAGCAAAAGCTATAGGGCATTCTTCCTTTCTATCATTTCTATGACTCAGAATAACGCCTAGTCCATAGTCCATTAATAATGATTTACATTTTTAAAATAACATTCGATATTCTTTCGTCCAATTCCATCTACAATTTTCATTCAAAAGTTGATAGAATAGCGCTTAAATGTTTGCTATATTCTTTATCAATCTATAATAATAAATTTAGACTCCTATTAAAGATCTTAATTGCGAAACATTATTTAGGTTCAGGCGCCTCATTCACTGCTTTAATTTTATTTTCTAAGGAATGCAGTCCATATTTATCCATTTTAAACCCTAAATATTCCACCGATTGAATTTACATTTATATCTGTTTAACTTTAAACCTTTTATTAGTAATCATCTAAACACTAGATCCAACTTTTGTTCATGATCTTCAAAGTTTTTCCTGCAACCAAAATATCATGTATGTAGCAGGCCACACCTGGCAAATCAGCAAATAGACCTTCCATAATCCTTGAAATTTATTTAGTGCTACCGCTACATCATATGGTAGTTTTTTATAAGAAAACAACCTCTTTGTTGTGTTTATATCAACAACAGCTTTGGCTTCTTCCGCTAACATTACTTGTAAGTAAGCCTGTGATAGGTCTAGAGTCGAAAGTACGGTGCTTGTAGATAATTTTGAAAAGATCTCATCGATCGATGGAATGGGATACCTATCTAATTCTATTGCTTTATTAGCTGTACATCTAAAATCACCACATATACCTACACTACCATCCTTTTTTAATAACGGTACTATTGGAGCGGCCCAATTTGCATGAACTATAGGTTCTAAAATGCCAGAATTCACTAAACGATCAATTTCATTCTCTACTTTGTATTTTAGAGAGAAAGGTAAACTTCTGGCCTTACAAAACACAGGAGTCACATACTTTTTTAAATTAAAATTTATTTTAACATCCTTCAGACAGCCCAAATATTTGTTAAACGAATCTGTATATCTATCAATCAAACTATTTCTATTAGATTCATTATTTAAATTTTAATGCTAAACAATCTAAAATAATCAAGTTTTAACTGTTTAAGCCATTCTCTTTTTAACAAAATCACTTGGATTTTTCATTTACGACTATTATTCGTAAATATTGGTTGGCTTCTTTTACAAAAACATTTCTTCGCCCTATAATCTCTATTGATTTACCACAAAAAAAATTTAATCTTAAATTTGTTGGAAATATTTTTTTACCTTGCCAATAAATCTTATAAATATATTTAGGTATTAGCGTAACTGGACTTCCTGTATCTATTGTAAACCCCAAAGAATAATCATCTGCTGTTAAATTTATTGTGGCATCAGTGTTTCGCCCTGTACAGAATATATAGAGTCCTCTTGTACAAATTTATATCCCCACATTATTTTACTAGCCTTTCAGACCCTACTTAAATGACCCAGTTTTTTACATTTTAAAACAAGTCTTTGTTCTAGGAGGGCAAACAGAGGCCACGTGTGAATGTCTTTCACCACATCTATAACACATTATTCTCCCCTTTGCCTGAAAGGCCTGTGCTGCACCATACTATTATTGTACTCACCCTTTTTATCTTTTATATTCACAGGGGATATCTTGGCCACTAATTTATCTTGTAATTCTCTTGTATTTATCTTCGCCAGTTCGAACGAGATCGCCACTGCAAAACTTTATCCAGGGTGACATCGTCGTTTTCTTGTAGTGGCTTCTTTTGCAGGCCTTCCAACTTGATTCCAGCCACAAAACGGTCTCGCATCATGGTTCCCAGCATATCGCCGAAATTACTATTTATTGTTAAATTTTTCTATTCTCTAAGATATTCCGAAATTGATTCTCCTTCCTGTTGAATTATCTTTAAAAATCTGCATCGCTGTGGTATCACTTTCTTCTTTGTATCCAAATGCAGCTAATTTCTTTGAATGATAATATCATTGGGTTGATCTTTCATTAGACCAGGAAGAAAATGTCGTTTCCCTGCTTCAAATTTCAAAATCTGGTTGCGAGGTAAAATTCAGCACTTTAATCTCCTCCTTCAGATGCCAAAAAGAAAGCCTCAAATTTTTGTACAAAAAGATCGAAATGTCCTCCAGTGGGCTATAGCATCTAAAAGGTACTATTAACTTTAATCATTTGACCAAAGATTAGAGCATCTCCAGGTGACATCTTGGATTTAACTTTCCTATTGATGAGTTTAGCTCATTCGGTGTGAAGTCTCTTGAGTAAATATCTTGTTGATGGTAATTTCTTGCTTGTTTACTAACCTGTTTACATTATTTTTTATAGTCCTGCCTATATTCGTATAGCTGAGTCTGGAAGTGCTTGAAAGATATTCAGCAATTATTTCAGCCATCTGTTTGTTCATTCTCGCTATTCATATCGGTTAGAGTATTAGAGGATTAGTGCTGGTTTTGATTGTTTTATAACACTAATTATTTATAACACTAATTATATTCCAGTGATGGATTTCCTTTTTTGGATCCATTTTTTTTTTTCGCAGAATTCTGCCCATTTTTCTTGTTTGAATATCCAAATTTCTTGTTCTATTTTGTGACTAATTTCAATGAGTTCCTTTATGATTTATTCTGTTTTATTTGTTTTAAGAAGTTCATTCATATTGTCTCTCTCTGCAATAATTGCCTCGATATTGTGGTCCTTCCAGTAAAGTATTTACAGGTCTTTACGTCTACCTCTAGGTATCGATACTTTTGCAGTTTTGGATATGTTCGAAGATAATTTTTCTAATTTTTTGTCAATCGTTCTGTGATTTAATTCTTCGATGCACAGTTCTTCAAGCTTTTCTGTGAATTTTTTCCCAGTGATCTTTTAATCTGTTGGAAATTCTCAATTTTGAATTTTAGGGTTGTAAAAATTTGTCTGTGGTCACTGATTGCACTTTTCAGAATTTTCCATTGTGTTGTGGGTGCGATGTTGTAATTTATCGCTGTGATGTCTATTGCGGATTCTGTGCCTGTGGATTTGGATAGATAGGTGTTCTTTTCATTATTTAACGGTGTAAGGTCGAGGTCGGTTAGCATGTCCTCAACCTGCTGACCTTTGTTATCCTGGACAGGTGATCCCCAAGTTGGTCCTTCGGCGTTAAAATCACCAAGTTCGAAGACGCTTCACTTAATGTCTCTATCAGGCTGTATTGATGCTAGTATTGATATCATCTGTATTGATGCTAGTATTATCATGGTGATAAACATTTATGATTGGGATTGTTTTATCTGTAAGATTGATTTCTATTGCCTGAGCTTCTGTCGTGCTCTCTCTAGGCTTACTCTGATTAAAGGCGATTTCCTTGAATTTTAATTTCTAGAATTTTAATCAAAACGGCAAGTCCTCCTCCGAATTCTCCCGGTCTGTCCTTTCGTAGTGTTGTATAATCGTTGATATTGAATCCCAGATTCTGATTCAATTTTGTCTCCTGAGGACAAGTAATATGTTCATTGTTGTCACAGAGAAAACAAGTCAGCTCTTTATTTTCCTCTGGGTACCATTTATATTGAGTTATAGTAGATTGAATTGTGTGTCCTCGTAGTAGATTTCTCATCATGAGCTCGAGCTGCAGCTCCTGACGCGGCGGTTACCCGGACGCGGTAGCATTACTGGAGATATCAGTTTTGCTCTTCATTTGAAAATGGGTGCCGTTGCAACCTTATTCATCTTGGAAACGAACCAGAATTTGGTCAGATGTTCCAAGGGTCCAGGGGGGACCGCAAGGAGGTGTGGTCGGACTTCTCCCCTTCCCCCTGGAATGCCGTCACTAAAGGATAAAACACTCTTGGTTAATTTTTAAAATTGTGACTCAGAATCTGCTACTGAAGCTTTACGAGCGTTTCGTTCCTTTAAAGATATTCGAAGCGGTAAAGGACCAATGAGTTGCTACTCTCTAAAGCGATTGATTAAGAGTTTTGAGGAAACTGGATCTCTGGAAGCAAAACCTCGGAGTGGAAGACCATCGACATGCAAGTCAGTGGCTGTTACGGTTTTTCAGAATGCTTAAGCAATTGAAAGGTTATCCACGTATGGAGAAGTAAGTGCTAGACAAGGTTTCGACAAACGGGGATTTGGAGAGAACACACATTTAGAATTTTTCTAAAAAAATACCCTAACAAAATTAAAAGTTTTCACCAGTTGAAAGTCAGCGATTTTGAGAAGCGTCAAGAATTCGCTGCATGGGATTTCCGGCAAATTGATATTGATGAAAACTGGCTGTCAAATGTTCTAAGAACAGATGATGCTCACTTTTATCTAAAGGGAGAATTTAACATTCAAAACTGCCTCATTTTGGCAACAGATAACCCTAGGACTTTTACAGAAATACCACTTCATCAGCACAGAGTTACAGTTTTGTGTGGGTTCACTTCTTCTTTCATTATTGGGCCATTTTTCTTTGACAAAATCAATGTAAGAACTTTTAATACCGTTTTTGTAACTGGTGAACGTTATGTTCAACTTTTGAGAGAAAAGGTTATTCCCATATTGCAGAACAGACAAGCACTAAGCGAAATAGCATTCATGCAAGATGGAGGACCTCCTCATATCTCCCGCGGTGCCAAACAATTGCTGAAGGAAACGCTCGGTGAAATCCGTTGATAATCGCCACTTTTTATACCAGTGGCCTCCAATATCACCAGACTTGACCCCTTAAAATTTCGGTTATGGGGGTACATTAAGTCGCGTTTTTATCGATTCTGGCCTACTACATTAGCCATGTTGAAGGCTTCTATCAGATGGCACGTTTTATAAATTTCAACTATTTAATTGTGACCATTCTGTCATCTATCGTCTGCAGGCGGTGTTTGAGAATGAAGGGCGCCACATTGAGTAAGGATTGTGACCTAATACAAGAGAGAAGGCAGTTACCTCATGTGTTATATTTTGCAGCTCTTTGTTTTGGGTTATGGGAATAATAAATGCTGTCCTCACATCTTGACTTTTTTTTTTCTGTGAACAGTATTTTTTTTTGTTGGTCATTTGCCCTATCTTATTTTATGTCGTGCAGGCCAAAGTGTTATAACTTCTCGAATTACACTGGTACACACAATTTTACCCCTTATGTTTAGTTTATCGCTTTTCGCTCATTAGAAGAAATAGCATATGAATATTCTCTGTGTCCCCCCCCTCCCCCAACTTTAGAAATTTTGCGCAAAAATAATACAAAATGATTTTACTACCACGTTTTTCAACGCAAAAGGTCGATTTAAAATGATTTTTTTTTTGAGGGGATATATTTTAAAAATTATGTACAGTATAATAAACAATAATAACATTTAAATATATTAAAAGGACTTAAAAGCGCGAATGTTTCTTTTATACATAAAACGAAATTCTACTGTCCTTACTGCGATGAAAAAATTTATTGGGAGGGCTTGGCTCATCAGTGGTGAACCCTCCTAGCGGTTTCGCCAATTTAATCCACCAGACCGCTTCTCAGAGCTCTAATACTGTATTGGACCATTCTGCTTTTATGTGCTACACTGAAGGATGGAATCTTAGAAATGGTTTTCAAGTAAACTATGGACATAAGCTTATAGGACAGTAGAATTGCATTCAAATATTTGCTTCGAGCAATGCTCTTCATCAAACTATAAAGACAAGGCCAGTTAGGCATAAATTAACACAAAGCAATAACGCGCCATCTATATATATAAAATAAAAGGACTTAAAAGCGCGAATGTTTCTTTTATACATAAAACGAACTTCTACTGTCCTTATTGCGATGAAAAATATATTGGGAGGGCTTGGCTCATCAGTGGTGAACCCTTCCAGCGGCTTCGCCAATTTAACCCACCAGACCGCTTTTCAGAGCTCTAATCCAATACACTATTAGCTATATACACGATGCATTTGCGCGCCATCTGTTATAGAAAATCCTAGGCTCATCATTCTCCAAGCGGCACGCCAGTTTAATCTACCATAATTATTGTTTGTGTTCTTTTATTGTATTTGGCTGTTTTGCTTTTTTTACTGCCTTCAAGGTTTATGTCACTTTCTCTCCATAGTTGTTTAATACCTTTTCTAAGATTTTATCTTCAGCACACATCAATATTAAAACAAAATTTAATTAAACTTCTGTATAATAGATTTCTTGAAATATATATATTGGAATACTTGCACCATAAAAATATTATCTGAGAAAATGTTAAGCGTCTAATGTGCGCGTGTTGAAGAATAGACAATTTTCAAAAATGAGGCCTTTAAAACTTAAGAAACTAGTGATAATGATAAAGACATTATATCCTATATACACTGCGTGACATTCAAAATGGAACACCAAGAAATAGTGGCCAGAAAGTGATGAAACTCGGCAGACAGAGAGAGACAGGGACGAACAATAAGTGATCTTTATTCCAAAATGATAGTCATAATACAGAGCGAGAACGGCGTCGGCTTAATAGCAAGTAGGACCACCGCGGACGGCGATGCACGCAGCAACACGTCTAGGTAGAGAGTCAATCAGAGTACGGATGGCGTCCTGAGGGATGGCTCTCCATTCTCTCTCAACCATTTGCCACAGTTCGTCTTCTGAACGCGGCTGTGGCAAGGCATGCAAACGGCGTCCAATGATGTCCCAGACGTGCTCGATTGGTGAGAGTTCAGGAGAGTACGGTGGCCAAGGAAGCATCTGTACATCTTCCAGAGCTTGTTGGCTAATGCGAGCAGTGTGCGGTCGGGCGTTATCCTGCTGATAAAGGGCATTGGGTACCCCCTGAAGGTAGGAGAGTGTCACCGGTCGCAGCACATCATCAACGTATCGTTGGGCCGTCATAGTGCCCTGAATACGAAGTAAAGGTGACCTGGAATCTAACGCGATTGCGCCCCAAACCATTATTCCACGTTGTCGCACGGTGGGGCGTTCCACAATTGCTGCCGGATTGGACCTTTCTCCACGTCGACGCCACACGCGTACACGGCGACTATCACTGGACAAGCAGAAACGCGACTCATCTGAGAACACGACCCTGTGCCATTCCGTCATCCACGTCGATCTAGCCCGGCACCATTCCAAACGTTGGAGCCTATTCGGTGGGGTCAATGGCAGTCTTCTTAGCGGACGGCATGAGTGCAAGCCATTAGCAACCAATCGACGGGAAATGGTTCTGGTCGAGATGGAATGATCTACGGTGTCTTGCACATGTTGCAGGATGGCGGTACAAGTGGCTTGTGGGGCCGCCACTGCTTGTCGAAGGATACGCCGATCCACACGTGCTGACGTCACTCTGGTTGCACTGTCATTCCTATAAATTGCCACATTTCCTTGTTCCAACCATCTTATCCTCAGTCGGTGCACCGTGGACGCACCAAGGTGTGTATCAGCTGCGATTTGACGTATGGACCAACCTGCCCTTTTCTGTCCGATCACCATGCCCCTCGTAAAAGCGTCTGTCTGCTTGAACTGCCTCCGTTTACGATGACCTGGCATTCTCTGTTATTACACGTGTCTTTTGACACAAGAACAAAATTTCTACAATGATTTTCCTTGAAGAAATAACTACACGAATACTGTCCTTTCTGCAAGTTCCTTCCCTTATATCTTACTCCATGTGCGCACGAGAGCTGCGCATTTTACATCATTTGCATAACTAGGTTAGGCGCGTCTACCCTGAAATTTGCATAATTTTCTGGCCACTATTTCTTGGTGTTCCATTTTCAATGTCACGCAGTGTATGTGCTATGGCAATGATTTGTAATCCAAATTAATTGATAATTTTGTGCTCACAAAGTGCATTGAAGAAGTTAATATTTATTCAACTCGTAAATTTGTGCGATGATGGTTGCATTAAAATTTGGACCGAATGAATTAAGTATGAAGAAAGGTAGTTGATTACAACTGATAAAACCTCTTATACGCTCTGACATTTTTGAATTTGAAAGAAATGCGTCCAAAACTAATATAGATGGTTTGTCTTATACACTCAGTGCACAATTTTGTGAGGGAATTTGTTATATGTATCCTATGGCTAATATATTTATTTTTTCATGACGTACTTGCGCGTGCACCATCTGTATAAAAAATATAAACTATTTACCTGGCTTTTTCAATATTTTTATTAATGCAGCAATGGCTAATTTTTCTTATTTGAAAAACAAAAAGGTTCCTATTATAAATATTATAATATGATACATTTTTGCGCGCCATATGTTTTGAGAATTCGAAACTATTATAGACGCGTATGATTATTTTAAATATTAAAACAAAAATTATTTTGCCTTTACTGTATTTAAAAATTAATGGAAGGGCCTGGCTCATCAGTGGTAAACCCTCCCAGCGGTTAAACAGATTAAACTGCCAAACCGCTGGGAGGGTTCACCACTGATGAGCCAGGCCCTCCCATTAATTTTTCATTGCAGCAAGGGCAGTAGAAAATTGTTAAAATTTTAAAATAATTACATGCGTCTATAATAGTTTCGAATTATACATTTTAACTGAATTTCATGTTATTTCTAATTTAAGAAAAATTTGGAATACACTTTCCAGAATCCGTTTATATAAAAAGTGACGATTTTGCCTCTATTACCAAAACCAACCTTACCTTTTTGTATTGGGGTGATAGTCAAAAATACACACGGTACACAAACGGTTTTGGTACACACTCAAACACACAAACATATATACGTATGCCTGAAGAGTGCATCTTTTAATAAGGGGTAATACACCTTTAAAAAGGGTTAATACAAAATGAGTATTTTTTCTGGTTCGCGTTTAACTACCATAAATGTGTCTCTGAATATTCAACACCTATAATTTATGGGCAAAAATTATGCAGATTTCAAAGTAGAGTTGGCTCACAGAGTTAATGGTTGAAATTGTGCAACTATCCCGCGCATGTAGATTGTTACATATAAGAGAAGGAACTTGTAAATTCCCCAATATTAGCAACTCTCTCTCTCTCTGACAGGGAAATTATATAAAAATTTGGAGAAAACGCTAAGTAGCAGAGAATGCCAGAATACCAACAACCGAGGCAGTTCCAGCGGACAAACAAATTTGCGAGAGGTATAGTGATTGGACTCAGAAGGGCCGGTTGATCCATACGTCAAATCTCTACGGACAGACACTTCGACACGTCCACAGGATATGGCGAAGATGGTTGAAACAAGAATATGTGGCACGATCGTAGGGTGCTCGTGCGGTTTAGAGAATGACGATTGGCGTTAGCGGCCCCACAGTACACTCTTTGGCAATTTTTCAGAATGTGCAGGACACACCTCACTCAGTAATATCGGCCAAAACCCTTATACGCAGATTTTTAGCCCGCAACCTACACTCATGCCGCCCGTTAAAATGATTTAAATTGATTCAATGTCACAGACACCTCGTTTGTAATTTTGTTGGGATGGAGCCATTTGTAAAAAGCAAAGGGGTACAGGTAATTTTATCAGATATATCTCGCTTCTCTTTTAGCAATGGCAGTCACCGAGTAAAGGTTTGACGCCGTCTTGGTGACAGGCCTAATCCGGGCACATCTGTGGAACGCCGCACCTCGCGACGAGGCATTATGGTTCAGGGAGCCATCGACTTTGATAGCAGATTACCTCTGATTCGTATTTAGAGCCCTATGACGTCCAAACGAAACATGGAAGATGTGCTGCGGCTAATTACCCTACCCTTCCTTTAGGAAGTACCGAATGTAATTTTCCCACACGATAACGCTCGACCTCACAGAAAACGCATCAACGAACATGCCCAGCATGGAACCTTGGTAGTTCAATGGCCAACAGTCTCTCCTAAAATCTCTCACCTATAGAACACGTTTGACACCTAATTGGAGGTCGTTTGCGTTCACTACCATAGCCACGTTCAGAAGATGAACTGTGGCTAATGGTAAAGGAAATGACAGCAATCCGCACGCTCATTGAGTCAGTACCAATACGTGTTTATGCCTTCATAGCCGCCCGCGGTGGTCTCATAACATATTGACTGGAGGGTGACGTCGCTACTACTCACTCCTATTTTGAGATTTTGAAATATTTAATTGACATAATACATTTCATTGACATCAATGGAAGCAAAGAGTTAAAGCAATATATATGGTCATTTTTCCGCAGCATCTCTCTCACAGCTTCTCCTAGCTGGTCCTGCCGGGGGAAACCACGGAGGATTTCTGCAAACAGCCTATGGAAAAAAGGTTTGCCAACGCTGTGGTGTCTCAAGAGCGCATCGCGTTCGACGAGTGAAGGGTGACACAGGACCATTGAAGTCCCCAATATGTGCTTTTTTCCAGCGTCTATGAGGTTAGGTGGCCGGAGGAATCTGCATTCTCGGTCGATGGCGAGGTTCCTCAACTTTTTTGTTGCCACTATTTGATGGTCCAGAGATGAGTAGTCAGAAACTACTTCTCATATCTTCGGAAGACTGCGACGTAGATGTAGAAGCCATGTCTTGACGAATTCGGGCGTGCGTCAGGAGTATGCGTGGCCTGCATCTTCCACCACGGTGTTAGACTGCGAAATTACATATGGCCAAGGAACATCGGTCAGGAAAATCACCCGCTGGGTATTTTGGAGAGGGCGAATTCCAGATGATATCCATACGTCGGTGGCTTCTCCCTGGTGTGGCGAACGAGAGCGGCCAAATTTCTGGTATTAACGGTAGTATTACACCATCTACACGCCTATCTGCCTGGCAACGCCACTACTGCCAAATAAAGAGCCAAGCGTTTTTCTGAGGGTCGTGCCATCAAGCCGCCTGGCCCTCCGAAGGTCTACAGACCCGTCTTGTCGGTGGCTCGCTTGTTTCAAGGGGATTCAGGCCGCATGCTGAGAAGGGGGAAAGAACGCATACTTATGGCTGCGGAGTCCGAATCCTGGCCGCTTGACCTGTGGGAACAGGCCTTCTCCATTCTGGGTTCGAACCACCAGGTGGTTTTTGTTCAAATTAGTCCAAGTTATTGTTTATTTTATTCATTGGTCGGAATCCTGAATTCTTACATTTAAAAAATAGGATGAAGTGAATCTTGCTATCAGATTCACCAATTCTCTTTTTTTTTTTAAACTTTATTTTCACTACCTAATATTAAATGCATATTAAATGACTAATGTGTATTTATTTTTTATTTATTATACATTTATTCTTGCGTATCTCTGCAGGTGATGAATTTTCATGTGCATTTTATTAATATTATAGCCTAATTAAACCACAAAATACGTATTACAGTCAACTCGAAAAATATATAAAGTATTTATAAAATAAGCAGCACAGCATAAACATATAATGTTCAAAATGAAATTGCGAATAAACTAAATTTCTGATATAGTACGCATTGAGTACTTATGGCAAATATGGATTGATATCAACTAACCTATACTTTTTTGTGAAAAATAACATAAAAGAGAAATTGTACACGGGTCAGGTGGATGAATTATACCTTTCTATTAGTTTACTTTTTTGTTTTCTCAATATGAACTCTTGGTGGGTTGACTGGAAATATATTCGATTCTTTCTATATGCACTTTTTTAAAGTTTTATCTCCAGTTATTATTGTTTTTTTATTCTCGGTTATTAATGGAAGTTTCAATTACATCACTACGTGTTTCTAATCTGTTCTGTGTTTGTTGTGTACGGTTAGATGTCATGGAGAACAAAGTAACCACAAAGTTTTTCTCATGTTTATATGTTCACGAACAATGCTTTGGCAGCTACCATATGAAATTCCAACTATTTTTTCTATCGTTGCAATAGTTATTTTTCTATAACCATAAATTGAATCCCTAACCTGCTGGATGCTGTGCTTCGTCTTCAAAGTTGAGGAGCGCCCTGACCTTGGATCATCCTCAATACTCTGACGGCCATCTTAAAATCAATTGTATCCAATTGTAATGCAATTGAATTTTAGAAATTTTTAAATCTATATAGGCTCCCTTTTTAAAACATTTTTATGTCTTAGTAAATAAAATGTTAATTTTAAATAAAATTTAATGTTAGCTCTTTGTTCAAAAGCCGATATTACAAAATTCGACGAGAGAGATGAACAAAGAACCTCTATGTACCTACAATTAGATTCACGCATTCTCTATTTCCAGTGTGTGTATTGCCAGTCTTATATTTTCTAAGATAACTCCCTTTTCCGAATATATATTTAATTTAACTCTCTATTTTTAAAAGGTTTGGTTACTTTATAATCGTACCTTGTATGTATTATACATATGTAAAGATAAATAATGGTAATTGTTATAAGCACGAAAAATATATAGATAAAAATGTACATATTTTTAATAAATGATTATATAGTAAAATTATTTTATTTCAATATTTAAAATATATATTTCACTAGATATATTTTATATAAAAAAAAAATATATATATATATATAAAACACATTATATATTTATTCTCTTCAAAATTGTCAAGAAACATCTATATAAAAAATAAATAAATAAAAGGTGTCCTTGCCCCATTGACTCAGTCAGGTGTTGAAGATGCCAATACGAGGTGACTCCGAGAGATCAAATGTCGAAAGAAACCGTCGCGGTGCCTAAAACCGGAAAATCGATATTACTCTCAGGGTATATTAATCCTCTCAGGTCTATTTTCAGCTAAGGAAATCTACCAAAAGAATTATAACTACTTTCTGCCTGTTGCTCTGGCGCCAGGGCGTTCCCATTCAAAATTTATTTTGTTTAAATCGTTCATATTTATATGATTTTTATCTGACCGCGTTGGAGAGAAACTGTCAAAAATATATGCGTGACATATCAGCATTTTTATCAATAAAAACGTGCTATCAAATGTTTAATAATGTAACACTCATTTGAATAGATCATTTTGACAATATTGACAACTTAGAGCGCTAGTATATAATATGATCGAAACATGAAACGTTCAACATTTTAAGAAACTAATTTATGATATGAGTTCCGATATATAGAATTTTCAAACGCTCTCTTCATATATTATCGTGGCGTGAGCGAGAGAGAGATTTGACTAATCAAAGTAGAAAGTAATTGAAGGTCCGCCCAATGATCCTTCAGTTCCGGAGTTAGACGATACTCTCCTATTTTTTCGCTGTTATTCTTTTTCTCATTGGCAATTATCACACACACACACACTTTATATTGGTTTAAAAAGAAGGGGGGTGTAGTTAAAGCCGTTTTAAAACTTATTGCATATTATGGAATTTTATTATAAAATTCATTAATAATTATCTTTCTTCGTTTAAATAAAATTGAGCTTTATCTTAATTGGATCCAAATATTGAAATATTTGTTGCGTGAATATAAAAGTTTTCAGATCTAATAAGTATATATATATTGTTGCACCAGGTTGCGGCTTGGAGATTCTTAAACCTTGATTCTCTCCTTTGCCGGGTCTTGCATCTTCCCAGAGCGTGTTTCAACCATCCTACAAATTTATAAAAGGGAATAATGAGATAACTCTACTTTAAGTAGCCTCCAGAATAATTTATTTATTTCTCACATCAAAGTCACACAGTGTAACAAAATACAAATGGTGATTCTACAATACATATATTCTGTTTAATAAAATACGTAAATATAAAATATAAATTTAAAATATATGTAAAATAATATTACAAATTAAAATAAAATAGGTTCATTGCCATGATGCAACACTTCCCCCTCTCCAGAGGTCGTCACGTCCTCGTGAGTTACCTCATCAATTCTCTCAAAATAGGGTTTGAGTCTTGAGACATGGACAATCAATGGGTCTTGGCCAGGATTATCTTTCGGCTCAATTAAGTAATTTACGTTAGACAGCTTCTTTAATATTCGATATGAGCCTAAATATTTTCTCAATAGTTTTTCACATTTTCCGATTTTCCTGACTGGTGTCCAAACTGCCACTAAATTTCCAGGTTCATAGATTTTCTCATTGTGTTTTTTTGTCTTAGTTTCTTTTCATTCGTTCCTGAGTTTTCTCTGTGTTGCTAATGACTACCTGTCTCGTCCTTGCAATTTTATCTAAGTAGTATTATATATATTCGTCGTAATCATCCATGTTACTGTCCATTGGAATATTCTCGTTGCCTAAGAGGGACATGGGTTCCCTCCCAAACAACAGGAAGAATGATGAGTAGCCTGTGGTTTCTTGAATCGTGGTATTATACGCGTCGGTGATAAAAGGGAGGATTTCGTCCCAGATATTCTGGTCTGTGTTCACATACAAGCTGGTCATATTGATTAAAGTTCTATTTAGCCGTTCCGTTAGTCCGCTAGTCTGGGGGTGGTAGCTCGTTGTGAAGCAATGTTTAACTTTGCACATTTTCATTACGTCATCTAGATAACATTGGCAAATTTGCCATCTAAGATTACCAAGCATATTTTCTATGTTCATATCGAATGTAGCAGGGGCATTGCATCGTCCGAAGGGCATTACGTTCAACTCATATAGGCCATGTGCTGTATTGAAGGCTGTCTTTTCCTTATCTTTCTCTTTAACCTCTGCTCGCCAATTTCCTGATTTAAAATCAATTGCTGAAAAGTATTTGGATCCTTGAAGTGTGTCCAATATTTCATCAATTCTGGGAATTGGGTAAACATCTTTCACTGTTACATCATTCAATTTTCTGTAGTCAACGCAGAATCTTTACTTACCATCTCTCTTTTTGACCAATATTACGGGGAAGGATCATGGACTCGGGGATGGTCTAATTTTACCGTCACTGAGCATTTTATCAATTTGCTCTCTTATGATTTCTTGCTCTTTAGCGCTCACCCTATACGGCTTGTGTTTGATAGGTTTCGCGCCTTCTGTTTTGATGCGATGTTTCGCAAAGTTGGATCTTCCTAATCCCATCGAAAACAAATCCGCGTACTTTTCCAAAACTTATTTCAATTGCTCCTTCTCCTTATATGATACATTTTCGTTTATCTGGAATTGAGGTTCTTCTTGCTCCTTTTGTTCACTCTCTTCCATAAGATTCCCTTCGGCTGGTTGGCTTCCAAAGCATAATGTTTGTTTTTTTAATATTTCTAATGGTCGAGGGTAAGGGTTTGTTATCCAGATATATGTTTCCTTATTCGAAACATTTATTAAGCTTCTCGCTAGTCGAAGTCCATTTATTTGAAACATTTTATGATTCTCCTCGATGATGTATTCGCCATCCACTGCTTCTACAAAAGCCTTAATAAATTTAATAGAAAGTTCTCTGGTATAATGGCATCCTTTGCACTATTTTTTCTTCTGTTGATATTTGATTACGTCACGATTTCCTGTCAAGTCATAATTGATTAGTTCACGCTGACAATCAATTTTTGCGTTCATTTTTTTCAAGAAAATCTCGTCCAAGTATAAATATTCGCAAATGTGTTCTCATTATCACAAATTGATGTGTAATTGCTCTGTCATCAAATTTTATATTTGAAACAATATTTCCTACGATGTCTAATTCTTTGCCATAGGGTACGGAGCACATTTTATCAGGATTTATTATTTCAAGACTTGTACTAAGAGCTGTACTAAGGTCGACCACTGAAAGATCGGCGCCTGTATCAATCAAAGCTTCGCAGATATCGATTCTATCCACGATAATGTTCATTTTATATTTGGTGTCCAACCTTTTAATTCTATTTATGGTCGACTTGCTTTGATTAACGGACTCAGGCGCGATGCTTAGTTTAAATCTTCCAATGCGGCATATATATTCCTTGTAGGGATTCTCGAGTGCGTGCTATTACTTACGTCAGCCTAAATCAGAGGTCTCGACTTCTCAGTTCCATTATCCATTCGGATTTCTTCCTCGACCTTGTCTTGTGTAACTATGAGGTCCTCTTCCACAATTCTTACAAACCTGACTCTGCAATACCGCGCTTCGTGTCCTGGCTTGGTACACTTGAAACATATTGGTCTCCCGTCTTCTGTCCTATTCCTGTTTGAATCTGAACTCTTATTGTATGTTTTCCTTGGGTAGACCGGTTTTGGCTCAGGATTGGGAGTGTAAGATCGCCTAGGGGAAGATACCTGGGGCAGAGGCTTGTTCTGGTAGTACCTCGGAGCGGGGGCCTAGGGCTTGGAGGTGTTCTGGTATGGTCTTCTGAACGACGGAGCGTTCTTCCATTGCTCTTGATAATGGGGACGAGGAGAGCGTGGTCCATTATATAGAGCTTTTGATTTTCTACACGTTCTTGGTAATTATTTTCAAACAAATATATCTTTTTACAAATTTCTAGAAGATCGTTGGTATTTTTATAAGGGTTTAGGTAGAGGGCAAAAGAATATCCTTTCTTCAACCCTCCAATAACCCAGTTTATTTTAGTCTCTTCTTCCATTTGGGGGTCGACCTTGTTGCACAGTACAAGGATATCCTCTGCAAACCTGATTGCAGGTTCATTCCACTGTTGCCTCCTGTTTAGTTTCATCTTCATTTCTTCTTTGTTGGCGTCTGAGGCAAAATCCTCAATTAGGCGGCTCTTGAAACTTTCTAAGCTGGTGAAACTTATCTTGTGTAGGTTTAGCCAGGTTTTGGCGCTACCAATCATATTCATGGCAGCATAACCGAAAATAATGTAGTCTGCCCAATGGTATAGGAAGCTAATTTCTTCAAGAAATTCAATCCATGGGCGAGGGTCTTCTGTTCCATCGTACTTGGGGATGTCGATGTTGGGATTCAGGACAACTGGGTCGGAACTTCCATCTCGACCAATTGTTGCACCAGGTTGGGGCTTGGTAGACTCTTCAACCTTGATTCTCTCCTGTGCCGAGTCTTGCATCTACAAGAGCGTGTTTCAACCATCCTACAAATTTATATAAGGGATAAAGAAATAACTCTACTTTAAGAAGCCTCCAGAATATTTATTCATTTCTCACATCAAATAAGGCAGTGAAGTCACGCAGTGTATCAAAATACAAATGGTGATTCTACAATACATATATTCTGTTTATAATATATATATTCTGTTTAATAAAATAAGTAAATATAAAAATATGATGAATAATATTACAAATTAAAATAAAATAGGTTCATTAGCCATGATGCAACAATATGCATAGAGATGTCAGCCTACCTGATATGACTAAAATGGAAAAGAATGTATTAAATATAACCTATAGCTATAATGCGTATAACAATATCATATACGTATACAGGGTGATCCAAAAGTCCCGCACAACTTTAAAAATTAATAACTCCGCGAATATTTGCGCTAGAGCAATGCGGTAAACACCATTATGTTCAGGATGCAATGGGAATTTTATGGCAACTAATGAAAAATTCGAAATTGATTTTAGTTACAGCTTTATTCGCTATATGGCGCTCTACCAGAATCAGAGATTCAGCGGCCTAATTGTTTGGTAAATTGAAAAATATACCTGAACGACACGTATTTTTCCTTTTTTGGATACCAGGAAAGAACCCTAATAATATCAAATGATAAATTAATAAAACACTATTTCGCCAAAAGTTAGAAGAATTGGTTGACAATTTTTAAATACAATCTGAGATATGCAAAATAGGTATATGCAAATTAAAACATTTAGCAAAAATATTTATATTTTAGATGGAGTTTTGTGAAATAGATTGAATGTTTGAAAATAACTACTGATATCAATACACGATTTTTAAAATGTTAATATAGTACCAAAAATTATGATGGCACTACTAATAGGATTTCGTGCTATAAGGAATGTATAGTTTCTTGACTAATTGGCGACACTTGACTATTTAACTGGAAATTTGTCATGATCCAAAAATGAAATATAGAGGGGAGTGACAAAATATATTTGAACTTTATTCCAAATATCCTATGGGTTTGTCAAATGTTATCATTGTTTATTATACTGTACATAATTTTGAAAATGTATCCCCTAAAAAAAATCATTTTTAAATCGACCTTTTGCGATGAAAAACGTGGTTGTAAAATCATTTTGTATTATTTTTTGCGCAAAATTTCTAGAGTTGGGGGGGGGGGGGATACAGAAAATATTCCTTATGATATTTCTTCTAATGAGCAAAAAGCGATAAACAAAATATAAGGTGTAAAAATGTGTATACCAGTGTTATTCGAGAAGTTATAACACTTTGGCCTGCACGACATAATATAAGAAGTGGGCAAATGACGAACAAAAAAAATACTGTTCCCAGAAAAAAAAAGGTCAAGATGTGAGGACAGCATTTATTATTCCCATAACCCAAAACAAAGAGCTGCAAAATATAACAAATTAGGTAATTGCCTTCTCTCTTGTATTAGATCACAATCCTTGCTCGATGTGGCGCCCTTCATTCTCAAACACCGCCTGCAGACAATAGATGACAGAATGGTCACAATTAAATAGTTGAAATTTATAAAACGTGCCATCTGATAGAAGCCTTCAACATGGCCAATGTGGTAGGCCGGCATCGATAAAAACGCGACTTAAGGTACCCCCATAACCGAAATTGTGAGGCGTCAAGTCTGGTGATATTGAGGCCACTGGTATATAAAGTGGCGACTTATCAACGAATTTCACCGAACGTAGCCTTCAGCAAATGTTCGCCACCGCGGGAGATATGAGGAGGTCCTTCATCTTGCATGAATGTTATTTTGCTTAGTGCTTGTCTGTCCTGCAATATGGGAATAACCTTTTCTCTCAAAAGTTGGACATAACGTTCACCAGTTACAAAAACGGTTTTAAAAGTTCTTCCATTGATTTTCCAAAGAAAAATGGCCCAATAAAAAAAGAAGAAGTGAACCCACACAAAACTGTAACTCTGTGCTGATGAAGTGGTATTTCTGTAAAATCCTAGGGTTTTCTGTTGCCAAAATGAGGCAGTTTTGAATGTTAAATTCTCCCTTCAGATAAAAGTGCGCATCATCTGTTTTTAGAACATTTGACAGCCAGTTTTCAACAATGTCAATTTGCCGGAAACCCCATGCAGTGAATTCTTGACGCTTCTCAAAAGCGCTGACTTTCAACTCGTGAAAGCTTTGAATTTTATTAGGGTATTTTTATAGAAAAAATTCTAAATGTGTGTTCTCTCCAAACTGTTCCATACGAAATCCCCGTTTGTCGAGAAACTTGTCTAGCACTTACTTCTCCATACGTAGATAACGTTTCAATAGCTTCAGCATTCGGCAAAACTGCCACTGACTTGCATGTCGATTGTCTTCCACTCCGAGGTTTTGCTTTCAGAGATCCAGTTTCCTCAAAACCTTTAATCAATCGCTTTAGAGAGTAGCCTTTCATTGGTCCTTTACCGCTTCGTATATCTTTAAAGGAACGAAACGCTCGTAAAGCTTCAGTGGTAGATTCTGAATCACAATTTCAAAAAATCACCAAGAGTGCTTCATCCTGTAGTGACGGCATTCCAGGGGGAAGGGGAGAAGTCCGAACACACCTCCTTGTGGTCCCCCCTGGACCCTTGGAATATTTGACCAAAATCTGGTTCGTTTCCAAGATAACTAACGTTGCAACGGCACCCATTTTCAAATGAAGAGCAAAACTCATATCTCCAGTAATGCTACCGCGTCCGGGGTAACCGCCGCGGCAGGAGCTGCAGCTATAACTCATGATGAGAAATCTACTACGAGGACACACAAATCAATCTACTACAACTTAATATAAATGGTACCCAGAGGAAAAAAAAAATAAAGAGCTTACTTGTCTTCTCTGTGACAACAATGTACATATTAAATGTCCTCAGGGGACAAAATTGATTCAGAATCTGAGATATATTTTCAATATCAAAGATGAATACAACACTAAGAAAGGACAGACCGGAAAAAATCGGAGGAGGTTTGCCGTTTTGATCAAAACTCTAGAAATCAAATTTAAGGAAATCGCCTATAATCAGAGTAAGCCTAGAAAAAGCACGATATAAGCTCAGGCAATAGAAATCTATCTTACAGATAAAACAATTCCAATCATAAATGTTTATCACCACGATAATACTAGCATCAATACAGGCCTGATAGAGACATTAAGTGAAGCGTCTTCGGATATCGCAATCATACTTGGTGATTTTTACGCCGAAAGACCAACTTGGGTATCACCTGTCCAGGATAACAAAGGTCAGCAGGTTGAGGACATGCTAACCGACCTCGACCTTACACCGTTAAATAACGGAGATAATACCTATCCAAAGTTCACAGGCACAGAATCCGCATTAGACATCACAGCGATAAATTACAACATCGCACCCACAACACAATGGAAAATTCTGAAAAGTGCAATCAGTGACCACATACCAGTTTTAACAACCCTAAAATTCAAATTTGAGAATTTCCAACAGAATAAAAGAACACTGGAAAAAAATCACTGAAAAGCTAGAAGAACTATGCAACGAAGAATTAAATCACAGAACGATTGACAAAAAATTGGAAAAACTATCTTCGAACATATCCAAAGCTGCAAAAGTATCGATACCTAGAGGTAGACGTACAGACCTTTGAATACTTTATTGGAAGGACCACAACATCGAGGCAATAATTGCAGAGAGAGACAATATCAATGAACTTATTAAAACAAATAAAACAGAAGAAATCATAAAGAAACTAATTGAAATTAGTAACAAAATAGAACAAGAAATTTGGAATGGGCAAAATTCTGCGAAAGAAATGGATCCAAAAAAAGGAAATCCATCACTGGAATATAATTAGTGTTATAAAACAATCAAATCCAACACTAATCCTCCAATACTCTAAACGAAATGAATAACGAAAATGAACAAACAGATGGCTGAAATAATTGCTGAATATCTTTCAAGCACTTCCAGACTCAGCTATACGAATGAAGGCAGGACTCTAAAAAATAATGTAAACAGGTTAGTTAAACAAGCAAAGAATTACCATCAACAAGATATATACTCGAGAGACTTCACACTGAATGAGCTAAACTCACCAATAGGAAAGTTAATTCCAAGATGTCACCTGGAGATGCTCTAATCTTTGGTCAAATGTTTAAAAACTTTGGAGACAAAGATAAAAATAAACTCCTACGAATACTGAAGAATTCATGGCAAACTGTTAAACTATCAAAGAATTGGAAGATATCAATTATAATGCCAATACTGAAACCAAACAAAGATGCCAAGGAATGCAAGATCTATCGGCCAATTGCTCTTACTAGCATACTTTGTAAAATAATAGAATGAATTATCCACTCTAGGCTCATAGTCTGGCTCACTAACAATAATAAAATAAACTTCTACAAAACTGCCTAAAGATCGAGGCACTGTACAACTGATAAACTGTTCTACTTCTGTCAATCAATAATATATTTCTAGGAAAAACCGCCAAAGAAGACAACGTCCGTATTCCTGGATATGACCTCAAGTTTTGATCGAGTGAAGAAATTATTTGAAAGGGGGGCTGCACAACATCGGAGTAAGAGGAAAAACTTTAATCTGGATTGCAGACTTCTTAAGGGGAAGAAGGATAAAGGTTTGGGTCAATGGAACATTTTCCAAGGACCGAAGAACAAGGGCTGGTGTATCTCAGGGATCTGTGCTCAGTCCTCTACTCTTCTCGCTATATATTAACTGTTGTTTATGTAAAAAGATGGCTATTATTTGTATTATTTAAAGCCTCATTATGTAAAAATATATGTATATATAAATTGGACATTTGTTGTTGGCCATGGTCAAGTTCGAGCTCTTGTATGTCTATTTACGACACAATAAAAGTGGCGACGAGTATGCGCGATCTACAGAGCCAGTAAACAGCTGAGGAAAACGGCGTCTATGCAAGTATTATTACTACATCTTTTAAACTATCTGGATCAAGAAAACAAAGGAGTAGAAAATATCAGCATGACAAGTTCAAAGTTAATAGTACCTTTTAGATGCTATAGCCCAGTGGAGGACATTTCGATCTTTTTGTACAAAAATTTGAGCCTTTCTTTTTGGCATCTGAAGGAGGAGATTAAAGTGCTGAATTTTACCTCGCAACCAGATTTTGAAATTTAAAGCAGGGAAACGACATTTTCTTCCTGGTCTAATGAAAGATCAACCCTATGATACTATAATTCAAAGAATTAAGCTGCATTTGGATACAAAGAAGAAAGTAATACCACAGCAATGCAGATTTTCAAAGAGAATTCAACGAGAAGGAGAATTAATTTCGGAATATCTTGGAGGATTGAAACATTTAGCAATAAATTGTAATTTCGGCGATATGCTGGGAACCATGATGCGAGACCGTTTTGTGGCTGTAATCAATTTGGAAAACCTTCAAAAGAAGCTACTACAATAAATTCGATGATGTCACCCTGGATAAAGTTTTGCAGTGGCGATCTCGTTCGAACTTGCGGAGATAAATACAAGAGAATTACAAGATAAATTAGTGGCCAAGATATCCCCTGTGAATGGAAAATATAAAAAGGGTGAGTACAATAATAGTATGGTGCAGCATAGGCCTTTCAGGCTAAGGGGAGAAATAATGTGTTATAGATGTGCTGAAAGACATTCACACGTGGCCTCTGTTTGCCCTCATATAACAAAGACTTGTTTTAAAATGTAAAAAACTGGGTCATTTAAGTAGGTTCTGCAAAGCTAGTAAAATAATATGAGGATGTAAATTTGTACAAGAGGACTTTATATATTCTGTACAGGGCGAAACTGATGCCACAATAAATTTAACAGTATATGATTATTCTTTCTGCTTTACAATAGATATATGAAGTCCAGTTACGTTAATACCTAAATATATTTATAAGATTTATTGGCAAGGTAAAAAATTATTTCCAACAAATTTAAGATTAAAATCATTTTGTGGTAAATCAATAGAGATTATAGGGCAAATAAATGTTTTTGTAAAAGAAGCCAACTAATATTTACGATTAATAGTTGTAAATGAAATTTCCAGGTGATTCTTTTAGAAAGAGAATGACTTAAAAAGTTTAAACTTGATTATTCTAGATTGTTTAGAATTAAACATTTAAATAATGAATCTAAAGGATGTTAAAATAAATTTTAATTAAAAAAAAAGATGTGACTCCTGTGTTTTGTAAGGCCAGAAGTTTACCTTTCACTCTAAAAAACAAAGTAGAGAATGAAATTGATCGTTTAGTGAATTCTTGCATTTTATAAACTATAGTTCATGCATATTGGACCGCTCCAATTGTACCAGTATTAAAAAAGGATGGTAGTGTAAGTATATGTGTAGATTTTAAATGTACAGCTGATAAAGCAATAGAATTAGATAGGTATCCCCTTCCTTCGATCGATGAGAATTTTTCAAAATTATCTACAAGCACCGTACTTTCGACTCTAGACCTATCACAGGCTTACTTACAAGTAATATTAGCGGAAGAAGCCGAACTGTTGTTGATATAAACACAACAAAGAGGTTGTTTTCTTATAAAAGACTACCATATGACGCAGCGGTAGAACCAAATAAATTTCAAAGGATTGTGGAAGGTCCATTTGCTGATTTGCCAGGTGTGGCCTGCTACATGGATGATATTTTGGTTGCAGGAAAAGACTTTGAAGATCATGAACAAAAGTTGGATCTAGTGTTTAGATGATTGCTAGAAAAAGGTTTAAAGTTAAACAGATATAAATGTAAATATTAAAAGAAATCGGCGGAATTTTAGGGTTTAAATGGATTAATATGGACTGCATCCCTTAGAAAATAAAATTAAGCAGTGATAGAGGCGCCTGAACCTAAAGAATGTTTCGAAATTAAGATTTTTCATAGGACTCTTAATATATTATTAAAAATACTGAACACATCAATGAGAGGACTGGATAGGTGGGCAATGAAACTCAAAATGACAATAAACCCAATAAACAAAAACCTATAGGTCACCTTCACTGACAGGAAAAAAGGCATCAATTTCACTCCAAAATAAGCATAAACAACCATATAATTGATAATATTATATCTCCAAATTACCTAGGTGTGATACTTGATGAGGAATTGTGATTTACAGAACACATAATTAGCACCTCAAATAGAGCTACCAGAAACCTAAACATTCTGAGAAGGCTATGTGGAACAAATTGGGGAGCAAAACCCAAAATTCTCAGAACAACATATATCACCTCAATAAGGTCAATAATGTAATATGCAACACCTATTTGGGGTCCCTCAAGTTCATCACTAAAAAGAAGACTAGACAGATTTCAAGCAAAAGCGGCCAAATAATCACTGGTTCTGTTTCAAATACCAACAATTAGAAAATTCAGAGAGAATGTGGTGTCTAGACCTACTTGAAAGCAGAAGACAATTAAAAACAATAAAATTCACCAATAGCTTAAAAACTAAAGAAACCGAACACATATCCCATAGAACCTATTTAAACTGGACACAAAAAGAAAGGCTCAAAGATCTTCAACACTTCAGTACGACAACAATTTTAGAAAGAGCATAAATATGAAACATAATGAATTTCAAATTCGAGAATAACCAATATTTCCTACCCCATTGCCATCAAATGTAATCATCAATCTTAACCTGAATGAACCCTGCAATTAAAAAAAGAGAACAAAAACATACTTAAAAAGAAAGGGCTTGACACAATTGGTTTATGCGATCAGATAAATTATTTAACAGCATATACAGATGAATTATCAGACCTTACCATAAGTAATGGAGGGGCTGGAAATAACATAATACTGCAAGATGGAACATACATCAAAATCAAAAAAGGAGCAAGAAAGATTTCGTCAAACTTCATTTGTGAACTGACAGCTATCTGGAAAGCTCTTGATGTATGTCTTAACCAATCATCCCTGCATCAAGCAGAAGGAATTATAATATACCGTACAACGACTTCATATCAGATCTAGAAGCAATTCAGAAGGGCAATACTATAATCACACAGAAAATACATTCGTTACTTACTCAACTGATATCATTGGAGAATAACTGCAATCTATAATGGATTCCTGCCAGTGTTTGGATCGGGGGTAATGAAATGGCAGTTGAATTTGCAAAGGAAACCATAAAGTTGAGCCAAAGGAAAGAACAAATGTCAATATTTGACGCTAATGCTTTTGTAAAAAACAAGATAATTGAACAAAAATATATATCAAAATGTGAAATAAATACAGAGAGAAAAATGACCAAAACTATAACAAGATTTAGAACAAAACATTATAAAAGATGACAATACATCCAGAACGCACAAGAACCTATAGAACATGCAACAACTGTCCTGGTGTGGAACTAACACCTACCCACATATTCTCATGCCCGCAGCCTTGCAGAAAATTGGCATAGACCCAGAGCAGCTGCTTTACACACCCAAGATAGTGAACAATGCTGCTGCTGTGATAGAGATGTATGGAGACATCTGAGGCTCTTTATTGGACACGGCAAAAACAACAACGGCATTCCAGAGTAAAATAAATCATCAGAGATAGATAAATATTTTTCAAATGAATTAAAATAAATATAATCGATACTGAGAGAGAGTTGAATTTAAAAAAAAAATAGAAAATTATTATTTTTGAAATTTAAATAGCTGAGAGGATTCCAGCAAACCGCATCTAAAATATCAGTTTTTTTTTTTGCTACATGTTTCAATTTGCATATACCTATTTTACATATCTCAGATTGGTTCAAATTCACATAAATAGGTACCGCTCAGGAAGAGCAACCTAGTTCATGATTATTGAACATTGAATAATATGTGAAGGTTATTCACATATTAAACAATTTTTAAAACGGGATTCATAACCGGTTCATGACTGTAGGGAATCGAGCGTGTTACCCTCTCATCCACCGACTTATATCTCAGATTGTATTTAAAAATCGTTAACCATTTCTTCTAACTTTTGGCGAAATGGTGTTTTATCAATTAATCATTTGATATTATTAGGGTTCTTTCCTGGTATTCAAAAAGGAAAAATACGCGTCGTTCAGTTATATTTTTCAATTTATCAAGCAATTTGGCCGCTTAATCGCTGATTCTGTTATAGCGCCATCTAGTGAATAAAGTTGTAATTAAAACCAATTTCGAATTTTTCATTAATTGCCATAAAAATTTTATTATTTCGCCAAAGGTAGAAGAATTGGTTGACGATTTTTAAATACAATCTGAGATATGTAAAATAGGTATATGCAAATTAAAACATGTAGCCAAAAGAAATTGATATTTTAGATGCGGTTTGCTGGAATCCTTTCAGCGCTTTAAATTTTGAAGATAATAAATTTCTATTATTTTAATTCAACTCTCTTTCTCTCACTATCGATTATATTTATTTTAATTCATTTGAATAATATTTATATATCTCTGATAATTTATTATACTCTGGAATACCGTCACTACAGAATAAAGCACTCTTGGTGTTTTTTTTGTGTGTTGCAATTCAGAAGCTGCCACTGAAGTTTTATGAGCGTTTCATAGCTTTAAAGGTAATCGAAGCGATAAAGGACCCGTGAATTGCTACTCTCTTAGGCGAATGATAAAAAATTTGAGAAGACTGGATCTCTGGACGCAAAACTTCGGAGTGGAAGACCATCGACATGCAAGTCAGTGGCTGTTTTGCAGAATGTTGAAGCTATTGAAACGTTATCCACTTATGGAGAAGTTAGTACTCGACAAGTTTCTCGACAAACGGGAATTTCGTATGGAACAGTTTTGAGAGCACTAAAAATTTTCTTGAAAAATACCCGTACAAAGATTTCACGAGCTGAAAGTCGGCGATTTTGAGAAGCGTCAAAAATTAACTGCATGGGTTTTCCGGCAAATTGATATTAATAAAACTGACTGTCGAATGTTTTGAGGATAGATGAAGCTCACATTTCTCTAAACGGAGCAGTTAACACTCAAAACAGCCGCATTTGGGAAACAGAAAACCCTAGGAGTTTTAGAGAAATGCCACTTCATCAGCCCAGAATTACAGTTTGGTGTGGGTTAACTTCTTTTATTATAGGGCCTTTTTTTCCTAAAGAAATCAATGGACCTTTAAAACCGTTTCTGTAACTGGTGAACTTTATGTTGAACCTTTGAGAGAAATGGTTATTCCCATATTGCAGAAGAAAGAAGCCTAAGCGAAATAACATTCATACAAGATGGAGGACCTCCTCATATCTACAGCGGTGCCAAACAATTGCGTTCAACGACAACATACGTTCGGTGAAGATCGTGGGATAAGTCGCCACCTTATGCGCCAGTGGCCTCTAAGATCACCAGACTTAACCCCTTGCGATGTTTGGCTATAGGGGTACATTAAGTCGCGTGTTTATCGATGCCGGCCTACCACATTGGCCATGTTGAAGGCTTCTATCAGACGGAACGTTTCATCACTGTAAACATATTTTTTTCTAATGCTGTCCAATCTGCCATCTATCGTCTGCAGCCGGTGTTTGAAAATAAAGGGCCCGACATTGAGCAAGGATTGTGACCTAATACAAGAGAAAAGGCAGTTAACTCATGTGTTATATAAGCTGCCATGTATTATATTATCTACCAATATTTTTGCAGCTCTTTGTGTTGAGTTATGAGGATAATAAATGCTGTCTTCACATCTTGAATCTCTTTTCATTTTTGCGAACAGTAATATTTTGTTTGCTATTTGCTCACATCTTGAAATATGTCGTGCAGACCAAAGTGTTATAACTTCTCGAATAACACTGGTATAGACAAATTTAACCCTTATATTTAGTTTATCGCTTTTCGCTCAATAGAAGAAATAGCATAAGGAATATTCTTTGTAAACCACTAACTTTAGTAATTTTTCACAAAAAAAAAAAACAATTATTTTACTACCACGTTATTCAACGCAAAAGCCCGATTTAAAAATGATTTTTATTTGAGGGGACACATTTTAAAAATTTTGTACATCATAATAAGCAATGATAACATTTGACAAGCCCATAGGATATTTGGAATAAAGTACGACAAATAGATTTTGTCACCCCCCTCTTCATTTCATTTTTTGGATCATGACAAATTTCCAGTTAGTTAGTAAAGTGTCGTCAATTTGTCAAGAAACTATACATTTCTTATAGCAAGAAATCTCATTAGTGCCATCATAATTTTTGGTACCATATTAACATTTCAAAAAAACGTGTATTGATTTCAGCAATGTTTTTCAAACATTTTGAATATACAAGGGTTATCGTACAGGGTGATCCAAAAGTCTTCAAAAACTTTAAAAATCAATAATTCCGCGAATATTTGCGCTAGAGCAATGCGGTAAAAACCATTGTGTTCAGGATGCAATGGCACATTTTAGGACAAATAATGAAAAATTCGAAATTGAATTTAGTTTCAGTTTTATTCGCTAGATTGCGCTCTACCAGAATCAGAGATTCAGCGGCCAAATTGTTCGAAAAATTGAAAAATATAACTGATCGACACGTATGTTTTCTTTTTGAATACCAGGAAAGAACCCTAATAATATCAAATGATAAATTACTAAAACACCAATTTCGCCAAAAGTAGAAGAATTGGTTGACCATTTTTAAATACAATATGATATATGTAAAATAGGTATGGGCACAAATTAAAACATGTAGCAAAAAATGGTATTTTAGATCCGGTTTGCTTGAATCATCTAAGCTATTTAAATTCAACTCTCTCTCAGTATTGATTATAAATTTATTTTTTAATTAATTTCAAAAATATTTATCTACGAGGTGTGTTCAAAAGGTATCGCGAATTTTGAATTTTCGCGGGTTACGTATATTCGAATTTCGATCTTTTTGTGGCTTTATGTTGATACTCATGTCTCTCACTTATGCCGACAAGCTCGGCCATTTTGAATGTTCACTTAATTATTGACATCGACATCTTTTGGATCGTCTTCAATTTTTACCTATTAAAAAAAATGGATCAAAGAACCTGTATCATATTTTGTGTGAAAAACGAAATTAAGTGCGCGGATGCATTCCGAATTTTGACTGTGGCATACGGAGAAGCTACCTTGGACCGAAGCAACGTTTATCGGTGGTACAAAATGTTCTCAGAAGGCCGAGAAGATGTGAACGACGAAGTGCGTGCCGGACGCCCGAGCACTTCAACAACAGACGAAAAAATTAATGAAGTGGAGAAAATGATATTGGCCAATCGTCTAATCACCGTTAGAGAAGTTGCTTAGGACCTAAACATATCGATTGGCTCGTGCCATTCGATTTTTATCAATGATTTGGGCATGAGACGGGTCGCCGCGAAATTCGTACCAAAATTGCTCAATTGCGACCAAAAACAGCATCCCATGAACATTGCTAATGATATATTGGACTCTGTCCGCGAAGACCCAAATTTGCTCCAGAGGGTCATAACTGGTGACGAAGCGTGAATGTATGGTTATGACGTGGAAACCAAATCTCACTCATCTCAATGAAAGCTGCCGCACGAACCAAGACCGAAAAAAGCGCGCCAAGTTCGGTCGAATGTGAAAGTTTTGCTGACAGTTTTCTTCGATTGCAGGGGCGTGGTGCATCATTAGTTCTTGCCACAGGGTAGAACGGTCAATAAGGAATATTACCTGCATGTTATGCGCAATTTGCGCGAAGCAATCCGCCAGAAACGCCCGGATTTGTGGAAGAACAAAAATTGACTTTTGCACCACTATAACGCCTCTGCTCACACATCGTTGCTTGTGCGCGACCTTTTGGCCAAAAACAACACACTAATGATTTCGCAGCCACCGTATTCCCCAGATCTGGCCCCCTGTGACTTTTTCTTGTTCCCTAAACTGAAGAGGCCCATGAAAGGACGACGTTACGCTACGCTTGACGAGATAAAGACGGCATCGAAGGAGGAGCTGAAAAAGATTTTAAAAAATGATTTTTTGAAGTGCTTCGAAGATTGGAATAACCGTTGGCACAAGTGTATAATATCTCATGGGGATTACTTTGAAGGGGACAAAATAGGTATTCATGAATAAATAAATAATTTTTGAAAAAAAAACACAAAAGTTACGATACCTTTTGAACACACCTCGTATCTCTGATAAATTATTTCACTCTGGAATGCCGTCACTACAGGATAAAGGAGTCTTATTGAAATTTTTTATTGCAATTTATGATATGCTTTATGATAAGCAGCGGCCTCTCCCAAATGACCGCTTTAGTGCATATAATGCAAGCCAAAATGTGTTCTGGAGCTGCAGGTGCCAAGCTACATTTCGGGCAAGTGGGGTAGATTTTGATTTTAATTTCTATCTTCAATGGCTTGAGATGGCCTGTTCTAAATCTTGTTAGTGTCGTTTGATGCTGTCTATTTCTGATTTTCAGAGCTCCTCCTGGTTCCACTTCACTTTAGCAACTGTGCTTAGGTGGGATCCTCCAGTTCTTGTTTATTTTTGTTCTGGATATTGTTTCTATTTCCTTGAAAGTAAGTTTATTTTTCTGTGTCAAGGGTTCTTATGTGCCTTTTTTCGCTAGCGCATCAGCAGCTTCATTGCCTTCAATGCCAACGTGGAGGATATCTATTGAAGGTGAAATTTCGAGGTTTTAAAGAGTTTTTGGAGATAAAAATGTATGTTTCTGCTTACTTTGTCTCTAAGTTCCCCTGTGTGACTCAAGTGTTGTATGGCACTTCTACTATCAGTAAGACTCCATATATCGTGATATTTAGCGTTTAAGTTAAGTTCTGATCTGAAAACTGAGTGAAAATTTGGGTTTCTTCTGTTCATTTTCTCATTGCTATTTGTGGTTTTGATGAGACAGCCACTGCCAGTGTGTCCTAACTCGTCTCTGATACCATCGGTATAGATATTTATAGCATTTTAGGAATGTTATATTAATTATTTCTAAAAATAATTGTTCTACGTATTCTGGATTTTGGCATTGTATGTTGGTGGGTTCATTTAAAGTGGTTTTGAAAATAACATTTTGTAGTGGTTCGCATGGAGATATATTTTTTCTGCTAAATAATTTTTTTCCACTTTATATTTTAAAAATCCATTTCTTTTTGCCAGGTGTAGAGGGCCTTCTTTTTTGAGTCTTATATTTGATTTCCAATTAAGTATGTAATTGGAAGTTCTGTATTTGTTTCCATAACTCATGATTTTGTTTATATATTTTTTAACAGGTTGTAATTTCTTCTATCCTTTAAGGGCATAATGTCTGCCTCATGAAATACAATATCATTAGGAGAGTTATTTCGAAGACCTGTAATTATTCTAGCTGAACTTAGTTGTATCCTTTCCAGTAATTTTAGATTTGTTTCAGATGCTGTACCATAAATTTGATATCCATATTCCAGGATAGGTCTAATTATAGATGTGTAAGTTTATTTCAATGTTGTTGCATCGACTCCACACTCTCTTCCTGAAATATATTTCAAATATTTTAGTCGGTCTCCTCCTTTTCTAATAACTTATTCAATATGTTTACTGGAGTTAATTTTATTTGATGCTATAATTAAATCATTATTAATGTATGCTGCGTTGAATACTTTTATTCAATTTTCCCTTCTCTACTTTGCTTATGTTTTTTTGTTTTCCTTTTCTCCATGAAAATGATGTATGGCGAGTCCTTACAGGACGGATATGTCCTAATAAAGCTGTTTTTGTTGTAATGGAGTTAATTTCTGGATCCAGGGTGTGGCCGAGATATTTAGGATGTTTATTATATTGCAATTGTCGTTCTTTCAGAATAAATTTTTGTCTTATTTTGTATAGTTTTTATCGGTAGTAAAAAGACAGGTTTCAGATTTTTGGGGGTTAAATTCTAAATTATGTTTATCAGCAATTTTTTCTAGGTGGAGACGACTCTTGTTCAAATCCCTTTCAGCTTTTTTCCAGTTAGTGTTGCTGCTCCATATGAAAATGCCATTCAGAGAAATGTCCAGTATTGGTTTTATGTGAAATTTTTTCTTCTATGCCTGAAATGAATTGGGTGAAGAGAGTTGGGCTAAGGACTGATCATTGTGGTAATCCTTGGTACAATTTGAAGGTTTTAGATAGAGTGCCTTTATATTTGACCCTGATGTATCTATTTTAAGGAAATATTTTATCCAAGTAATAGCATTTCCATCAATTTTGAAATGTTTGTATAATTTGTAATTAACTTGTTTTCATGCCTTATCAAGAGCTTGTGTAAGGTCTAAAAAAGCAGCTATGGTGTGGTTAGTTGGTTTTCTGTTACAGTCTATTCTAGTCTCAACTTTTATCTTTTGTGTGAAAAATACGAGTTGGTCTATTGTCCCATGTCCTTTCCTAAATCCATATTGTTCTTCTGGTGAGAGATTTCTTGTGTCGAGATTGTAGGTGAGTCTTTTGAGTGTAATTTTTTCTATTAATTTGCAGAAAATACTCGTGAGGGAGATAGGTCGGTAGTTTTTTGGGTCATCAGCAGATTTGTCAAGTTTTCTAATAGGGATTATTGTTGCAGTTTTCCAGTCTTGAGGCAATTTTCCAGTTTTCCAGGAGTTATTGAAAATATAAAGAAGTCTTTCTTTGCCATTTTTTCCCAAGTTTGATTTCATTTGGCCATGGATTCCATCTGGCCCAGGAGTCTTGTTTAGGTCTGTGTTTTCTAATGCATAATCTAGCTCTTTCATATTGATTTTTTCATGGAAAATATTATGAGTGCTGGTGACATTTTTACAGTCATAAAAAATCCTTCGGGCCTTTTTTAAAACTTTCTTATCTTTCATTTCAAATTTAATTTCACTACTTATTTGATATGAATTACCTAAAATATTAGCAGCATTTTTGTCGTTAGTTGCTGGGGTACCAGGTTTTCACAAGTTTGTTCCCATTTTTCCCTTTCCATATTTACGTATAATCCTTTTATTTTTGCATTCACAATGTTCAGTTCAGTTCTATAATTTGTTTGGTTTTGGGTGCACTTTTTTGTAGTTCATTTCTTTTAGTTATAAGTGTTTGAATATCTTTTGCCTGGTGTGTATAATTTGAAATCCATTTCTTAATATCACCTCTTGGTATTTAAATTTTGGCTGCTTTAATAATGGTGTTTTTGAAAAATATCCAATTTTGTTCCAGATCTTTTATTTTAGTGGGTGCTCTTCCGAAATCTTCATTGGTGCTTTGCTGGTAAAGATTCTAATTAGCCTTTTTGAAGTTCCAGAATTTTTCTTTAATTGAGCTGGTTTTGGTCTTGGTGCTAATTTCTATCAAAATAGGCAAATGATCACTTCCAATACTTTTTAATATTTGCCATTTGCATTTGTGGAAAATGTCAGGACTGGAGAAACTTATATCAAGGGCTTGTGCAGTATTATAACTGTGGGAATGATGAGTAGGATTCCCATCATTTGAGCACATTAAAGCATTGTCGTCAAATGAGTTTGATAGTATCTTACCTCTTGGGTTTGGCGTGAAACATCCCCATAGTTGATGTTTGGCATTAAGGTCACCTACAATAAAAATTCTGTCTGTATGAAATTGAGCCCTAGTTCCATCGTCAATAAGTTTATTGTTTGGAGGGTGATACATATTGTATATGTTGTTTTTTTGTTTTGATTGAAGTAGACTTTGATACCTTGGGCTTCGATGTCTGATGTTTTTGGAATATTATTGGCTATGTCCTCATAGTACAAATTCTTGATCAAAAATGCTAGGCCACCCCCTTCTTTATTTCTATATTTTTTGAGGATATGGCAGTTTTTATATTTGAGTTTGTACTTTTCATTTAATTTGGTTTGCTGTGGGGCTATAATTTGTATCTTTTGTTTTTCAGCTATTTCCATTTTTTATTTTAATTTTATTTTTGTTGCTGTTGAGCACAATATATTTATAATAACGAAAAGATTCAAAAAGGATAAGTTTCTTTATTTGAAAAATAAATTCGAGCTTTCGGGCGTAAGCTGCCCTTCTACAGGAATAATAGATACAATTTTAAGTAGTCATGTATTTACAGTTAAAAATATTTTCTTTAAATGGTTTCTCGCTTTGGTCTTGTATAGCGTGAGTGGATCGCATATCCACGTGATTTAGTTTAAATCAAAGAAAATCCTTGATAAAGAGAGGCGTGTTGCCCCTAGAAATACTAGCTGACCAATAATTTATATCCAGTATATGCCCTTTATTCATCTATACATATATATATATATAAGCTATTTTTTGCATATCTAGGATTATTTATGTAGTTTTATATATTATTATTTAAGAAAAATTATTGCTATGTAAATTATTCAATTGGTTTATATTATTATATGCAAAATTGTTTAGTGGTGTGATGCAGAGAAAACGGATAATTCTATTTTAGTATTTGGACCAGCCTAATATTATAAGATGCTCAATTGCTTGGAAGCTGCAAAGTTTGAAGTTTGTGGAGACTGTTTTATACATATCGGACAGAACCCTCTTCCTAAGTCCTGAACGCCCCCCCTGTTTATTCTGCGCAACGGGCGATGCAGCATGCAAATCAACATCTGATCTCAAGGAATGGGGTGTAGCTTTCGTTATGATGGCACCATGATCCAGGCAGAATTTGGTGAAAGTCAGACTTTGCATGTAGTTTGAAGCCGTTCCTAACATGGGAGCAGACGCCTTTGCTGACGACGCTAACATGAGTACAGACGCAGCTCCTCCGTATTCCTGGAGAGGAACCCTTGCTGAGGTCTATCAACCGGGTCAGTTGAAGTCAGGATTTTTAAAGAGATCTACTCCTCTTCTAACAATGTTGCTGTTGGTTCACAACTGCTTATTCGTCAGAGTTATTCTGCTCTTTTCGCAGCTGGCCTTCATATCTGAAGGTCGTTTCTCTATCCGCCACCTGGGGACGTGCCCTATTTATGAACAACCCAGGACCTTCACATTGGACCGCAGTAAAGAAAATATTTGGATACTTAAAAGCTACGAAAAACTTCGGTATTTGTTTTGGTGGGAGTTCCTGCACTACATCTCTGATAGGTTTTTCCGATGCTGATTTTACTGGAGACCTAGACACAAGAAAATCAACCACCGGATATGTGTTCATGTTGAATAATGGACCTATTTCTTGGTGCAGTCAAAAACAGAATTGTGTGTCTCCGTCAACAACAGAATCTGAATATATTGCGGCTTCCAAAGCAACGAAAGAAGCAATTTTGCTGAGACTACTTCTACGCGAGCTACATCAAGAACAAGTAAAGCCTACAACAATATTTTGCGACAATCAAAGCTGCATAAGACTTGTTCACAACCCAGAATACCACAAAAGAACTAAACATATTGATATTTCGTATCACTTTATCAGAGATCAATTTCAAAAACATGCAATTGACCTTCTTTATGTCTGCTCCAATGATCAAGCTGCAGACATATTTACGGAAGCTCTACCTCCAGAAAGGTATAGAAGACTAAGAAGCCAACTTGGACTGTTTGAAATAACAAAGTGCTCGTTAGGTGGGAGTGTTGAAGAGTAACGTCGCACAATCAGCTGTTGCCATAGCAACGCCAGCTTCCTTCCAGAAATCACGTGACCTGGCGCCGCTCCGGCTGTATCTGTAGTATAAGTTTCAGTTTGCTTTGTTGTCTGCCCCTACGCTTGCCTTTGTTAACTCACTATGTTCCTTGTCATATTAATATAAAATTTTTGATAATTAAACAATACTTTTCTGAGATCCAGCTTCTGATTCTCTTACAGAATTTTTCATTATTTGCCCCCAAATAGTCCCATTGCATCCTGAAGACAATGGTGTTTACCGCATTTCTCTATCGCAAATATTCACGGAATTATTAATTTTTAAACTTGTGCAAGACTTTTGAATCACCCTATATATGTCGCCGAGAAACAGCCGGTATTTGCCGGTGACTAAAGGATTAGGAAAGATAAACAAGCAGCCACCTCTTTCATTCTTATCTGTTCAAATTTATCTGTTAAAACACCTGGCGTCAGGATTCTTGAATTTTCTTCTGTTACCGACATCTGTCGCAATCGGTCTGGAATTTTCCCGTTATCAACAATAGATATCAACAAACGACCAGTTTCTTTTGATCTTTCACGTCGTCAACAGCCTGTAGGTTGGTCTCTCTCTGTTTTTATTTTGTACTTTAAACATCTGTTTGATAAAATTATTTTTCTCGAAAGAGAGATTGCTCTATTTTTATTTTATTTCAAGGTATAGAGTGCTATGTACCCCTAGGCACACTTGCACTTTAATGGTAAACTAAAAATAGAAAGAAAGATATTTGAAAAATGTAAAAGAATCAGTATGCAAAGTATTGTAAAGCATTGTGTGTATTCGAGGAAAACAATTTACAGATTAAAGAAAGTATTAAGGAATATTTTTGAATGTAAATATACAATATATCAGAGAATTATTCAATTATAAAACTGTACGAAACAGATTTGATTTCTAAATAAAAGCGTTCCAAAGGAATTTATTAGTTTTTTTTATAAATTCAAAGTAAATCTGCAAATGATTTCAATTTTATTTATTTGTATTTTGTTTATATTAGATCAAATGGGGTTTATACATTTAGTCCATTGTTTATTCTATATATATATATACTCTTGGAAGACAATTTAACAGCAGAAGAATTGAAGTTCGTTCCTCACATCCACAGAAGCATCTTGATTCTTGCACTGCTTTGATGAATTTTAAAAAGCTTCTAAAATTTCCGTGATTTGTAATAAATTGAGAGCTGTGGAAATTTGCCCGAAAATAGAAAAATATATTACTCGTAATCCCTTTAGACACAACACCACGTTCAACGGCAGTTTGGTTCATTGACACTACTCGTATATATATATTGGGTAAATTGGATATATATTGGGTAATTTGGATAAATTGGGTTGGCCAAATATCAGGGAACAGGTTAAATCAATTAATAGTTTATTTCTGTTCCACCAGATGGCTCTCTGTCTTCTGAAAAGCACATGTGCTCCTGGTCAGGATATGCCTTTTTATTTTTAATATAAACACCTGACCTTTTTATTTTTTCCTATTGTTTTTCATCTGCTAAGCGTATTTACGCAAGTTTAACCTTAAATACCCATTTCTTGGTTTTTCAGGAAGCCATTGGGACCAAAATTATTTTTGGTCGCAGTGGTATAGCATACTCCAGGCTGACGAGCGCCAACAGCGCGAAACGCGTTCGTGGATTGGTTTTCTTGATGTATCAAGAAATTGGGATGCCCAAATATCAGGGAACAGGTTAAATCAATGAATAGTTGATTACTCTTCCACCAGATGGCGCTCTGCCTTCTGAAAAGCACCTGTACTCCTGGTTAGGTTATGCCTTTTTTATTTTTAATATATCTGATAATTTAAAACCCCAGTCATTCTACCATGTCCCTGACTATATCCAACCACCTTGCACCCTGTACCAACTTACTCTATGACATGATGTACTGCTAAGAGCCAAATAAAATACGGACTGTATGTCAGACAGACAGAGAAAAACATGGAGATAGTGCGATTATAGATATTAATAAACGATTGCAGTTAGGCCTAGAGTTAAGAGGAAAGATTTATATGACACTTTTATTCCCGAAAACTGCAAGATAAAAGGACCCTGGAGTTGAATTCGATGAAAACAACTTTATTTAGGTCAATGCTCCATCCTCACATTTTCTGCTATAACTATCAAAGATGGCTTCCCAGTCGTTTGGACATATCAAGGCGATTCTTAATCTTCCATGATGTAATGATTGACCAATTAGAATCTCAATAGAGGTCACGTGACACCACCCGACTGGGGAAGCCTCAGTAGCGTCTCCGAGTCTCATCCGTGCTAGACGTGTCTGCTGATCCAGCGTAAATCGCGGGGCGTAAGCTCACTCTCCTCCATGCTCTCTGTCTGTCAGCATCGGTTCTATTGACCAACCTATCCTGTGTCCTCACTCCTGCCTTCACGACTGCAAAATTCAACAATCCAATCCCAACTTCCAGTTGACAGCACCTTCGCTGTCACAATTACCACAGAGCAAACGGAGAATCGGCAACATTCTCCACAGAGAAAAGAGAATCGACAGGATTTCAAATCGCGATTCTCATATATATTTATATATAATATTATTAATTTGGACCCCATTTTGATTGTTAATTGTTATTCCTAAGTAAGACCCTGTTGACTAACTGTAGGATTGTGACTTGTGGTGGTTGATGGCGCAGTCGTTTGGTCGAAATGGTAGGGTTTTCACAGGGGAAATAACGAGAGGGAACACAGAATGGGGTTAAATCTAGGACTTCGCGAATAAGGGAGAGAAGGTTTTTTGACTAATAGGGTACTTTCCTATCACATTCTGAAAAAATGTTACCTTGGTGAGAAGGGCTTAGGCACGTCTCACTCCTTGTCCGGTCGACTTCCCTACTGACTGCTTTGAGTCCGAGATTTTCCTCGTTAACTCTCTATGCCTCTCATTAGTTGGGATCGTCTACGTGGTTACTTTTGATTGGCTGTTAGCTACTCATGCTGAACTGTGAGTGGATATTGGTACCTCCATTGTCTTTTCATGATTACCATCCTCCAGGAAGAAGGTCTTTGAACTTAGTTTTATGGTTCCTGGGTAGTGACCTTTACTTCCTGGATAATGAAATCCTGGTAATTGCTGTTCTTTCTTTTTCGCGAGGCCTAACTTTTATCAAAACATTCTGGACGATACATTGCATATATATTGTGGTGGGGTTACATCTTGGTATATACAAATATGTCATAATATATACTCTTCCAGGAATAATAAAGCAAGCCTACAGTCAACCCAGAGAGAGACAAGCAGCTAAAGTCCGGTCACTTGAGATATCAGCGACATTCCAAGGGGCCCGTACTTGGAACCTCAGGACTAATTAAGACAGTTGTGGGGAATTGTGTGCGATACGGAACGGCCGCCGCTCAGCGGTGGCTGGCCCGTCTATCTCTCGCGGGTTGCCTGGGTTATTCCTCTTCCAAACATGTGGCGTGTGATTATTTCTCTTTCCCCACCTTATTATTATATTGTCACATAAAAAGTCGACAGGATAAGACCTGGCCGGGAAGCAAATGCCTCATATACCAGAGTATGAAGAAAACAAGATGCCAAGCCACGATGATCGGCCAAACTCAACTCAACTGTACCCACTTTACTTCGAGCTCTCATCCCCTTCCTCGCCAACCTTTGAACCGTTACCCTGAAGAAGTGATCACCTACGACGGAGATGAAACTTCCGCCCATTTCTCCCAGCACTAGATCTGCCCAAGAACGATCGCCGCGCCAGTGCAGGACACCTTCCACCACCATGGACTCCGCCATACCCCTGCCGCTACTGTGGCCCACAACACTGGCACGTACAGCAGACAGAACCCTCCCTCAATGAACTCAATTAATTTACTTTCTCTCTAAACCAACATAACCTGTAAGTGAAATTGTTTTACCTCTACCATTCATTCTTTAAAGAAATCATTTCTTGTAAACCCTGATGCCAATATTTCTCATAATTAGTTTAGTTCCATTTATTCTCTCCACGCCTATTAACAATTATTTTATTCTCCATACTATTTATCTAGATATTTGTAACCCAATTAATTAGTTACCTTACCAATCAATTTTAATATTCGTCATTTTAATGAATTAATTACTTTTTAAAGTCATCCCTTAAAAATGGACTTCTACCTATTCGTACTTTACGATTTTTAAGATTAACAATATATTTTCATAAACAAGTTATGTATAAAAATAGTGTTCCTCTACCTAACCATTTATTCCACTTTGTATATGACCTTCTCTCCTACTTGTAAGCACGGCTCACGAAAAATAATATCTTTCCCTAACCGACCCAAAATTCACTCTGTAATTCAGGCGTCGAAGAATTCCAACCACCACGTGAGCCTTGCTTACAACCAACCCTTGGTGACTCTTATCGATCTTCCCCTTAATGTCCCACTCATTTTGTCAACCTTATACCAGCCCATGACCTTTTTATAGAATTATTGATTAATCAATTTTCGATCATTATTGCCAACAATATTGTCATTTCAAAATTCTAATCTTCACCCTTGATTTATGATAATATATTTTGTAGTTTCTCTCTAGCATATCCACCGACCCACACCATCTAGCCACTGGTGTGTTCGTCACAGGATGCAGATTGACTAACTGCTAGATGTTTATCAACTCCCTTTTGTTCGCACTTGAACAATCTGCATTGAGCGGCACAGATCTCTCCTTCTTCTCGCGCCACACGTTCGCCACACGGACCCTGTCTTCAAATCTATGTTTGTCCCTTGTCAAAACCAGCACGATATAACCTACTTCCGATATTTCCCAAGATGTACGTTAAACATCGTTGCTGATTTTGTCCGGTCCGTCATTATTTCGCGCAGACATGGGTTTTACGTTTAACCCATCGCGAAATCATCGCCTCGCACAAGCTCCCACGACGGTTCAAACACCTCGTGTCCGAGCAGCTTGTCACCTGTAAAGGACAACGCCGTCCTCGTCCCAATTTTTGGCACTGTGCGCGCATACTTTCCACCAATTAGCTAAAACTATAAGAGTCTCATAGTATCGAAATAATTAAGGTGGAAAGGCCCAAAGCAAGTTTCCCCTCGCTCTGTTCGCCTATATTCTACCTTTGTATCTCGAACTATTTTATATTCTCAAATTAACTATAAGTCCATGCGACTTCCTCACCTACACACGGGACCTTTCCCCTCTGACTCGCTACACGAGTAACTACATAGATAAGGTAGAATGGCCCAAAGCAAGTTACACCTCGCTCTGTTCGCCAAATTCTAACATTGTATGTAGTTCTAAATTTACCTCAGTTCTGAGCTCACGCAATTTCATCCTCAATCTCATTTCTCGTACTCTACACCTATAGCATAGAAAGCCCATGCCAAGTTTCCCCTTGCCATGTCCGCCTGAAAAATATCTTAAAGTGTAGAGTTCCCCAGTCTTAATGACCTTCAGAATTTCAACATGTGTATGTGACTCCCCTTCTTCTTGTTCACACTCCTCAATAACATTTCCCTTATAATACATTAGATGTTATTGTATATAGCCTTTTATAACTTTGATATTATCAAAATTTCCCTTAAATATCAAACTCTCCGGTGTTGAAAAATTGCTTGCAAATAATATATACTTGTGTACTATACAATATTTTATTTACATAAAACTATGTCACCATAACCTTAAATAATTTCAACTATAAAATTATTTTCTTTATTCCTGCTTCTCCATCTTTAAGTATACTCAAACCATTATTAGCCTTCTTCAACGGGGGCCATATGTCATAATATATACTCTTCCAGGAATAATAAAGCAAGCCTACAGTCAACCCAGAGAGAGACAAGCAGCTAAAGTCCGGTCACTTGAGATATCAGCGACATTCCAAGGGGCCCGTACTTGGAACCTCAGGACTAATTAAAACAGTTGGGGAATATTGTGTGCGATACGGAACGGCCGCCGCTCAGCGGTGGCTGGCCCCTCTATCTCTCGCGGGTTTCCTGGGTTATTCCTCTTCCAAACTTGTGGTGTGTGATTATTTATCTTTCCCCACCTTATTAATATATTGTCACATATATATATATATGTCATAATTTGTATATAATTGTATGCACCCTCGACCCACTATGCATGTACACTGTATGATTGTCAAAGATTTAATAAAGAATAAGGTAACTGGAGGACAGAAAGTAGCAACAAGACATAGGAAGTAGGCTTAAAGCGGGCACAATTATTAATAACTTGTACAGTCAATACTTCCTGACAGGGCCGGGCGTATCTGGTGACCGCAGAGGTTATAAAAGTTGAGAGACGCCCAATATTTCCGGGGCAGGACCGGTGGTATCTGATAACCGCGGAAGTTATAAGAGTCGAGCTAACACCCAATACTTCCTGACGAGGCCGGACGTATCTTCCACCAAAGAAAGCCGCCGGGCCAATTAGAAGACAATACCTAAATAGGTCAACCAATAGAAAAAGGTCATGTGACATCTTTCGACCAATGGAAAAGAAGCTAAGTCTTGGTGTTAAATCGAGAAGCAAGAATTGTCAGTAGGACTTTCGCTCCCATAGGAACAACACCTATGTAGTCTTAGACTCGCCCCCACCGAGTTGACATCTGCTCTAGACCTCTCTCCCCCCGCTCAGCTCATAGCTAAGTCAATCACCGCCATGTGATCAGATAATTAATAAGTCAAAACCCGCTCCGCCTTCTTCTCAAGCTTTCTTTCCTCCAAACCAGTTTCCTTTTATTTCAACCCATCAAGTGTCTGGCTTATTTCCCTTGTGTGTAATCCTTGCTTACTCAGCCACCACGACTGCGTCACCACTTCAACAATATGCAATCCCAAGAGTAAGGTTCCCAGCATAGCATATTATCACAGCTATATTGAAAGGATATATTACCACATATATTGAAGAGTCGACAGGATACATTACCACATATAATGAAGAGTCGACAGGATAAAGATGGAAATTAGCCCAGGCGCCAGCAAAACAAACGGCAATGACAAGCCCAGAGGAAAGAAGCGGACAAGAAGCGAGGCGACCAGGCGCCTTCTAGCGGCCATCATATGGCAGATGACCGTGGCCCTCCGACGAGTCAACGCCCCGCAAGGTGAGACGGAGTTCCGGAGCGCCATCCCCCGGGGAGGACGACGGACACAACCCCCGCCAACCCCAGGCGAGTGTCACCGAGGCCGGACACCGACCACCGAGGAGTCATCCACCGCCATGCCGTACACCGCCCCCGAAACCAATCCGCGCGACCCGGGACAGTACAAACGGTCCCAAAACGATATTCCAGTACCGGACTTCACTTCCATTTCGCGGACGGTGCGAGCAGTCCCGAGCCCCAAGCCAACCATCCCAAACCAAGACGTCCCAGAGGAGACCTGTTGAACTGAGGTAGGCACCCACCCTATGGCGTCAAGAAATTGACTTTGGACTTCTACCTAACCCTACATACCACTTTAATCATGTATCTAACCTTGTACTCAATGAATGCACGCACGGGCTAGGCCAAACCTGTCCGAAAGGACTTGCACTGCAACCAAATTTGTCACACAGGACAACCCTTGCCTGCATTCATTGACCCCACCACCATGTTTATCACTCAACCCAATTACCAGTACTATATGCCCTCAAATACAAGCCACAACGGCTTCAACCATCACCATGCCAAAAAAAAAAAAAAAAAAACGTGTCAGTACAGCTCACCCACTTACCACACAAAATCCATACATGACCATACGTCGCCACGCCATAATCACGCAAATGTACCTCACAACAATCACACAAACATATTTAGCAACAACCACGACATTCGCAACAACAATACACCGACAACGTCCATCCAAAGGACGGTTTTCACGCTAACAACACACGCTCCCATACGTCATCACGCAACAAACACGCACAACCCGCACAACAAACGCAACACGCGCGCCAAAAGACGACAACAACCAACAAACGCATGCACAGTCGTTAGTAACAATCATCTCGTCTACCCAAAACACTAAAAAAATGTTCACATTAAAAGGTGCCATATACACTAACAATAGAAATTTCGATATATGTTCGTACAACCAGCACCCATGACTTTAATGAATTTGTTGTTCATAGTGAGAACAGGTTAAATTTTGTACAAACAAGGACTTCGCGTGACACCTTTTCATTCACAATTTTTTTTTCGATTCGTGTCACAGGTCACCCCACAAAACTTTTCATTGCAGGCCACAGACGCCTTTCACCACGCCTGTGACACGTCTCCACTCAAAGCGTGTTCACGTCGTAAGCCTCATTTTCACTCAATTCCACTCTAATATCACTGAATAGCATTTTTTACTAAAGTCACAACGACCATTCGATTTAATAAATGGATACAACGTCCGGATTTTCAAAATACAAATAACGTCGAAACTACACCCACTCATCTCTTCACAATGTTATGAGCAGAACATAACACACGACAATACAAAAACAGGTAAAAACCTGTCCCACCTGCCGATTATCTACAAATATCGATGAATCCAACACCAATAAAAAAAGTAGAGAGACAATAAAAGATGCAAGTCGCACTCAAAATAAATTAGACGGCAGGAAGTGAGAATTTTGAGACGTAGCGACAAAAACGAAACGCTCTTACTTCAATTACGTGCAAATAGAGAGGAAGTCTTGTTTCCCCCACGTCCCATGTCCGGTTTCTAATTACCATCTCCCTCGACCAGCAGCTAAATCGAGGTCAAGCTGAGAACTTCTACATGTCATCCAATTTCATTCACTCTCTTTTGGCCGACACATAAAATTAGGTCACCGCTTCCCCGCACAGATTCCTCCCTGTTACCAATCTTGGTTCCCAATTCGAACTACATATCGACTCTTACGATACAATTCCACACAAGGTACACACACAAACATTCTAAATGAGTTCACATCCCTATTATAATTGATCATAATTACTTTACAAACTTCCAAAAACGTTACATATTCCACTTACACTGAGATCTCAAAACAACAATACACACAAAGACAAAAAATTTATAGGGCATAATTGAGCAATTAAAACATCTAGATCGGGGCATATAGATACAACAGTGTTCAATTCAATACATTTTTTTGTTTATACATTAACCAATTTTATTATTTTTCAATTAAATTCAAAATATTTAACCAATTTAACAACTTATTCAAATTATTATCATTTTTAATTATCAATTATCATTCTATTTACCACTTAGCTTATATTGCCATAACTTCAATTATCAACGAAAACTCATTGGTTTTCTCTTAAAATTGGATATTATATTTTATTTTGATTTACAAAAACATTCTTTTTTTTCTATATTTTTTTCACCATGCAACCAAGCATTTACTTTGATTTCTTCCAACTTTTTATTTTATTTTTTGATTTCTCAAAAGCCCTAATAAAATTCCCTCGATTTCCATTTCCAATTTCGAGTAGAATATGGTTAGTCATTTTTCCTTTTTTTTTTCACCATGCATCAAGCATTCACTTTGATTTCCTCCAACTTTTTATTTTTATTTTTATTTTTTGATTTCTCAAAAGACCTAATAAAAATCCCTCGATTTCCATTCCCAATTTCGAGTAAAATATAATTAGGCATTTCTTTTTTACCATGCAACAAGCACTTTTCTTTTTTTTCACCATGCAACAAAGCATTTTTTTTTCTCACCATGCAACCAAGCATTTACTTTGATTTCTTCCAACTTTTATATTATTTTTGATTTCTCAAAAGCCCTAATAAAATTCCCTCGATTTCCATTTCCAATTTCGAGTAGAATATGGTTAGGCATTTTTCCTTTTTTTTTTCACCATGCATCAAGCATTCACTTTGATTTCCTCCAACTTTTTATTTTTATTTTTATTTTTTGATTTCTCAAAAGACCTAATAAAAATCCCTCGATTTCCATTCCCAATTTCGAGTAAAATATAATTAGGCATTTCTTTTTTACCATGCAACAAGCACTTTTCTTTTTTTTTTCACCATACAACAAAGCATTTTTTTTCTCACCATGCAACCAAGCATTTACTTTGATTTCTTCCAACTTTTATATTATTTTTGATTTCTCAAAAGCCCTAATAAAAATCCCTCGATTTCCATTCCCAATTTCGAGTAAAATATAGTTAGGCATTTCTTTTTACCATGCAACAAGCACTTTTCCTTTTTTTTTTCACCATGCAACAAAACATTTTTTTTTCTCACCATGCAACAAAGCATTTTTTTTTCACCATGCATCAAGCATTCATTTTGATTTCTTCCAACTTTTATATTATTATTGATTTCTCAAAAGCCCTAATAGAACTCCCTCGATTTTATTTCCAATTTCGAGTAGAAATTAGTTAGGCGCATTTTCTTTTCTTTTTAATCCACTATGTACCATAGCATTCATTTTGATTTCTTACAATTAAAAAATTTTTTGATTTATATTAATTATACTCAACCTATATCATCAAAACCATTCTATTTTACCTCTTATATCACCACCAATGCTTGTATATAGCCTCTCAATACCCACAACTAATTTTCCCACAAAATTATTTTTTACTTTACAGAATTCTCTCAGGCTAACCCCTTCTTGAATTATTCACATGTAGGGGGCGCATCTGTCATAATTTGTATATAATTGTATGCACCCCCGACCCACTATGCATGTACACTGTATGATTGTCAAAGATTTAATAAAGAATAAGGTAACTGGAGGACAGAAAGTAGCAACAAGACATAGGAAGTAGGCTTAAAGCAGGCACAATTATTAATAACTTGTACAGTCAATACTTCCTGACAGGGCCGGTCGTATCTGGTGACCGCAGAAGTTATAAAAGTTGAGAGACGCCCAATATTTCCGGGGCAGGACCGGTGGTATCTGATAACCGCGGAAGTTATAAGAGTCGAGCTAACACCCAATACTTCCTGACGAGGCCGGTCGTATCTTCCACCAAAGAAAGCCGCCGGGCCAATTAGAAGACAATACCTAAATAGGTCAACCAATAGAAAAAGGTCATGTGACATCTTTCGACCAATGGAAAAGAAGCTAAGTCTTGGTGTTATATCGAGAAGCAAGAATTGTCAGTAGGACTTTCGCTCCCATAGGAACAACACCTATGTAGTCTTAGACTCGCCCCCACCGAGGTGACATCTGCTCTAGACCTCTCTCCCCCCGCTCAGCTCATAGCTAAGTCAATCACCGCCATGTGATCAGATAATTAATAAGTCAAAACCCGCTCCGCCTTCTTCTCAAGCTTTCTTTCCTCCAAACCAGTTGCCTTTTATTTCAACCCATCAAGTGTCTGGCTTATTTCCCTTGTGTGTAATCCTTGCTTACTCAGCCACCACGACTGCGTTACCACTTCAACAATATGCAATCCCAAGAGTAAGGTTCCCAGCATAGCATATTATCACAGCTATATTGAAAGTCGACAGGATATATTACCACATATATATATTAAAAATGGCATATCCTGACCAGGAACACATGTGCTTTACAGAAGGCAGAGCGCCATTTTGTGGAACAGAAATCAACTAAACATTGATTTAGCCTGTTCCCTGATATTTGGCCAACCCAATTTCTTGATAAATCAAGAAAAGCCATCCACGAACGCGTTTCGCGCTTTTGGCGCTCGTCAGCGTGGAGTAGGCTGAACCACTGCGACCAAAAATATTTTTTGGTCCCAATGGCTTCCTGAAAAACCAAGAAATGCGTATTTAAGGCCAAACTTGCGTAAATACGCTTAGCACATTAAAAAACGAAAGAAAAAAATAAAAGATAAAAAGATCAGGTGTTGAAATCAATATTAAAAATAGCATATCCTGACCAGGAGCACATGTGCTTTACAGAAGGCAGAGCGCCATCTGGTGGAACAGAAATCAACTAAACATTGATTTAGCTTGTTCCCTGAGATTTGGCCAACCCAATTTCTTGATAAATCAAGAAAAGCCATCCACCAACGCGTTTCGCGCTTTTGGCGCTCGTCAGCGTGGAGTAGGCTGAAACACTGCGACCAAAAAATAATTTTTGGTCCCAATGGCTTCCTCGTGTGGAAATTGGGTTGACCAAATATCAGGGAACAGGCTAAATCAATGTTTAGTTGATTTCTGTTTCACCAGATGGCGCTCTGCCTTCTGTAAAGCGCATGTGCTCCTGGTCAGAATATGCCATTTTTAATATTGATTTCAACACCTGATCTTTTTATCTTTTATTTTTTCTTTCGTTTTTTGATATATATATATATATATATATATATATATGTGGTGAGGTGAGGTCTGGTAGCCTCTTGTAGAATCTTTTCGACTAAAAATGTGATGAGGTATCCCTTCGACTTATAAACTATGGTGTGAGTCCTTGTCAACTCTCGCTATACTGTGTTGACCGAGAGGAACAGTCAGAATGTGGAGTTTTAAGTACCTCTCTGCACATTGGAAGACCTTCTACAGTTCACACAAAGTATAGGCAGTCGTGGTCGAGGCAGAGTGGAAAGCTTGGGGATGTCCATACAAAAAACGAAGACACAGTTGCACTAAGAAAGTTCCGTGAACAGATAAAAGTTGAGCTAGGAGCGAAAGATGGAGAGATAGAAGATTTCTTACTGGTCTACATGATGGATGAGGAGGACCTGGGGTACAACCGACGCGGGCTCATGCACATGGTGAAGTAACTGTCAAGTGACTGTAAAGTGACTCTATTTATGGGTTAAGACGGGGGCCTTATGCGACAGAAGCGTGGATCGTCTGGCGAAATTGGACACTGGCGCCGTCCTGACAGTTTCCTTTAAACCTTGTTGTTTTGTGACTGATATATGCTCGATCTCTGCTTTAGCTCAACTCTTAATCTATCACAGAATTTTATTTATTTATTCTCAGTTTGTACAAAGTACAATACATATGATGATGTAATGACACATGTCAATCATGTGTATAATCATTTACAGATGTGTTTTTATTATACAACATGAAAATCTTGTTATAAGTTATATACAATATAGGGTTGTTGGGTTAAATTGCCATAGATGGGCCCCAGGAATGAAAGGGTTTATCCGGGATTAAACGCGTAAAGCCTCTCTAACACAGGTAAATAATTAAAATTATTTGAATTAATTTAAACTGTGAGGGTTAAAAAGGGCTATAACAAGATGATTTGTTTGGATATATAAAAGTGAAATAAAAATTACATTTTTGTTTGATTTAAAAAAATGATGATTAAAATAAAATGACGACATAAAAATTCACATTCTACGAGAGTATTGGCGGGCGCTGGAAAGGGTTAGTAGTTGAAGAATATGCTATTGTAAGCATTACATATGCAATCAAATAATCATATCCAGGTGCAAAGTGAGGGTATAGACTTGAGCGTTTTCCTTGGCAATGTTTCACTTGCGATCCTATATAAGGGTTACAGTGCTTTGTCACAAATTTAGGGTTATTGGGTTAAAATTTGTTGAAGAAAAATTGCTTATTAATATGATTGAAAGGGGTGGTAGAGCCAGGCGATAAGTAGAATTGTTGTAGCGACAGTAGGTCAACTGACTTGACTCGAAATCAAAGGTTGATTGTGGTCCGCTAGAGCTGAAAAAAAAGTTGAAAGTTTAAAAAAGTGAACGCTTTGTGCATGCGTTGCTGATGTACTCTACGTATGATTGAAATAAACTTTTGAAGCGTGTTCAGATCAGAAGTTGGGATTTTTAAATCTGGGGAACTGTGTTCAATGAGTTTGTTGAAATACGAAAAAAAAATATCAAGCAATACTGCCGTTTTTCTACGATGGTTTGACGCAATGGCTGAAAAGATAGTGATGAAAAATATAGGGAATTGGTTAAAGAATTTGATTGTTAAAAACGATTGTTGTAGATGCCCGATAGTTGATTATAACAATTGTCATATAATAAAGCTATTTAAACAAATATAAAATATAGTGAATAAAAAGATATAAATATATTTGCGGGTAAAATAAAAGTGTAAGTGAAAAAAATTAAACATGTAATATATAAAAGATATAATAATGAATTGAAAATGATTATTGAAACAATTAAATGTTTTGCCATACTAAAATAATTTCATGAAAAATAAAAGTAAATTTGATCAAAGTTTTTTTTTTTTTTTTGAAAATAATGTTGGATTGAAAATTTGATTATATAATTGAAAGGTAAAATAAAAAATATATATTTAAAGATTTTAACAAAAATTTGAATATAATTAAAGGTTATTTTATTGGATAAAAATATAAGATTGGATAAATGATGGGTAGTGGAAAATTGAACAAAAATGGTCTCTTTTGAAGAAAGGTTACAACTCTGTTGTGTAACTAGATCATATCCCATTGGTAAACATCAGTGTTTTATGACTCTCTGAAACTGGGAATACGTGAAATTACATTTTAATTTGTCCAAAATGGTGATATGTAGAGAATGATTTCTATTTTGCGTCATAAAGTCTATATAAGATTTAACCAAATTGTTTTAATTGGTGATATCAATTAACATGCAAAATGTTTAATGTATGTTGTGTTGTGATTAAGGCATTGGTGCGATTTGTAAGAAACCCTGAATGGTTAGTGTGAAACATGCGTTTAATAAAAATGGCGATCATGAAGATAGCGGTCAATAACATCTGCCTTGAGCGGGGATATGTAACTGAAATAGATTGATTGAGTGACGCCTAAAGGGCGTCCACTTTCTATCTTTCTCGGTATCGTCGGGGGTTCTATTTCTGGTATGGTCAAACATGTGGAATGGTTTGCTTTGTTTGTTGTTTACTTGAAACTGTTTTTTTCTCTCTTCTTTTGTTGAGTTTGGCATATTACTGTTATAATTGAAATATGTGTTTTCTCGATGTTCGTGTCTGTGTTTCGACGTTGTGGCGAACTTAATGAAAATGTCATTCAGTGATGTCAGGTTTAGATGTGTTGTGAAAATGCGACTTTCGACGTGGTTACGCTTTGAGTTGAGATGTGTCACAGGCATGAAGGCGTCTTTGGCAGGAAAAGTGAAAAGGTTTTGTGGTGTGGCACTGTGACACGAAGTGAAAATGTGAATAAAAAGGTGTCTCGTGAAGTCGTTGTTTGGTACAAAATCTAACCAGTTTCACCATGAATTACAAATTTACTAAAGTCATGGGTGGTTATTGTATGAAACACATCGAGAAATTTTGACTGTTAGTGGATATGGCACGTTTAATGCGAACTTTTTTTAGTGTTTAGTGGGGCGAAGTTATGGAGATTGTGTGGCTCGAAATTGAATTTGTTTGTTAAGTCGCACACTAATAATTGTTGCCAATTGGATAAAGTGATGTGTGGGAATGTTGTAAGGTTTGTTGAAAGAAATGTGTTGATGACCAATCATGCATGTAAAAGGAAAAGACGAGGGAGTGTGATTATGTTGGATTTTTAACTTGTTTTGGGGAAGGACAGTTATTTTTCTAGTTGAGATTTTGAAGATATTGTCTCCTTCCATTTTGAAATTAGGAAATGCGTTTTACCTATGTTGATTTATATTTTAAAAATGTAATATATTTTTTAAATCGTTGACTATGGTAGTTAAAATGATTCTTTTAAAAGGGCATTGTCGTGATAGTGACAAGAATAATTTGAATTGGTGCATTTAGTGTAAATAGTGAATATGACAATGATATTTTCAAAATTTTAAGAAATTGATTAAGAAATGGGTATATTTTGGTATGGAAATGATATTAAGAAAAACAAAAATAAGTTTAAAATTATGATTAAGGAGAGAATTTTAAAAATAATAATAATGTTTTTTTTTTTTAAGTTGTAGATATGGATAATGCCATTTTAGGTGAATTTAGGAACGACATGTAAGATTGGTGAATTGGTAAAAATGCGTGATGGGCGAATTTTTTTAAAGTAAAATTGAGAGTAATAACTTGAAATTTATAATCTGATTAAAAAATAAAGTAAATTTGATAAATGAGAATGTGAAAGTTTTAAAAATTGAATAAAAAATGATATAAAAAAGGTAAAAATTGATTCTAAATGCTTAAAGTGAAAATATAAATACAAAATATATGTTGAATCAAGTTGTGAACGTGAGGATAGAGTTAAGATAGGTTTTTTTGAAAACTTACAATTGTGTGATGAATGTTCAGTCAGGAGACTTGGTCTTTGATGGACGTCCTGCTGTTGTGGAATTCGCTCCATGTAAAGCTTGTAGTAGCTTGTAACTTCTGGAAAGTTGTTTGTGACTTGTTGCCTTGAGCAATGTCTCGATGATGTCAGGTCGAAGGTGGAGAACTTGTCACTGTGTTTGCGTCATTCTGCTCCTCGATTACCATGACTTGTGGAATTTTTGAATGTGTCGTTAGGGTGGTCGGACAGCTTGCTCCCGGCGTTGGCGATCTGTTTTAGCGGGTCTGCGGAGGTCCCTTGGGGCGTCGTTTGCTCCTTAAATATCTCTTTTTGGGGGAGAGATTGCTTGGTCGTTTCGTTGCAATGGTCGGTTTGTTCCTCCATCTTCGCTCTTTCTCGCTTCTATCTGGACAGTCTTTTTACCTTCTTCGTTGTGTCATTCTACGTTTTGGTCATCCTGTCGGCTATAAATGTGGTGAAGTGAGGTCTGGTAGCCTCTTGTAGAATCTTGTCGACTAAAAATGTGATGAGGTATCCAGTCGACTTATAAACTATGGTGTGAGTCCTTGTCAACTCTCGCTATACTGTGTGGACCGAGAGGAACAGTCAGAATGTGGAGTTTTCCAGTACCTCTCTGCACCTTGGAAGACCTTTTACAGTTCTCACAAAGTACAGGCAGTCGTGGTCGAGACAGAGTGGAAAGCTTGGGGATGTCCATACAAAAAACGAAGACACAGTTGCACTAAGAAAGTTCCGTGAACAGATAAAAGTTGAGCTAGGAGCGAAAGATGGAGAGATAGAAGATTTCTTACTGGTCTACATGATGGATGAGGAGGACCTGGGGTACAACCGACGCGGGCTCATGCACATGGTGAAGTAACTGTCAAGTGACTGTATTTATAGGTTAAGACGGGGGCCTTAGCGACAGGGGGAGTGGATCGTCTGGCGAAATTGGACACTGGCGCCGTCCTGACAGTTTCCAGTTTATCTTTAAACCTTGTTGTTTTGTGACTGCTATAAGCTCGATCTCTTATTTAGCTCAACTCTTAATCTATTACAGAGTTTTATTTATCCTGAGTTTGTACAAAGTACAATACATATGATGATGTAATGACACATGTCAATTATGCGTATAATCATTTACAGATGTGTTTCTATTATACAACATGAAAATCTTGTAATAAGTTATATACAGGGTGATCCAGAAGTCCCGCACTATTTTAAACATGTAGCAAAAAAAATTGATATTTTAGATACGGTTTGTTTCCGAAGATAATAAATTTCTAATATTTTTAATTCAACTCTCTCTCAGTATCGATTATATTTATTTTAATTCATATGAAAAATATGTATCTATCTCTGATAATTTATTTTACTCTGGAATGCCGTTGTTGTTGTCGTGTCCAATAAAAAGCCTCAGATGTCTCCATGCATCTCCATCACAGCAGCAGCAATGTCCACTATCTTGGGTGTGTAAAGCTGCTGCTCTGGGTCTATGTCAATTTTCTGCAAGGCTGCGGCCATTGCTGGCTATGAGAATATGTGGGTAGGTGTAAGTACCACACCAGGACAATTGTTGCATGCCCTATAGGTTATTGTGCCATCTGGATGTATTGTTATTCCTTTATAGTGTTTTTTTCTAAGTCTTGTTATAGTTTTTGTCATTTTTCTCTCAGAGTTTATTTCGCATTTTTATCTTTTCTTATTTATTGTTTAAATATCTTGTATTTTGACAAAGAATCAGCGTCAAATAATGACATTTGTTCTTTCCTTTGGCTCAACTTTCTGGCTTCCTTGCCAATTCAAATGCCATTTCATTCCCCCGATCCCAGCATGGGCAGGGATCCATTGTAGAATGCAGTTATTCTCCAATGGTTCCAGTTGGGTAAGTAACGAGTGTATTTTCTGTGTGATTTTAGTATTGCCCTTCTGAATTGCTTCTAGAGCGGATATGGAGTCACTGTATATTAAATTTCCTTCTGCTTGATGCAGGGATGGTTGGTTAAGGCATACATTAAGGGCTTTCCAGATAGCTGTCAGTTCACAAATGAAGTTTGACGAAATCTGTCCTGCTCCTTCTTTGATTTTGTTGTGCGTTCCATCTTGCAGTATTTTATTAATTCCGGCCCCTCCATAACTCAGTGTAAGGTCTTAAGATCCATCTGTATATGCTGTTGAAGGGGGTGGCCTAGCATTTTTAATCAAGAATTTGTACTATGAGGACATAGCTGTTAATATTTCAAACACATTAGACCTCGAAGCCCAAGATATCAAAGTCTACCTCAATCAAAACAAAGCCATCAACATATACAATATGTATCACCCTCCAAACAATTTACTAATTGCCGATGGAACAATGGCTCAATTCTTTACAGACAACTCTTATTGTAGGTGACCTTAATGCCAAACATCAACTATGGGGATATTCCACGCCAAACCCAAGAGGCAAAATACTTTCAAACATATTTGACGACAATGCCATCATGTGCTTAAATGATGGGAATCCTACCCATCATTCCTACAGCTATAATACTGCACAAGCCCTTGATATAAGTTTTTACTATCCTGAAATTTTCCACAAATGCAAATAGCAACTATTAACAAGTATTGTAAGTGATCATTTGCCTAATTTGATAGATATTAGCACCAAGACCAAAACCAGCTCAATTAAGAAAAATTCTGGAACATCAAAAAGGCTAATTGGATATCTTTCGAAAAGACCATTATTAAAGCAGCTACAGTTTCAATACCAAGAGGTAATATTAAGAAATGGATTTCAGATTATACACACCAGGCAAAAAATATTCAAACACTTATAACTAAAAGAAATGAACTACAAAAAAAGAGCACCCAAAACCAAACAAATTGTAGAACTGAACTGAACATTGTGAATGCAAAAATAAAAAGATTATACGTAAATGTGATAAGGGAAAAATGGAAACAAATTTGTGAAAACCTGAACCCAAGAAACCCAAATACAAAACTTTGGAATTTGGCAAAACAAATTGACAGATCCCAGTCACAAACTGAAAAAACTAATATGATTAAGAATACAGATGGTACACCAGCAACTAATGACAAAATTGCTGCCAATCTTTTAGGTAATTCATATCAAATAAGTAGTAAAATCGAGGTTGAAACAAAGGCCCAAAGGATTATTCATGACTGTAAAAATGTCACCAGCACTCATAATATTTTCCATGGAAAAAATAAATATGAAAGAGCTAGTTTATGCATTAGAAAACACTGACCTAAACAAGACTCCTGGGCCAGATGGAATCCATGGCCGAATGATATCAAACTTGGGCAAAATTGGCAAAGAAAGACTTCTTAATATTTTCAATAAATCCTGAAAAACTGGAAAATTGCCTCAAGACTGGAAAACAGCAACAATAATTCCCATTTAAAAACTTTACAAATCTGCTGATGAACCAAAAAACTACCGACCTATCTCTCTCACAAGTATTTGCTGAAAATTATTGGAAAAATTATACTCAGACGATTCACCTACCACCCCGACACAAGAAATCTCTGACCAGAAGAACAATATGGATTTAGGAAAGGACATGGGACAATAGACCAACCCTTATTTTTCACACAAAAGGTAAAATATGCCCAAAACAGAAAACCAACTAACCACACAATAGCTGCTTTTTAGACCTTACACAAGCTTTTGATAGGGTATGGAAAAACAAGTTAATTACAAAATTATACAAACATTTCAAAATTGATGGAGAAGATATCACTTGGATAAATGATTCCCTTAAAATAGATGCATCAGGGTCAAATATAATGGCACTTTATTTAAAACCTTCAAATTGTATCAAGGATTACCACAAGGATCAGTCCTTAGCTCAACTCTCTTCACCCAATTTATTGCAGGCATAGAATAATTTTTTCTCATAAAACCAATATTGGACTTTTCGCTGATGACATAATCTATGGAGCAGCAACACTAACTGGAAAAAAGCTGAAAGAGATTTGAACAAGACTCTTCTCCACCTAGAAAAATTTGCTAATAAACATAAATTAGAATTTAACCTCCAAAAATCTGAAACCTGTCTTTTTACTACCGATAAGAAACTATACAAAATAAGACCAAATATTATTCTGAAAGAACAACAATTGCAATATAATAAACATCCTAAATATCTCGGCTACACCCTGGATCCAGAAATTAACTCCAGTAAACATATTGAAGGAGTTGTTAGAAAAGGAAGAGACCGACTAAAAATCTTGAAATATATTTCAGGAAGAGTGGGGAGCTGAAGCAACAACACTAAAATTAACTTACACATCTCTAATGAGACCTATCTTGGAATATGGATATCAAATCTATGGTACAGCATCTGAAACAAATCTAAAATCACTGGAAAGGATACAACTAAATGCAGCTAGAATTATTACAGGTCTTCGAAATACCTGCCCTAATAATATTGTACTTTAGGAGGCAGACATTATGCCCTTAAAGGATAGAAGAAGCTACAATCTGCCAAAATATATAAACAAAATCAAGAGTTATGAAAACAAACACAGAACATCAAATTGCATACTTAATTGGGAATCCAATATAAGACTCAAAAAAGAAGGCCCTCTCCACCTGGCCAAAAGAAATGGATTTTTAAAATACAAAGTGGAAAAATATTATTTAGCAGAAAAAATATCCCCATGCGAATCACTAACAAAATGTTATTTTTAATGCCACTTTAAATGAACCCACCAACAAACAATACCGATATACAGAATACTTAAAACAATTATCATTAGAAATAATTAATATAAAATTCCTAAAAATGTAATAACTATCTATACCGATGGTAGCAGAGACGAGTTGGGACACACTGACAGTGACTCTCTCTTTAAGACCACAAATGGCAATGAGAAAATAAACAGAAGAAACCCAGATTTTTGCTCAGTCTTCAGATCAGAACTTATAGCCATCTATAAAGCCTTAAAATCCACCAGAAACACTAAACATCACGATATATGGATTCTTAGTGATAGTAGAAGTGCAATACAACACTTGAGTCACACAAGGGAACTTAGAGACGAAGTAAGCAGGAACATAATTGGTTATCTCCAAAAACTCTCAATACCTCAAAAATTCACCTTCAATGGATACCCTTACATGTTAGCATTGAAGGCGATGAAGCTGCTGATGCGCTAGCGAATAAAGGCATAAAAGAAACCTTGCTACAGAAAAATAAACTTAGTTTTAAAGAAATAGAAACAGTAGCCAAAATAAAAATAAACAAGAACTGGAGGATCCCACCTAAGCATGGTTGGTACACCCTAGAAGCAGATAGCCACCCAGACCTTTCGGTCCACAAGCCGGCATCCGAAGCATGCACTTCGCTGCTATTCTGTTCAACTCTTAAGCCAAATAACGATATCCAAGCTAGTGCTTGGACATTGTACCTGGAAACACCACCTTCCAGACAACGTCTCTGGAAGGATTTCTATACCGGTGGCCTTTAATCACAGCAAAAGAGGACACTATCTACTGTGTCCAGCAGGGACCGTGGGGAGGCGGCCCCCGGTCGACTCTGTTCACTACCAGCTGAGGAAAAGCTCAGCTGCCACGTCGTGGGCTTTCTCAAGAAGCTTGCTGTGGTTTCTCGGCAGCTTACTCTCGATCGCGCCCCTCGCCCTCCTTCTCTCTTCCTGCACACTCACTACCCTTGGACAATCCAAGACGTAGTGGCGTGCATCCACATCCCTTTCTTCATAGACGCAATCAGGGTTTCTCTTAATTTTAAATCTGTGGAGACTCCTGGGAAAGGGCCCATGTCCCGAACTACCCTAATGAATTTGTGGGACATTACCTTACAGAGGTACTTGGGTGTTGTTACCCAATTGAATATACCTCTCTCCCCTTCACACTGTTCCTCCATCTGTCCAACCATAAGTCCTGGACGGGCCCCCTGATCCTCCTATAAACTTCTTTCTTGGTCACTGGGGTCCTCAGTGATCTATCTCTAAAGCATCCTGCCTTAGTGAGCCTGTCTGCGAACTCATTACCTTCGATGAGGCTGTGTCTCCTAACCCAATAGAGCTCCGGAGCCCGCGTTCTCATCTCCAGCTCCTGGATTATTTGATGCGCGAGTTGCCCTTTCACCAGATTGATGGCGACGAGGGCCGACATACAATCTGAATAGAGGCGGTCCGGGCTGAAGTTCTTCTCGGCACACACTCTGAGGGCTACCCTGATCGCAACCAGCTCGGCTGAAAAGACCAATTCGTCCACTCTGAGTGTTAAGCTTTCTTGGAAGATCAGCTCTCCATTAGTGAAAATCACTACTTCAGCTCCAGTATTGGTTCCAGACTTACTACCATCAGTGAAAACCACCGTGCCAATCCCTGTCGGCCCTCCAGGACTCCAATTCCACTTTGGCAACCACTGCGGAGGCTTCCTTGGGTCCCTCTTCCATTCCAGGGCACCCGCTTCAAGTCCCAGGGCATCTTCCCTGTTCTCCCAGATATTCTGTCTGATGGTCTCCTCCTCTAGTTTCAATCCCGGAGGAATAAGCCCAGCGAGGACCAAAAAGGCCTCACTGCTGGTAGTGCGATACCCCCCTGTGATTCTGAGTGCCGCTGTCCTCTGCACGCTCTCTAGAGTTTTTGCCACCTTCCGATCCCTGTTATAGCAGGATTGGCTCGACACAGGAGAGGCAGAGGTTCCTAAAAATAGTACCCTCCTTCTTCCTCCCCCCCTGTTGAGAGCCAATAGGACAGGCCTGCACAACGCCTCCCTGCCTCTCGCCACCATCTCCTCCGCCTGGTATTGCCAACCCATCTTGTCATCAATGTCCACCCCCATGACTACCCTCCGTCCTTTCATCCGGAAAGCCGGCTTGTGCTCCCATTTGATCCCTTTCCTTTTAGTTCTTATGTCCCTAGGTATAAAGCTGAGGGCTTTAGTTTTGGAGACATTGAACTTAAGGCCAGAGTCATGGGCCCAATTCGAGAGGATTTGGAGAGAAGCTTCAACACACTTCTCAGCTTTCGCTCTTGAAGCAGCCTCAATGATGAGGAACTGGTCGTCAGCATAGAGAACCAGCATGGCTCCCTCAGGGAGCTCCTCCTGGAAAACGGTGTTTACCAGGATATTCCACAGAATAGGTCCGCAGCAAGAGCCCTGGGGGTAACCCCTAGCACAGTTTCTTTCCAACATCCGCCCACCAAAACGGAGGCTAATCCGTCTATCCCTCAGGAAGTCACGAACCATGCTGCACAAATTATCAGGACAACCCATGTCCATCAAATTTCTCATCAGCTTGTTCCAGCTCATGGAGTTGAACGCACCATCAATGTCCAAGAACCCAAGCACCCTTATTTAAGCCCATCTCAACCCCCTCTAACACCTCGTTCAGAGCTGTGGTTGTGGAGTTCCCTTCCCTAAAACCATGTTGAAAGAGGAAAGGAGCTCATTACTCTCTAGTCAGTGCTTCAGGCGCTGAGCTAGTAGGCTATCCAGGACCATACCTAGACACACTAGTAAAGAAAGCGGACGATAATCATTAGAAGAATTAGCCTTTCTACCAGACCTTTCGAGAAGCACTACTCGAGCAACCTTCCATGCCTCAGGAAAAGTACCAGTGTCCAGACACCTATTGAAAAACCTGGCAAGAAGTGATGGGTGCATTCTTAACAGGGCTTTCACGACCGTGTTATCGATCCCTTCGGGACCAGGAGATTTCCTTTTCCCGAACTTGAAAGCCGTCAGTTTCACCTCATTCTCAGAAAAGGGCGGATCCACCAAACCACAAGTGTTCAGAGAGATCTCGTCCTCTGGTTCCTCGTTTCCGAAGTGCCGATCCAAGTTGTTTTTATTTTATCTTCTGCTTTCGAGCGAGAAGGTCTAGAACACATTCTCTCTGAATTTTCTCATTGTTGGTGGATGAAACAGCACCAGTGATTATTTTGGCCGCTTTTGCTTGAACACTGTCTAGTCTTACTTTTAGTGATGAGCTTGAGGGAGCCCAGACCGGTGTTGCATATTACATTATCGGCCTTATTAAGGTGATATATGTTGTTCTGAGAATTCTGGGTTTTTCTTCCCAATTTGTTCCACATAGCCATCTCAGAATGTTTAGTTTTCTGGTAGCTATATTTGAGGTGCTAATTATGTGTTTTGAAAATTCCAATTCCTCATCAATGACAGTTAAAACAATTTTATTGCCATCTTGTCAATACATGAAAAGTGCACAGTCTGCACTATTTAAAAAAGATAATATGCATTATATACACTATGTACAATGAATATGGCGCCTCTGCCAGCGCTGCAGAGTTTGGTGGAGATTCGCCAGTGAGTCTCCAGCAACACCACACATTTTGCGATCTACGATGAAAACGTAGATCGCGGACTTCGCCGCTTAGGAGATGGTGATGGCGTGGTCCTCGAGACCAACTGGAAAGATCCAGGACTGCAGTATCACACCTAGGTATTTTGGATTTCTAATTTTATCAATTATTTGTTCGTTTATGCTTATTTTGTGGTTATATTTATGCCTTTTTCCCTGTCAGTGGAGAAGACGCATAGGTTTGGTTTTATTGGGTTTATGGTCATTTGGAGTTCCATTGCCCACTTCTCTAGTCCTCTCATTGATGTGTTCAGTATTTTTTACGATTTTTCTATGCTGCTACTTGTGTGCCATATGGCTATATCGTCTGCATAACATGCAACCTTTGAGTCTTCAGTGAGGTAAGGATGGATGTCGTTAATATATAGCAGATAGAGTAGAGGACTGAGCACAGATCCCTGAGTTACACCAGCCCATGTTCTTCCTTCCTTGGAAAATTCTCCATTGACCCAAAGCTTTAACCTTCTTCCCCTTAAGAAGTCTGCAATCCAGGTTAAGGTTTTTCCTCTTACTCCGATGTTGTGCAGCTTTTCACGTAATTTCTCCCTCCATACTCGATCACAAGCTGAGGTCATATCAAGGAATATAGCCGTGGTCTTCTTTGGCGGTTTTTCCTGGAAAGAATCTATTATTGATTGACAGAGGTAGAACAGTTGATCAGTCGTACAGTGCTGGGATCTATAGGCAGTTTGGTAGAAGTTTATTTTATTATTGTTGTTGAGCCAGACTATGAGCCTAGAGGGGATAATTCGTTCTGTTATTTTACAAAGTATGCTGGTGAGAGCAATTGCCCGATAGTTCTTGGATACCTTGGCATCTTTGTTTGGTTTCAGTATTGGCACAGTAATTGATATCTTCCAATTCTTTGGTAGTTTACCAGTTTACCATGAAATGTTTAGTATTCGTAGGAGTTGTTTATTAGCTTTGTCTTCAAAGTGTTTAATCATTTGACCAAACATTAGATTATCTCTTGGTGACCTCTTGGATTTTTTTATTGATGAGTTTAGCTCATTCAGTGTGAAGTCTTTCGAGAAAATATCTTGTTGATGGAAGTTTCTTGCTTGTTTAACTAACTGGTTTATATTATTTTTAGAGTCCTGTCTTCATTCATATATTTGAGTATGGAAGTGCTTGAAAGATATTCAGCAATTATTTTAGCCATCAGTTTGTTCTCGTTTTCTCGCTGTTCTATTCATATCGGTTAGAGTATTGGAGGATTGGTGTTGGTTTTGATTGTTTTCTAACACTCTAATCATATTCCAGTGTTGGCTGTCCTTTCTTGGATCCATTTTTTCGCAGAAATCTGCCATTTTTCTTGTTTGCATATCCAAATTTCTTGTTCTATTTTGTGACTAATTTCAATGTGTTCCTTTCTCTTCTCTTCTGTTTTATTTTTTAAAGAAGTTCATTGATATTGCCTCTCTCTGAAATCATTGCCTCGATGTTGTGGTTCTTCCAGTGAGGCATCCGCAGGTCTTTACGTCTACCTCTAGGTATCGATGCTTTTGCAGCTTTTGATATATTCGAAGAGAAGTTTTCAAAGTTTTTGCCAAGCGTTCTGTAATTCAATTTTTCGTTGCACAGTTCTTCAAGCTTTTCTGTGATTTTTTTCAAGTCAGCTTTACAAAAGTTCCATGTTCTTTTATTCTATTGGACATTCTCAATTTTGAAGTTTAGGGTTGTTAAAATTCGTCTGTGGTCACTGATTGCACCTCTCAGGATTTTTCATTGTGTTGTGGGTGCGATGTTGAAATTTATCGCTGTGATGTCTATTGCGGATTATGTGCCTGTGGACTTGAATAGATAGGTGTTCTCTCCCTTATTTAATAGTGTAAGGTCGAGGTCGGTGACCTTTGTTATCCTGGACAGATGATCCCCAAGTTGAACTTTTGGCGTTAAAATCGCCGAGTATGATTGTGATATCCGAAGAGGCTTCACTTAATGTCTCTATTGTGTGTACCCATACAAAATTCAAAGTTATACCGAGCTGAAAGTTGGCGATTTTGAGATGCGTCAAGAATTCGCTGCATGGGTTTTCCGGCAAATTGATAGTGATGAAAACTGGCTGTCGAATGTTCTGTGGACAGATGATGCTCACTTTTCTCTAAACGGATAATTTAACATTCAAAACAGCCGCTTTAGGGCAACAGAAAACCCTAGGATTTTTACAGAAATGCCACTTTATCAGCCTAAAGTTATAGTTTTGTGTGGGTTCACTTCTTCTTTTATTATTAGGCCATTTTTCTTTGAAAAATCAATGGAAGAACTTTTAAAACCGTTTTTGTAACTGGTGAACGTTATGTTCAACTTTTGAAAGAAAAGGGTATTCCCATATTGCAGGGAAAAAGCACTAAGCGAAATAATATTCATGAAAGTTGGAGGACCTCCTCATATCTCCCGTGGTGCCAAACAATTGCTGAAGGATACGTTCGGTGAAATTCGTGGGATAAGTCGCCATATACCAGTGGCCTCCAAGATCACCAGACTTGACGCCTTGCGATTTTTGTTTATGGGGGTACATTAAATCGTGTGTTTATCGATGCTGGCCTACCATATTGGCCATGTTGAAGGCATCTATCAGATGGAACGTTTTATCAATTTCAACAGATATGTTATTTAATGCTGTCCATTCTGTCATTTATCGTCTGCAGGCGGTGATTGAGAATGAAGGGTGCTACATTGAGCAAGGATTGTGACCTAATACAAGAGAGAAGGCAGTTACCTCATGTGTTATATAAGCTGCCATGTATTATATTATCTACCAATATTTTGCAGCTCTTTGTGTTGGGATATGGGGATAATAAATGCTGTCCTCACATCTTGACTTTTTTTTTTGTGAACAGTAAATTTTTGTTTGTCATTTGCTCACATATTATGTCGTGCAAACCAGAGTGTTATAACTTCTCGAATAACACTGGTACACACAATTTTTCCCCTTATGTTTAGTTTTTCGCTTTTCGCTCATTAGAATAAATAGCATAAGGAATATTTTCTGTACACTAATAACTTTAGAAATTTTGTGCAAAAAAATTATACAAAATGATTTTACTAACACGTTTTTCAACGCAAAAGGTCGATTCAAAAAATATTTTTATTTGAGGGGACACATTCTTTAAAATTGTATACAGTATGAGAGAGAGTTGTATTAAAAATATTAGAAATTTATTATCTTCGGAAACAAACCGTATCTAAAATATCATTTTTTTTTTGCTATATGTTTTAATTTGCATTTACCTATTTCACATATCTCTGATTGTATTTAAAAATCGTTAACCAATTCTTCATACTTTTGGCGAAGTGGTGTTTTATTAATTTGTTATTTGATATTATTAGGGTTCTTTCCTGGTATTCAAAAAGGAAAAATACGTGTCGATCAGTTATATTTTTCAATTTATCAAACAATTTGGCCGCTGAATCTCTTATTCTGGTAGTGCGCCATCTGGCGAATAAAATTGTAACTAAAATCAATTTCGAATTTTTCATTATTTGCCATAAAAAATCCCATGCATCCTGAACACAATGGTGTTTACCGCATTGCTCTAGCGCAAATATTCGCGGAGTTATACATTTTTAAAATAGTGCGGGACTTTTGGATCACCCTGTACAATATAAGGTTGTTGGGTTAAATTACCATATATATATATTAAAAAATAAAGAAGGCATCTCCTGACCACGAGCACATGTGCTTTTTAATTTATAATATCAACACCTGACCCACTTATCTTTTATTTTATTTTTTTTTCTATTGTTTTTCATATATATATATATATTTATTAAGGTTTATATTGCACTTTTGGCTGAATCGGCAGATATAATTATTTCTATTATTACCGTCCTGGTACTGATGAGGGCATATTAAACCGAAGTTAGGCATGTTTCCAAATTTGCAAAGGATAGTACCACGGCAAAAACACTTAATTTTGAATCTGTGCGTCCAGCACAGAAAAAAATAACACTATTTTGTTTTCGGCATTAAAAATGAACAAATATTCGTAAATACAATAATAAAAAATGTATCCATTTCACTCATATTTTGCTATTCAAGTAAAGTGTTTAGGATCCTATCAGATTAATTTAACCAAATAACTTCCCCCAGTAAGATGTCGAATTGTGCAGAGCTCGGGCTCCAGTGACGGCACGGACCGCCACCGCCAGGTGTTCGCTAGGACGGGCTACTACAAGGTAAGCCGTTGGTAGTGCCGGCCTACCCACCTACTACTCTGGGCGCAGAGCATGCTGGTCGCCATCAAGCCCATCAACAAGCAACGCATAGAGATCAACCGACCCCTACTTTTGGAGATGAAAAAAGTAAATTTAATAAAACCTATTATATATACATATATTTAAAAATGCCTATTTTGGATCATAAAGTTTTTATTTCCGATATTTCGTGAGGCAACTCGCCAAACTTCCTCTGGGAACAAAATCGCTTTAGAGAAGCTCGCGTATCATTTCGCGAGTATATACAACCACTATAAAATTTAAATATCTAGAATCTACAATATGCATGCCTCTATGAATATAATAATTAATAATAATATAATATGTAAAACATTAATATATAGAGAATTAAGTAAATATATACATTTAAAATAAACGAATTGAAAATTAATTTTGAATCTGTGCGTCCAGCACAGAAAAAAATAACACTATTTTGTTTTCGGCATTAAAAATGAACATATATTCGTAAATACAATAATAAAAAAATGTATCCATTTTACTCATATTTTGCTATTCAAGTAAAGTGTTTAGGATCCTATCAGATTAATTTAACCAAATAACTTCCCCCAGTAAGATGTCGAATTGTGCATTGTAATATATGGATTACTCTATTTTCAAGCACATATACATATATATCGCATTAAAAATGGAATATATTATATAAATATTTTACTCTTTTTTTCTTGAATGGACAATGTTTACTTAGCGGTTTACTATATGGCGATGGTATATTTTAGGTAGGGGGTTTGTGATTTGAGGCCATTTCTCTTTCTCTCTACACACACATTATTTATACAGTATAAAGTTGTGGAAGGGTGATATTTTTGTAACCAAAGAGGCACCTCTCCCTTGGTATACAGGTTGACCTTTAGCCTAAATCTGCTAAAATTGGTGTTGTGGCTAATTATTCATGAGTATCATTACGTTTTGTTCTGTGATGATAAGCTAAATGTATTTTTAAAAACATTTTAAACTGATGTGTGTGCCAAGAGAGGCATCTCTTCCTTTAGCTATGCATCAAATCGATCCATTATGGTCATCACTTTAGTAAACAAACTTTAATAGTGCTGATGAAAAATAAGCCACTACACCGGTTTTGGCAAATTCAGACCAAAGCCAATCTGTATACCACGGTTTTTGCTATGGCCCTCATCAGTTCAGGGGCGGCTTCGATTTCATAACATCCTACGAGAAGGGATATGAAATCGGTCTAATTTACACCTCTCGTATGGTGTTATGAAATCGGAGCCGCCCCTGTACTGATGAGAGAAATATCTTGAAACCATGCTATACAGGTTGGAATTTTCTCAAATTGCCAAAACCGGTGTTGTGGTTCATTCTTTATTAACACTAGCAAAGTTTTTATTAGGGCGTTGAGCATAAGGCATTGTTTTGATGAGTGAATGGAAAGACGCATCTCAAGGTACATGAATATAATCCTCCCGCAACTTATAAATGTAAAAAGAGTTTTAAAATATAAGAAGGCAAGATATTGCCTCAGACAACTATTTGATAACTCTTTCTCTTTATACAACCTCACAGGTTAGTTTTATAAGGTACTTTTATTAATTCCCCGAATTTTTTTCAAATAAAAAGTAATGTACAATATCAAAATAAAAGTTTATTTAATAATATTCGAAATAATCCTTTTACGTATCTAAATAACTTTGCCATCTCGCTTTCAATTTTTCTTAGCATTTTTTATAATCGTGTTCTTTCAAGCCTCTGAGTAACTTCGGCGATTTTTCTATTATGACTTCTCGAGACTCGAATCGCTGCCCTTTAAGAGAGATTTGCATTTTACTGTATAGGAAAAATACATTCGGAGCTAGAGAGAGAGAGAGATACGGTAAGTATGTGACCTGATGAAATATAGGGATTTATTCTCAGTCCAAATAATCTAAACAATAACAGTCGAATAGTATCTGGCGTTGTTACGCGTTGTCTTTTCAAATTCCGAATTTCAAATTTCCTTGATAATGGAATTACTAAATCTCACAGAAAAACCTATTTTCGCCAAGGGGTTCTGGTGTATATGACAATATATTACTTCTGGCAATTTTTCTATAATTTGATTGATGTTTTTTTTTCTGTTTTATTCTCTAGAGAGAGGTCTTCCGACTTTTGTATAATCATGACTTGAGCTTCTTCTATTTTTAAGGCAGCTATATCACTCATAAAATGCAGTTTTCTTTAGGCATTTTTTTCGAAGCATTCATATCGTTTCTCTGTAACTGAAATTTTATTTTTATAAAGAAACGAATGGATATTTGTTGTTCCGAATGTCTAGGCATAAGATAATTCGACAACAAGCTGATAGAAAACAAAAATTAATATATTATGAGAGCGTAAAAATATTTCAAGAAAAAAAATGCGTGCGGTTTTTAAACACACATGTTTGCCTAATTCCCATATGCTCTTTTATTTTTTACAGAAAAAATTTACATGGCAGTATTTTGGATTAATTTTTTTACAAACCTATTTTTTCTTATTCTTACTGAAAATATGGGCATCGCAATGAAGATCCATCGTAGTCACTCACTCACCTCAGGCAATTTCAAGGGTTAATTCGCTGGGGGCGGGTACCTCGGGGCTTGGGTGGAAAAGCTGCCATCTCTTTAAACTATATTGATTTTGAAACAACTAAATGGATTGCAAAAAATAATTAAATCAATTACCTAAACACTAATATAATACAATTTTTGTCTTCACACACACCTTTTGCCTGTGGTTTATGTGTTACTTCTGTATTGCTATTCTATGGCATTTCTACTATTTATTATTGATGTACTTTCAGTATGAAGGAAATTGCACTAGGAAGAATTCTCGGGCGAAGCTGGGTCATTCGTCTAGTCTATTATATTGTCTAAAATGGTTAAAATGTGAAATGCTGGTAAAGATGTGAAATCGACGTGGATACGATTTCATGGTGATGAGAAATATGGCTCATGGGCGATAGATACGAGTTTGGTGAAACTAAATGATGTTCATTCTGGGCCACTGATGCCACAAGCGAGATTTTGATTCAAAGGTGTTTGTAACTTGAGGTATCATGAATGAAAGATTCACTGTGGCTAAAATTCAGTATAGTAATATAGTGACGAATTGAAACTTTAGGTTTTATAGTAGAGAAACGATCTTTATCAAATTGCACACACACACAATTGTGATATCAAAACTATGTTAATATATATGAATAGTAAAATACGCGGATTCCATCAATTTAAATAAGCCTAGAAAAAAACTTTGCAATATAGGTTTACATACAACAGAAATCTCATATTTCGTTTCACTTCGACCAAATTTGGTATAGGTTTAAGGCAAGCAACCTGCCGCTACACGAGATCCAATCCCAGGCGGTCGGGTGAGAATCATAACCAGCGTCGCTTCCCATCGATTTCTCTCTCTAGCCAAATCGATCACGGAGCTTAGTCGCTCACATCTCGCGGGATAACCCGAGCTTCCCCCAAGTTTGCCGACGGTGTGTTTATTTCTGGTTCTCAAAGAAATCAATTAGTGCTTCTTTATGAAGGTTCCTTCAAAAAGAAAAAATACTATTTTTTTGGCCAAATTGTTCGTCTCCAGAGGAGAGATTTATTTTAAGCTTTATTTCAAGTTCTTTGAGACCTGCTGCTGCCAGCACCTATAAAAGCATTACTTCTTTTATGTTATGGATATTTTAAGTCAGCGGTTTGGCGAGTGTTGTGCACTTAGATATAAAACGATTTCGTAATATCCTACAACATCCTTTACCGTGTTGGTCGTTACCAATATTAAGTAGAATTTCTGATTGATACTCAATTTAGCATAAATCCAAGCATAAAAATGCTTGAAACAAATATTATATTCGAGCAAAAAGGTGAAATCAAATATATTACTAGGAAATACCATTTTTAAAATTATTTTCATTCTATATTATTTTTTATCTGGATAAACATATTTTAATTTGTTTTTGTTTTTCTCCATGTTTTCTAAACTACCTAGTGAAAACGCTATTCCAGCAAATATTATAACTTATTTTTTTAACATATGTGGATTTGAACCTTTTCATTTAGATAAAGATGTCCCCTTCAGCGATTATGGCGTCGGTGACTAGAGTCGTATTTCTCATTAAAGACATTAACGTCAATTGATTAAAAAAATTAAGCTATTTCTGTGTAAATTACAAATAGTTTGACGATACCTTTATTTTAAATATATAATTAAAAGCTATTTCCTTATACACTAAATTTGTAAAATTTGAAAGAGAGAGTTTCCTCAGTGGGTGGACCCTCCCAACGGTTTCGCAATTTTAGTCTCCAGACTGCTATTATATTGAAATTTATTTAGAATGCATTAAACTAAATTTGTATATACCTTGCATTTTCTATTGGATACAGTGAATTGGTGTCCTAAAGAACAATTTATATATGCTTCTAGAACTGTTACGCTAGAGGACGCTAAGTTTATAATGATATTTAAATATTGCCTAACAGGGGTGATTATTTGTTATTCCGCGGAAGGGCATTGCTCGATGCACAGAATCTTTGATTTAGGTATGTATTTCCTAGATTTACTCCTAGATATGTCCTAGATTTACATAAGACTGTGATTCCTCCCTGTAGGGAAATGTGGAAATTGTCAGCTTCACAATCGGCCTTGAATTCAGACAGCCTCTTGCTCAGATAGTGGTTGCTATCCCCAACACTCGCAATTGTCCGATAGTGGAATTCTACCAGAGTAGTTTTCTCCTCAGACGCAAGAAAACCCAAGACATTCTTCCTTTCAGAGCGGTACAAAACCGCCCGTTCCATCATGACCCTGTCAAAATCTATGGAGCGCAGAAAGAAGTCGGCGACTAGTTTTTCAATCAGTGGCACTACCAGATCTTCAGTGGTTTGAAGATGTTGTTTAATTTGTGGCTTGCTGTAAGATAACAGAGTGTTGGTGTAGGGTGCAGTTTCGTTTTTTTTTTTGGCTGTTGGTGTGGAAGACATTTGCGCCGAAGCAGCCTCTGACAAAAGGTAGTTAAGATGTAGATGTAGTGGTGTTGGGGGCAGGCGAAGGGGTCTTCGAGCTATTACTCTGGCTCGAGAAAGGATTATTAGTTGACCGCGGTAGCTCCAATAGGCGACGAACTGTGTGATGGCGAGTAGCTAGAACGGCGTGATAGTCCAGCGCATCACGATTGCGTCAGCCAGGTTAGCGACGCGATAACGTCCCTGGGCGTTTGGGCGACCAGGCGTGAGTAGAAGCTCCACAGAGCAGAGAGGTCCATAAGGGCACCGCGGGTAGCTATTGCGATGTTTGGAGTAGGCCCGGTCAGATCATCAATCCGCTAGCCCAGCTACCTTGTAGGAGTCAGAAGCTCAGGGGGTCTCAGAATGCCTCCGTAGCCCACGACTCGGAGAGCTTGGAGGAGTGCCGGTTTTAGGAATCGGTGGGTTAGCTCGAGGATCTCCGCGGCAGCCTCGAAGAGAAATAGAGAAAGGAATATTTAGCGCTATTCTTAAATTGAATTATTCAAGAATGAGGCGTATCTTTTATTTATTAAAATGTGTATTCAGACAAAATAAGAACGATATTTTGAGAGACTGGTCCTTTCTCTTTTTCAAGCAGTTCACGTGACAGATGCGCGTCTCCGTATTTCTGCAGCAGTTGATGGTTGGTGTTTTTTCTGGGGCCAGGTATCAATTGCATGTATTCTCGTAGATATCTAATCTCTATTTATAATGTTATTGTCAATTTTGTAGGACTCACTTTCCAGAAATAATATTTCCTGTTTTATGGGGATGTTGAGGTATTTGATTTCGGTGCTGCTCCTGTTTGGGATATGTGGCAAGACCGCTTCGGAGTCTGTACAATAGGTTGCTGTCTCCTTAACTTCTTGTTGTTACGGTAACACGATGTTTCGAGAAACTGTTTGTTTTTGCTTTTCAATTGATTCGCTTTACGAGTAATACAGTAACATATTGCTGGCAGACAAACCTTTTACTAATTATGCTGTATTTACTTTCTACAGAGGCTTAACTTTTGATAATGTTCTATAGTGTTTTTCTTTTATATTATTCTATATGATTGTTGTGTTTTCAAATTCGGGTTTTTGGCTATTGTTGAGTTCGTGATCCACTAATAATGATGATAATTTATAATTTCTTAAAGCTTTTTTTTTATGTTAATTGATTGGATTTTAGTAGTTCACAGGTAACTCTCCTATGTGTACCTTGGCGTGTTTTGCATTGGATTTTGTTGATTATATTGTCTTCAATTTCCTACTTGCAAATATGTTTATTGTTTCAGTAGCGTAGAATATGCTTTAAATTTGGGCGGATTTATTGGTGTCATCATATAGCGTCTTCAAAATTATAGTAATTATTTTCGAACAGTAGCTTTAGGGAAGGAAAACAAAACCTTTTCTTGATATCGATTATGGCCATTATTTGAAGATGGAGTTATAGACTTTTCAACGAAATTATTTTTTAAAAAATATTATTTTTTAATTATTTGAAAACTTATTCTGCGTTTCTTTCTTTGTTCCATTATATTGAGACTCGAATAATGTCTTGTTAACCTTTTTGATAGATTTTTGTCACGGCGATTTTATAATGGATTTTGGGCAAAAAACGTTGAAATTCAAATAGTTTTCTGTGTGGTAGATTTTCTCTAGGTAATGGTTCCCAGGTGATTATTTTTTTTTTAATTATGTCTAAATATGTTGAGAGAAGAATTATTGTTTTTAATATCTTAGAAGAATTCAAAAAATCATATTATTAAGAAATTTTATATAAAAGTGTTGATATAAGCTTCAGTTGCGCACAAAAATACCTTTTCCATAAAATTTTAAATATTGCCTTGGTTTTCATTGGTAAGCAATCGATTTGTCTGGATAATCTGTCTTTAAAATTTAAATAATTATATTAATAACAATTTTTTCTCTTCCATCGCGCTTTTTTGCGCTTCTTTAAAAAATGAAGAATTACATCTCAGTGGATTTCTAAAGTTTGAGTGAAATTACAGATTGATAGCGCAAATCGGTTTTACCTTATTGAAAGAAGTATAATATATATATTGTTCCACTCGATTTCATAGCATTCTACAAAGGATTTATGAAATCGGTCGAATTTCCTAAACACGTGTTTAAACGGTGAAGCGGCCAGGTCCGAATTTATAACTGATGAGGGCCAGAGCCCGAAACCATGGTATACATTTGGTTTTTGTCTGAATTGGCCAAAACCGGTATGGTGTCTCATTATTATTGATCACTAGTAAAGTTTTTTAATAAGGTAATGAACAAGTGCATCGTTCTAGTTCATAATTGGAGGGAGAGGCTTTAGGTATATGATAATCATTCACTCACAGCTTTTTAATATATATCTATATTAAATTTTATTGCCCTCTATCGTTAAAATTTTACACAAATAAATTTACTGGCAATGCGTTTCATTTTTTTTATAAATCTCTACAGACCTTACTGCAATGATATGATTTAATGAATGAGAGGGCTTGGCTCATCAGTAGTGAACCCTCTCAGCGGTTTCGCCAAATTAATCTCTAGACCGCTCTACTATTGTATTGGACTGGTTTTGTTATATACCCTGCATTTTCTATGGAAGGCAGCTAAATGGTGTTTAGCGAACTATGGACATAAGCTTATAGGTCTGTAGAGGTACATACATATACATTTCAAGGTATTGCATCGAGCAAAGCTCTTCCGCGCAAAACATGTTTTCATAACCATTATATATTAGTAAATTAAATTTTATTGCCCTCTATCGTTAAAATTTTACACAAATAAATTTACTGGCAATGCGTTTCTTTTTTTATAAATCTCTACAGACCTTACTGCAATGATATGATTTAATGAATGAGAGGGCTTGGCTCATCAGTAGTGAACCCTCTCAGCGGTTTCGCCAAATTAATCTCTAGACCGCTCTACTATTGTATTGGACTGGTTTTGTTATATACCCTGCATTTTCTATGGAAGGCAGCTAAATGGTGTTTAGTGAACTATGGACATAAGCTTATAGGTTTGTAGAGGTACATACATATAAATTTCAAGGTATTGCATCGAGCAAAGCTCTTCCGCGCAAAACATGTTTTCATATCCATTATATATTAGTAAATTAAATTTTATTGCCCTCTATCGTTAAAATTTTACACAAATAAATTTACTGGCAATGCGTTTCTTTTTTTATAAATCTCTACAGACCTTACTGCAATGATATGATTTAATGAATGAGAGGGCTTGGCTCATCAGTCATTTAGCTGCCTTCCATAGAAAATGCAGGGTATATAACAAAACCAGTCCAATACAATAGTAGAGCGGTCTAGAGATTAATTTGGCGAAACCGCTGAGAGGGTTCACTACTGATGAGCCAAGCCCTCTCATTCATTAAATCATATCATTGCAGTAAGGTCTGTAGAGATTTATAAAAAAAGAAACGCATTGCCAGTAAATTTATTTGTGTAAAATTTTAACGATAGAGGGCAATAAAATTTAATTTACTAATATATAATGGTTATGAAAACATGTTTTGCGCGGAAGAGCTTTGCTCGATGCAATACCTTGAAATTTATATGTATGTACCTCTACAGACCTATAAGCTTATGTCCATAGTTCACTAAACACCATTTAGCTGCCTTCCATAGAAAATGCAGGGTATATAACAAAACCAGTCCAATACAATAGTAGAGCGGTCTAGAGATTAATTTGGCGAAACCGCTGAGAGGGTTCACTACTGATGAGCCAAGCCCTCTCATTCATTAAATCATATCATTTCAGTAAGGTCTGTAGAGATTTATAAAAAAAGAAACGCATTGCCAGTAAATTTATTTGTGTAAAACTTTAACGATAGAGGGCAATAAAATTTAATTTACTAATATATAATGGTTATGAAAACATGTTTTGCGCGGAAGAGCTTTGCTCGATGCAATACCTTGGAATTTATATGTATGTACCTCTACAGACCCATAAGCTTATGTCCATAGTTCACTAAACACCATTTAGCTGCCTTCCATAGAAAATGCAGGGTATATAACAAAACCAGTCCAATACAATAGTAGAGCGGTCTAGAGATTAATTTGGCGAAACCGCTGAGAGGGTTCACTACTGATGAGCCAAGCCCTCTCATTCATTAAATCATATCATTGCAGTAAGGTCTGTAGAGATTTATAAAAAAAGAAACGCATTGCCAATATATATCTATATATTCAGATGGTTTAACATATTTTCATATATAAAATTAATTGGAGAACCAGCATTGATTCATCGTCGGAAATGATGAGTAAAGATATTATTCGCCAAAGAATATCATCCGGCTGGCATTGGATGAGTTAGTTGTCTGGTAATATTTCTTGTCGTTTCTACAGGTATACATCTTTATGCTGACTCCAGCACTATGATCACCGTAACCGTGTATATGAAGGCACGAAGATAAACGACTAATGTTTACATGCATATGTCATCTTTTTACGAAACTATCACATAAAGTGAGGGTATTGAGCGACATTTACAGTTCATATCATGGTTACCTCTAGTTCGCATTACTGGTAATTTGGACAGCAGCAGGTTTTTATTTCTGAATTGATACGACCCGTATCCTTCAACATCTATTCGAAGATGTTCCCACACTGCATTTCAACATGATAATGCGCAACATCATATTACCCATTCTGTCCTCACCTACTGCAATACAGAGAGAGCATTCACCTGATGCTCTGAACAATATTTCTCCACATATTTCACCAATTGATAATGACATCTGGTTATGGGTATTGAGAGACTGGAACTCCACCCCTATCCAACCGATTCGATTGATGAACAATGGTTTAGAGTTGAAGTCGTATGGACTTCTTTACCTGCAAATATCATCACAATTGTGTTTAAAAAACTATGCCCTGCAGGATTTTACTATATTTTCAGCCAGATAGGCTACTCTGGGCATTGGTTTATGATACACTATAATTCAAAATTTTAATAAAAAACTTTAAATTTCAACATATGGGATTCAATGAATTTAATTACACTATTTTGATTTTTTTTTAGCAATATTAGTTGTGTGAGAAGCAGTATATATTAATTCCTTCACATATATTAAAAATATGTGAGAGCTTCTTTTATTTATTACTACTAAAATACCTAGCGCTTTTAAAAACCTTATTTTATTTCAAAACTATGTTGAAAACAATTGTGAAAATAAAAATAAATACCTAACAATAAGATCATTTATTGGAATAGTCGCCTAGCTAATTTGCTTGTAAAAAAATGAAAAACTCATTACTGTCCTCTAATTGACTTTAATTGGATTGAATTGTTTTGATAAATGAGAAGTTTGTGCGCCGTTTTTAGCACATATAGAGTAAATGTTACTTAGGCTTGGAAAATATTGCAAATGGACTCAGTATGACATCAGTATAAATATTTTAGAATCTATCAGTATAATTATTAGTAACAAGAGTGTGTGGGCTCTGCGCAAGAATGGTTTCAAACTCCTCTCCCAGAGAAAAGAAAATGGAGAAGAGAACGTCTTAAATGGCTGCAAAGTTCTCTTAGCTTGACCTTCATTGATATTTTCTGTGGGGTTATACAAAGTCGAGATTATGGGATCCAAAACCCTTAAACATCGGAACACTTCAACATGTATTCATAATGATATTGCTTCATTACTGGAATCAACTCTTCATCCAATCTACCTCAAATGAATAACGAATTGTGATGACGATCATTTATCGGCATATCTTTGAAAGGTAAAATACACATATAAGTTCAATTTGTTTATAATCATGATTAATATATTCGTTGAAAATTACCGTTTACATAAAATATAATGTGAAAAAACAATAAATAATAAATAAAAAAGGTCAGGTGTTGATATTAAAAACAAAAAAGACATATCCTGACAAGGCTCTCATGAGAATTTCTAAATGGCAGAGCGCCATATAGTGGAACAAAAATAAACTAAACGTTTGTTTAACTTGTTCCTTGATATTTGGCCAACCAAATTTCTTGATAAATCAAGAAAAATCAACCACAAACGCGTTTCGGGCTGTTGGTCCTCGTCAGCGTGGTGCAGACTGTACTTCTACGACCAAATTTTTTTCCAGAGGCTTCCTGAAAATCAAGAAATGCCAAAAATCACGGAACAAGTTAAATAAACGTTTAGTTTATTTTTGTACCACTAGATGGCGCTCTGCGATCTAGAAATGCTCACGTGAGCCTGGTCAAGATATGCCTTTTTTTGTTTTTAATATCAACACCTGACCTTTTTTATATTTTTATTTTAAATTATTTTCACACGAAAAGCGTATTTACGCAAACCTGGCCTTAAATACCCATTTCTTGATTTCTCAGGAAGCCTCTGCGACCAAATATTGGTCGTAGAGGTACAGTATGCACCACGCTAACGAGGGCCAACAGTCTGGAAAGCATTCGTGGTTGACCTTTCTTGATTTATCACAAGAAATTTGTTTGGCCAAATATCACGAAACAAGTTGAAAACGTGCAGGGGAGCTTTACTTTCTGTTGAACTTCATGGTTTTTGTGACTCTTCAGAAGTTGCATATGCGGCAGTATTTTATATAAGATCTCAATTCAAATCGGGCCAAGTGAAAGTTTCTCTGATTGCTTCCAAGACGAGGGTAGCTCCTCTGAAAATGATTTCCATACCACGGCTGGAGCTATGCGCTGCTCTTCTTCTCGCAACTTTATATGATACTATTCGCAATTCTTTATGCTTACAAATTGATAGAGTATTTTTATGGACTGAGTCCAAAATTGTTCTCAGCTGGATTAAATCTGAATCTAGACATTGGAAACCATTTGTCGGAAATAGGATTGCTGAAGTTCAAAGATTGACTTTACATTCTTCCTGGCATTATGTCATTTCGAAATATAATCTTGCAAACTGCGCTTCCAGAGGTATAACTCCTTCAGAGCTGGTGGATCACTCTCTTTGGTGACGAGGACCAACTTGGCTCTCGGATGTGAACTTTGAAGATCCAATTCAAACTCAATATGATTTTCCGAAAGAAATTTCAGGTGAAAGACGAAAAACTTTCTCTGTTTTTCATTCCACTAATCTTTTTTTTTCCCAGACTTCATATTCAAATACTCAAATATCAACGAACTTGTTAGAATTACAGCATTGTTTTAAAGATTTGTATTCAATGTCCAATGTTCTTTTATTGAAAGAAAGAAGGACATCTATCTTCAAGCGAATTAACAAGTTCAAATCACAATATCATTCGTTTCATTCAAAGTTCTGAATTTCAATTAGAAATTACCTTTGCAAACAAAATAAATCTTTATCAACTAACTCAAAGTTTTTTATCTTTGAATCATTTCATTGATGAATCTGGACTATTACGGGTTGGAGGAAGATTGCGTCATTCAAATATGCAATTTGATGAAAAGCATCCAATAATATTGCCAAGAGATCATTTTATCAAGAAATTAATAGTGCGACAGTGTCATCTGGATAATTTACATTCTGATCTTCAACTGACCATGTCAGCACTACGATTATGATATTGGATTCCTGCAGGCAGAAGTTTGTTCAAGAAAATAATCCACCAATGCATGGTGTGTTTCAGGGCTAAACGCCAAGTTACCAAGCAAATCATGGGAGATCTGCCTATGCACCGAATTGTGAAATCAAATCCGTTCACTAAAACTGGAATCGACTTTGCAGGACCGTTTTTAATGAAACCAAACATCAAAAGATCCAAAGTAATATTAAAATCATATGCTGCTTTATTTGTATTTTTCTGCACAAAAGCAATTCATAAAGAAATTGTATCTTGTATCTTCAGCGGCTTTCCTCGCAGCTCTCAAGCGGTTTATTTCTCGTCGAGGAAAACCATCTGATATATTTAGTGATAACGGGACCAACTTTAGGGGAGCTAGCAACATTCTCCGAGAGAAGTTTGATATATTGAAAGCTTCAACAATTCTAAAATTCATATCTAATGAACGAATCAACTGACATTTTATACCTGCTTCCGCCCCAAATTTCGGAGGTATCTGGGAGGCTGGGATAAAATCTTTCAAATTTCATCTTTTCAGATGCTTAAAGTCTCAGATACTCACATTTGAAGAGCTGAGTACTCTGACAACTCGAATAGAAGCTTGTTTAAATTCGCGACCTATTTATCCTCTAAGTTCAGATTCAGACGATTTCAATCCTCTTACACCAGGACACTTCTTAATCGGGCGACCCTTAATTGCCCGTCCAGAATCTAATGATGATGATGATGTAAAAATAAACTACCTTGATCGCTGGATCCTAAATCAAAAAATTAAAAATGTATTTTGGAAACGTTGGATTCGAGAATACCTTAAAAATTGCTACAACGCCTAAAATGGTAAAAATCCTCACCCAACATTAAGGAAGGTGACCTCATCTTGCTCAAGGATACCATATCACCACCAGCAATGTATTGGAGCCTTGGTCGCATCACCAAAGTGTTTCCGGGAGCGGACGGAAAAGTTCGAGTCGTCGAGGTGAAGACCAAGCACCAAGAACGCCTTACTAGAACTGTCTCTAAAATAGTACCATTACCTTTTGCTGAGGACTAAGTTATTCCACCGGGGTGGAGTATGTTAGGTTTTATTTTTTATTATTATTATTGTATTTTAATATTTAATTATAATTCACATATTCATAGAATTTTATTGTTACTTATCATCATTCTTTTTGTTGTTTTTTTTTCTTCTTCTGTTTTCTTTTGTGTTATATATTCAACTAAATCGCATTAAATCGTAATGTAATTCCCTTTTGTTGTTTGAAATAAATCGAATTGAGTCAGCTCGTTCTTTCTAGAAGAAACTTCAAAGAAAACGTGCTAACAACGTCGTTTTGAAATAATTTGAAATAAAAAGATCAAGGATAAATTAAGCTAGTTGAAATATTCTTAAGCCTATATAAAATAACCAAATATTATAATATAAGATATTTGCACCTGAGGCCACAAATCGGTCAAAAGGTCCAAAAGGAATTTCAAGAGTTAGAAGAAAAAAGTAAATTTTAGGAATTTTTCTAAGACGAATAATTTATTGATTTAAGATAGGTTTTCAAGCAAAAAAAAAAGATCAACCTCTATGGAAATTTAAAAGAATATTAAGTAAGACTTGTGCCTGTGATGTAATATGTAAATAATTCATAGAATGTAAAAAGAAAGGGTACCATCATGATTGTGTATGTTTTATATATAGACAGCTCGAGTTAGGCTGGGGATAGTTGATAGAAAGGCCATAAAATACATTCTGATTTGTAAAGAAAGCAAAACATGGTGGCAGCTGTAAAAGGAAAAGAAGCCTAAAGCTGTAAGAGGTTTTATAACGGGCTTGGCTAACACTAACCGCGTGGTGGAAAAGAAACAAAGCGTAAAAGCAATTATTAAAATTATAAAGTTGATATATGTAAATTATTTTCAAAGAAAGAATGGCTAATTATATGCAAATTGCTGATCCAGAAGGGTTTAATTTTGGTAAACCTAATGAATGGTCAATATGGTTCAAAAGATTTCGAAGATATAGAATTGCTTCAGGACTTTCAGAAAAAAAGTGAGAATGAACAAGTAAATGCTCAAATATATTTTATGGGTTATAAGGCAGAAGAAATTTTAATTTTGTTTAATATAAGTGAAGCCTAAAATAAAGACTATTAACTTGTAGTATCTAAATTTCAAAATTACTTCATAGACAAAAGAAACGTTATTTATGAGTAAGCTAAGTTTAACTGAAGAAGTCAGGGGGATAGTGAGCTCGTAGAATAGTTTATAACTAGTCTTCACGTCCTGGCAGAGAACTGCACCTATGGAATACTAAAGGAAGAAATAATCAGGGATCGTTTGGTATTTGGCGTGAAAAAATTCAGCTTTCTGAAAAAAGCAGTTGAATCAGAACTGACACTAGAGAAGGCGATCCAAATAGTGTTAAAAGACCAGAAAGTGTTAAAACACACAAAAGGAAATGATAAATGACACTGATAATTGAAACGTGGATGCGTTACACAAGAAAGGAGGGAGAAACATCACATTATTCCAGAAAACAAGACTGAAAGGTACAAAAACGTATAATTCTAAATTCCCAAATAATCATCATGGATGGTCTTCTAATGAGAAACAAATGTTACCGGTGTGGATATTACCAAAGAGATTCAAAGGGACAATGTCCTGTTGAGGATGCTATTTGGAACAATTGCAGAAATAAAGGTCTATTTGCCAAGATTTGTTACACTAAAGCCATACAAGAAGTATCAAGCTCCCAAGAAAATGCATTCATTGGAATAGTGGGGAAGCAGGAGAATGAGGAAGACAAGTGGTATGTGGTGATAAAGGTGAATGACCAGCCAATAAAATTTAAAATCGATACAGGAGAAGAGGTTTCGGTTATCCCAGAAGAGATTTACTTACAGTATTTTGGGTACCTTAAGACGGAGAAGGCCGATAAGAATATTTTTTTTTTTCTGATTGAGTTAAATAAATTTAAAATATTTGCAGAGTTTCTTTATTGAGGTATGGGAGGCAAGCTTTCGCGCGGTCGTGCTTCATCAGGCCACTGGCTCCGCAAATGCGTGCTACAGATACAATAGAGATTCAGAGAAATACATTTAAAAATTCAAAAATAAAAGTAGTGGCAGTTGTAGAGGGTACTGTTTGGGGGTTGGCATCATCTGCGTTTTGAGATTCAAGCGCGAAAGATTGCCTCCCATACCTTAATAAAGAAACTCTGCAAATATTTTAAATTTATTTAACTCAATTATAATATTATTTGTATCAAAATTTCAAGTACAAATATTTTTTCTGTTTCCAATAAGATAGAATTTTTGGAATCAAAAAGCAGAAGTGCGAAGAGAACATCTACATTGTTAAGGGGGTGGCCCGACCTTTACTAAGCTGTAGGGCTAGCGAGATCCTAGGTCTCGTTAGGAGGATAAAAGTTGTCAAAGATCATGCTCCTACCAAGCTAGACCCAATGCTCAAATTTCCTGAGTTATTTACCGGACTGGGAAAAATAGATATCCCGTACGAAATAATTTTGAAAGAAGGAGCAAAACCTTATTCGATATATACACCAAGAAGAGAACCTATACCTCTAATGTGGAATAACTTCGAATGGAACTGGAGAGGATGACATCAAATGGCGTAATTGAAAAAGTTGAGGGTTCTTCTGAATGGTGTTCATCCATGGTTCTCCTTGCAACACTTTCGGGAAAATTAACAATATGTGTCGATCACTCAATACTCAATCAAAACATTCTAAGGAAAATACATTAGATTCCGGTGGTAAAATTACGCTAGCTCAGTTGAAAGGAGATAAATTATTCACAAAGTTGGATGCAATAGTGGATTCTGGCAAATACCTCTGTCTTCAGAGTCGTCAGCACTTACCACATTTATCACTCTATTTAGGAGATTTCGATTTAAGAGGTTACCTTTCGGTATCTCTTCCGCCCCGGAATTTTTCAGAAAAGAATGAGTCAAATATTGGAAGGACTGGAAGGAACTCTATGCCATATGGATGATATCTTAGTTTATGGTTCGTTCCAAGAAGAACATAATAAAAGTTTCGAAACAGTATTAACAAGACTTTCTAAATCGGGACTTACCTTGAACAAGGATTAATGCAAATTTACAGTTACAACTAATATATTTTTAGGTCATCAAATTGATCCTAACGGGATTCAAGTTGACCTCAAAGGAAAAAAGCTATACTGGAGTGTTAAAAACCGAGATATGTCAAGGAACTAAAACAGTTTTTAGGAATGGTAACTTTTTCGGATAGATTTGTCCCTAACCTAGCGGAGATATCACATCCATTAAACAAGTTATGGTCAAGGAAAGAAGAATGGATTTGGAAAAATGCTCAAGATCGGGCATTTTACCAAATAAAGAAAAGTCTTACTTCTGCGCAAGGGCTAGCCTTGTATGATCCTTCTTTGCCTATCACAGTATCAGCCGATGCTTTATCTTTTGGGCTAGGCGCAGTAATAGGGCAAACCAAAGATGGACTGACACAAGTCATCGTATATGTTTCTATTACGCTTTCTGAAACAGAAAAGCGTTATTCCCAAATCAAAAAGGAAACGCTGGTTATCACCAGGGTTTGTGAGAAATTCAAGCAATACATCCAAGGCCTGGTAATCAATGTTGAAACCGACCACAAACCACTAGCACCGATCTTTAGTTCCAAAAACATCGAAGATCTCACAACTAGGATTCAGAGATTGAGACTACGTATAATGAGATTACGTATAAGATCGTACATACGCCAGTAAAAAACTTGATAGTGGCGGTTGCGCTATCTAGGTCACCTCGGATAAAAGTTGAGACTCAGGAATTGGAGGAGGAGTTATGTGCCTATGTTCAACAGGTTGTCTGTTTATGCCCATATCTGAAGTCCGAGTAAAATAAATCAAAGAAAGTAAAAACAAAGACAAGGTTATCCTTTAAAAACCTACTTTCACTATGTAAGAAATCTTTATTACCTAACTCGGAATCATTCAGAATATTTAATAGAGTTATTTAAAAGAACAATAAATAAATATTTACGAGAGATTAAAAAGGCCAAAAGAATATCGTGGAGGACCTTTCTAGAAGAAAATAATTCGACTAATCCTTATGGGAATTTATACAAAATATACAAAAAATTAAGAGGTAACTCGAATAAACAACTACAAATATTAGAAACAAACACATATCAAGAACAACAACAGAAAACTGAGGAATTAATAGCCACTCTATTTCCTGATGACAACCCAGGTGAAGATAAGAATACACATACAAATATAAGGAAATATGCATTAAGACTTTCGAACACAACAGAACCAATAATCACAATCAATGAAGTAAATGATATTATTGAAAAATTGCATCCGAAAAAATCTCCAGGAATAGATAACATTTCTAATAATATGATAATACACGCAAAACAATTCGCGGTACCACTATTAACTAAAATATACCAGAAGTGTCTGGATATGAGTTACTTTCCTGATGAATGGAAAAGAGCAGAGGCGCTGATCATTCCAAAGCCGGGTAAATCCGATTATAAAGATTGTGTCAGCTATCGACCTCTATGTCTAAATTCAAGCCTTTCAAAAATTTTTGAAATAATAATAAACAAAATAATCATCAAATTCTACGAGGAAGTGAAATTATTCAGTAAACGTCAACATGGCTTTACAAAATCTCGATCTACCATAACTGCATTAACTGAAATAATTCACACTGCATTAGAACACTAAGCCAAGGAGTATACGGCTATAATTGCAATATATATTAGTGGAGCTTTTGACAATACCTGGTGGCCAATGGTGATAAAAAGACTCGATGAGGATAATATACCAGCATCAATAATAAAACTCATGAAATCCTACTTCACTAATCGGAAGATAAGATTTAGGTACTCTGCGAATGAATTCACCAAAAAACTAAGTAAAGGATGTCTGCAAGGAGGACCCTTATCTCCGACAATTTGGAACATCATAATGAATGATCTATTAACCAACTTTCAGGAATCTAATAGCGAAATTATAGGATATGCAGATGATCTAACGGTAATATATTGGAATACAGATGTAAAAAATCTTAAGATTACAATTGAAAATTCAATAGGGAAAATAAATATGTGGTGTGAAAACAACAAACTTAAAATATCAAGAGATAAAACAAAGACTTTATATTTATTCAACTGCAAAAAGTATGTAATTACCCTGCATGATAGTCTTGTCAAACCAGTTGAAAACCTAAAAATACTAGGATTAACTTTCAAGAATCTTCGAAACAAGAACAAATTAGATTTTATGCCCCACATCGACAGTGTTATTGCAAAAACAACTAGAGCTAGTGGATATCTTCTTGGTTTAATAAAGAAATCGTGGGGATTGGATAGTAGGCGTAATTAACATCATATAAGACCTTATTTAGAAGCACAATAACTTATGGTTCAACAATCTGGTACCCATACATAAACACGAGATCAAAAAACAAAATAGATTCACTACAGTATAAAATTCTTAAACACTGTATACATGCTTATAATACAACATCTTCGAATTGTACACATGTTCTCGCAAGAATACCTAAAATTACGGAATTCATTATGTCAAACATACTTAAAGTTGAAATAGATTATAATAGAAATGATCCAGCCAAAAGAATGATAATATCTAACTTTATAAATGGAAAAAATTCAAAAATACTATTAAGACTCAAATGATAATTTCAGAGAATTTTTTGAAAACTCAAGATTACCCAAATTTATCCAGCCAAACTTTTAAATTACGGGGCATGGAGACTTTAACACATATTTATATAGAATTGGCAGAATTGATTATTCAATCTGCTTATGTGACCAAGAAGATCACAACCCTGAGCATATTTTAATCCGGTGCCCACTTGTTGCTGATTTGAGAGTACAATGTCAAATGAACAGTTCTAGTTTAAGCCAAATGGTTTCCAGTAAAGAAGAATATAGAAAATTTAACAAGTTTTGTAGACTCTATCTCAAATGCCGTGGGCTTGAATTACATTAAGAATTGAAATTTCTAGTTTTAATTAGTATATTTGTGCCACTGGTTTAGTGGTTGTAATTATAAATATATATTGGACTTTTGATGATATGTATGTAAATAATCTTTGTTTATTGTATAATTTATTGTTCTAAAATGTAAATTTGAATAACTTTCACTCTCTCTCTCTCTAAAACTATAAATAATTTGTATATATATTTAAAAACTATGTACATAAAATGGTTTAAACATTTACATGCAAATATCCACATAGGATATAGCGTGTGTTTTGTAATAAATAAATAAGACAAGGTTATCCAAAATTTTATTTAATACACCCATGAATAATGGCCGGAGAGAACAAATATCTCCATGTCCGAAAGTCAATATTGGCCAGCAAAGGATGATTTCTCCGTTGAGAATGGTATTCTTCTGAAAGCGTCAAGATACGTTATCCCGGAGAAAAACGGGAAAGGGTTGCTTCAAAGAATCCATGAGGGACACCTTGGGATAGTCAAATGTCGTGAAAGGGCCAAAGGATCCGTCTGGTGGCCCCGGATCACAAGCGAAATTGAGGAGATGGTCCGAACGTGTCCTATGTGTATTGAGGAAAGAACAAATCGACAACAGCCACTATTACCCTCAGAGCTTCCAAGTTATCCTTGGGAGAAAGTTGGGGTTGACCTCATTACAATAAAGGCCCAAAACTGACTATTATTCAATATACCCGGAAATTGCAAGATTAGAGGACATGAGATCAGCTTCTGTAATAGTACACTGTAAGTCCATCTATGCAAGGCACGGGATTTCTTTGGAGGTGCGGAGTGACAATGGCCCCCATTTCGGACCAATATTTAAAGAATTTGCCCAAGTTTAAGGATTTACTCATGCCATTTACATTCCCAGATATCCGCAGAGTAACGGCTTCATAGAAACCTTTGTAAGAATTGTTTAAGAAATAATTGTCAAGTTAAAAGACCCCTATCTGGCTTTGCTGGCATATCGAAAAACACCACTTGCAAATGGTTTCAGCCCAGCAGAACTAAACATGGGACGGCGGATTCGCACCACCATTCCAACACCAACGAAACAACACAAACCACCCGATCTAAAGAATCTGAAAAATCAAGAGGCTATTCAACGGGAAAAACAAAAATACTATTTGATCGATCAAAAGGAGTACGAGAACTGCCACTGGGAAGAAATGATCGAGTTTGGTTAATGGACCTTAAAACTCCCGGTATCATAATTTCTAAAGTAGACACTCCTAGATCATATATGGTTTAAACACCGAAGGGAATATTCTTCCTACTGGTCAGAGAGCTTCAGGGTCTCCACACTTTGAGTCAGACGAAGAACCATATATAAATTACCCAGAAGCCAACACACACACTTCAGACGCTCCTACGGATGTGACCGATTCATCAACATCTTCTGCTGAAGAAACACTTTATAAGACTCGCTCAGAAAGAATAGTTCGTCCGCCCAGATATTTTGGAGTTGACTAGGGTGAATCTCTATAAAGGGAGATGTGATGTAATCTGTAAATAATTCATAGAATTTGAAAATAGAGCAATCCATAAATGAATCTTTAATTAAAAAGGCATATATTGGATCAAAATATAATTTATTTTACCAATATTTCAGTTGGCTGAACGCCAACCTTTATCAATGTGTTATAACATATTTAATGTGTGTCAACAACAAACTGAGCGCCACATAACGTCAACAGAATTAAGTTTTAAAAATATTTTGTTATATTCAATGGGGAGGAAAATAATTGATATATACGAGTATATTTATATTATGGACAAAATAAATTTTGTAAAATATGGGTGTGAATATTTTGAAAACTAACAATAACGCCTATTTTATATATATAATTATTTGTACTATGTGTAAAAAGATGTTTCGTATAAAAAATAATAAAATAAAAATAACAAATTTAAATAAAAGAAATGTTAAACTAAATATTTTTTACCGAAAACGCAAAGCGCAAAAAATGTTTGAAAAGTTGTTTAGAATAAAATATTAGTCTCATTAGATTAAATAATTTCTATAGGAATATCGAATGGAATCTTCGAAAAAAGCCTCGACACCTCTTAATCCTAGAATGTTTTTAGAATGACGTGAAGGAAGGGAAAATTTCTGTGCTCCTTATCAACAAGATTTTGAAATTATACTTTCAATAACAGGAATGACAAGGTCAGACATTACGTATGCTATATCTTAGCTCAGAAAGTTTAACAATTGCCCAACACACGCGCGCACACAATCTATTGTAACCCTATAAAATATATTCTGAAATACATAAATAATAACTATATTTGAAATTAACATAATAAAAACTGGAAACTAATTAGAAGTTTTTGCATACACAGACTGAAAAAGTGGCGGTGGAACAGCCAAACTGCTGGGAAGGTTCACCACTGATGAGCTAGGCCCTCCCATTAATTTATCATTGCAGCAAGGGTAGTGGAAAATTGTTTAATTTTAAAAAGAATCATACTCGTCTAAAATAATTTTAAATTTTTATACAATATTTTATATATTCCCCAAATAACGATTCACTTTTAAAATATACCAACCCCAACTATCGTTCTCAATTTTTTTGAAACTTACAGGTAAATTATTAGAATTACAGAGAGTTAGAGCTCATGCCTATGCGGAGTAGCGGACTCTTATTTGCCACACAATAAACACTTTAAAATAATTTAAAGGAGCTTTGAAATTGTGTATTAATTTTGTCTCGGCGATGGCGCCTTTTGAACAAGAAACAGAGCTTGACATGTAGCGAATGATCGACCTTCGTGAAATTGGGAGCCTGCACGGTACGTAGTGCTACTACAGTGCTTCGATTCCCATCCCTGGACACTTTTAATTTTCCGTTCATCATTACACTTCACAATTCATCCTCTCATATTTCATCCCTAAGGATAGAAATAGTCGTTATTTCTCCTTACTACAGTCATGAGAAGAAAGACAATTCGTAAACGCTTTATCTTCATCTCTAAATTGGCACCATGTTCGATCTCTGTTACAGATATACCATTGACTGCCGCCACAGTTCGTTTTTTTTTTAATCAGACTTGATGCGATCAATTCTTTTTTTTTCAGGATTTTTCGGACCCAAAATAAAAGACACCTACTAATTCAATGTGCTTCATCAATACGGACAATGGAATGGGGTTTCGCAAAAGTTTTATTTTCGGATAATTCACACTATAATTTGAACAACAAATATTTCAGATTTCACGTTTGGCACTATAAAGGAGGAACGCCATATTCCAGAGTGCATTATGCAGTGTTATAGTGGACTGAGGCCTAGCGTTATGGGCTGTTGCCATTGAATATTTTAGACGATTCGACTGCTTCGCATTGGAAGTATACTTAACAGAAACAGCTTCATCACAGAATTTATAGCCCCGAAAACGTACCCTTCTACTTTTGGCATCTCTGAATCTATATTTCAAAAGAACAAAGCTCCTCTACGTGTTAGATAGAAATAAAAAGTACAATACTTCTCTCTCTGTGTGTGTAGTACAGATCACACTTCTTCCCAGCCCTTTAATAATATCTGACATGTCGCTTATTGATCAACCATAGAATATTATCGGTCTATGACTCGTTCGTGACGTTTATATAGTAGCCAGCCCTTTAGGATCTTGAAAGATCTTACTTGGAAACACATTTGAAAATATTTGATATCATAGCCACAGCGTGTTAAAGCTCTTATAGGAGTACGTCGCAAAATCAACTATTATTGATTTTTAGACTTTTTATGAAATGCTTGAATGATTTTCATGAAGAGAAAAGTAGTTTTAAATTTTAAATCTTATTATGATTTTATATAGCAGAATAATTTATTTTTACTTTAAGTCTATAGAAATATTTAAAGCGTGAATACTGTCCACTCGTTCTTTTAGACCATGAATACTAAGAAGCGCTAAAATGTTGCGAAATGTCTTACTTGGAGATCTGAGGGATAAAGCTGACAACGAGATAATTACGACTTTTTTTTCCGCAAATAAATAAAATAAATACAGATAGAACACTGCTCCAGACCTCGATATATATATATTTTTTTCGCCTACTCTAAAAATAAACACTATTCTATTAAGTGGTAGGCGCTCGCCATATATATTCACATATTTTCGAAATTTAATAAGTGTTGATTTGTGTAATTTTTTATTTCGAAAAATATTTTAGAAAAAAAAAAATCAAACTACTCAATATCTGGTCAGTAGTGTTTTAAAATTTACATGAAAGAAAATACATGACACTACTGAATTTTTAAAATTTTAATGGAAGAAAATAAAGACAGATAAAAATTTACAATTTTTACGTATTTTTTTGCGTGTAGAAAGCAAAATAACCGGGATTCATTGAGTTACTACTGATGCATTTGACTGATGTTGAGTATGGACCGAAAGTGATTTTGATATTTGTTGATGAAATGATATGATTAATTTTAATTGGCAAAGTTAGAATCTTGGTTTATCGAAAAGCAGGATTTTATATGTTATGTTGTAATTTAAATCGAGTCCCAGTCATAATATGAAATCAATTGTTAAGGATGGCAAGGGTACTAGCCTTAGTATCCGCAACAACCACCGACTGTGACTTGTGGTACAAGCTGCACAAAAGGTGGTACTGTAATATATAATATACTTCTCAGAAATAAGAATGTCGACATCTTAACATTCTATCTGCGTACAAAACAGGCGAAAAATGTTTTAAGTGGCGTTCAATGATACTGCTGCTACTAACTCTTCGGGATAAGCATCAGCAAAGTATAATATTTTACCAAACGCCAATTTGAAAAATGAATGGCTAGAATGGTTCTATATGATTCAGACGTCACCGTATAGAAAGTCAGTTTAAAATGAGTTATACATTCATTTCTATTATATGTTTATAGTTTCGTGGTGATTGATGATTTTGGAGAAGAATTAATAGTCCAAAAAACTAAGGCATCTTTAAAAGTTTATAATCACTTTTAAAACGTTGATGTTCCTAATCAATATTGCTTGTAAAACTTAACCTTTGGAATTAAAAATAACTTGGTTGTTATGGAAATACACAAAAGACAAATAGCGGAATTCAAATTAAACTGTGTAAACCTTTAGTTTAAAAAAAATACATAAGAGTTTTATTTTCAAATAAAGAAAACCCTATTTTATTTTAAATTATTTTCAGGTTTGAAATCAATTCGCGCAAAAAGTAAAAGAAAATAGTTTATATTCGTATATCTGAGTAATTCTTATATATGTGCCGAATGTTACAATTCTCACATAGTGCTTCAAGCCAAAGTGATTACTGTCTATATTTTCCAAACTTTTGGTCAACTGTCAACCTAATAATTAGGTAGATGGAATCTTCTTGAATATTTGAACATATGGAGGCGCGGTAATTTAGAAGAAAGTTTTTTATCTTTCGGATAATCCGATCAAAATTAGTTGACCATTTGAAGTCAAGCAAAATCCCTTACAGAGCATCCTACTTATCATTTTGGGGAATTCCATTACCTGCTAATCTACTCTGGCACATTGATCGGCAGTGTCATCTGGCCGTAAAATATTTCTTGCCCTAAAGGGAAATGTTTCTGCTTCATGAAGGGTTTGATGGGAATCTGCTCGCTATTTTAATAACATCCTGGTTTTAAAACGCGTTTAATGCTGATTACTAGAGCCGATATATGCACGCAGATATAAAAATCATCAAACGACGTTTAAAATATAAATATTTGTGCAAATATATATTTTAAAATATATAGATCGTTATTTGTTTATACATTATAAATTTTAACATATGACAGAATGTGTAGTCTTTCAAATAAAAATAAAAATATTTATTACACATTTTTATTTAAGTTTTAAAAATGACAGTCCAATCTATCTGCATAAATGTTAATATGTATAATAGGCAGCATTAGCGACAATATGTGAGAGAGAGACATTTGAACGCTAAATGTGTATTTATTTTTTAAGTGATAATTCTTCACCTAATTAATTCATTACTTACATTGCCCTTTTCTTAAGCGAATAGCGTATCGCTTTAAAGATATTGCTGTAACAATTTGAACTGATGCACAGGGTCTTGGCACTGTTTAATCCTGTGCACGCAGAGAAGGTCTCTTTTTTGGAATATCCGCAGATTCTACTTCGTAGGTTACGTCGAATAATTTCCGTGTCACTTTATACGGTTCGAGGTATTTTTCAATGATTTTATGAAAGACTGGCCTTTTGCACTGTTAATCCAGCTCAAACGAGATCACCGACGCTGTAGTCTGATGCTTGATGTTCGGAATGAATATAACTTTGTATTTTTAAAAACTTTAATTTAGTTTACGGGATTACTTGTACTTCTATGTCTGTCCTTCTGTCTGTCTGTACACAGATAATCTATAACCATTCTTTAAATATTCTCTTGAACAGGGCACATAGAAGCCTTAAATTTGATACTCTCGTTCAATCCTGATGACATTGCAAGTTGACAAAATATCAGACTTCTGAGTGTTCGGTAATGGACTTTTTTATCGCTTCAAATTTTATGATCGATTTTAAATACCTACGGACCACATATAAAATCTGGTATATTTAATAGACGAACTCAATACAATTTCTGACTTATAGGTGGCCGCGAGGGTCGGGAAGAAACGAGAGAAGAGAAATTCCTAGGAACTAAATTAACGCAGCCGTTTCTTTGGCGTAATGAGCGGCTAGAGTTCCATAAAAACGTGATCGGGTTGGTCGGGACTGAAATAATTTCTATAATCCTTTCCAATTTTGGTGATCAAGCTTTAATTTACTATTTAAAAAATTAAGAATTTTGAAATTTTGTACACTCACTCGATCCTGCAAACAATGCGATTTTACTAAATTCAAGAATTCTGGGTTATCGCGATTGGACTAATTTCTATATTTCTTCTCAAAATTTGTGATCAATTTCTAAAATAATTCCAAACAACTTAGAGTATATAATTGTTTACACTCTCTCAATCAAACTAATAACGCTAGCATACAAAATATCAGACTTCTAGGTAGCTGCGATGGTCTGGAATAGATTATAGAATATAATTTGTATATATATATGTGAACCATTGTATCGAACTGAACTTGTGGATTTAAATATTCGTCCTCGGGAAGTGATGACCTCTCTCTCTCTCTGGGGACTATATGCTTAAAGGCATTTTTAAACAAAAGTTTGACTACTTCCTTTGCATCTCCGAAGGGTAAGCTCTTAGTGATAAAATTCCGATTAGATTGTCGGTGCAGACTATGTTAATCTTCTTATCATTATCTGACTTGGTAACTCTTCCAAGAAGATTATTTACAGTTATTTCAAAAGGATAACTTCAAGTAATATAGGCGGTTTCTCTCTCTGATTGGTTTGGTTTCTCCTTTAGCTTTATGTACATTGTTAAAAGTGCATTCGTTTTTCTCTAGAAAGTCTTATCCAAAAGTATATTCTTTTAAATCCTTCATAGGTCTTTGAAAATCCAAGATTGTTGTTGGAACGACATGTAGACCTTTAATTAATATTTGTGTAGGTACTTAGGAATAACCAAAATGGGTTTCTTAGGTTTTTATTTTTTAAAATTCATATACACCCTGATTTTAAACATTAGAACTTTCTCATTTATTTTTGAAAGATATTAAACTTTATGAAATAGCTAAGAGATTTTATTGAGGCTTTCATCATCATTGTTTACTTCCGAATCAAATTGGGGATGATTTCATGATGAAGCCCTGGCGATCCGCACCCACAGGGTATGTCATCAGGAAAGAGACACCCCTTTAGTTTAATATGTTTGCAAATATAGCTATATATATGTTACAATATAGTGGTAATAATGTGGTGAGGAGAGAAATAATCACACGACGAGTTGGAAGAGGAATCTGGAAGCCATCCGAGAGAGAGAGGGAGCGAGAGCGCTGTCCGCTGAACGACCGTCTTGTGTGGTCACCCCCCGACTACCAAAATAGTCCCCAGGTGTTGACGGGCGGGCCCCTTTTGCCGCCCCTTTGGAATGTCGTGATCTCTAAAGTGACGCCCTTTAGCTACCCATCTCTCTCTGGCTGATTCTAGGTTTGTTTTATTAATCCTGGAAGAGCATAAATTATGACATATGCCCCCCGTTGAAGAAGGCTGAACATGGTTTGAGTATACTTAAAGCCTGAGAAGCCAGGAATAGAGAAAATAATTTTACAGTTGAAATTAGTTAAGGTAATGGTGACATAGTTTTATGTAAATAAAATATTGTATAGTACACAAGTAAATATTATTTACATGCAGTTTTACAACACCGGAGAGTTTGACATTTAAGGAAATCTCTGAAAATATCAAGGTTATAAAAGGCTATATATAACAAAATCTAATGTACGATATGGGAAATGACATTGAGGAGTGTGAACAAGGAGAAGGGGAGTCACAAACACATGATGAAATTCCGAAGATCATTAAGACTGGGGAACTCTACACTTTAAGATATTTTTCAGGCGGACATGGCAAGGGGAAACTTGGCATAGGCTTTCTATGCTATAGGTGTAGAGTATGAGAAATGAGGTTGAGGTTGGCAATTGTGTGAGCTCAGGACTGAGGTAAATATAAAACTACATACAATGTTAGAACCTTGGCAAACAGGGCGAGGGGAAACTTGCTCTGGGCCATTCTACCTTATCTATGTAGTTACTTGTGTAGCGAGTCCGAGGGGAAAAGTCCCGTGTGTAGGTGAGGAGTGACAAGCTGCTCGGACACGAGGTGTTTGAACCGTCGTGGGAGCTTGTGCAAGGCGATGATTTCGCGGTGGGTTGAACGTGAGACCCATGTCTGCGCGAAATGATGACGGACCGAACAGAATCAGCGACGATGTTTAACGTACCTCCGTGGGAAATATCGGAGGTAGGCTATATCGTGCTGGTTTGGACAAGGAACAAACATAGATTTGAAGACAGGGTCCGTGTGGCGCGAGAAGAAGGGGCGAACTGTGTCGCTCGATGCAGATTGTTCAAGTGCGAAAAAAAAGGGGTTTGATAAATATCTAGCGGTTAGTCAATCTGCACCCTGTGACGAACACGCCATTGGCTAGATGGTGTGGGTCGGTGGATATGCTAGAGATGAACTACGAAATATATTATCATAAATGAAGGGCGAAGTTTAGGATTTTGAAATGACAATATAGAAGTTTGATAATTGATTAATCAATAATTCTCTATAAAGGTCCTGAGCTGGTATAAGGTTAACAAGGTTGTAAGAATGATTGGGACATTAAGGGGAAGGTAGATAAGTGTCACCAAGGGTTGGTTGTAAGCAAGGCTCACGTGATGGTTGAAATTCTTCGACGCCTGACTTAAAGGGTGAATTTTGAGTCGTTTAGGGAAAGAAATTATTTTTCGTGAGCCGTGCTTACAAGTAGGAGAGGTCATATACAAATAGGTATACAAAAGTTTAGGTGCTGGAGGCATATTTTTATAGATAAATTGATTATGAAAAATATATTGTTAATAGTAAAAATCGTAAAGCATTAATAGGTAGAATTCCTTTTTTTTTTTAAAGTTACGTTAAAATGGAAATTATTTAATTAGAATGACGATTGTTAAATTCTACTGGTAAGGTAACTAATTAAATGAGTTACAAATATCTAGATAAATGATATGGAGAATAAAATCATTGTTAATAGGCGTGGAGAAAATAAATGGAGCTAATTATGTAAATATTGGGACAATTTACAAGGAATGACTTATTTAAATAATGAATGGTAGGAGTTAAAACAGTTACACTCACGAGTTATGTTGGTTAAGGGCGCAGGTAAGTTCATTGAGCTTTGGGAGAGTTCTGTCTGTGACACTGTGCGTACCAGTGTTGTACATAACAGTAGCGGCAGGGATATGGCGGAGTCTTGTCCATGATGGTGGGAGGTGTCCTGCTCTGGCACGGAGATCGTTCTTGGGCAGGTCTAGTGCTGGAAGAAGTGGGTGGCAGCTTCATCTCCGTCGTAGGCAATCACTTCTCCAGGGTAACGGTTCAAAAGTTGGCGAGGAAGGGGTTGAGGGCTCGAAGAGGAGTGGTTACAGTTGAGTTGGGTTTGGTCGATCATCGTGGCTTGGCTTCTTGTTTCTTCATACTCCGGTATATGAGGGATTCGCTTCCCGGCCAGGTCTTATCCTGTCGACTTTCAATGTGACAATATAGTGGTAATAATGTGGTGAGGAGAGAAATAATCACACGAGTTGGAAGAGGAATCTGGAAGCCATCCGAGAGAGAGAGGGAGCGAGAGCGCTGTCCGCTGAACGACCGTCTTGTGTGTTCACCCCCCGACTACCAAAATAGTCCCCAGGTGTTGACGGGCGGGCCCCTTTTGCCGCCCCTTTGGAATGTCGTGATCTCTAAAGTGACGCCCTTTAGCTACCCATCTCTCTCTGGCTGATTCTAGGTTTGTTTTATTAATCCTGGAAGAGCATATATTATGACATATATATAATATTGTGTTTTATATAAAAGTAAGAGGAGGAAGTTCTTTAATATTCTAGTTATCTCTTTCTGGAAGACTTATTCTCTCAACTCACTTACTATATATTAAACTGTAATCACTTGCTGCCAAATTCGAAGCTTCCTTCCAACTTCTGTTTAGTGCTTTTATGTCATATAAAATATATTCACTGAAATAATTATTTTTAAAAAATCGTAATTCTTCATAGGAGCTTCAAAAATATTTTGCAAATTCGGCACGCAATATTTATAAAAAAAACTTGTTCATTTTTATAATTCATTATAATATATTTTTTAATCGATAAAAAATACGATATTATTTTTTATAAGTTAGAAATTCTTCCATATATAGTTATAATACAATTAATAAGACTCTTATGAATATAATAAATATAATATAATATAAGTAATCGAATAAAGTACCCGAAGAAGAATTCATCCCCGGCATATAAAAAAGGTACGCAGTGCGTCCCAACCTTAATAAAACATCGGGCCGGTGCTGATGTTGTGTGCGCCCGTCCAGAACTCCTAATTAAACGGGATTAAGCAGAAGAAGAAAGAAATCTCCTCGATTCGGTTTCCTTCCGTATTATTTCTCCTTATATATTTGATAACTTCAGGTATTACTCTTTGTTGTGTGTCAGCTCTGCTTTCTTATATATTAAAACATTTATTGTTAACATCATAAAAAATTGTGATTTTTTATATATAAATTATTTTTTACAAAAGCAAAACATGTGTAAATTGCTATGTATTATTATTGTACATCTTTTTCGGAAAGTGTTTATTAACAATTCAATTATTTAATATTAGCAATAACAATCTCTTAGAACTCTTTAGAATTTTATATTAGAAATTTATTTTTGAGAGTATATTTTCTCTATAATATATGCATAGTTTGTTTCCTCTAACACATCATTTTGTAAAAAAGAGAGAAAATATAGCTAATCCTCGAGATATTCATGTTCACTTTATTTACATAGTTTTAGGAAGAGGTTTTCTTTAGTACTCTTGAATAAAATCACATATTTCTATAGGCCTCAAGTATTGTGTAATGTATTATATCGAAAAATGCTATCTCTTATAATTAAATAAAATATTTTATTGTCTAAATTAAAACAATATTCTTACGCAGAAATTGGGGTGTGTGTGTTCAATATATAGAATGACAATTCAAACTACGTATAAAAGTATAAATAATTTATATCATTGTTTTCAAGCTGGAACAAGGGAGGTGGACGTTAGACCTAGTTCTCCATTTAGCACAAACCGCGATATATATATATATATATGAAAAAATAGTACAAATATAACATTGTACTGGGATAAGGTGCATAAATTAAGAAAAAGGCATCTCCTTATCGTGCAACTGAAAGTTGCTGATGGCTGGCGCCATCTGTCGGAATAAATATCAACTATTCTCGTTGATTTTTAATTATTCCAGAATTGGCCAAATACCCATTCTTGATTAATCAAGAAAAGCTAACCACGGACGCGTTTCGGGCTGTTGGCCCTCATCAGCGTGGTGCAAGCTGTACCTCAACGACCAAAAAATTGGTCATTAAGGCATCCTGAAAAATCACGAAACGGGTAGTTAAGGCCAGAATTGCGTGAGGACGCTACACAATGTGAAAAAATAGTACAAATATAACATTGTACTGGGATAAGGTGCATAAATTAAGAAAAAGGCATCTCCTTATCGTGCAACTGAAAGTTGCTGATGGCTGGCGCCATCTGTCGGAATAAATATCAACTATTCTCGTTGATTTTTAATTATTCCAGAATTGGCCAAATACCCATTCTTGATTAATCAAGAAAAGCTAACCACGGACGCGTTTCGGGCTGTTGGCCCTCATCAGCGTGGTGCAAGCTGTACCTCAACGACCAAAAAATTGGTCATTAAGGCATCCTGAAAAATCACGAAACGGGTAGTTAAGGCCAGAATTGCGTGAGGACGCTACACAATGTGAAAAAATAGTACAAATATAACATTGTACTGGGATAAGGTGCATAAATTAAGAAAAAGGCATCTCCTTATCGTGCAACTGAAAGTTGCTGATGGCTGGCGCCATCTGTCGGAATAAATATCAACTATTCTCGTTGATTTTTAATTATTCCAGAATTGGCCAAATACCCATTCTTGATTAATCAAGAAAAGCTAACCACGGACGCGTTTCGGGCTGTTGGCCCTCATCAGCGTGGTGCAAGCTGTACCTCAACGACCAAAATATAGCGTCCTCACGCAATTCTGGCCTTAACTACCCGTTTCGTGATTTTTCAGGATGCCTTAATGACCAATTTTTTGGTCGTTGAGGTACAGCTTGCACCACGCTGATGAGGGCCAACAGCCCGAAACGCGTCCGTGGTTAGCTTTTCTTGATTAATCAAGAATGGGTATTTGGCCAATTCTGGAATAATTAAAAATCAACGAGAATAGTTGATATTTATTCCGACAGATGGCGCCAGCCATCAGCAACTTTCAGTTGCACGATAAGGAGATGCCTTTTTCTTAATTTATGCACCTTATCCCAGTACAATGTTATATTTGTACTATTTTTTCACATTGTGTAGCGTCCTCACGCAATTCTGGCCTTAACTACCCGTTTCGTGATTTTTCAGGATGCCTTAATGACCAATTTTTTGGTCGTTGAGGTACAGCTTGCACCACGCTGATGAGGGCCAACAGCCCGAAACGCGTCCGTGGTTAGCTTTTCTTGATTAATCAAGAATGGGTATTTGGCCAATTCTGGAATAATTAAAAATCAACGAGAATAGTTGATATTTATTCCGACAGATGGCGCCAGCCATCAGCAACTTTCAGTTGCACGATAAGGAGATGCCTTTTTCTTAATATATATATATATATATATATATATTGTAACATAGTATTTATTAATTTTATTTATGTAACATAGTATTTCTTAATTTTATTATTTTTTATTTAACAGAGTGGTCATTTTTATGTTTTATATCTTGCGACTCTGTAAGTTTCCCTCGTGGCTTATATTTTGTTTACCTTTGATAGTTTGTCCTTCCCTGAAATAAATTTTGTTTCCTCCTGAAGTTTTGTCTTCCCTAATTATCCACGTGGCATTTTGGTGGAGATGCTGGGTAAGTTAGGGAAGACAAACTGAAGATCGCCGAGAAGACCTTGAAGCCATGGGTGCTGTGATCTACATTTTCTGAGACTGACTCCAGGATTCCACCGCCGTGCCAAAGCCAAGACTTCCCTCGAAGATGACGATGTTCCTATAGACGATACGACGACAAAGACGCTCTTCACGCCGCAAGAAAAAGGACGCAAAGGTACTAGGGACAAAGTTCCAAGACTTTCGATGTAATCCTTGGCAGAAGCACGTCAAATCCATGTCAGTATCTACAATAATTGCTAGCTGTGGGTCACAGCTCCCATAGGGAAGAAGCTATGTATCATAGTATTTATTAATTTTATTATTTTTTATTTATAGAGTGGTCATTTTTATGTTTTATATCTTGCGACTCTGTAAATTTCCCTCGTGGCTTATCTTTTGTTTACCTTTCTTAGGTTGTCCTTCCCTGAAATAAATTTTGTTTCCTCCTGAAGTTTTGTCTTCCCTAATTTTCCACGTGGCAATATATTACTTTATATCACGCATGAAACTAATCAAGTAGTTTTTAGAATAAGGAAGATTATATTTGTTTTACACAATTCACAATTAAAGTAATCACAAAATGTGCGCAACTGCAAAAATTATAGATATTGAAATTTGCTGTGAAAATGTTAATCTATAAAAAGAAAGGTCACCTTTCTTATCAAAATAGATTATAAACTAAGTGTCATCTGTTGATCGTTCCTACAAACTTTAAGAATCTGGTCGGTGACAAAGCCACAACAGGAGCTGTTAGTTAGCAACGACGGTTAATAACTAGAGCTTAGTTTTATTGCCAATTTTAACGGGATACGGGTAACTTTGCTCGTATAGATAAAAATTATAACTACAACTAAATTCAAATTTTATAAATGTATCTAAAAATAGATATATGATGGCCCATTTCTAAATTATCATTTATGAGATTAGCACACCTTAAAATGCACAAATTATGGTAAAAATAATACTCATTTTAAAATATAAAAAGCCTATGAAACTGTTTAAAAAAATATATTTGAACTTTTACACGATACATTAGTATGAAATCTCTATCGGCAGTGCGACCTTATATAGGATAGAAACAGTGAAATTTTAGCTTTATAATTAATATTTTATGCCATTGAATGCTCAAGTCGTGATCTTCATGACAGAGATACAGGCGGAAGTTGAAAATTAAACAAAATATGTATTATCAATATTCCAAGAGCAACAATAAGCAAACTAATAGGCAAATTTCGTGACAAATACCAAACTCATGCAATTCGAGATGATTGTGTTGAGGCTTCAAAAATTTAATCTAACTAAGATAACCAAAAGCCCAAAGGCGCTAACAGGAAAGACCGGGACCCCGAAGGCAACCCAGCTGATGTCTCAAAGGCGGGCAAAATCGCATTAAGTCTTCTTGAACCACCAAGAAGGGTGAGAGATGCTGTGATCCAGGGGAAGAACAAGTGACAGCATCAGGCGCTTATCAAGGCAAGAACAGCGGCAATAACATTTGGCCAATGCTTTTTCTACGATACTACTTCTGAATTCGGTCGAATGCAGTGGAAACAGGCACTTGAAAAGATGCCGTGGAAAGGTGCCGTCTTCTACATTGCGAAGATATCCGGCCAAGTTCTGGTGGGAGTGAAGAGTGTTAGAAAGGCGGAGCGACCTATTTTTTTTTGGGGGGGGGGGGGGGGGGGGGGGCTCGCCATTGGAACTACCCTCCTCAAAGTATTTTCCTATAGAAAGCGAACAGAGAAAATATTATGGGGAACCTCCGAATTGCTATTAGGAATGAAGAGATCGTCGCAGCGCTGCGGTCCTACTGCAGGGTTATTTCCTGACACATATGATAATGTTAAGTGGAGGCTACACTTAGAACACCGGCAACAGGGAAATCATCGTCCTTCTAAATGAAGTACTGAAACTCTAGCAGCTCCCCGCTAGGCTGGTGATCATATAAAGAAGGAGTTATCACCAAGGCGTTAGGTGTAGCATATGCCGCAGCCAGAGACATCGGCGAGCTACCTTCCCTTTGGTGACCAATGGTTTGCTTCATCATCAGGACATTCAACCTTCTCTACATCAGTTGGGAAAGCGTTTTGAGCCGGCAAGCAGACCTTTTGATAATTGCCAGCCCTGCCACGTCGTCGCCCACGGCGAGCCGTCCCGTTCCTCCTCAGGAGACTCCAGCCCCTGCATATTCTCCGGCACCGATTTTGAGCCCGTGGCCTCACCCTCAGCGCCCTTCTCAACCATTTCTATGCCTTTGTCTTCAACCCCAAAGACCTAGAAGAAACAGCTTCAATGAAAATTCAGAAAGAGAACTCATATCTTCCGAGAAAATCTTATCAGTAAATTCAAAAACAGGCAAACAGTTTAAGGAGTTGTTTAGGACACTTGACGGTGGCTAATTTTCACAGGCCTCGCATATGAGACATTTCAAGGGCGAAATTGAGAGTGCGAGTGTTTTCCGCCATGTGTGAATTCGTCAGTATTTCAATTGCTAAAATGGCGGACAAAGACCGCTCTCTTCACAAAAGACTTACCAACTCTAAAGCGGTTTGCAATCGCTGATGCATTCTGGACGTATATTCAGTAATGTATTCATCTGGTATAATTATTCTTAATGTACATATTGTTTTTAATATTTTATTTATGCAACCGCTGACTAGTAGTAAATAATTCGGTGTCTCTCTCTCTATCTCGGTGTGGGTGTGTAGTAATATTTGAGTAATATATGATTGAAATTACAAGGGCTTGGTATGTGCTCAGATGAAGGATCTGCAGCACGATCACATCGTACGCTTTATCGGCGCCTGTCTGGACGGAGTGCATAGCTGCCTCGTGACCGAATACTGTCCCAAGGGAAGTCTGCAGGTAAGGTCTCTCTCCTACAGGAATATGGCCTTCCCTCGCTTCAGGTATTGACAATTCAATATATTTTATTGTCACTCTTAGTCAATTGCTACAAAATTCAAAGACAAATTAAACAAAGATAAATGTCTCACTTACAATTTGATGATGAAAATATATAAAAACTGTTCTCAGGAAGTAAGGCTCCTCCACCTTGAGAGAGTCCTCCTCCAGAAAAGAACAGGATCAATATGAACAGCTCTCAGTTCAATGTTTATATAATGCTTATAGAGACACCCATTGGCAAACGCCAAGATGGCCAGGGCATCGTCATCCAGGCCTAGCCCGAAGACCCAGCCCTACTGGTCAGGAGGCAGCCCCATGATGGTAAATGCCTCCCAGATGAGAGGCCTGATACAGCGGCAGGATCGGTACCGGTGGCCTATAGCGTCAGGTCGCTGGACCCACAGGCCACGCAGGACTGTTGAGCCGAGGCTGAATAGGTTTGATTTGGCAAAGAGTTCTGGGCTAGTCTCAATGCCACGTCTACGTCATGGCTAGAGAAGGCACAGCGCCTGAGTGATGACCAAGATATGCTCTTGGGGACATCCAAATGCGTAATCCACCTCCTCGCGAACTGGGTGATGGGCAGGGCAGCCAGACGCGGGCGCTCCAGACGCGCGAGAATGGAATCCTCGTCCCGCGAATCACCACAACCTCCTCGATGGTGCCAACACAGAAGGTCCCGCGCAGATTCTCGTCAGCCAGACGCCGGCAGAAATCGGACAAGGAGACTGCGCCCGCCAGGGCACACCGGCAGGACCCACAAAGTCTCTAACGTAGGCGCCAACCCATCGTGCAGTACCAGAAGGTCGGGTGGACGTAGGAGGCAGCAACCTCCGATGATGGGAAGGTCCAGGAGCTGAGACTGAGTCAGAGCCCGGTGATCTAGCTCAAGGATCTCAGTGATATTTAGCTAACCCAATTTCTTGATAAATCAAGAAAAGTCAAACACGAACGTGTTTCGGGCTGTTGGCCAAGGATCTCAGTGACTGCTTTCCAGATCTCGAACAGCCGGAGATGGCGCGGCGGGAGCCAGGACCCGGATGGAGGGGGTAGAGCCACGCGCCGCTCTCTACCAGCCAGGAGTGATCGCTGCGGCCGCCACGCAACGCGATCTGCACACCTTTCAGATACGACAATCGAAGCTGAGTCCCGATGTTCATTAGTCCGAATCCTCCTTGAGAGACAGGCCTCGCCAAGACGCCTCCGGGCAACCAGGCGGTGCGCTCCGTCCCCCAGATGAATCACGCCAGACGAGCCTGGATCTTCTGGATGGTGTAATCATTAGATAAATATCCGTGAAGGTGGTATACCACCGATGAAAGCACCAAGGAGTTGGCAGCTCTGGCCCGACCGACTAAGGAAAGGCCGCGCGTGTAGGGGTCCCACCTTGTTATGGTAGCCTCAATCAGCGTAAGAAGATGTTCCTGGGCTGGAAATGACGTTCCCGGGGTAATTATGCAGCCCAGCACCCTCAGCTGCGCCGATGACCAGGAGATGCCAAGCAGGGCGTCGGTGCGGGCTCGCCATGCGCCGCACCATAGGCCTTTGCCCTTTAAGTAGTTTACTCTAATTCCAGAGGCGTGCCGGAAGTATTCAAAAATGGAACACAATGCGCCGAAATGCTCCTCTCGGCGGATGAGTAGAACTATGTCGTCGGGGTAAGCAAGAACATTACCTGGGCCGAACTCTTGTTCAAGTCGCAACAGGTGAAGGCCCGCAGTAAGACTGAACAAAGCGGCGCTCATCTCATCCAAATTGGCAGATGATATGCAAGCATGAGCTCATTATGCTATATGCAAATTTTCTATCATTCTTTGATAGACTATAATTAAAAATATATATAGATATATTTAGATTATATAAATTTGAAATATTTATATAATTATTAATTTTTGACCAGCAGTTGGTTGTTGTTATTAGATTTGTCTTGAAGCCTTTTTTTATAGAACTGTTTGTTTTGTTTATTATATTTCTTTAAATTTAAACATATATAAATAAGATATGTGTTAAATATTTTTCCCTTTGTTTATTATGTTAATAAATATAATCATTTATACATTTAATTTATTGTATTATTTAATAATAACACTGATAGACAAAACTTAAGGAAGTTGTACCTTATAGCATATATATATCTCTCAGAGTTATTTACTGAATCCCGATATATATGCTATAAGGTACAACTTCCTTAAATTTTGTCTATCAGTGTAATCCACGCCATATATAGATTCGACAACTATATAGTAGCAGAGCGTGGTTATTAAATAAAAAGTAAATAAAATATTTAGAAATATATAAAACTAAAGAAATAGAAATGGATTTTTTAGCTTCACCAAAAATCGAATTGCTCACAAATAGTAATTATAGGATTTGGAGTATGAAAATAGAAGCCTTGTTAGATTCAAGGGATCTTTTTGATGATATTATTAATAATCCAAAGCCTACAAAAGTTGGCGACGCTTTTAATGAATGGACTAAGAAAAATAAACAAGCTCTTGGAATAATTATTCTTAGTTTATCATCTGATCAGGCTATCCCCTACAAAGGTATTAAAAATACACAAGAAATATGGAATGCTATAAAACTCAGATATGAAGGAGAAGCTGAAGATAAATATTTGAATCTTATTCTTGAATTAACTCGACTAAAAAGAAATATGATGAAAACATTGAAGGTTACTTGACCAGAAGTCAAGGGATTTCAAGACAATTAATTGAAATGGGAAAAGCAATAACAGATAAAGAAATAATTAGATACATCCTCGAGGGATTACCTGATAAATATAACAATGTGATTACATCAATCCTCGCTAATAGAAATATGGACTTTAATGGCATGCGTCAAAATTTATTGGACTTTGAAAAAAGAAATCCAGAAAGAAGACAGGAACATGTCAAAGTATATTGTCACAAAGTATTTTAATTCAACTATTTTGTAAATATGTAAATGTTCTAACTAGTTTTTCTATTAATTCTTTCTCTTTTTTGTTTGGATCTATGTAAATATTTGACGTCAATTGTTGCGCCTTCTAATATGTAAATTTTTGAGAATTAGTTTTTATTATTAGGCTGACTGTCTAGAGTAAGCTAGGATAAAGCATATAATTGTTGTCGGATTTTTCTATTTTACAGTGTGTTGAATAAAACTTACTTTTGAGTTTGCTTCGTGATTCCGTGGCTTACCAGCGACAGAATTAAAGAAAAGATCGCCACAATTTGGTGGAGATGCTGGGTAAAGCCTTGAAAAAATAATAAATAAAGAAAAACGGCTGATCCCATAAATTTAAGAAGAAGTCTCAGATTGAAGGGTTTACCACCCGAGCCCGAACTTCAAACAAGTCCAATCATGCTAAAGAGCGAATCGGGAGAAGAAACTCCAGCTCAAGTCCCCTCAGCATACTTCTCGTTGCAGCAACCAAAATGCCCTTCTACCTTTTCCGGAGATGGAAGTGAAGACGCACAGAGGTGGTTAAAAGAGTACAAGCGCATAGCTTAATATAACAGATGGGACAATCCTATGTGTTTGGCGAATGCCATATTCTTTTTGGCCGGAACTGCACGGCAGTGGTATGAGAATAATGAAGATGTTCTAACATCCTGGGAGGTTTTTCAGAGGGCTCTCGGCGAAACCTTCGGACAACAGGAAGAAGAGATAAAGAAGGCTGAGGGACTTCTGAAGATTAGAGCACAGAAGGCAAACGAATCCTCTGAATCTTACATTCAAGACGTGCTTTATTTGTGCCAATTGATTGATCCCCGGATGGACAATGAAACCAAGTTAGGACACTTAATGAAAGGAGTGGCGGAGGACGTATATCAAATACTGATTGCCAGGGACGTTGATAATGTGGAACAGTTCTTGAGTCAGTGCAGAAAAATAGAATTATTAAAGAAACGAAGAATAACGACAAAAAAATTTGAGAGACTCCCAAATGTGACCTCCATGGCTTGCGAGGAAGACGAACTTTCTTCTTTGATTAGAAGGATCGTCCAAGAGGAAGTTCAGAGAGCCTTTGCTCAGCCCATGCATACCACAGATTCCCTAGAGGAAATAATAAGGGAAGAGTTAAAGAAGAATCTGGCACCGATTTCCAGGACCACTACAAGTCCTATGATGAAACAACCTAGACCAGCCCCAACGTATGATCAAGCTGGAAGAACTTTTTACAACTCTTCCGCTAGTTTGTCCAAAGCCCGGGAATGGCGTACACCGGATGACAGACCAGTATGCTTCCATTGTGGGCGACCTGGCCACGTCGTCAGGTATTGTCGAGAGAGGCGACAAATATTCGCCAATGTTCGCACAAGGAGAGATGCTAGAAGACCAGTGACATTGGGAGACTATATGCCAAATGCGGACGGAACGGGTTCATGGTCACCCCCCAATCGTGGACTTAGGAGTGACTCCCCCTACCCAGGGAGAGGGCGATCCATAGGACGTCGAACATCAAGATCGCCTGCTAGGATGAACAGCCGCTCATCTTCAAGAGGAAATGAGGGAAACTAGATCCCGCGACCTGCGTAGGAGGTAAGGCCGCACAAATTTCAAATCCTCCGACGACGACTGTTGCCAAACTAAAGAAGAACTTTATAACCGTAACTATAAATGGAACTGAAGTACTAGCCTTGGTGGACTCTGGAGCTGACTATTCAGTTATATCAGAAGATTTCCGTTGCCGCATAAGAACCCCTATGTTATCGAGTAAAGGACCAATTATAAGGGTAGCTAACTCCAAATGCGTCAGGGCTTTAGGAAAGTGTCTTAAGAATTAAAGTAAATGAACTAACCCAACCATTCGAGTTCCTTGTACTTTCACAGTGCAGTCATTGTGTGATCCTTGGCTGGGATTTTCTCAAACTAACTCAGGCTGAGATTAACTGCGAGCACGATGAACTCTACCTGAAGGACGCCCCGATGAAAGAGGAACCCCATCCAGTGGACACCTTTCATACCTTGAAGGATAACATTATTCCACCTAACTCAATCAAACAGATAACGGTTGTCTGTAGCGACGTCCCGGGAGTTCAGGAAGTTGCTATTACGTGTTCTAAGGGTCTAACATTGGAAAAGGAAATAGTTATTCCTGCCTCTATTGTTAGTCTCAACCACGGAAGGGGCAAGGTTTGGGTGGTGAATGGGACTAACTATGCTAAGATCATCCCTGAAGGTATGAAAGTGGCTGAATTATCTATTATAGACAACAGCTATGTATGCTGCTTGGATGGAGACGACGATTATCTTAACCAGAAAGAAGACAAGTGCAGCACACAAAACACTGGAGACTTGGATAGGCTTGTGTCTCTTATGGATACTGACTTATCCCATGAAGACAGGAACCGACTACTTGATGTCCTTAGGAGGTTCATAGGCGTATTTGAGCTCCAGAAGGCAGGCCCAAAAAGAACATCTTTGGACGTTAAACATCGCATTGACACAGGAGATCATGCTCCTATTGGGCAACGACCCTATCGAGTGTCGCCTTATGAAAGGGGCGTTATTCAAACAGAAGTGGACAAGATGCTCAAATCAGGAATAGTAAAACCATCGGATAGTCCCTGGTCATCTCCTGTCGTTTTAGTTAAGAAAAAGGATGGAACCTGGAGGTTCTGCGTGGACTACCGCCGCCTAAATAAAATAACCAGAAAGCACGTATATCCGTTACCCAGAATTGACGACACCCTCGACTCTTTAAAGGGAGCTTCTGTATTCTCTACCATGGACTTGAAATCAGGGTATTGGCAGATCGAAGTTGATGAAGCTGACCGTGAAAAGACTGCTTTCGTAACCCCAGACGGCCTCTTCGAATTTAAAGTGATGCCCTTCGGGTTGTGTAATGCCCCCGCGACCTTTGAAAGAATAATGGACAACCTTCTACGTGGACTTAAGTGGAACATCTGTCTCTGCTATCTGGATGACATCATAGTGTTTTCTAAAACAATGGAAGAGCATATACTGCGATTGGAAATGGTGCTGAACTGTCTTTCAAAAGCAGGTCTCACACTTAATTTGGAAAAATGTCATTTTGGATCTAGACGTATGAAGGTTTTGGGGCACTTAATAGATGGAGATGGGATTTATCTGGACTCAGACAAAGTAGAAGCAGTGAGGAATTTTCCAAGACCAAAGAATGTATCTGAAGTCAGAAGCTTTTTGGGTCTCTGTTCCTACTATCGCCGATTCATCAAGAGCTTTGTTGACATAACAGGGCCGCTGAACGAATTACTAAAGAAAGGAAAACAATTCAGTTGGAATGACAGACAAGAAGATTCGTTTAATAATTTAAAATCGGCATTGACTTCTGAACCTGTATTGGGCCACTTCGATGAGGCCGCGCCAATTTACGTCCATACCGATGCGAGTGGCTTTGGTATTGGTTCTGTTTTGGTACAGCTAAGGGATGGGTGCGAACAGCCAATTGCATATGCATCCCGAACACTGTCCAAATCGGAGAAAAACTATTCAACAACGGAAAAGGAGTGTTTGGCCGTGGTCTGGTCAATCAGCAAATTTCGACCTTACTTGTTTGGGCGCCCTTTTTCTGTTGTGACCGACCACCATTCTTTGTGCTGGTTAGCGAATTCGAAAGACCCTTCTGGACGTCTGGCCAGATTGGCTCTGCGCCTCCAAGAATATGAGGTCGCTGTCTGCTATAAAAATAGTCGCAGGCACAAGGATGCCGACTGCCTTTCTAGAAGCCCTCTACCAGATACTGCGGAAGAAACAGAGGAAGATATACTTTGTCTGGCAGTGTTGTGTGATGTTGAAAAGGAGCAGCAACGAGATCCATCATTAACAAAAATAATCGCAAATTGTGGAGACCCGAATTATAAAAGATTTGTCATTATCAACAACATACTTTACAAGAAAAATTATGATCCCTTGGGACGACCTTGGTTGCTGGTGGTTCCGAGGACTTTACGTCTAGAGGTCCTTAGATCATCCCATGATGCCCCTACAGCCGGACACCTTGGATTTGCCAAAACGTATGACAGAATACGCAGGAGATTCTTTTGGCCTGGTCTTTATAGAAGTGTTCGTAATTATGTTGGACATTGTAGGGAATGCCAACGGCGCAAGAAAATACCCCAACTACCCCCTGGAAACCTTAAGCCTATAGCCCCTGTTTCCATTCCCTTCCAGAAGATAGGCATGGACTTGCTGGGGAGATTCCCTCCGACTAGGGATGGCAACCGCTGGGTGATAGTTTGTACAGATTACCTTACGAAATACGCGGTAACAAAAGCCATACCGACCGGAGTAGCTGTTGAGGTTGCGAAGTTTATGGTGAACGACGTTGTCCTCAAGCATGGAGCTCCTCGAGAACTGATTACGGACCGGGGACGATCATTCCAAGCCAAAGTCGTCAACGAACTAACAAAAATGTGTGGAATGTCGCATTACTTTACAACGGCCTATCACCCCCAAACCAATGGCTTGACTGAACGATTAAATAAGACCCTGGTTGACATGCTCTCGATGTACGTAGACATGGACCAAAAGAACTGGGATTCTGTTTTACCTTTTATCACCTTTGCCTATAATACAGCAAGGCAAGAAACTACCGGTTTCTCACCCTTCTTTTTGGTACATGGTCGAGAGGCGGAGACAATGCTGGACGCTCTGTTTCCCTACCAGCCGGATTATGAGGAGAACGAGCATATAAGTCATTTGATGATGGACGCTGAAGAAGCACGGCAGCTAGCCCGCTTACAAACACTCAAAGCGCAGGCCATAGATAAAGAACGTTATGATTCAAGATATAAGCCCGTCTATTACGACGTCGACGACCTTGTTTGGGTCTTCACACCGGTGCGCAAAGTTGGCTTATCAGAGAAGCTCCTAAAGAAATATTTTGGTCCATACCGAATAACTAAGAAATTATCAGACGTCAACTACGAAGTTACAACGGTGGATGAATCTCGGAGAAAAGCCAAGTACAAAGATGTTGTACATGTCTTACGAATGAAGCCTTACAACGATCCAGAAACCCAGAACGATGAATATCTGGAGACTGTGTGTGTTTCTACGGATGAATTTAAACATCGGGACGATGTTCTTCCGAAGAGGGAGTAATGTCACAAAGTATTTTAATTCAACTATTTTGTAAATATGTAAATGTTCTAACTAGTTTTTCTGTTAATTCTTTCTCTTTTTTGTTTGGATCTATGTAAATATTTGACGTCAATTGTTGCGCCTTCTAATATGTAAATTTTTGAGAATTAGTTTTTATTATTAGGCTGACTGTCTAGAGTAAGCTAGGATAAAGCATATAATTGTTGTCGGCTTTTTCTATTTGACAGTGTGTTGAATAAAACTTACTTTTGAGTTTGCTTCGTGATTCCGTGGCTTACCAGCGACAGAATTAAAGAAAAGATCGCCACAATATAAAACCTCCAGCAACCAGAACAAAGTTAAAACATGTTTTTGTTGCGGAAAAACAGGACATTTTCAAAAAGGGCTGTTGGTTTAAAAATAGAAACAATGTTGACCATCAAAAAACCAAACAGTTTCCAACCAAGCGTTTTACTAAGAATCATGAAGAGAAAGCGAATATTACTAAAGAACATATCCCTAATAAAGACAAACAAGAATTTGCTTTAACAGCTGGAATTGAACAAAGAAAAATGGTAAATGAATGGCAACTTGATTCAGCGTGCACTTCACACATGTCATGTGATAACTCATGGATGATTAATGAGAAAGATGAGGTACGACAAGTTAATCTTGCTGAAACTAGTAGAAGTATCCACTCCATATCAAGGGGAGATATCAAAGCAGTAACTGAATTGGATGATGGACAACATAATAATGTCAAATTAGAAGATGTGTTATTTGTTCCCCAACTAAATGGAAATTTGATATCTGTACCGAGCCAGGTGAAAAGAGGAAATAGTGTCACCTTGAACCAAGAGGGTGCTTTCATTTATGCACCAGGTGGACAATTAATCTGTAAGGGTGAATTCAAAATAAACATGTTTACCATCAGCTTAATCCATGGACTTAGACAGGATGACTCAAAATAAAAATGCTTAAAAATTGAAAGGACTCTAGGATTTTATGGCATAAAAGATGGGGACATATTAATGACGATTACATGTCAAGAATGAAAAGGGATGGCATGGTCCAGGAATTCCTGACTTGAGAGGCGAAATTGGAATATGCCAAGCATGCATAACAGGGAAAATGCCTCGCACACCTTTTCAGGCAACTTATGATGAAACTGCAAAGGGTACTTTAGAATGCCTACATGTTGATCTATGTGGCCCCATGAAAGAAGAATCCTTAAGTGGAAACGAATATATGATGGTTGCAGTTGATCAATATTCTAGAAAATATTTTGTGAACTTTTTTAGTTTCAAGGATGAAGCATCTAACAAATTGAAAGATCTGATCAATAGCATGGAAAATGAGTTAGATAAAAAAGTCAAAAGAATTAGAACATATAATGGATTTGAATTTATCAACAGATCCTTAGAAGAGTATTTTAAAACTAAAGGAATAAAACATGAGAAAACTTGTAATTACTCACCAAGAAGTAATGGCATCGCAGAAAGAGCGAACAGAACATTGCTCGATAAAGCCAGAACCCTCTTATCTGATGGAGGCTTGCCCGTCCAATTTTGGGCAGAAGCAATTTCAACAGACGAATATCTTCACAATATTACTCCTAACAAGACTCAAAAGCAAGAAATACCAATGGAACTTTGGAATGGCCAGAAACCAACTGTAAAACACTTGAAAGTATTTGGATGTTTAGCCTTTTATAAAGTTATTGGCAACCAAAGACATAAGTTACAACCCAAAGCAGCAAAAGGAATTTTCATTGGATACTTAAGAGAAAGGAAGGCATATAGGATATATGATGCAAATCAGTGTCGACTACATGAGACAAGAGATGTAAAGTTTGATGAATACAAAAAGGGTATGGAAGAATCAAATGTTTATATAGAACCTTTGACAGACAATTTGGACTACCTACCATTAGATTTTCAAATCACTGATTCTCCAGAAATGACATTTGCACCACAATATTTTGAAGGAGATAATTCAGACTACCCTAATGAAGAAAACCTAATGATTAATCAAGGAGAAGAAACAGGTTTATTACGAGAAGAAACACCACCAGATAATAGGAGACCAGTTAGAGAAAGAAAAATGCCAATCAAGTATAATGACCACATTGTATATCAAGTACATGAGGAGGAAATACCAAAATATTATGAAGGAACCCTTAATTCAAACGACAAAGATATTTGGAATCAAGCCATGCTTGATGACCTAAACTCAATGAGAGTAAATAATGTTTGGGAAATTGTGGATAGACCAAAATATCAGAAAATAATTAAGAGTAACTGGGTATACTCCATAAATGACACACCAGATAATGTAGAACCAACCTATAAAGCAAGACTTGTTGCTGCTGGCTACATTCAAAAACAAGGAATTGACTACGATGAAAGCTTTAGTCTTGTAATGAAAATGGGCACATTTAGAACACTCTTGTCATTGGCCACTATTAACAATAACAAGATAAGAATCTTCGACATCAAAACAGCTTAAACGGAACTCTGGAAAGACCAATTTACATGGAAATGCCACCAGTATTTACTGAGAAGGACAAAGTACTTTTGGTAAATAAAAGCATATATGGACATCCGCAATCAGGTCGATGCTGGAATCAAATATTTGATGAAATCCTGAAAAATATCAATTTGAAGAGATTATAATAAGTGATCCATGTGTATATTTCAAGGAAGAAAGGGATGCATATTTTTGCATAGGAATATATGTGGATGACATTATTGTTATTGCTTCCTCAGAAAATTTGATTGATGACTTTCAAACTCAAATCTCAAAATTCCTTACCGTAAGGAAAGTGACTTCTAATACTTTTCTAGGAATCGAGATTCTAGTTAAAGATGAAGATATCACATTGTCTCAATACATCTACATTGATAAGATATTAGACAAATTCAAGATGAGTGATTGCAACGCTTCATCTGTACCCGGAACAATTGGAGAAAACCTTGATGACTTCAAGGATAGCAAGAATATTTCTCCACAAATATATCAGGAAGCTATTGTCTCATTGATAAATCTATACAAGACCAGATTTAGCCTATGCTATAAGCAACCTTTCACAATACTGCAAGGAGCCTTATGAAATACACTGGAAAGCACTGAAGAAAGTTCTAAGATATGTCAAAGGAACTAGAAATTTGTGTCTGAAATTAACATCACAGATGGGACACTTAACTGCATTTACATATGCTAGCTGGAACAACACCGCAGATGCCAAATCCTTTGGAGGACACATCATAAAGATTGGAGACAATTTGCTGAACTGAAAGAGTGGAAAACAGAAGATTGTTGCTTTGTTTACAATGGAGGCAGAACTGCTGTCATTTTGTGACGGAGTTTGTGACATCGAGTTCTACACCAGCCTATTGGAAGAACTCAATATGAAGCAGCTGATTAAAGAGCCCACACCAATTATATATATAATTAAATTATACTTATTGAACTATATAATTACTTATAGACTGGATAAAGAACCAAAAGCAGAATACCCGAAAGCGGCACTTTAATAGAAAATACCATTTTTTAAAAGATGATTATGTGAAGAAAACAATCCAACCAATCTTTGAGAGGACAGAAAAACAGGAGGCTGACCTGTTAACCAAGAATCTCTCCGGTCCCCGACTAAAGAACCAGACCAAGATGCTGGGAATGGACATGGACTTCACACAGGACTGAATTTTTAATTAAAGGGGGGTTTGATAGACTATAATTAAAAAATATATATAGATATATTTAGATTATATAAATTTGAAATATTTATATAATTATTAATTTTTGACCAGCAGTTGGTTGTTGTTATTGAATTTGTCTTGAAGCCTTTTTTTATAGAACTGTTTGTTTTGTTTATTATATTTCTTTAAATTTAAACATATATAAAATAATAAATGTGTTGAATATCTCTCCTTTTTTTTGTTTTGTAAGTTAATAAATATAATCATTTGTGCATTTAATTTATCGTTTTATTTAATAATAATCCACGCCATATATAGTTTCGACAACATTCTTTATATGTCAAAAATTAAGTGTTTTAGAGATAACTTTAAGTAATATATATTTTGATATTTTAAGAATTATATATTTTCTACAGATACGCAGTTTTATATGTATTAATAATACTAACCTTTCTTTGAAATTTTAACGTTTTTTATAATGTTTTATTTTAATCTTTTGCTGAACGAAATCAAGATTTTTGTGGAATGGAGGAAAAATATATCTTTTGGCCGAATTGTCCGAACTTTTCCGAATATTTCAAGAACTATTAATGCCTGCCAAAGCAACCTTTATATTCAGAATAACCATCGTACTTATATTACGCATATACAAAAATGATTATAGATTATGTATTTTTCTCTTTATTTCATTTTTCTAACTCAAGAATATGCCACAATGTTCACGCTATAAAGCGGAAAAATAATAGGACATAGTTCATAGCAATTTCTAACTTTTTTTTGTATTAAAATACATAAATATTATTAACATATATAGTTAGATATTCGCAAAAAATGCAAACTCCTTGACATCTATGTTTTTCCTTATAACCAATTTTCAGTATACTCGTACTTAAAATTTTTATAATTTATATATAAATATTTATTAAATTTTGATTATTAAATTAAAATAAAATCCCTTCTAAATATATATTTAATTCCCCCATTAAATGATTAAATGATGTGGGGCTTTAATGACATCAACAGTGATTTCTTACACACACTTGCACATAATAACATTTTAGAAATTTGTAAATTGAATAAAATAGAAATTGTACACCTACCCTAACCGCTAATAATGTGCCGGCAGAAAGATTTGAGCGAGTTATAAGCCGGCCTCTGGTATAGAGGATCATTTCAGCTTTCCGCTCGGGTGCTTTGGATTTTAAAGGCGGTCTCCTTATTTCAGAAACATTCACGCCACGTGTTAGGTCATTTATGAAATGCACATCATCTTTTTCGGAGTGTTTTCTAATTATTAAACAATAAATTTTAATATTTAATATTATAAAATTATTGGGATATGTGTTCAAATGTATAAGATTTAATATTATATTAAATATATTCTGATATTATATATATGTATTAAGGTAGTCGATCCTGTAGGATGACTGTAGTGTGTTGATTAAATGCAGTCGTGGTGGCCTCAATGTTAGAGTGGTTTCAGGCGTGAATGTATTGCACCAAAGAACGAGACATGGTAGATGTCACCGCGGAGATGGCGAGAGAGTGAGTGTAGCCGACACCGGTCAGGGGAAAACTGTCAATCGTGTCTCAAAGCGGACTAATCTGTTTGCGTAAGAAGTGGGCATACCCGACTTGTTTTTCGGATCCTTTTCCGGCTTTCCGGCGCCGACTGTAACTCACTCGATTTTATTTGGCACTTTGGCAATTACACTATATCTATACAACACATGGAGACATAGATATATATATTGGAATATATTACAACAGTTTATGCCCCGTTTGATGAAAATTAGCTTATGGTGATTATATAAGATAATTATAATGGGGAAAATAATTTGTATACAAAGTGGTTTAATATATTATGGGGTTGTAGAATTATATCATTGGCTATGTTTTCCTTAATAATAATGTTTAATAATAAATAAAAATTGTTGATAAAAATAATGTTAAGCCCAATGTATAAAAATATATGAAAAGGATATGAAAAATAAATGTAAAGATTTAAATATGAATTTGAGTGATTATATACAGCATTGAATGTTGGAATTAATAATTGAATGTGCATTGAATTTTAGGGAGAGCTAATTTTAAAAGTCTAGATAGGTGGACATAGAATAGATTCTGGTTCTGCGATGCAAGGTGACATTATGGGATTGTAGGCATTGGTCCATCTACAGAATGCTGAAGGTATTCGATATAGGCTGTTCTATCAGACGGATTTGGGAATAGGTGGTGGAAGCTTTGGTCGAGAAAAAGAGTGATAGAGAGTTTGGCAGAGAGAGAGAGTCGTTCTGTCGCATAAAAAAAAAAAACGATTTGGCCGCGGTAAGGCAGTGGTGAAAGTGAGGTGATTGAAAATAAAAAAAAGGGGCGTTGATGCTCGAATCGACCCGTGAATGAAAAAAAAACTCATCTAACTAGCTGCTCAAGAGTTTGACTGTTGGGAAGGTTACAGCGAAGAAGCGTTTGTAGTTGAGATATAATCAATGTGAGAAATCAAGGTTTTAGCGGATAGTAACGATCTCTCTGAGAAGGTATGGACTGTGAGACCATGAGAATTTGGATGGTAATGGTGTCGATGCAATTTCTAAATTTTGAATCTAAAAATATTAAAATCGGATTTAAAAATTGAAGTTGGAGGAAAAAAAATTGAAAATTGTGTGTGATGAATGTTTGTGCAATAGTATAAAAATAAAAAGACAAAAGTTAAAAATAATAACAAATAAAAAAACTTGAATACAATTAAAATAAATAAATAATAAATATGCGAAATATTAAAAAGTGGTATAGATGATATAGATGTGTTGTTTATAAAGTTATGATTTTAACGAAACATAGGTCAATTAGGGTGTTAAAAATCTTTAAAAGTGTCTGGTGTTAAATGTAGGAACGGTTCACTAGATCTAGGGGGAATATGGCGGTTAGTTGAATTGTCGAAAAGGTCTGGAGGGAAGTGGTTGTATGGAGATAGATTGGTAGGTTTTCTATTATTTTTATTTGGAAGGGAATATTTTTGGGGTGGTGCGATATAAAGGACATCTTCAGTGTAATATTTTAATTTGTTCACATGTACTGTGTCGTTGTCTCTGTTTAATGGCTGGTTGGCTCTATTTATACGAACAACGTTGGGAAAAATTATTTCTAATATAGCGTATGGACCTGTAAAGTAGGGAAGTAATTTACCGCTGTTCGGGTGATGGTAGGCCTTGACTAAAACTATATCTCCGACTTCAAATTGGGGAGTTCTATGTTTGCTGTCGTATTTTAATTTTTCCATGGCGTGCCTATCGAGTGTGCGTTTAATGGCTATTTTCCTAGCTTCTTCGACAGGAGGATAGGGATCGATGTGGGAACCTAACTCTGTTGGAATTATATTATACATAAGAAACGAAGGGGGAATCCAGTGATTGTATGGGGTGTTTGGTTATATTTATCTGTTACGGTTTTTATTAATTTAATCCAGGATACTTTAGGGTTTTCTAGATGGAGGATTCTAAGTTTGCCTGTGAGTGTCGCATTTAGACGTTCACAGAGGCCGTTGGCCTGCGGTTGTTACTAGTTGTGAGAAGGAATGGTATACCATGTTTTATTAAAAATCTCCTGAACTTGGATGAGGTAAATGCAGGTGCTCTATCCAAAAGGAGGCATTCGGGTGTATTGCTCTGCATTACCTTTTTTAAACACTGTAAGTATGTAAGTGTGCTGGTTGACTTAGAGGGGAAGGTCCATGCGTAACGGCTTAGGTGGTCGACGATCACATGGAGATTAGTTTTTGAACTGCCATATTTTGATAATCCGGCTAAAATTGGCATGTGGAAACACACCTAACATATTTGACAATTGAGTGTGTTATTCCACGCCAAGTGTATTGGGTGCAAATGATTCTCGTCATCTGTGAAACATCAGGGTGATTATATTCTACATGAACCTTATTTATTAGTGTGTGTTGGAGTGAGGAAGGAGCGATGACTTTCGTCACGCGTTTTCGAGATAGAGTGTGAAGGCCTTCTGGATTTATGATGGCGTTTGGATAGGGAAGCTCAAAGGGTTGTTTTTCCTTTATTTGTGCAACGCTGAGGAATCCACAGAAAGCATTGCGCGATAGAAGATTCGCCTCATGCTATTTCGTTCCTTTTATGTAACGAATCTCGTACTCGTATGTGGACATCTTTAGACTCCACAGACATAGTCGTCCAGTCGGATGTTTTATGGTCTTAAGCCACTGTAAGGCGTGGTGGTCGGTGAAAATGGTGAATTTTACGCCGGTTAGATACACACGGAATTTGTCCACACATTCAATGATGGCGAGACATTCCAGTTCGGAAATTGTATAATTTTTCTCGTGTGGCCTAAGCGCGCGGGTGTAAAACTGTACTGGATATAGAGTCCCATCTGGGTATTGTTGTTTTAGAACACCGGCTATGCCTAAATGTGAAGCGTCACCATAAAGTTGGCACGGCAGTCCTTCTTTAAAAAGATGTAAGATTGTTTGTGAGGAGGTCAGACTCTCTTTGAGAGCTTCGAAAAAGGTTTGGCATTGATTGTCCCAGTTCCATGTGGTGTCTTTCTTAAGTAACTTATTAAGGGGGGTTCTGAGTTGGGCATCATTAGGTATAAATTTATTGTACACATTAATGGCACCTAAAAACGATTGGAGTGTTTTTTATATTAGTTGGAACCTTAATAACGTTGATTACATCAATAATTTTAATTTGGGGGGTGTAGGTGCCCGATTTTATCGTATATCCTAAAAATTCAATTTGACCTTAAAAAAATCGCATTTATTATAATTAAATTTAATATTTTCTTCCTGGCACACTAAGAAGAATTTTTGAATATGTTGAGCATGCTCTTCTATGGTATTAGAAAAAATAATAAAGTCATCAAAATAAAGGGCTATGAAATCTAACTTATACGTTTGTATTACTTGACTTAGAGCACGTTAATATATTTGTGGTGAATTTTTCAGACCAAAAGGTAATCGAGAAAACTGGTACTGCCCTTCGAGGGTTACAAAGGCTAAAATATTTCGGGAACTAGGTTCCATTTTAACTTGCCAGAATGCTGAACTTATGTCTACATTTGTAAATATTTTGGCGTGGAACGCTTCACTATTTTGCGTGTCATCCTTGCGCAGGGGCCATGATAATCTTCCCCGTATCGGTCCAACCTCAGTATATGTACCGCCGAACAAGGTGTACATCGGGGGTATTATTTCGTTTAATTTACGAATATCTACGCAAACTATTTTCGTTTTATCCTTTTTAGTTACAAGGGTGACTGGACTAGCATAAGGGGAAAAAGAAGGTTCTATTATACCGAATTTAGGCATTTAGTTGACCGGCTCTTGTATTTCTCGTTGATCAACCAGAGAAGCACGATAAGGTCTTGATCGGATAATTTTTCGGATAAAGTATTGTTACGACGCTTCTCAGCCGTCAATGTTTGCGTGCAAGGTTTCTAAGAGAACAATGTTGATTCTTTAGGATACAGCTTAGTGCGGTATATTTATTATACGAGCTTAAAGAGTAGATAAGTAACTATACAGTAGAAGATTGACTTGCCTTCAATGCCCGCCACTAGAGGGATCCTTCTCCGCTACCGTCTTCCCGGTCAGTCCATACGGCCACACGTTCGGAGCCCACCTGCTGCGTCTGTTGTCCCGCCGTTCTCCCTGCCCAAGACGTTCGGCAGGATGTTCGGCCAGGCTTCAACCCGGCACCTTGTTTACCTCTTCGGAACCCCGAGGAACTGCGTGCGGCTCGCGCCGGCTGATCCCTTCTCTCTTCGCTTCCCCACGTCTTCTCTTCTATTTCTCTGCTGCATCGCTTCACTGCCCCCTTCTCAATCCTTTTCGTCCCGAAAAGGCTGATTTCACCAGAGGCGTTGATCGGCGGCCCTTTGATCTCCCTGACGTCCCTGGCCACATGAGGGTCGTCAGCCTCCCGGAAGTGTAACGGCAGGGTTAACACCAACCCTTGTTTGCAGAACCACATCTCAACTCGAGCTTCCTTTCCACTCTCAACCAGTGCCGACGCCATTGATTGGTCTCGCTGTCTAGCACAGGGCGGTGGTTCTCCACAAGATGGCGGCCATATTTCACTGCCTACGATGCTTTCATCTGATATTTTGAATTCTCCTTGTGAACACTCTGTAGCCGCAATGTACAAAGGGTTGTGATCGTTTGTGTTGCGCTTTCGCCGCTTCCTTCCACGACGGGGCTGTAGATCGCCGATCTTTACAGTGGATTCGTCCACCTGATCTACGCTGTCCATATCGTTGCCACCCTTTTCTTCTTTAGGTTTCCCACTCTCTTGCTCTAGAGGCTCTCTTTTTCCTAACCCTTCAAACCTGGACTCCTTAGTGCCGACCACGCACAGGGCTGTGGATTTCTCAAACCTTCTGGAGGTGTCGGATCCCGTGGCAGTCTCAAGGTCGGTAGAACTTTTCCTAGGCGGTGGCTGCTTGATCTGCACCTTGTCGGGTGAAGGAACGAAGATGAATGGTGCACATTCTTGGCACATCTTTTTAGCTTGCATTGCAGACGACGGCGCTGACACATTGCGCGCGACTTCCGCGTCACAGACATTGTCGTCGTACTTCCACAGAGCGTCCAATGCTCTATCCCGTTCAGTCGGGTTGCCGGCTCCAACATCGGGGTGCTTCGACCATCTAGCCTTATCGCACTTCCACGGAGCATCCAGTTCCGTCCCGTCCAGTTGGATCGCCGCTGCAGTCCCTGACAGTCTGACACTGTCGCTGAAGTCAGCCACGCTGTCGCACTGCAGCTCGCCAAGATCGTTGCTGTTCTCATTGAGTATTTCAGAAATAATTCCAGGGGTTGAATTTTCGCTCTGTATATCACCTTGAGGGCATTCTCCTTCCGTCCGCTTGATTTTATACAAAACACTCGTGCCACAGCCGTTGTCGGAGGCGATCAGTTCACCCTCCTCCGCTACACGACCAGTCTGGATCATTTCCTGCTGTCGACACTCTTCGGACTTCTGGATCACGGGAGAATCTTCTAGCGTAGATTCTGACAGTTCACTTACAACGTCTCCTGACGTGATGATCTTTGTTGTGATGGTCTTGTCGGGATCTTCATCACCTGGGATCGTCTTTTGTCCCCTCAGACATTGAATACGTGGGCTATTGTTTGCTGTGATTGTTTTTGAAAAGCCATCAGGATTTTCTGGCGGTAGTACATTGAACTTAACTTCGCAAGACATGGGTGTGGCAGAACGTTTGACATTCCGATTATGCTGGAGTCGGCCCAATCGAGATTCCAATGGAGTAATCCCTTTAGTAGTCGATCTAACGGTTTCTCCGAGCACATCTAATTTCTGGCTTATCAGACTGAGCAATTTTGTGAATTTTTCGATTTCGGGGTCGGTTAGTTTTTCCATTTTTCTTTTTAAATTGGCGCAAAATAAAATCTTCAATTAAAATTAACTAAGCTGTATCCCACTTCTGACACCAATTGTTACGACGCTTCTCAGCCGTCAATGTTTGCGTGCAAGGTTTCTAAGAGAACAATGTGGATTCTTTAGGATACAGCTTAGTGCGGTATATTATTATACGAGCTTAAAGAGTAGATAAGTAACTATACAGTAGAAGATTGACTTGCCTTCAATGCCCGCCACTAGAGGGATCCTTCTCCGCTACCGTCTTCCCGGTCAGTCCATACGGCCACACGTTCGGAGCCCACCTGCTGCGTTTGTTGTCCCGCCGTTCTCCCTGCCCAAGACGTTCGGCAGGATGTTCGGCCAGGCTTCAACCCGGCACCTTGTTTACCTCTTCGGAACCCCGAGGAACTGCGTGCGGCTCGCGCCAGCTGAACTCTTCTCTCTTCGCTTCCCCACGTCTTCTCTTCTATTTCTCTGCTGCATTGCTTCAGTATGAATCTTAACTGGGGGTATCTTCAATTTAGGTACATCGAATTTGTTACTAGAAAAAATAATATTAAATATTATCTCTACAGACCTTACTGCAATGATATGAATTATTGAATGAGAGGGCTTGGCTCATCAGTAGTGAACCCTCTCAGCGGTTTCGCCAAATTAATCTCTAGACCGCTCTGCTATTGTATTGGACTGGTTTTGTTATATACCCTGCATTTTCTATGGAAGGCAGCTTAGGGGTGTTTAGTGAACTATGGACATAAGCTTATAGGTCTGTAGAGGTACATACATAATATTTGATGATATTAAAAAAAACGCATTGCCAGTAAATTTATTTGTGTAAAATTTTAACGATAGATGCCAATAAAATTTAATTTACTAATATTTATTGGTTATGAAAACTTATTTTGGGAAGAGCTTTGCTAGATGCAATACCTTGAAATTATATGTATGTACCTCTACAGACCTATAAGCTTATATCCATAGTTCACTAAACACCCCTAAGCAGCCTTCCATAGAAAATGCAGGGTATATAACAAAACCAGTCCAATACATTAGCAGAGCGGTCTAGAGATTAATTTGGCGAAACCGCTGAGAGGGTTCACTACTGATGAGCCAAGCCTTCTCATTCAATAACTCATATCATTGCAGTAAGGTCTGTAGAGATAATATTTGATGATATTTAAAAGAAACGCATTGCCAGTAAATTTATTTGTGTAAAATTTTAACGATAGATGGCAATAAAATTAAATCTATTAATTATATATAAAAAGCTTAAAGGGATGTTGGAATTTGAACAAGACTGGAATATGGGTACCTGACATACATGAGTAATATAATTAGGAATGCAATCATTCAAAACATTCTTTTGTGGCATATCAACATGTTTTTTGGGCGAGGCGAAGTCACAAATAGAAATGGTTTCATGTGAAGGAGACATATAGCTAAGACCATCCCTAGAAGTGTCGGACACATGCATCGATGGGTTGTGCTGATAGGTGGCAAGGTTAGCCCTTTTGCTGGAATTTTCAAGGCTTTTACCATAGTTGCATGAGTCGTTCACAAGCGAAAAATGGTACACAGTAGGTAGCCGGGGAGCTTCGTTTTGGAAAACCCAAAAGTTACATAAATCTATTTTCAATTTGAAATTACTTAATGTATTAAGAGATAATATGCCAAATGGTAATTTGGAATATATAACATAACATTTTGTTAATTTAGTTAAACAGCCTATAGTGATATTTAAATATAAAAATCGCATTGTTGAAATGTCATTGGAAACAGAACTGAGAGTAACATTGTCATCATATATTTTAAAAGTACAACCTAAATTGTTTTCAAGAAAGGTAAGTATTGTTCTATTAATTATATTGACCGAAGCTCCTGTATCTGCCAAGAACGGTAAACAAAATTTTCTGCATAGTCCCAGTTTAAATATTAAATTATGGAGGTCAACGAGAATTACCTCCTATTTCCTCACTTCGGGGAGTGGTCCGGGCTGTGGTATCAGATGACGGGGCTGGCTGTGACCTGGTGGTGGAGAGAGATGTCTTCGGCTGACGCCCCGTCGTTTCTTGGTAAAACACATTGTTTCGACCAGATGGTTGTCGGCGCGGACACTAGGCGTTCCAGTTGTTTCCCCTACAGTAGTAACATGGTGACGGGGGTTGCGATGGCACACTTGAATCTGTATGGCGAGGCAGTCTAGAGGTGCTGAAGAATCGCGGCGGCATGTTTTAGGACCGGCTTGGTTGTTCCCTGGCCAAAGTAATATGGCCATCGTGCCTCGAAGAGGTGGGTTCTGGTGTTGGGCGCACTGGCGCGGGTGCACTCGAACCCTTTATTCTGGCCATTAGAACGTGCCAGTCTCTCATTGTGTTTGGCGACACGGTTCGCACCAAACGTTGGTCAGCTTTGGGAAGGCCTTCAGTCAGGGATTCGAGAATAATGCCGGTGGGCAGGTTCAGTTGTAGGCCCATTGCGGTATTTTCCCTATAATAGCCTTGTTGGGTGGTTTGAGGAGTTAGCTTCAATGCTAAAAATTTGGAAAAGGAAACTTATACTGTGCCGGGGTACGGGTCTATTAAGACTTGTCTGGCCTGGTCGTAGGACTTATTGGCTAAGTCAAGTTGGCGAAAAAAAGTAAGGGGATCACCTGAGATTTGTGCCGGAAGTTTTTGGAGGCGCTTCGTCCCTGTCAGGTAGGCGCGGGACATATTGGTGGCGGGGTACATTCCATCGTACCGGGGTGGGTCGCTATCTCTTTGGCTGTGGTTTACGATGTCGCGAAGAACTACTGCTAACTGCACTACGATGTCGGTCGCGATTGAAGGCGTGGCATTTCCTTCCGAGTGGCGTCACTCCTTGCCTGGTTCTCCATCTTCGGATGTCTTGTCTTTGGTAGGTAATCCTGTCGACTCTCTGTAGTAAGGTAGTCGATCCTGTAGGATGACTGTAGTGTGTTCGTTAAATGCAGTCGTTGTGGCCTCAATGTTAGAGTGGGTTCAGGCGTGAATGTATTGCACCAAAGAACGAGACATGGTAGATGTCACCACGGAGATGGCGAGAGAGTGAGTGTAGTCGACACCGGTCAGGGGAGAACTGTCAGCCAACAAATTACACTGATAGACAAAACTTAAGGAAGTTGTACCTTATAGCATATATATATCGGGATTCAGAAAATAAATCTGAGAGATATTTGATGCACAGTGATATATATATGCTATAAGGTACAACTTCCTTAAGTTTTGTCTATCAGTGTTATTTATCGTAAAATCAACTTTTAATTATATTTATTTAATAGAAATTATCAGAAGGGGTTAAATTGTTGCATACTACATGTTGAAGTTCTTTTTATGTGTGTTTAGTGGTCAAAAATCATTTCTATATTACAAAATGTTGGATATATGTGATTGATATATTATAGAATAAATATTTATATATTATATGATATAGAATGATATATTATTATTTTTATTATATTATATTATAACGACAAATAATGTGATATTGATGTTAATTTATATAATTTTAATAAAATATATTTTATGAGCATTATATATTTATAAGATGAATATTTTAATTTAATATTTGAATTAAATAGTTATTGTTTGAATCAAAACCTATAATATAAATATGAAAAGTTAATATTTGGGAGCCGCTACAACTATCTTTTATTTTAAGGTAAGAAGCTAATATGTTTAAGGTGAAAATATATAGCTATTGATGGTTTGGTGGTTTTGGTTCAAAACGTCATCAATGTAAACGAAGATAAAATGAAGATCTTTAGTTAATTCATCCATGAATCTTTGAAATTTTTGGCTTGCGTTTTTTAAACCAAAGTTCATGCGTGTGAATTCAAATAAACAGAATGGCATGGTTATTGCCGTTTCGGCTAATCTTCTTGGTTAATTGGAATATGGTGGTAAGCCTTTACGAGATCTATTTTGCTAAAAATGGTACAACCATGAAGGCTTTAAGTGAAATCCTGAATGTGCGGATGGGGTAACAATCAGGTTGGGTTACTGCATTTAGTATTCTGTAGTCACCACATGGTCTCCAGTCTAAATAAATTTTCTTAGGGACTAGATGTAAAGGTGATGCCCATGTTCCATCTCCTCTGTTGCATAAACCTAGTTCCATCACGCATTGTTAGCAATTTTAATTTTTCTGGATTCAGCCGTCTTGGTTTGGAGAATGTTGGTTGTCCTTTTGTGGTAATATGATGAGTGACTGAATGCTTGACTGGTGTGGAATATGACGGAGGCTTAGTTAGAGAGGGATAATGAGAGATAATGTTCAAAAATAATTTAGATATATGTGTTTGATATATTATAGTATAAATCTTTATATATTATATGATTTATAATTTATATTTAGAATGATTTATAATAATTTTTATTATATTATATTATGACAACAAATAATGTGATATTATTGTTAATTTATATAATTTTAATGAGTATATTTTATGAGCATTATATATTTACAAGATATTCATATTTCAATTTAATATTTGATTTAAATAGTTTTTGAACAAATTAAAACTTATAATTTAAATATTAAAAGTTAATATTTGGTAGCCGCTACAACAATCTTTCATTTTAAGGTGAGAAGCTAATAAATTCAAGGTGAAAATATATAGCTATTGATGGCTTGGTGGCTTTGGTTCAAAGGGTTTCCAGAAATAAACGTTGTTATTTACTATTGATTTGGTAGTAATAGATGATAGGTTACGATATACAATATATTTGTATTATTTTTATAGAAATATCTAAACGGCTTACTAAATGGGATTTTTTATTGCAAAACACCGCGAGCTTTCGACCTCTCGCTCTTCACCGGGCGATATTACAACTGAGAATGAGCACGAGAGGCAAGATTTACTAAATTATGACTATATATTTGCGTGATTTGGGATATGAAAGATTTGAATAATGGTAGATATTTATGTGTGTGCTTGATTTGGGGAATGGCTGAAATTGCTCTGGGATATATATCCTTATGTATGTACTGTTCTTGTTTTTCGCTATGAGGGATTCGATTATCAAAGTTTCGACTTGGATGGTATATTACAGTAAGGGCAGGTATGAATTTCTTGATTGGATTGGACTAGAAATCGGTAGACCGGTATAAATGTGGTGAGCACAATCGATGCAATTTAAATTGCAACAGATCCCTTGTATACCAGCCCATCAGACACCGGTCATTCATTTATCAGAACCTACCATCCATTACTCACAAATCAATAATAAACAGCAACGTTAAATTATAGAAAATATTGTACCCAAAAGCCATCAATTACCATATATATTTACTTTAATGTAGAATCTTACCTGGAAATGAATCATACTTTGTATGTATATAATTTTTAATTGGAGATAACGTTTTATTGTGGTCGTCTTTTCCCATAATAAATATTAGTTGAAGGTTTGACACTTTTATAGTAGTTTAAGCATATATATATAGGAGATAAAAGTTAATATTTTTTTTGCGTTTAAGTTAAATAATTAAATAGTTGTTTATATACGTATATTATATTTTATCTTATTAAGGATAGAAAAGGTAATAAAAGTAATTATATTGGTTAGAATCAGGTACATATTGATGTTTTTATTTTAAATAGAAAAAAATAAATAAAAAAGAAAAATAAAATTTAACAAAAAAAAAATTAACAACGTAACGTCTTTTATAATCGGCTTTTCCCTTCGTTTAGACATACTCTGATAGATATATAGGAATAAAGGAAGAGATTTATGATGATTATATATTTATTTTTTAGTAAAAGAGAGGAAAGTGATAAAGAAAGAACCATACACTTTTATTTCACACAAGGTAGAAATATTGATAGGGTGTTAGTATTTTATAATTAATTAATAGTTTTTGTAATTTTTTAATATAATTTTAATTTTTTTATACAGTTCGAATAAAATTATATAGTGGTTTACCTAGTTAAAGAAAGATAAACATATTTTAAATATTTGCCAATTATAAATTATTTTTTGGAACCCTAATGGTAGACCAGGACAATACAAAAAAAGAGGAGATTGGATAATCTATAGAAATGATAACATAGAATAAGGTTGTTTACTTACCCATTCAAAGTGACGCCTGTTGTTCTCTAGAGACAGTGCACATGTGTGGACACGTAACATATGGTTGTTTGGGGCCTGTCAACTTTGTTCTAAAAGTCACCTTCCTTCTTCTAGGAAATTTTATTTTTAAAGTTGTTCAAGTTAGAAATGCTGTCAGAAAGGAATCATTAGAAATTTTAAAGATTGTGAAAATATAGATTGATTTCTTGTTTCCATTGATTTAAGTCAAAAATATATTTAAAATTGAAACTAGCTTCAACACTTCAATTCATCATAAATAAAATAATTAACAAACATGATTATAAATTGATCGATTTTAATAAAAAAAGTATTAACTTCTTAACGAATAATCTACCAAAGATCAATAAAATTCATACATTTGATTTTGAAGATCTTCACTCTAACATTACTTGAAACCTTCTTAAATTTCAATTACATTAATTTTAAAAACAAAATATATATTCAGTCTAAAGGTGTTCCTATGGGAATTTCATCCAGTCCTCTACTAGCCAACTTATTACTTTTTTGATATGAAATAGAATTCTTTCTACAGAATAATGTAAATTGGCATATATTGTTTTTCAAAGTTTTCATGGCTTATAGGCAACATTTATCACAAGAAAAAAAAGGCAAGATATTGGAAAGATGGAAGCAGGCCAATCACAGGCAGAAGTAGCAAGATGGCTTGGAGTGACAAGAAACGTTGTCTCAAGGCTTTGGAAAAAATTTCAAACGACAGCTAATGTTGCCAGAACACCCGGACAAGGACGGCCAAGAGTCACAACCTTAAATCAAGACCGTTATTTGAGTCTCCTTGTGCGTCGTAATAGAAGAATGACAGCATCGCAACTACGAAGTGACCTCAATGCAGCTACAGGAGTCTTAGTATCAACTGATATAATACGCAGAAGGCTTCACAATAAGGGCCTCTATGCTCGACGACCCATAATTTGTGTGCCATTGACACCACCTCAAAAGAGAGCAAGGAAACTTTGGTTCAGACAACATGTCGCCTGGAACCCAGATGAATGGAGACGTGTAATGTTCACTGATGAGTCCAGATTCTCTCTAAACAGCGATTCTCGTCGTGTCTTTGTCTGGAGAGAGGTAGGAACCAGAAATAATCCCCGGAATATGGTTGAAAGGGATCCCTACAGAAGCCAAGGTTTTATGGTATGGGCTGGAATCTTCTTGCTGCAAAGGCATATATTTTGGTCAATTTTTAAGATTTTATAGAATCAACAACAAAAAAAAAATTAATGACATTAAAAATCTTAATAAAAAGTATTTAAGAAACGGTTTTAAATACAAAACAGTAAAGTTTTACAATAAACTAGCAATACACAAGTACCTAAGTAATAATAAATATAATTATAATTTTTTTTGAAACTTCAAACTTCTCCAATTAATCTAACTAACAAACTTATATTCTACTCTTATAGTAAAACAAATGATGGAAGAACTGAATATATTTTCTATGACTTTAAATAAATTTATTATTTGATAAAAATTATAAAGCATTAAATTCATTCAATTTGATCTCCAGTTACTGTGGGAGGGAACTGGAAACCAAATATAAATGAATTTAAGCATAATAAATGTTTTATTTCTCAATAAATTAAAAATTCAAATATATATTTTGACTTAAATCAATGGAAACAAGAAATGAGCCGCGTGCCGTAGACTTCGCCCGCGCGCGCTGGCTCCCACGTTTATTTTGTACAGATATATAGATGCGTGTGAATTTGTACTTACATTTTAACATATTAATTATGGCGAAAATAAATTATATCTCTTGGGCATTAGGCAAATTATGACAGATGGAACATGTTTGGGTTAAATAAATTTAAAATGATATTAAAATGATTTAGTTGAGATTGGGAGGCAATTGTATAAATTGAATTCTGATACTATGGCACATTTTTTTTTTTAAATGTGTGTATTATGCTAAAATATATATACAAGTATAGATGAAAACAACATTAAATATGATATATAATACATAAGATAATAAAGTTTTAAATGTTTTAAATGTAGCAGGATACGGACTTTTGTGATGTGGCAACGACTGTTTATCTGTTTGTGTGAGTGTTCTGTGCGTGAGAGGATCTTGCGCTCGAGTGTTGGTGGATTGATGATGGTCTGAGCATCCTCCTCTGCACCGTACTCTCCATAGGGAACGTAAGAAAAGAGGTGCTAAAAAGGTGCTCAGGGATGAAAAGGAATGAATGTCTGTATGAATGAATGTCTTGGTCGTGGCGAACAATTCGGTAGGATGATCCAAATTGGGCCACTGAAGTCCTCGGAAGGTTTCTCGTTTGGGATGGAGGGAAAAGGGGAGGTTGTCATGTCAATGAAATAGCGCAAGAAGAATATCTCTTGATGTTGGTGTGTAAACATAATGGTTTATTGCAAATGGTTAGAGGGCAACGTACTGAAATCTGTGACGTACATCCTGAACGGATCGTTTCAAGACGGGTCTGTGACTATCAGTAATCCTGCTGACACCTTAAAAGGAAATGAATTTGGGAAAAACTATCAGTTCGGTGTGGTCAATGAGCAACGCAGGTGGTGTTATTCTAATTCAAAATAGATATCAGCCATTCTATATAGGAATCATTGACGACAGTATATTATGGGGGGTAATAAATTTTAATGTCGTGTCACCATCCTTTTCTGAGTGATTAATGATGTCCTTGAAGGTGTTCCAAAGGACCATCGAAAGCTCTTCAAGACAATATATCGAGATTGATTGGATTTGTCTTAATCGGGACGACGGCAATAAATAATTCATCAAATGTATAATCGTCATGGAGACGTTGGGGTAAAAATACGCCATTGTAAGGAGGGATATAAAAAAATTGGGAATTGTTTAATCCTATTAAAATATTTAACTATGGGCACCGGTACTAACATAATTTTGCTTATAACTATCCTATTTTCTAATTTCGCATTGTCACAGTTAATAAGGAGAGTACTTAATTGAGGGCTAATTTGCGGAGTATGATTACGTGTTGGTGAGGATGGGAGCATTATCTTCGTTGTAGGAGAAGATTCTAATTGGATATCAATTTTTGGTATGGTGTCAGGAGCAGGAATGTATCTGGCTGTTAATGTTGGTTCGTAATTATCTAAGAAAATATCGGGGTTCATGTGAATAAATGGGTAACTTAATGTAGATGCATAATTCTTATAATCATCATGAAATATTTCAGGTGGGAAATGATGGTAAATAAAATGTGATTTTGGCGCGCTATTGTTGTTCGTTGAGTGGGTGTGAAGATGTACTTAGTGTCTTCGGAATACTGTTTCGATTTGTTTACGTGGATAATTTCCGTGTCAAATTTTAAGTTTTATTAGGTATATTGATTCTATCTGTATAGAGAGATATCACCTCAATTATCTCATATGGTCCATTGAAGTAAGGCACTAATTTGCCCGTATTGGGGTGTTGGTAAATTTTGGTAAGGACTAGATCGCCTACCTCAAAGTCGGGGGACCTGTGATTTTTATCAAATCTGATTTTATCTAGCTTATGATGTTCTCTACGTTCTCTGTAAGGCTAGGCGTCTATATTTAGTGACCGATGGATAAGGATCAAGATGTTGTGACAGTTATTTCGGCAGGGAGCCGTTCATGAGGTATGATGGGGGAAATCCCGTGACGAAATGAATGGTATCGTTATATGCCTTAACTACTTTGGGTTGGAGCATAGTTCAACTAGATCTAGGATGTTGAAGATAGAGGATCCTAAGTTTTCCGGTCAGGGTTGCGTTCAAACGTTCGAATAAACCGTTTGCTTGTGGATGGTTGCTGGTAGTGAGCATTGGTTGGATATTATGGGTGATTAGAAATCTCCTAAACCTCGGGGATATAAAGGCAGGGGCTCTATCTGTAAGGAGACGCCTTGGAAAGCCACTTTGTAGCACCCTTTTTATTACTTGAATATATGTGGTCGAACTGGTGGAACGAGATGGAAATGTCCATGCGAATCGAGTCGCGTGGTCTAATACTACATGCAGGTATTTTTTGCACTCCCATATCTAACAAACCCGCCTATAGTGTCTATAGAGACCAGAATGAATGGCAGTGGGGATTCTGGCAATTCGCCCAACTCCATATTTCGGTCCTTTTGGGGTTTTGCTCATTTGACAGATGTTACAATTCTTAACGAAGGCACGAATTTCTATCGATATTCCTCTCCAAAAATATTGGGCGGAGATGATCCTAGTAAATTGAGAAATTCCAGGATGGTTGAATTTTTGGTGGGCTTCTCTAAGTATGGTGGGTCGTCAGGATGCGGAACAACTATTTTGCTCACACCACGCCTGGTGACGGTAGTCAGGCCTGAGGTTTGGTGAACATATTTGGAATTATTCCGAAGCTCATATTGGTACACCTTTAATTGCGTGGCGTCAAGAAGTCTACAAAACCGATTTCGGAATAACAGGTCAGGCTCTAGTTGTTTGGTGCCTTTGATAAAATTCACCTGATAGTCGTAGACTGACAATCTCAAACTCCATCGAAAGAGGCTTCCTGCCGGATTTTTGATGTTTTCAGCCACTGTAAGGCGCAATGTTCGGTGAAAATAGTAAAACAATTTCCCGCCAGATAGACCTTGAAACGATCTACTGTTTCAAATATGGCCAGATACTCTAATTCGGTGATGGTATAATTGCGCTCGTATTTGCGCAGAGTGCGTCTATAGTATTGTACTGGATATGAATTTCCATCTGGATGGAGCTGTTTCAGTACTCGTCCTATCCCTTGAAAAAAGGCATCAGAGAACACTTGACAGGGCAAATCTGATTTATAAAAATGGAGAATGGGACCTGAGGAAAGTAGTTGTTTGAGTTTGTCAATCGCCTTTTAAAAGTCTGAACTCCATTCCCATTTAACGTTCTTTATAAAAAGTTGATTTGAAGGATTTCTAATGCGCGCATAATCTGGAATGAATTTGTTGTAAACAATAATGGCGCCTAGGGGAATGATTTCAAGGTTTTTACGTTAGTAGGGGGTTTTATGGTATTAATTACATCTATATTCCTAACATGTGGAGTGCAGGTACCTGAACTAATCTTATGTCCCAGGTAGTCAATAGATATCCAGAAAAACCGGCATTTATTAAGATTTAATTTTATATTTTCTAATTTACAAAAATGCAAAAATTCCAGTAAGTGTCATAAGTGTTTTCTAAACTGTTAGAATGGTTTATGAAGTCATCAAAATAATGATTAGCAAATGTTAATTTGTATTTCTGTATTAATTGATTTAACTGCCTTTCGAATATTTGGGGACTTAATTTGAAACCAAATGGTAGTTTATTAAAATGGTATTGCCCCAGGTGGGTTACAAATGGAATTAAGGGCTTAGATTCGGGATGGATTGGTATTTGCCAGAAGGCGGAGGTAATATCTATGGTGGAAAAGTATTTGGAATTAGATAATTGATCTAGTACTGTTTCTATTAGTGGTATGGGATAATTATCTACAGACACTAATTCGTTAAATTTTCTAAAATCTACACAAAAACGTTTCGAGCCATCCCTTTTTCTAGGAAGTGTTACGGGAGCGGCATATGGGCTATTCGATGGTTCTATCATTTCATTTTCTAACATTTTCTTTATTAGATATTTTATTTCAGGGTAATCGCTATATGGTATTATTTATGGTCTTAGTATTATGATCTTATCACTCTTAGGCATAATTTTAACCGGGTCGATATTTAAAGCAGGTACTGAAACCTTATCGATAGGAAACAAACCAATATTTTCTCTAATAAGATTTTTACATCCATTTATTAGATGAGGATGTGCAACTATATAGTTTTCTACATTTGTGGTACTATTAAGGTCGTCATGAGGAAAGGATTGAGTAGTGTAGGGCATGGTATGGTTATTAGGGTCGGGTTGAATTGTAAAATATTTTAATGATGGCGTAAAATAATCTTTAAAACAATATTGTGACTGTGCTAACATGATTTTATCCTGATATATTATTTTTGAAATAAAAAAAAAACAAAAGTTAATCGAAATATCCTCAATGAATTTTCAATGTCAAATGGTAGATCATGATCTATTGAAGCGGTGGAGCAAGGCAGGCCAAGAGAAGAAGGTATGCAGAGGCCCCTTCCAGGAATTGTTGATTGACAAATTTCCAGAGGAGGGGATGGCAGACAGGGGGAGTCCAGCTGACGCCGACGTCGAGAAGGGAGTCCAGCTGGTGCCGTTGTGGAAGGAAGCCGGCCGGCCTGCCGGGAATTTGTGTGCCGAGAAGACCTGGCAGTCTAGGGAGAGAAGTCTGGCCGTATGGACTGACCGGGAAGACGGTAGCGGAGGAGGATTCCTCTAGTGGCAGACATTGAAGGCAAGTCAATCTCCGATGTATAGTTATTAATATCCCTTTTAAAGCTTTGGTAATGAATCCATAGTACTAAGCTGTATCCAAAACGAACCCACATTGTCTTCTCAGAAACCTTGCACGCAAACATCGACGGCTGAGAAGAGTCGTAACATTTGGTGTCAGATGTGGGGTACAGCTTAGTTAATTTTAATTGAAGATTTTATTTTGCGCTAATTTAAAAGAAAAATGGAAAAACTAACCGACCTCGAAATTGAAAAATTCACAAAATTGCTCAGTCTGATAAGCCAGAAAGTGGATGAGCTGGGAGAAAACTTGGATACTCGATTGAGCCGACTCGAGAATATTCGGAATGTCAAACGTTCTGCGACACCCATGTCTTGCGAAGTTAAGTTCAATGTACTACCGCAAGAAAATCCGGATGGCTTTTCAAAAACAATCGCAGCAACCAATAGCCCACGTATTCAATGTCTGAGGGGACAAAATACGATCCCAGGTGATGAAGATCCCGACAAGACCATCACAACAAAGATCATCACGTCAGGAGACGTTGTAAGTGAACTGCCAGAATCTACGCTAGAAGATTCTCCCGTGATCCAGAAGTCCGAAGAGTGTCGACAGCAGGAAATGATCCAGACTGGTTGTGTAGCGGAGAAGGGTGAGCTGATCGCCTCCGACAACGGCTGTGGAACGAGTGTTTTGTATAAAATCAAGCGGACTGAAGGAGAATGCCCTCAAGGTGTGATATACAGAGCGAAAATTCAACCCCTGGGATTATTTCTAAAATACTCCACGGAAACAACAACGATCTTTGCGAGCTGCAATATGACGGCGTAGCTGACTTCAGCGACAGTGTCAGACTGTCAGGGACTACAGCGGCGATCCAACTGGACGGGACGGAGCTGGGTGCTCCGTGGAAGTGCGACAAGGCTAGATGGTCGATACACCCCGAAGTTGGAGCCGGCGACCCTACTGAACAGGATAGAGCATTGGACGCTCTTTGGAAGTCCGACGACAATATCTGTGACGCGGAAGTGGCGCGCAATGTGTCAGCGCCGTCGTCTGCAATGCAAACTGAAAAGATGTGCCAAGAATGTGTACCATTCATCTTCGTTCCTTCGCCCGACAAGGTGCAGATCAAGCAGCCACCGCCTAGGAAAAGTTCTACCGACCTTAAGACTGCAACGGGATCCGACACCTCCAGAAGGTTTAAGAAATTCACAGCCCTGTGCGGGGTCGGCACTAAGAAGCCCAGGTTTGAAGGGTTTGGAATGAGAGAGCCTCTAGAGCAAGGGAATGGGGAACCTAAAGAAGAAAAGGGAGGCCACGATATCGACAGCGTGTATCAGGTGGACGAATCCACTTTAAAGATCGGCGACCTACAGCCCCGTCGTGGAAGGAAGCGGCGAAAGCGCAATACAAACGATCACAACCCTTTGTACATTGCGGCTACAGAGTGTTCACAAGGAGAATTCAAAATATCAGATGAAAGCATCGTAGGCAGTGAAATATGGCCTCCATCGTGTGGAGAACCACCGCCCTGTGCTAGACAGCGAGACCAATCAATGGCGTCGGCACTTGTTGAGAGTAGAAAGAAAGCCCTAGTTGAGATGTGGTTCTGCAAACAAGGGCTGGTGTTAACGCTGCCGTTACGCTTCCGGGAGGCTGACGACCCTCATGTGGCCAGAGACGTCAGGGAGATCAAAGGGCCACCGATCAGCGCCTCTGGTGAAATCAGCCTTTTCGGGACGAAAAGGATTGAGAAGGGGGCAGTGAAGCGGTGGAGCAAGGCAGGCCAAGAGAAGAAGGTATGCAGGGGCTCCTCCAATGAAGTGTTGATTGACAAATTCCAGAGGAGGGGGTGGCAGACAGGGGGAGTCCAGCTGGCGCCGAGGTCGAGAAGGGAGTCCAGCTGGTGCCGTGGTGGAAAGAAGCCGGCCGGCCTGCCGGGGATTTGTGTGCCGAGAAGACCTGGCAGTCTGGGGAGAGAAGTCTGTCTGGTGACAACGGGACCTGCAGCGAGGAAAACGGCGGTGACAACAGACGCAGCAGGTTGCCCCCGGACGTGTGGCCGTATGGACTGACCGGGAAGACGGTAGCGGAGGAGGATACCTCTAGTTGCAGACATTGAAGGCAAGTCAATCTCCGATGTATAGTTATTAATATCCCTTTTAAAGCTTTGGTAATAAATCCATAGTACTAAGCTGTATCCAAAACGAACCCACATTGTCTTCTCAGAAACCTTGCACGCAAACATCGACGGCTGAGAAGAGTCGTAACACTATTATATAAAATAACAAGTGTTCCTTAATGGATCCTACAGTAACCAAAATATTCAAATCCCACAGGATGGATATTATGAGACAAAGTCCTAATAGTAACATCATTATTTAAAGGTAACATTTTAGTTCCTAATGTTTTGAATTGTTTAAACAAATAATATCAATATTAGCGCCAGTATCTATTAGAAATGAAAATAAATGGTTGGCTAGTAGCAACTTGAGAGTCAGGATACTTACGCCGTTAATGACCTGTGGGTTGTATTTTTGGTTACTCGGCAACCCTGTCTCTTGCGTCACGAAAATACCGCGGCAGTGTCGATAGTCGAGGATGATCAGCACGCTGTCCAGTCAAGGTGAATTTATATAGTGATTTATTTAATTTATGATTTAGAGCACAATAGTCATGATTAGATTTTTAATTTGGCTCTAGCTGACCCTGATCTCTACCATGTATGCCCCCACAGTTCTCCACGTAGCGAACAAGCCTCTCCCCACCGCCTATCCGGACCATCTAGGCAAGTTGGGCCGTTGTGGGCACTGATTGTTTCAGTGGGGTCCTTGGCAGTGCTTGCATGGTGTAGGCGGGGTGGAGAGAGATCCTCTTGGTCGCTTCTGGGTATGAGGTACATCTTCGGATAGCGGATTGTTTGTTTGTCTACCAGATTGGCGCGGCGATGGGCGTTCTGTGGGAGAGGAAATGCCGGGACTACTCGGGTCTCCGCCGATCCCATAGATTCTCCTGGCCGGAGTGAACCATTCCGATGGCCTGCTGGGTGTTGCAATCAGTAAGAGATTGTGACTGTAGGAGGGCATTCCTTGAGTGAGAGCATTGACCGTTTCCTTGCGGCCAAGGTCGAGCTGCGTACTCATGCATACCTTCTGTATATAGTATGCTTGTAAGCCTTGAGGCCCGCAACGTAGTTGATAGAATTCTTGGTGGGTCGGTGTCTCGGGTTGGGGGTACAGATCCTCAAGGACTTGTTTGATCCTCCAGTTGGGTTTGTGGAGGTATTCCATGGATTGCAGCGTCCTCCGGGGCTCTCCCTCTAGCGCTGCCACTACCTTGTTCGTCACAGCTGCTGTTTTGGAATTCCGGGGACCTCTCCAGCTCCCTTAAGAACGACTCCGCAGAACTTGATACGTCAAATCTGGCTGCGGTGGTGGGCGCATCCCACCCTAGTCTTCTCATCATCGCTGTTAGTGCATCTATCACCGACTTCCTCTTTTGAGCTAACTCGGCTTCTTTTTGAACAGCTTGTCTCTTTGAATTGCTCATTCTATTGAGGTTCTTTTTTTCTGTCGACACTTACTTGTCGTATCCGTCGTGGTCGAATGGAAGGGCGAGACCTTTGTGCGTGTATGCCCGCGCGCGCTGGCTCCCACGTTTATTTTGTACAGATTTATAGATGGATGAATTTGTATTTACATTTTAACATATTAATTATAGCAAAAATAAATTATATCTCTTGGGCATTAGGCAAATTATGACATTTATATATGAAAAAACAATAGAATATTTGGTCGCAGTGGTACAGCCTACTCCACGCTGACGAGCGCCAACAGCGCGAAACGCGTTCGTGGTTGGCTTTTCTTGATTTATCGAAAAATTGGGTTAGATAAATATCAGGGAACAGGTTAAATCAATGAATAGTGATTTCTGTTCCACCAGATGGCGCTCTGCCTTCTGAAAAGCACATGTGCTCCTGGTCAGAATATGCTTACTTTGTTCTTAATATATATATATATATATATATATATATATATATATATATATATATATATATATATATATATAAGTCATATATTGGATCTAAATTTATTATTTAACCAATATTTCTAGGGGCAAAACGCCTCTCTTTATCAAGGTATTTCTTTGATATAAACTAAATCACGTGGGTATGTAAATCCATTCACGCTATACAAGTTCATCTACAATTATTATATTAATAATAACAATTAAAAGAGTATATAAATAAATAACCATTTGATTAGATAAAGGAAAAACTGAAAAATATTATAGAAATAAAAATAAGTAAGGATTATGATTCATTATGTTGTGTTGATAAATATGAATGAAGAGATATACTACAAGTATAAATAAATACTAAAATAATAAATAAATAATTCAGGAAGATATAAATTCTCTTTAAATTTCTGGTAGGTCAATTTTCCTATTTATGCTTTTGTATCTTCTATAGAGGCCCAGATTTCTAAAAATAATATTTAGTGTTTTTATTTTATGTTCTGGGGGGTATAAAATAGATGCCTTATCAAATTCGGGTATAATACTATTGTTTAGCGCATGGTCTACTAGGATAGATATTGGTTAATGGATGCGTATAGCTGCTTAGTGCTGGTTAATGCGTTCTTTTAATGCTTTGCTGGTTTTTCCAATGTAATTGGCTGGACAGGTTCTGCATGGAATTTTGTAAATTTATTTATTTTATAAATATATATTCTAAATATAGAGCAATCCATAATATAAATATTCAAAATAAGGCTTATTTTGAATTAAAAAAGTTTCTATTTATTCAATATTTCGATGGACCAATCGTTCATCTTTTAAGAGGTTTTTGTTATGAAGCACGCAGCAGGTCGCGTGCTTCAGGTGAGCCACAGACGTCTTAAAAGTTTTTGGGCGATAAAACATCTAATATATACATTCTAAATAAAATTAAATATAAACAGAGAAAACCAATGTAATATATAAATCAATTTAATTAATTAAATAAATAAATAACAAATAAATATGGAATCCATCAACAATTAAAAATAAAATAACTCTGGGAAAAATACATATATATATAAATCATAATAAATATCTAAAATTCAAGAAATATGAAATAAAATAAATATATAATATAACTATTCAAGAGGTTTTAAACTGAGTATATACATCTGGTAAGTCAAATTTTCTATTATTACCTTTTTTATTTCCTAATGAGCTCCAGCTTTCTGAAAATAATCTGCAATGCTTTTCTTTGATATTTTAATATATTATAGATGTATTATCGAAGTCTGGAGTGTGACTATTGTTGAAGGCGTGATCTACGAGTAGGGATGTCGGGCTATGGTATTTTATCGCTGATTTGTGCTCGATAATTCTTTCCGATAGAGATTTGCTGGTTTCTTCTATATAGATGGCCTGGCATGATTTACATGGTATATTATATATGACGTTGCTTTATTTTCTGGGATACAAGTCTGTTTTGTGTCGGGGTGACGGACGATGATTCTTAAACTTGGGTTGTGTTGATATCTTGTCGTTATATTATACTTTTTTAAACGTCTGGCTGTTCCTTCACATCCAAAGCTGTAAGGCAAGGAGCAACTAAAGTTCGGGGTTAAAACCTGACTATTTTTCGTGGATAGAATATTTGGTTTAAAGAAATGCTTTTCGATGAATTTTTTGGATAATTATTACTTTTTAGTTCTTGAAATAGTCGTGTTCTATCACTTTTTGCTTCATAATTATTTGTAAAATGCGTAGTCAACCTCTTGGAAAATGTTTAAACTACGGAAGTTTTATGATGAATGGGGCCAAAAGAATTGAAATTCAGGTAGCTTCCTGTGTGGGTGGGTTTGCGATAAATTCTTTTTTCAATTTTATTCTGATTTCTGGTCAGTTGTATGTCTAAAATTGGTAAATAATTGTTTTTTTTTTCAATTTATAAGCGAATTTTAAAATGTATCAAAATACCAAAATAAAACTTCGCCGATTATTTTTAGAAAGCTGGAGCTCATTAGAAAATATAAATAGTATTAATAGAAAAATTGACTTACCAGATGTACAGGGTGATCCAAAGGTCCCGCACAACTTTGAAAATTACTAATTCCGCGAATATTTGCGCTAGAGCAATGCGGTAAACATCATTGTGTTCAGGATGCAATGGGATTTTTTATGGCAAATAATGAAAAATTCGAAATTAATTTTAGTTACAATTTTATTCGCTAGATGGCGCTCTACCAGAATCAGAGATTCAACGGCCAAATTGTTTGATAAATTGAAAAATTTACTTTCGACACTTATTTTTCCTTTTTGAATACCAGGAAAGAACCCTAATAATATCTGTGCTGAGAAGATGTAAGAAAACATCTACCTATATTTCCCCACGTGACGCAGCGGAGCGTGACCTCGGCTGCACGGGTGAGTCAGTTGTTGTTTGGCTCTCTGTTAGATGGACATTAAAACATGGTGGCAGCGATAACTGGATAAAATACGAACCCGTATATTGCAAAATATCGATTTTTGCGTACCTTGGAAGATAATTCAACATGGCTCAGATTCAACCTCCAGAAACTTTCGACTTCTCGACTCCCAACGAATGGCCCAAATGGAGGAAAAGATTCGAACGATACCTCGTGGTCAGTGGAATGAAGAAGAAAGAGGAGGCGGACAAGATCGATTTGTTCATGTACTTGATGGGTGACCGCGCGGATGATATATTCAGGACTTTCAAGTTCGAAAAGAAGGAAGAGGCAACGAAAATTGATTCCGTCCTCAAGGCGTTCGACAGCCACTTCTGTGTCAGAAAGAATATTATCTACGAACGTGCGAAATTTAATTCAAGAATCCAAGAGGATCGGGAGCCAGTGGACGAATTCATCACTTCATTGTACAAATTGGCTGATAGTTGCGAATTTGAGGGTCTTCATGAGCAGTTGATCCGTGACCGAATAGTGGTTGGAGTGAGGGACAAAGCTTTATCTGAAAGAATGCAGTTGGACAGCGAACTGACTTTGGAAAAGGCGGTTAAAATGGTTCGACAGCAGGAAGCCGTTCGACAGCAGCAAGTCGACCTGCAGCGTCCCTCAACAAGCCAAAAGGTCAGTCAGGTGAAGTTCAACTCGAAGAAAGAATCACCGAAACAACAACAGCAGCCTTCGAGGAAGAAGGAGAAGTCAGCCAAAACAAGATCACGATGTCCAAAGTGCGGAGGTTTCACCCACAGGGAAGGACAGGCTTGCCGTGCTGAAGGACAGAAATGTAACCTGTGTTCAAAAACAGGCCATTTTGCAAATTGCTGCCCAGATAAGCAGGCGAAGACTGCGGAAGTCAAAGCTGTTTCTGAACTTGATGAAGAAATTGGTTTTCTCCTGGAGGTCTCAGCTGTGGAGGATTCATCTAATCTCGATGATGATGAAGGCGAGTGCAGGAGGCGATGGACAGCAGAAATCCAAGTGAACGGGAAAAAAGTGAAGTTCAAGCTCGACTCCCAGGCGGATGTTACATGTGTTCCTCTGTGTCTCTTCAAGAAGATAATGGGGCAGCAACGACTAGTGGAAAGTGATATCAACATTAGAGCTGCTGGATTCTCCGAACTTCAGACTGTGGGTATGTTTATATCAACGCTGCGAAATGGCAATTATGAAATCAAGGAGAAGATTTATGTCATTCGTCGTTTGAGTGAACCTCTTCTGAGTCGCCGGGCATGTGAGCTCTTGAACCTGGCGAGGCGGATTGAAGTGGTAGCGACGATAATTAACCCGATCAAGGAATTCCCTGAAGTATTTGAAGGACTGGGACAGATCGGAAACCCTTACGAAATCAAATTGAAACCTGGAGCAAAACCATATGCTGTGCATACTCCTCGACGGGTACCAATACCTTTGATGGAAAAGCTCAATACAAGATTGGACATCCCTGGAAAGGAGCTGCTCGACGCCGATGCATTATCCAGACAACCACTTATTACAACCGAGGGAGGTGAAGACGAACGGCCAACCTCAGCGCATATAAATGCAGTTCTCTCGAGTATAACCGACAAAGACGAGATGTTGACGAAGATTTTTGAAGCTCAACAAGAGGATACGACCCTGAAAGCAGTAGTCAACTACCTTGAGCAAGGCTGGCCAGATAAGAAGAAGATGTCACAGGCTCTGCTCTCTTATTGGCATGTCAAGGATGAACTCGGCGTTCAAAATGGACTACTGATGCGTAGCTGTCGTCTTGTTATTCCAGCAAGTATGAAACTGGAGATCCTAGATAAGTTGCACGCTGGGCACTTCGGGATTACAAAAACAAGACTTCGCGCACGTGAGACGGTATGGTGGCCTGGAATTTCGGAAGAGATCGCGGAAACGGTCAGAAAGTGCAGTGTCTGTATCCAGGAAGCCGTCTCAAAACATGAACCTTTGATACCAACCAACTTTCCTACACGACCGTGGCAAAAGATTGGAATGGATTTGTTCAAGTTCGAGAATAAGTGGTATCTAGTCGTAATTGACTATTATTCTCGATATCCTGAAATGGTTCAGCTGGATCGGCTCACAGCCAGTGTGGTGGTGTGTAGTTGCAAATCCATATTTGCCCGACATGGAGTACCAGAAACTGTTGTAAGCGATAATGGGACGCAATTTGGAGCTGCTCGTGAATTTGCAAATTTCTCAAGGCAGTACGGATTCACACATGTCACTTCAAGTCCTCGATTCCCGCAGAGCAATGGGATGGCAGAAGCAGGTGTGAAAATTGCTAAGTTGATCCTCAAGAAAAATCAAGACCCATCGCTTGGACTCCTGGAGTATCGATCGACCCCTTTGGAGAACGGTTACAGCCCTGCTGAGCTTCTCATGGGACGTAAACTCCGAACGACCTTGCCAATTGCACCAGAGAATCTTAATCCAAAGTTGGTGGACTCTCAGACCCTGAAAAGAAAGGAGGGGAGAAGGAGAAAGGATATGAAATCCAGATATGATCGACGCTGCGGAGCTACGGACATGGAGGAGCTATCCGAAGGTGACACGGTTTGGATTACAGATATGCGAACCTGGGGGATTGTAAAGAAGAAAGCATCGACACCAAGGTCGTATATGGTTGATACTCCAGTTGGGACTTTACGTCGAAACAGGTTCCATCTACGAAAAGGTGTTACAGTGCAATATCCAGCCGACCCATCGACGCCGACCTTTTCGGGGGAGGAACTGGTTGAAAATGAAAAGACCCCAGTTGTGGATTTTCCCTCTAACGACTCAGAAGACGGCCAGATAAGAACCCGGAGTGGACGAATTGTTAAACCTGTGGATCGCCTTCATTATTAATTATATTATGCATTTAAAGTTTGTAATGTATATATATATTTCAAGTCTTAAAAAGGGGGATGTGCTGAGAAGATGTAAGAAAACATCTACCTATATTTCCCCACGTGACGCAGCGGAGCGTGACCTCGGCTGCACGGGTGAGTCAGTTGTTGTTTGGCTCTCTGTTAGATGGACATTAAAACAATATCTAATGATAAATTAATAAAACACCATTTCGCCAAAAGTAGAAGAATTGGTTGAGGATTTTTAAATACAATCTGAGATATGTAAAATAGTAATATGCAAATTAAAAGATATAGCAAAATATTTTTATATTTTAGAAGGAGTTTTGTGAAATAGAGTGAATGTTTGAAAAACATTACTGCTATCAATACACGATTTTTTGAAATGTTAATATAGTAGCAAAAATTATGATGGTACTACTAATAGGATTTCTTGCTATAAGGAATGTGTAGTTTCTTGACTAATTGGCGACCCTTGACTATTTGAAGGGATATTTGTCATGATCCAATAAATGAAATATAGAGGGTAGTGGCAAAATATATTTCTCGTACTTTATTCCAAATATCCTATGGGCTTGTCAAATGTTATCATTGTTTATTATACTGTACACAATTTTAAAAATGTGTCCCCTCAAATAAAAATCATTTTTAGATCGACCTTTGCGTTGAAAAACGTGGTAGTAAAATCATTTTGTGTTATTTTTTTGCACAAAATTTCTAAAGTTATTGGTGTACAGAAAATATTCCTTATGCTATTTCTTCTAATGAGAGAAAAGCGAAATACTAAACATAAGGGGTAAAATTGTATGTATCAGTGTTATTCGAGAAGTTATAACACTTTGGTTTTCACGACATAATATGTGAGCAAATGACAAAAAAAAATACTGTTCACAAAAAAAAGTCAATAAGTAAGGACAGCATTTATTATCACCATAACCCAACACAAAGAGCTGCAAAATATTGGTAGATAATATAATAGATGGGAGCTTATATAACACATGAGGTAACTTGCCTTCTCTCCTGTATTAGGTCACAATCCTTGCTCAATGTGGCGCCCTTCATTCTCAAACACCGCCTGCAGACGATATATGACAGAATGGACAGCATTAAATACCATATCTGTTGGAATTGATAAAACGTGCCAACTGATAGAAGCCTTCAATATGGCCAATGTGGTAGGCCAGCATCGATAAACACACGATTCAATGTACACCCATAACCAAAATTCGCAATGCGTCAAGTCTGGTGATCTTGGAGGCCAATGGTGTATGAAGTGGCTACTAATCACACGATTTTCACCGAACGTATCCTTCAGCAATTGTTTGGCACCGTGGGAGATATGAGGAGGTCCTCCATCTCTCATGAATGTTATTTCGCTTAGTGCTTGTCTGCCCTGCAATATGCAAAACACTTTTCTCTCAAAAGTTGAACTTAACGTTCCCCAGTTACAAAAACGGTTTTAAAAGTTCTTCCATTGATTTTTTGAAAGAAAAATGGCCCAATAATAGAAGAAGAAGTGAACCCACACAAAACTGTAACTCTGGGCTGATGAAGTGGCATTTCTGTAAAAATCCTAGGGTTTTATGTTGCCCAAATGCGGCTGTTTTGAATGTTAAATTCTCCGTTCAGAGAAAAGTGAGCATCATCTGTCCACAGAAAATTCGACAGCCAGTTTCCATCAATATCAATTTTCCGGAAAACCCATGCAGTGAATTCTTGACGATTCTCAAAATATGCAATATGCATATTGCATATGCAAACAAGAAAAATGGTAGAATTCTGCGAAAAAATGAATCCAAGAAAGGACAGCCAACACTGGAATATGATTAGAGTGTGAGAAAACAATCAAAACCAACACCAATCCTCCAATACTCTAACCGATATGAATAGAACAGCGAGAACGAGAACAAACAGATGGATGACATAATTGCTGAATATCTTTCAAGCACTTCCAGACTCAACTACTCGAATGAAGACAGGACTCTAAAAATATATAAACAAGTTAGTTAAGCAAGAAACTACCGACAACAAGATATTGTCTCGCAAGACTTACACTGAATGAGCTAAACTCATCAATAGAAAGGTTAAATCCAAGAGGTCACCAGCTATTGATCTAATCTTTGGCAAAATGATTAAACACTTTGGAGACAAAGCTAAAAATCAACTCCTACGAATACGAATATTGGTAATGGCAAACTGGTAAACTACCAAAGAATTAGAAGATTATATCAATTATAGTGCCAATACTGAAATCAAACAAAGATGCCAAGGAATACAATAACTATCGGCCAATTGATCTCACCAGCATACTTTGTAAAATAACAGAACGAATTATCCACTCTAGGCTCATAATCTGGCTCACTAGCAATAATAAAATATAATTTTACTAAACTGCCTATATATCCATACACTGTACACCTGATCAACTGTTCTACTTCTGACAATCAATAATAGATTCTTTCCAGGAAAAACCGCCAAAGTAGACAACGGCCGTTTTCCTGGATATGACCTCAGATTTTGATCTAGTGTGGAGGGAGAAATTATCTGAAAGGCTGAACAACATCGGAGTAAAAGGAAAAACCTTAATCTGGATTGCAGACTTCTTAAGGGGAAGAAGGATAAAGGTTCGGGTCAATGGAGAATTTTCCAAGGACCGAAGAACATGGGCTGGTGTACCTCAGGGATCTGTGCTCAGTCCTCTACTCTATCTGCTATATATTAACGACATCCATCCTTACCTCACTGAAGACACAAAAGTTGCCTGTTATGCAGATGATATAGCCATATGGCACACAAGTAGCAGTATAGAAAAATCTGAAAAAATACTGAACACATCATTGAGAGGACTGGAGAAGTGGGCAATGGATCTCCAAATGACCAAACCCAATAAAACCAAACCTATGCGTCTTCTCCATTGACAGGGAAAAAGGGCATAAATATAACCCCAAAATAAGCATAAACAATCAAATAATTGATAAAATAATAAATTCAAAATACCTAGGTGTGTTACAGCTGTTCTGGATCTTTCCAGTTGGTCTCGAGGATCACGCCTTCACCATCTCCTCAGCGGCAAAGTACGCGATCTAAGTATTCATCGTAGATCGCAAACTGGCGATTCTCCACCTTACACTGCAGCGCTGGCAGAGGCGCCATATTCATTGTACATAGTGTATATGATGCATATTATCTTTTTTTAAATAGTGCAGACTGTGCACTTTGCATGTATTGACAAAATGTCAACAAAATTATTTTAATTGTCATTGATGAGGAATTACGATTAACAGAACACATGATTAGCACCTCAAATAGAGCTACCAGAAAACTAAACATTCTGAGATGGCTATGTGGAACAAATTGGGGAGCAAAACCCAGAATTCTCCGAACAACATTTATCACCTTAATAAGGCCGATAATGGAATATGCAACACTCGTCTGGGCTCCCTCAAGCTCATCACTAAAAGGAAGCCTAGACAGTTCGAGCAAAAGCGGCCAAAATAATCACTGGTGCTGTTTGATCCACCAACAATGAGAAAATTCAGAGAAAATGTGGTCTAGACCTACTCGCTCGAAAGCAGAAGACAAAATAAAAACAATAAAATTGACCAATAGCTTAAAAAGTAAAGAAACCTAAAATATATCCCATAAAAGCTATTTAAACTGGAAACAAAAAGAAAGACTCAAAATATCTTCAACACTTCAGTACGACAACAATATTAGAAAGGGCATAAATATGAAACACAATGACTTTGAAATTCAAGAAGAACCAATATTTTATACCCCAGTGGCATCAAATTTAATCATCAATCTTAACTTGAATGAACCCTGCAGAAAAAAAAAAGAACAAAAACATACTTAAAAAGAAAGGAGACTTGACACAATTGGTTTAAACGATCAGAGAAAGTATTTGTTGTTGTTTTTTCTTATCCCTTTGTGTAGAGTTTAAACGAATTCCATCAGATCAACTTCTCGAGCTGTTTTATGATAAGCAGCGGCCTCTCCCAAAGGTCCTGTTTAGTGCATCTAATGCAAGCCACAATGTTTTCTGGAGCTGCACGTGCCAAGCTACATTTTGGGCAAGTGGAGTAGATTTTGTTGTTATTTTCTATCTTCAATGGGAGAGATGGCCTATTCTAAATCTTGTAAGTGTTGTTTGATGCTGTCTATTTCTGATGTTCAGAACTCCTCCTGGGTCCACTCCACTGTACAAACTGTGCTGGGCCCGGCACCGCGGGTAGTAGCGGTATGTACCTGGCTGCCTGAAAGAGGGTGGTAAGGGCTAACTGATCACGACAGACCATTGTGGAACTCAGTGGAAGAGTTAGCGATGCTGATAGGGTCTGTGGCAGGAGTGACTCCCAGTTGCAGATTACGCAAAGTAGGGAGGCTTGACGGCTATCTACATATGCTGATTAGCACCTTCCCGTGGTGCGTCCTGAGCACGTTTCTAAAAAGAACGCGGCCAACGCTGACAGCTCGTCTGACAAGTATGGAAAGACGGATATATCCAGTTCAGACTTGCGTGACATGGTGGCGTTCTGGTGTCATTATAATACAGGTCACACCCCCCCCCCCCCAATAATGCCAATACAAAATATAAAGATTGACATTACCAATGAGGCTTAAGTAGCGCCTGAGAACGGGTGGGAGACAGATCCCTCTTGCCGTGGGGTGAACGACCTAGTCAGAGCTGATGGGCCAACTCGACATATAGGGTCTAGTAACTTCTCACGCATTCCTCTTGAAAAAAACCCTGAAGACAAGGATAAGCCCGAGGATACTCAAATTATTCGGGCTCTGAGCGTATGCCCAATAATACCTCGTTGGATATTTCTAAAAATTCCCTTGCCGCGCCCACTAATGACCCAGGGAATTCCCCTATAGAAGCAGGCACCGTCCACACAGCGAGAGTCGACACGACTCGAGAGGATAGGCAGGGTGTCCAATTGAGTCCGCGAAAAGCGACGCGGCCGCCTGAGGATTTGAGCACATGTGCCTTCCGCAAGTGCTCGGAGCTTAAGGAGCTTTCCAAGGCGTTCCAAGACTCCCTAGACACCATACGTCGAGGGAGGAAGATTGGAAATATTCACCCGTACATCTTCGAGCAATGCTTTGATAAGCTCCTCCAGAAACATAGTTCGGCTCTTGAAGAACTCGAGCTCCTGCGGGTGGAGAAGAGGTACCTGTAGTAAAAGATCCTCAGTCCGACCACCCTGCAGTATGGCATAGAAAGGGGAGTGGCAGCGGCTCTTTTAGAGTCGCTAAAACTAGCTGAGGTCGAGGTATGTCCTCCCAATAACGCCTCCCCAGTCCTCCCTAGGCGAGAGAGGCCCCGAAACGAGAAGACAGAAGAGCCCGCAAGGGCAAGGGCCGTGAGTTACTGCCCTGAAATAGAGGGAGACCCGGTCCAAATACCAACTAGAGACGAGAAAGATGTTCCGCCATCTCCCCCAAAACAACCTGTTCACACTAGGAACAGGGAGATGGCGGAAAAGAAGAAAAAGAAGAAAATGGTTAAGAAGCCTTCAGTAAAAGAGAAAGAGAGTAGGACTGAGATTACAGCCGGATCAAAAGAGAACCTACCGAGAGCGACGCCTACAGATGACTTGAAAGAACCTCCTCCCCCGAAGAAGATCAGGGCTAAAGAGGCTAAGTATCCCCCCCCCCCCAAGGCGGCCAAGATTACCAAGCCAGAACCCCCAAAGGTCAAGGGCTCCTCTAGATGGAAGGAGGAACCTGACCCTGGTAGTTGAGTGTAGTGAGGTTGCGGTGTCCGGGTTAATGCTCGCGGTGCTGAAAAGCATCGCTGGTAGCATTCCTGGGCACCGCTATGACCTCAAAATGATTCGGGGTGGGGGAGCTGTGGCTCTCATATTGAAGAACCCCGAGGACAAGAAACTGGCCGTGGAGGCTATAGAGAAGGAGCCTGCACTGAAGCTAGGATGCCTCAAGAGGGCAGGGAAGGAGCTGATTCTCTTGGGTTTCAACTCTGACATCAAAGAGGAGACGCTAAGAGAAATTGTGGTGCTCCAAAATTCCTAAGAGGTGTGGGATGTGCGAGGGCGTGCACTCCCAAGAACAGGGGCTGTGTTTAAAAGACAACAAGAAGTACGGCAGGAAATATGACTCTAAACATCGCCCCCGGAGTACGCAGTGCTCGGTGAAGGCCTGGTACGTGAACGGGAGGCGATGGTAGAGGGGCCAAACAAGGAGGTGTGGTGGTTCGTGCAGCTAAATTGCGCTCGTTCGAGGAGGAGCTCCGAGGAGCTAAACCGGATCATTAAAAGTGATCGCTCTAATGTTATCCTGGTGCAGGAGATGTACCTGGAGGATGATGGTAGGATGGGTCTAGATACTTGTTACAGTTTTTTCTCTAGCGAGTGCAACAAGGCCGCCTTACTGGTCCAGGGAGATCTTCCTTGTTTGGGTTGTGGGTCCTGGGAGGAGGCGGTGGCTGTACAGATCGAGGCGGCGGATCTAAAACTGGTCTGCCTCTCTACGTACATACCACCTCAGGACAACGACCTCGGTAAGCTGGACTTCCTAAATGATTTTTGGTTGGGAAGAAAGGGCACGAGATCGTGATTGGCGGGGATTTTAACGCGCGCACCCAACTGTTTGGGGACAAGAAGGAAAATTCTAAAGGAAAGGCGCTGGTCGATCTTGATATTGGTCAGAGTCTGGAGATTTGGAACGTCTATGATGAATCGACGTTTGCCACGGCAAACGGTGAAAGCATCATAGACTTCTCCCTGGCAAGAACGAGCAGGATGCGGCGTTTGAGGTGGGAAACGAACCCACAGACGTAAGCGACACCTCAAACACATCAGGTTTGAGGCAAGTTGTGAGGTGGAACCGCCATCAGTGGAGATAGTTCCTCGGTACAGCATCAGGGGGCCTAACCTTGAAAGAATCAGATGCCGGTTTGCTTGCACACTTGGGGATAGATTGGCTGGAGCAGTTGACAGAATTTCAATTAATAGCATGGTCAATGAGCTCCACCAGGAATTAACCAACACGTGCAAAACCTTGGGGCCTGGATCTGGAAAGGTTACCGCATTTAAAAGGTTTAAACAGCCTTGGTGGACCGAGGAGCTGGAGATCGAGAGGAAGAGAGTCAGGGCCATGAGGAAGCTATTCCAGAATAGTACGCGCGAAGAGAGAGTTAGGAGAAGAAAGGCTTTCCAGATGGTCTTAGTAGGGTACAAGAGACACACCAAAAGGGCGAAGAGGACAAACTGGAGGGAGCAGTGCAAAACCGTACTGGAGATTAATCCATACGGTCTCCCTTACAGGGATGTCTCTGGGAAGATAAGGTGCTCCGCTAACTTGAGGCTACTTGAAGGGGAAGATGGGTTAAAGAATCAGGACCTGAAGGAGCCCGTGGACCTCATCTTGGATCGGAACTTCGGAAATGAGGAACCAGGGGACGAGATCTCTCTGACCACTTGTGGTTTGGTGGATCCGCCCTTTTCTGAGAATGAGGTGAAACGGGCGGCTTTCAAAATCGGCTTTCGAAAATCTCCTGGTCCCGACGGGATCGATAACACGGTCGTGGAAGCCTTGGTGAGGATGCACCCATCGCTTCCTGCCAGGTTATTCAATAGTTGCCTGGACACTGGTACTTTTCCTGAGGCATGGAAGGTTGCCCGAGTAGTGCTTCTAGAAAAGTCTGGTATAAAGGGTAATTCTCCTAATGATTATCGTCCGCTTTCTTTACTAACGTGTCTAGGTAAGGTCCTGGATAGCCTACTAGCTTAGCGACTGGAGCACTGGCTGGAGAGTAATGAGCTTCTTTCCTCTTCCCAACATGGTTTCAGGGAAGGAAATTCCACAACCACAGCTCTAAACGAGGTGTTAGAGGGGTTGATATGGACTTAAATAAGGGTGCTTGGGTTCTTCTCGTGGCCCTGGACATCGATGGCGCGTTCAACTCCATGAGCTGGAACAAGCTGATGAGAAATTTGATGGACATGGGTTGTCCAGATAATTTGTGCAGCTGGGTTCGTGACTTCCTGAGGGATAGACGGATCAGCCTCAGTTTTGGTGGTCTGAAGTTTGAAAGAAACTGTGCTAGGTGTTGACCTAGAGCTCTTGCTGTGGACCTATTCTGTGGAATATCCTGGTACACACCGTTTTCCAGGAGGAGCTACCTGAGGGAGCCAGGCTGGTTCTCTATGCCGACGACCAGTTACTCACTACTGGGGGTAGTCATTGATGACAATATGGGTTGGCAATACTAGGCGGAGGAAATGGTGGCGAGAGGTAGGGAGGAGTTGTGCAGGCCTGTCCTGGTTGGCTCTCAACAGGGAGGGCGGGTGGAAGGAGGGTACTATTTTTAGGAACCTCTACCTCACCTGTGTCGTGCCAATCCTGCTATATGCTTCCAGGGCTTGGTGGCGCCGAAACAGAGACCAGAAGGTGGCGACAACTCTAGAGAGAGTGCAGAGGACAGCGGCACTCAGAATCACAGGGGGATATCGCACTACCAGCAGTGAGGCCTTATTGGTCCTCGCTGGGCTTATTCTCCTGGGATTGAAACTAGAGGAGGGGAGAATCAGACAGAAGATCTGGGAGAACAGGGTAGATGCCCTGGGACTTGAAACGGTTGCCCTGGAATGGAAGAGGTACCCAAGGAAACCCCCGCTGTGGTTGCCAAAGTGGAATTGGAGTCCTAGAGGGCTGACAGGGATTGGCACGGAAGTTTTCACTGATGGGAGTAATTCTGGAACCAATACTGGAGCTCGGGTAGTGATTTTCACTGATGGAGAGCTGATCTTTCAAGAAATCCTAACACTGAGAGTGGACAAAATCGTATTTTTAGCCGAGCTGGTTGCGATCAGGGAAGCTCTCAGAGTGTGTGCCGAGAAGAACTTCAGCCCGGCCCGCCTCTATTCAGATTGTATGTCGGCCCTCGTCGCCATCATTCTGGAGAAAAGGCAATTCGCGCATCAATTAATCCAGGAGCTGGAGATGATGACGCGGGCTCCGGAGCTACATTGGAATAGGGGACACAGCCTCAGAGTTCGCAGACAGGCTCACTAAGGCAGGATGCTTTCGAGGTAGATTAGTGAGGACCCCAGTGACCAAGAAAGGAGTGTATAGGAGGATAAGGAGGCACGTCCAGGGCATATGAAGAATCCAGGAACAGCGTCAAGGGGAGAGAGGTATTCAATTGGCTAACAACACCCAAGTACCTCTGTAAGGTAATGTCCTACAAACTCATTAGGGTAGTTCGGGACATGGGCCCTTTCCCAGGAGTCTCCATAGATTTAAAATTAAGAGCAATCCTGATTGAATCTGTGGAGAAAGAGATGTGGATGCACGCCACTACGTCTTGGATTGTCCAAGGGTAGTGGGTGTTCAGGAAGAGAGAAGGAAGGTGAGGGGCGCGATCGAGAGTAAGCTGCTGAGAAATCACAGCAAGCTTCTTGAGAAAGCCCACGACGTGGTAGCTGAGCTTTTCCTCGGCTGTGAGTGAACAGATTCGACCGGTGGCCGCCTCCCCGCGGTCCCCGCTGGACACAGTAAAGGCCACTGTTATAGAAATCCTTCCAGACACGTTGTATGTGAGGTGTTTTTTTCAGGTACAATGTCCAAGCACTAGCTTGGATACCGTTACTTGGTTTATGAGTTGAACAGGATAGCAGCGAGGGGCATGCCAGCTTGTAGACCGAAAGGTCTGGGTGGCCATCTACTTCTAGGATGTACCAACTGTGCTTAGGTGGGATCCTCCAGTTCTTGTTTATTTTTGTTTTGGCTACTGTTTCTATTTCTTTAAAAGTAAGTTTATTTTTCTGTAGCAAGGGTTCTTTTGTGCTCCTGCTTACTTTGTCTCTGAGTTTCCCTGTGTGACTCATGTGTTGTATGGCACTTCTACTATCAGTAAGAATCCAGATATATTGATAATTAGTATTTCTGATGGATTTTAAGGCATCATAGATGGCTATAAGTTCTGATCTGAAGACTGAGCAAAAAGCTGGGTTTCTTCTGTTTATTTTCTTAATGCCCTTTGTGGTTTTAATGAGAGAGCCACTGACAGTGTGTCCCCACTAGTCTCTGCTACCATCGGCATAGATAGTTATTGCATTTTTAGGAATTTTATTAATTATTTCTAATGATAATTGTTTTGAGTATTCTGGATTTTGGTATTGTTTGTTGGTGGGTACATTTAAAGTGGCAATAAAAGGTGGAGAGGGCCATCTTTTTGAGTCTCTTATTGGATTTTCAATCAAGTATGTTATTGGAAGTTCTGTGTTTGTTTCCATAACTCTTGATTTTGTTTATATATTTTGGCAGATTGTAGCTTCTTCGATCCTTTGAGGGCATAATGTCTGCCTCGTAAAGTACAATATCATTAGGGCAGGTATTTCGAAGACCTGTAATAATTCTAGCTGCACTTAGTTGTATCCTTTCCAATGTTTTTAGATTTATTTCAGATGCTGTACCATAGATTTAATATCCATATTCCAAGATAGGTCTCATTAGAGATGTGTAAGTTAATTTTAGTGTTGTTGCTTCAGCTCCCCATTCTCTTCCTGAAATATATTTCAAGATTTTTAGTCGGTCTCTTCCTTTTCTAACAACTCCTTCAATATGTTTACTGGAGTTAATTTCTGGATCCAGGGTGTAGCCGAGATATTTGGGATGTTTATTATATTGCAATTGTTGTTCTTTTAGAATAAAATTTGGTCTTATTTTGTATAGTTTCTTATCGGTAGTAAAAAGACAGGTTTCAGATTTTTGGGGGTTAAATTCTAATTTATGTTTATTAGCAAATTTCTCTAGGTGGAGAAGAGTCTTGTTCAAATCCCTTTCAGTTTTTTTTCAGTTAGTGTTGCTGCTCCATAGAATAATGTCATCAGCGAAAAGTCCAATATTGGTTTTATGTGAATTTTTTCTTCTATACCTGCAATAAATAGGGTGAAGAGATTTAGGCTAAAGACTGATCCTTGTGGTAAAACCTTGGTACAATTTGAAGGTTTTAGATAGAATTCCATTATATTTGACCCTGATGAATCTATTTTTATGGAAATCATTTATCCAAGTGATAGCTTTTCCATCAATTTTGAAATGTTTGTATAATTTGGCGATTAACTTGTTTTTCCATACCTTATCAAAAGCTTGTGTAATGTCTTAAAAAGCAGCTATGGTGTGGTTATTTGGTTTTATGTTATGTGCATCTTTTACGTTCTGTTTGAAAATTAAGAGTTGGTCTATTGTCCTATGTCCTTTCCTAAATCCATATTGTTCTTCTGGTAAGAGACTTCTTGTTTCGGGGTGGTAGGTGAGTCGTCTGAGTATATTTTTTTTTCCATTAACTTGCAGCAAAAACTTGTGAGGGAGATAGGTCGGTAGTTTTTTGGGTCATCAGCAGATTTGTCAAGTTTTTTGATAGGAATTATTGTTGCAGTTTTCCAGTCCTGAGGCAGTTTTCCAGTATTCCAGGAGTTATTGAAAATATGAAGAAGTCTTTCTTTGCCATTTTTGCCCAAGTTTGATAACATTTGGCCATGGGTTCCATCTGGCCCAGGAGTCTTATTTAGGTCAGTTTTTTCTTATACATAAGTTAGATCGTTCATATTGATTTTTTTCATGGAGAGTGCTGGTGACATTTTACAGTCATGAATACTTTCAGGCCTTTTTTTCAACTTTCTTATCTTTTATTTAAAACTAGCGGATGTACCCGGCTTCGCCCGGGTTTTACCCGAGTAAAGGTATGTCTAACGAACATTTGGTAAAACAATTCTCTATAAACATATTTTAAAAAAGATATATTTTGATAATTTGAAACTCGTAAATTTGAATCTCTCGATAAAGTGAACATTTTTCCTGGTCCCTTGAAAAATACTCGATAAGTTGAATAAAATCAATATTAATTGGTTCCCTCGGTAATTGGAAGTTAAATAAATATTATCTTTGCCTTGGAATTGTATCATTATTCTTGTCTCAAATAAATTGCCGTGTCATCCTGAATTTTGTCTTTCCTAATTTTCTACATTACAAAATCATCATTTTATCTATTCTCCCAAAAAATATATGTTGTAGATAAATGATAAAACTAACTTTGACTTGTGCGCAATTGATAGGTAGAAAATCTTAATTTTGATAAATAATCTTTAAGATATAATAAACTTAGTGATAATAAAACTTATAGATAAAAAAAACTTGTTATCATCTTCGCAATGGGGGCACTGCTTTCAAGTTAAATATACAAATCGGCAAAAGTTAGAAGAATTGGTTGACGATTTTTAAAAACAATCTGAGATATGTAAAATTGGTATATGCAAATTAAAACATGTAGCAAAAATATTTATATTTTAGATGGGGTTTTGTGAAATAGATTGAATGTTTGAAAATAACTACTGATATCAATACACGATTTTTAAAATGTTAATATAGTACCAAAAATTATGATGCCACTACTAATAGGATTTCTTGCTATAAGGAATGTGTAGTTTCTTGACTAATTGGCGACACTTGATTATTTAACTGGATATTTGCCATGATCCAACAAATGAAATATAGAGGGGAGTGAAAAATATATTTGTCGTACTTTATTCCAAATATCCTATGGGTTTTTCAAATGTTATCTTTGTTTTTTATACTGTACATAATTTTGAAAATGTATCCCCTCAAAAATATCATTTTTAAATCGACCTTTTGCGTTGAAAAACGTGGTAGTAAAATCATTTTGTATTATTTTTTTGCGCAAAATTTCTAAAGTTGGGGGGGGGGGGATACAGAGAATATTCCTTATGTTATTCCTTCTAATGAGCGAAAAGCGATAAATTAAACATGAGGGGTAAAATTGTGTATACCAGTGTTATTCGAGAAGTTATAACACTTTGGCCTGCACGACATAATATAAGAAGTGGGCAAATGACAAACAAAAATTACTGTTCACAGAAAAAAAAAAAAGAGTCAAGATGTGAGGACAGTATTTATTATTCCCATAACCCAAAACAAAGAGCTGCAAATATATAACACATGAGGTAACTGCCTTCTCTCTTGTATTAGGTCACAATCCTTGCTCAATGTGGCGCCCTTCATTCTCAAACACCGCCTGCAGACGATAGATGACAGAATGGTCACAATAAAATAGTTGAAATTTATAAAACGTGCCATCTGATAGAAACCTTCAACATGGCCAATGTGGTAGGTCGGCATCGATAAAAACGCGACTTAATGTACCCCATAACCGAAATTGTAAGGCGTCAAGTCTGGTGATATTGGAGGCCACTGGTATATAAAGTGGCGACTTATCAACGAATTTCACTGAACGTATCGTTCAGCAATTGTTTGGCACCGCGGGAGATATGAGGAGGTCCTCCATCTTGCATGAATGTTATTTCGCTTAGTACTTGTCTGTCCTGCAATATGGAAAAAACTTTTTCTCTCAAAAGTTGAACATAACGTTCACCAGTTACAAAAACGGTATAAAGGTTCTTCCAATTATTTTTTCAAAGAAAAATGGCCCAATAATAAAAGAAGAAGTGAACCCACACAAAACTGTAATTCTGTGCTGATGAAGTGGTATTTCTGTAAAACTCCTAGGGTGTTCTGTTGCCAGAATGAGTCAGTTTTGAATGTTATATTCTCCCTTTAGATAAAAGTGAGCATCATATGTTCTTATAACATTTGATAGCCAGTTTTCATCAATATCAATTTGCCGGAAAACCCATGCAGCGAATTCTTGACGCTTCTCAAAATCGCTGACTTTCAACTCGTGAAAACTTTGGATTTTGTTAGGGTATTTTTATAGAAAAATTCTAAATGTGTGTTCTCTCCAAACTGTTCCATACGAAATCCCAGTTTGCCGATAAACTTGACTAGCACTTACTTCTCCATACGTGGATAACGTTTCAATAGCTTCAACATTCTGCAAAACCGTAGCAGCCACTGACTTGCATGTCGATGGTCTTCCACTCCGAGGTTTTGCTTCCAGAGAGATCCAATTTCCTCAAAACTTTTATTCAATCGCTTTAGAGAGTAGCAACTTATTGGTCCTTTACCGCTTCGAATAGCTTTAAAGGAACGAAACGCTCGTAAAGCTTCAGTGGCAGATTCTGAATCACAATTTAAAAATTCACCGAGAGTGCTTTATCCTGTAGTGACGGCATTCCAGGGGGAAGGGGAGTAGTCCGACCACACCTCCTTGCGGTCCCCCCTGGACCCTTGGAATATTTGACCAAATTCTAGTTCGTTTCCAAGATGACTAACGTTGCAACGGCACCCATCTTCGAATAAGGAGCAAAACTGATATCTCCAGTAATGTCACCGCGTCCGGGGTAACCGCCGCGTCAAGAGCTGCAGCTCGAGCTCATGATGGGAACTCTTCTACGAGGACACAATTCAATCTACTACAACTCAATATAAATGGTACCCAGAGGAAATTAAAGAGCTGACTTGTCTTCTCTGTGACAGCAATGTGCATATTACTTGTCCTCAGGTGACAAAATTGAATCAGAATCTGAGATTCAATATCAAAGATTATACAACACTACGAAAGGACAGACCGGGAAAATTCGGAGGAGGACTTGCCGTTTTGATTAAAACTCTAGAAATCAAATTTAAGGAAATCGCCTATAATCAGCGTAAGCCTAGAGAAAGCACGACAGAAGCTCAGGCAATAGAAATCTATCTTACAGATAAAACAATTCCAATCATAAATGTTTATCACTACGATAATACTAGAATTAATACAGGCCTGATAGAGACATTTAGTGAAGCGTCTTCGGATATCGCAAATATACTTGGCGATTTTAACGCCGAAAGACCAACTTGAAGATAACCTGTCCAGGATAACAAAGGTCAGCAGGTTGAGTATATGCTAACCGACCTCGACCTTACACCGTTAAATAACGAAAAGAACACCTATCTATCCGATTCCACAGGCACAGAATCAGCAATAGACATCACAGCGATAATTTACAACATCGCACCCACAACCAAATGGAAAATTCTGAAAAGTGCAATCAGTGACCACAGACCAATTTTAACATCCCTAAAATTCAAAATTGAGAATTTCCAACAGAATAAAAGAACACTGGAAAAATATTCACAGAAAATCTTGAAGAACTGTGCAACGAAGAATTAAATCATAGAACGATTGACAAAAACTTGGAAAAATTCTCTTCGAACACTATTTGAAAGCAGAAGACAATTAAAAACAATAAAATTCACCAATAGCATAAAAACTAAAGAAACCTTACACATATCCTATAGAACCTATTTAAACTGGACACAAAAAGAAAGGGTCAAAAGATCTTCAACACTTAAGTACGACAACAAAATTAAAAATAGCATAAATATGAAACATAATGAATTTCAAATTCGAGAATAACAAATATTTCCTACCCCATTGCCATCAAATGTAATCATCAATCTTTATCTGAATGAACCCTGCAATAAAAAAAAGAGAGCAAAAACATACTTAAGAAGAAAGGACTTGACACAATTGGTTTATGCGATCAGATAAATTATTTAACAGCATATACAGATGGATTATCAGACCTTACCATAAGTAATGGAGGGGCTTGAATTAACATAATACTGCAAGATGGAACATACATCAAAATCAAAGAAGGAGCAAGAAAGATTTTGTCAAACTTGACTTATGAACTGACAGCTATCTGGAAATTTCTTGATGTATGCCTTAACCAACCATCCCTGCATCAAGCAGAAGGAATTATAATATAACGTACAACGACTTCGTATCCGATCTAGAAGCAATTCAGAAGGGCAATACTATAATCACACATAAAATACATTCGTTACTTACTCAACTGATATCATTGGAGGATAACTGAATTCTACAATGGATTCATGCCAGTGTTTGGATCGGGGGTAATGAAATGGCAGTTTAATTTGCAAAGGAAGTCAGAAGGTTGAGCCAAAGGAAAGAACAAATGTCATTACTTGACGCTAATGTTTTTGCAAAATACGAGAAAATTGAGAAAAAAAAAATAAGAAAGATCAAAATGTGAAATAAAATCAGAGAGAAAAATTACAAAACTATAACAAGATTTAGAACAAAACATTATAAAGGATTACAATACATCTAGATGGCACAGTAACCTATAGAACATGCAACAACTGTCCTGGTGTGAAACTAACACCTACCCACATATTCTCATGCATGCAGCCTTGCATAAAATTGATTTAGACCCAGAGCAGCTGCTTTACCCACCCAAGATAGTGGACAATGCTACTACTGCTGTGATAGAGATGCATGGAGACATCTGAGGCTCTTAATTGGACACGACAAAAACAACAACGGCATTCCAGAGTAAAATAGATCATCAGATAGAGATAAATATTTTTCAAATGATTTAAAATAAATATAATCGTTACTGAGAGAGAGTTGAATTAAAAAAATTAGAAAATTATTATTTTCGAAATTTTAATAGCTGAAGGATTCCAGCAAACCGCATCTAAAATATCATTTTTTTTTTTGCTACATGTTTTAATTTGCATATACCTATTTTACATATCTTAGATTGTATTTAAAAATAGTTAACCATTTCTTCTAACTTTTGGCGAAATGGTGTTTTGGCCGCTGAATCGCTAATTCTGGTAGAGCACCATCTCTAGCGAATAAAGTTGTAACTAAAATCAATTTCGAATTTTTCATTATTTGCCATAAAAAATCCCATTGCATCCTGAACACAATGGTGTTTACCGCATTGCTCTAGCGCAAATATTCGCGGAGTTATTAATTTTTAAAGTTGTGCGGGACTTATGGATGACCCTGTATATCTAGGAATGAATCAATAAAAATTAGAAAAATCTCGAGTTTGATTAAATTTATTAGTAAAAATAACATTCGGTGCTCTATTATAAGGTTGCCCCAAAAGTTCGTATCTTTCTCATTACTTGGCGAATTATATTATTAAGGTGAATACATAATAATACATAATACAATTACCTTATCGTAAAGATAAAGGGTGCCTGGCCGGCATTCATATTTATATGAAAAATAATTTATATAATAAAAAAACTCTAACTGGCCGAAGTGTCTATTTTTTTACAATCACCTTATACATAATACAAAAACTTTATACAGGTTGATCCAAAAGTCCCGCACAACTTTAAAAATTAATAATTCCGCGAATATTTGCGCTAGATCAATGCGGTAAACACCATTGTGTTCAGGATGCAATGGGAATTTTATGGCAAATAATAAAAAAATCGAAATTCATTTTAGTTACAACTTTATTCGCTAGATGGCGCTGTACCAGAATCAGAGATTTAGCGGCCAAATTGTTTGATAAATGGAAAAATATAACTGAACGACACGTATTTTTCATTTTTAAATACCAGGAAAGAACCCTAATAATATCAAATGATAAATAAATAAACACCATTTCGCCAAAAGTTAGAAGAAATGGTTAACGATTTTTAAATACAATCTGAGATATGCAAAATAGGTATTTGCAAATTAAAACATGTAGCAAAAAAAAAAACTGATATTTTATATGCGGTTTGCTGAAATCCTCTCAGCTATTTAAATTTCGAAAATAATAATTTTCTTTTTTTTTTTTAATTCAACTCTCTCTCAGTATCGATTATAATTATTTTAATTCATTTGAAAAATATTTACCTATCTCTGATGATTTATTTTACTCTGGAATGCCGTTTTTGTTTTTGTCGTGTCCAATAAAGAGCCTCAGATGTCTCCATGCATCTTTATCACAGCAGCAGCAGCAGCATTGTCCACTATCTCGGGTGTGTAAAGCAGCTGCTCTGGGTCTATGTCAATTTTCTGCAAGGATGCGGGCATGAGAATATGTGGGTAGGTGTTAGTTCCACACCAGGACAGTTGTTGCATGTTCTATAGGTTCTTGTGCCATCTGGATGTATTGTCATCCTTTATAATGTTTTTCTCTCGGAGTTTATTTCACTTTTTGATCTTTTCTTATTTTTTGTTTAATTATCTTGTATTTTGAAAAAGCATTAGCGTCAAATAATGATATTTGTTCTTTCCTTTGGCTCAACTTTCTGGCTTCCTTTGCAAATTCAACTGCCATTTCATTACCCCCGATCCAAACACTGGCAGGAATCCATTGTAAAATGCAGTTATTCTCCAATGATATCAGTTGAGTAATTAACGAATGTATTTTCTGTGTGATTATAGTATTGCCCTTCTGAATTGCTTCTAGATCGGATATGAAGTCGTGGTACAGTATATTATAATTCCTTCTGCTTGATGCAGGGATGGTTTGTTAAGGCATACATCAAGGGCTTTCCAGATAGCTGTCAGTTCACAAGTGAAGTTTGACGAAATCTTTCTTGCTCCTTCTTTGATTTTGATGTATGTTCCATCTTTCAGTATTATGTTAATTCAGCCCCTTTATTTACTTATGGTAAGGTCTGATGATCCGTCTGTATATGCTGTTGAATAATTTATCTGATCGCATAAACCAATTGTGTCAAGTCCTTTCTTTTTAAGTATGTTTATGTTTATGTTCCATATTTATGCTCTTTCTAATGTTGTCGTACTGAAGTGTTGAAGATTTTTTGAGCCTTTCTTTTTGTGTCCAGTTTAAATAGGTTCTACGTGATATGTGTTCGGTTTATTTAGTTTTAAGCTATTGGTGAATTTTATGATTTTTAATTATCTTCTGCTTTCAAGTAGGTCTAGACCACATTCTCTCTGAATTTTCTAATTGTTGGTATTTGAAACAGAACCAGTGAATAATTTGGCCGCTTTTGCTTGAACACTGTCTAGTCTTCTTTTTAGTGATGAACTTGAGGGAGCCTAAACAGATGTGGCATCTTCCATTATTGGCCTTATTAAGGTGATATATGTTGTTCTGAGAATTTTGGGTTTTGCTCCCTAATTTGTTCCACCTAGCCTTCTCAGAATGTTTAGGTTTCAGGTAGCTCTATTTGAGGAGCTAATTATGTGTTCTGTAAATCGCAATTCCTCATCTAGTATCACACCTAGGTAATTTGGAGATCAAATTTTATCAATTATATGGTTGTTTATGCTTATTTTGGAGTTAAATTCATGCCATTTTTCCTGTCCGTGAAGGAGACCTATAGGTTTGTGTTTATTGAGTTTATTGTAATTTTGAGTTTCATTGCCCACTTCTCCAGTCTCTCATTGATGTGTTCAGTATTTTTATGATATTTATATACTGCTACTTGTGTGCCATATGGCTATATAATCTGCATAACAGGCAACTTTTGTGTCTTCAGTGAGGATGGATGTTGTTAAGGTTGTGTCGTAATTAGATGTACAACAACTCAAACTTGACCATGACTCATTTTTAGCTCTTATTCTTTTCGTTTGGTCAACAAAAAATGTCCAATTTATATACACATATATCCTTACATAATGAGACTTTAGAGAATGCAAATAATATTCATCTATTTACATACACAACACATCTCCCCCTTAATAATACTCCAGTCGGTCTGGGGTTTCCTGGCTCTCTGAGGTCTAGGACTGCGGACGGGCACTTGCACAGCGGCAGGCTCCGGTTTAGGAGTGCAAGAGGGCACGTGCACAGCAATAGGCCCTGGTCTAGGAGTGCAAGAGAGTACGTGCACAGAAGCAGTCTCCTCCTTGTTTCCTGATGTAACCTCTGGAACCTCCTCTTCACTTTATTTCTGACTTCCACCTACAGGCTTCTCTCCTGATTTTCATGGAAGTATCAAATTGGTCTCCACTTGTTTCTTTCTCACAGGTCGCAATTGAATGATATGCCTCTCATACACGACGCCCTCGCAATTTATAAGGTAGTGACGGTAGCTCAATAATTTCAAAATGGTACCTTTTTACCGTTTAGGTCCAGTTGCATAGTTGCGGAAATAAACCTCTCAACCTGTAGTAAACTGCTCCTGCCTTCTCCCGGCCTCATGAAATACCTCTCGCGGATTTCCCATCTTGGTATTAAATTCGAGAATCTTGATCTTAAACTTCTCTTCATTAGCAGTTCCACAGGGGAATTCCTTTATTACAGTTTGTGGGAATGCTCTATGAGCAAATAGGAATCTTTGTAGATTCGTCTCTAAATCATCCTTCCCATTATTCTTTCTCAAAAGGTTTTTAAACTCTCTTACATATCTCTCAGCTAAACCATTTATCTAGGATTATACGGACTGGTCTTATTGTGCCGTATACCATTCATTTTGGTAAATTGCTCGAATTCACCGGAGACAAACTGTCTTCCGTTATCTGTAACCAAATTTTAGGGCATTCCAAATCTGGCAAAAATAGCTGGTAATTTGCTGCTAATATCTTTGATGATACAAATTTCTATCCACTTTGAGTATGCGTCCACGAGAACCAAAAAACACTCTTCCCATGAACGGACCCGCTAGATCAAGATGAAGTCGATGCCACGGTTTTTCGGGCCAAGTCCATTCCGAGATGGTAGCCGGGGGCATGTTTGCTGATTCTTGGCATACTATACATTCTCTAGTTAACTCCTCGATGTTACTGTTTATGCCTGGCCACCAGAAAATACCGTATGGCAATCATCTTCATTTTAACAATCTCCATGTGTATTTCATGCAAGTCATTTAAAATTAAAGATCTTAAATTTTGGGAAATTACCACTCTTTCACGCCATTAAATCAACCAAACTCCAAACTTAATTCCTCATTGATCTTATAATGGGAAGCTAGTGGGTTTTCTCTCGGTACCCTTGTGAATTTCCACACACACACACACACAGTTGCCTTCTCTAACATTCCTTAATACTATAGACAGTATTTTATCTTGGGGCGTCTCATATGCTACCTCCATAAAAGAGAACGGTACCTCATTCAACTTCCTGAGAAGAAGTACCTGGTCTTCATCAAGAGACTCCCTGACACTCGATTCTAAAGGAAGACGTGACAATGCGTCAACATTATAATTATCACTAGTTTTTCGAAATTGCACAGTATAATTAAATGCAGCTAATTTTAAAGACCATCTTTTAATTCTGGATAATGCACATATGGGAATTGGTTTATGAGGTGAAAATATATGAATTAAGGGTCGGTTGTCTTTGACAAATACAAATATTCGTCCCAGTAAGTATTGTCTGAATTTCTCAACGCCAAAAGTTATGCTCAACGCTTTCTTTTCTAGTTGAGAGAAACGTTTTTCCGCTTCAGTTAATGTTCTAGAATCAAAAGCTATAGGGCATTCTTCCTTTCTATCATGTCTATGACTAAAAATTACGCCTAGTCCATAGTCCATTAATAACGATTCAAATTTTTTAAATAACATTCGATATTCTTTCGTCCAATTCCATCTACAATTTTTATTCAAAAGTTGATAGAATAGCGCTAAAATGTTTGCTATATTCTTTATGAATCTATGATAATATTACTCTGTAAACTGGCGAATCCTATATAGGACGAGAGGTCCTCAATAAAGGCTTTTGTTGTTGTTGTTGTTGTTGAATCTATGATAATAAATTAAGAGTCCTAGGAAAGATCGTAATTGCGAAACATCCTTTAGTTTCAGGCGCCTCTATCACTGCTTTAATTTTATTTTCTAAGGGATGCAGTCCATATTTATCCATTTTAAACCCTAAATATATTCCACAGATTTATTTTTAAATTTACATTTATATCTGTTTAACTTTAAACCTTTTTCTAGCAATCATCTAAACACTAGATCCAACTTTTGTTCATGATCTTCAAAGTCTTTTCCTGCAACCAAAATATTATCTATGTAGCAAGCCACACCTGTCAAATCAGCAAATATACCTTCCATAATCCTCTGAAATTTATTTGGTGGTACCGTTACGTCATATGTGTGTCTTTTATAAGAAAACAACCTCTTTGTTGTGTTTATATCAACAACAGCTTTGGCTTCTTTCGCTAACATTACTTGTAAGTAAGCCTGTGATAGGTCTAGAGTCGAAAGTACGGTGCTTGTAAATAATTTTGAAAAAATCTCATCGATCGATGGAATGGGATACCTATCTAATTCTATTGCTTTATTAGCTGTACATCTGAAATCACCACATGTACTTACACTACCATCCTTTTTTAATACCGGTACTATTGGAGCGGTCCAATATGCATAAACTACAGGTTATAAAATGCAAGAATTCACTAAACGATCAATTTCATTCTCTACTTTGTTTTTTAGAGAGAAAGGCAAACTTCTGGCCTTAAAAAACACAGGAGTCACATCCTTTTTTAAATTAAAATTTATTTTAACATCCTTCAGAGAGCCTAAATCTTTGTTAAACAAATCTGCATATGTATCAATCAAACTATTTTTATTAGATTCAGTATTTACATTTTCAATGCTAAACAATCTAGAATAATCAAGTTTTAACTGTTTAAGACATTCTCTTTCTAACAAAATCACCTGGATTTTTCATATACAAATATTAATCGTAAATATTGGTTGGCTTCTTTTACAAAACATGTCTTTGCCCTATAATCTCTATTGATTTACCACAAAAGGATTTTAATCTTAAATTTGTTGGAAATAATTTTTTACCTTGCCAATAAATCTTATTAATATCTTTAGTTATTAACGAAACTGAACTTCCTGTATCTATTGTAAAGCACAAAGAATAATCATCTACTGTTAAATTTATTGTGGCATCAGTTTCGCCCTGTACAGAATATGTAGAGTCCTCTTGTACAAATTTACATCCCCACATTTTTTTACTAGCTTTGCAGACCCTACTTAAATGACCCATTTTTTTACATTTAAAACAAGTCTTTGTTCTATGAGGGCAAACAGAGCCCACGTGTGAATGTCTTTCACCACATCTATAACACATTATTTCTTGTCTTTGCCAGAAAGGCCTATGCTGCACCATACTATTATTGTACTCACTTTTTTTTTTATCTTTTCCATTCACAGGGGATATCTTGGCCACTAATTTATTTTGTAATTCTCTTGTATTTATCTCCGCCAGTTCGAACGAGATCGCCACTGCAAAACTTTATCCAGGGTGACATCGTCGTTTTCTTGTAGTAGCTTCTTTTGCAGGATTTCCAACTTGATTCCAGCCACAAAACGGTCTCGCATCATGGTTCCCAGCATATCGCCGAACTTACAATTTATTGCTAAACGTGTCAATTCTCTAAGATATTCCGAAATTGATTCTCCTTCCTGTTGAATACTCTTTAAAAATCTGCATCACTTGGATTTAAATGCAGCTTAATTATTTAAATGGTAGTATCATAGTGTTGACCTTTCATTACACCAGGAAGAAAATGTCGTTCCCCAGCTGCAAAGTTTCAGAATCTGGTAGCAAGGTAAAAATCAGCACTTTAATCTCCCCCTTCAGATGCCAAAAAGAAAGCCTCAATTTTTTTTACAAAAAGATCGAAGGTATCCTCCACTGGGCTATAGCATCTAAAAGGTGCTATTAACTTTGAACTTGTCCTGCTGATCTTTTCTACTCCTTTGTTTTCTTGATCCAGATAGTTTAAAATATGTAGTTGTTATACTTGCATAGACGCCGTTTTCCTCAGCTTTTTACTGGCTCTGTAGATCTCGCATCCTCGTCGCCACTTTTGTTGTGTCGTAATTAGACGTACAACAGCTCAAACTTGACCATGATTATTTATTTACCTTTTATTCTTGCAGTTTGGCCAACAACACATGTCCAATTTATATATTCCCATATTTTTAAATAATGAGGCCTTAAATAATACGAATAATAATCATCTATTTACATAAACAACAGTTAATATATAGCGAGAAGAGTAGAGTATTAAGCATAGATCCCTGAGGTACACCAGCCCATGTTCTTCCGTCCTTGGAAAATGTTCCATTGACCCGAACCTTTATCCTTCTTCCACTTAAGAAATCTGCAATCCAGATTAAGGTTTTTCCTCTTACTCCGATGTTGTGCAGCCTTTCAAATAATTTCTACACTCGATCAAAAGCTGAGGTCATATCCAGGAATAAGGCCGTTGTCTTCTTTGGCGATTTTTCCTAGAAATCTATTATTGATTAACAGAAGTAGAACAGTTTATCAGTTGTACAGTGTCTGGATTTTGAGAAGCGTCAATAATTCGTTGCATGGGTTTTCCGGCAAATTGATATTTATGAAATCTGGCTGTCAAATATTCTAAGAACAGATGTTGCTCACTTTTATCTAAAGGGAGAATTTAACATTTAAAACTGCCTCATTTAGGCAACAGAAAACCCGAGGATTTTTACAGAAATACCACTTCATCAGCACAGAGTTACATTTTTGTGTGGGTTCACTTCTTCTTTTATTATTGAGCCATTTTTCTTTTAAAAGTTTTTGTAACTGGTGAACGTTATGTTCAACTTTTGAGAGAAAAGGTTATTCCCATATTGCTAGAAAGACAATCACTAAGCGAAATAACATTCATCCAAGACGGAGGACCTTCTCATATCGCCCGCTGTGTCAAATATATTCTTCAGTATACGTTAGTTGAATATAGCGTGATAAATAGCCACTTTATACACCAGTGGCCACCATGATCACCAGACTTGTCGCCTTGCGATTTTTGGCTATGAGGATATATTAAATTTCGCGTTTATCGATGCCGGACTACCACATTGGTCATGTTGAAGGCTTCTATCAGATGGCACGTTTTAGCTATTTCAACATAAATATAATTTAATGCTGTCCATTCTGTCATCTATCGTCTGCAGGCGGTGTTTGAGAATGAAGGGCGCCACATTGAGCAAGGATTGTGACCTAATACAAGAGAGAAGGCAGTTACCTCATGTGTTATATTTTGCAGCTCTTTGTTTTGGGTTATGGGAATAATAAATGCTCTCCTCACATCTTGACTCTTTTTTTTTCTGTGAACAGTTTTTTTTGTTTGTCATTTGCCCACATCTTATATTATGAGGTGCAGGTCAAAGTGTTATAACTTCTCGAATAACACTGGTATACACAATTTTACCCCTTATGTTTAGTTTATCGCTTTTCGCTCATTAGAAGAAATAGCATAAGGAATATTCTCTGTATCCCCCCCCCCCCCCCCCCCCCCCCAACTTTAGAAATTTTGCGCAAAAAATAATACAAAATGAGTTTACTACCACGTTTTTCACGCAAAAGGTCGATTTAAAAATGAATTTTTTTAGGGGATACACACACACACATTTTCAAAATTATGTACAGTATAATAAACAATGATAACATTTGAAAAACCCATAGGATATTTGGAATAAATTTCGACAAATATATTTTTCACTCCCCTCTATATTTCATTTGTTGGATCATGACAAATATCCAGTTAAATAATCAAGTGTCGCCAATTAGTCAAGAAACTACACATTCCTTATAGCAAGAAATCCTATTAGTAGTGCCATCATAATTTTTGGTACTATATTAACATTTTAAAAATCGTGTATTGATATCAGTAGTTATTTTCAAACATTCAATCTATTTCCACAAAACCCCATCTAAAATATAAATATTTTTGCTACATGTTTTGATTTGCATATACCTATTTTACATATCTCAGATTGTATTTAAAAATCGTCAACCAATTCTTCTAACTTTTGGCGAAATGGTGTTTATTAATTTATCATTTGATACTATTAGGGTTCTTTCCTGGTATTCAAAAAGGAAAAATACGTGTCGTTCAGTTATATTTTTCAATTTATCAAACAATTTGGCCGCTAAATCTCTGATTCTGGTAGAGCGCCATCTAGTGAGTAAAGTTGTAACTAAAATCAATTTCGAATTTTTCATTATTTGCCATAAAAATACCCATTGCATCCTGAACACAATGGTGTTTACCGCATTGCTCTAGCGCAAATATTCGCGAAGTTATTAATTTTTAAAGTTGTGCGGGACTTTTGGATCACCCTGTATATATATACACTGCGTGACATTGAAAATGGAACACCAAGAAATAGTGGCCAGAAAGTGATGATACTCGGCAGACAGAGAGAGACGGTGACGAACAATAAGTGATCTTTATTTCAAAATCATAGTCATAGTACAGAGCGAGAACGGCGTCGGCTTAGTAGCAAGTAGGACCACCGCGGACGGCGATGCACGCAGCAACACGTCTAGGTAGAGAGTCAATCAGAGTACGGATGGCGTTCTGAGGAATGGCTCTCCATTCCCTCTCAACCATTTGCCACAGTTCGTCTTCTGAACGCGGCTGTGGCAAGGCATGCAAACGGCGTCCAATGATGTCCCAGACGTGCTCGATTGGTGAGAGATCAGGAGAGTACGGTGGCCAGGGAGGCATCTGTACATCTTGCAGAGCTTGTTGGCTAATGCGAGCAGTGTGCGGTCGGGCGTTATCCTGCTGATAAAGGGCAATGGGTACCCCCTGAAGGTAGGGGAGTGTCACCGGTCGCAGCACATCATCAACGTATCGTTGGCCGTCATAGTGCCCTGAATACGAAGTAAAGGTGACCTGGAATCATACGCGATTGCGCCCCAAACCATGTTTCCACGTTGTCGCACGGTTGGGCGTTCCACAATTGCTGCCGGATTGGACATTTCTCCACGTCGACGCCACACGCGTACACGGCGACTATCACTGGACAAGCAGAAACGCGACTCATCTGAGAACACGACCCTGTGCCATTCCGTCATCCACGTCGATCTAGCCCGGTACCATTCCAAACGTTGGCGCCTATTCGGTGGGGTCAATGGCAGTCTTCTTAGCGGACGGCGTGAATGCAAGCCATTAGCAACCAATCGACGGGAAAGGGTTCTGGTCGAGATGGAATGATCTACGGTGTCTTGCACATGTTGCAGGATGGCGGTACAAGTGGCTTGTGGGGCCGCCACTGCTTGTCGAAGGATACGCCGATCCTCACGTGCTGACGTCACTCTGGTTGCACCAACATTCCTATAAATTGCCACATTTCCTTGTTCCAACCATCTTCTCCACAGTCGGTGCACCGAGGACGCACCAAGGTGTGTATCAGCTGAGATTTGACGTATGGACCAACCTGCCCTTTTCAGTCCGATCACCATGCCCTTCGTAAAAGCGTCTGTCTGCTTGAACTGCCTCCGTTTAGGATGACCTGGCATTCTCTGATATTACACGTGTCTTTTGACACAAGAACAAAATTTCTACAATGATTTTCCTTGAAGAAATAACGACACGAATACTGTCCTTTCTGCAAGTTCCTTCCCTTATATCTTACTCCATGTGCGCACGAGAGCTGCGCCATTTTACATCATTTGCATAACTCGGTTAGGCGCGTCTACCCTGAAATTTGCATAATTTTCTGGCCACTATTTCTTGGTGTTCCATTTTCAATGTCACGCAGTGTATATATATGAAAAACAAATAGAAAAAATAAATGATAATTGTATCAGGTGTTGATATTAAAAATAAATAAGGCATCTCCTGACCACGAGCACATGTGCTTTTTAGATGGCAGAGCGCCATCTAGTGGAGCAAAAATAAACTGAACGTTTATTTATCTTGCTCCGTGATATTTAGCCAACCCAATTTCTTGACAAATCAAGAAAAGCCATCCACGAACGTTTTTCTCGCTGTTGGCGCTCGTCAGCCTGGAGTAGGCTGTAACCACTGCGACCAAAAAAGATTTTGGTCTCAGAGGCTTATTGAGCAATCAAGAAATGGGTATTTAAGGCCATATTTGCGTAAATACGCTTAACACAGCTTAGCACATGTGCTGGTGGTCAGGAAATGCCTTCTATATTTTTAATATCAACCTGACCCACTTATCTATTTTTTTTCTATTGTTTTTTCATTTGTTAAGCGTATTTACGCAAATTTGGCTTTAAATACCCATTTCTTGATTTCTCAAGAAGCCTATGGAACCAAAAATATTTTTGGTCGCAGTGGTTTCAGCCTACTCCACGCTGACGAGCGCCAACAGCGCGAAACGCGTTCGGGGATGGCTTTTCTTGATTTATCAAGAAATTGGGTTGGCTAAATATCACGGAGCAAGTTAAATAAACGTTTTTTTTTTTTTTTTTCTCCACTAGATGGCGCTCTGCCATATAAAAAGCACATGTGCTCGTTGTCAGGAAATGCCTTCTTTATTTTTAATATATATATTTAATTATAAAGGCATATATTGGTGTAAATCTATATAGAAGAAATATATTCATGTATAATTCGCAACTGTTCATCCTAAAATACAACTATTACAACTTACCCCCACTTTGAATTTCACGATATCACATAAAATAAGAACCGTTAGAACACTTATACAAGAAGGTTTCATATCTATAAATGCTATCTTAATTAAATTATTATTTTTTTTTGCTTATCCCTAATACACGTGGTACAGGTCAGGATATTCATGGTAGGTAGAAGTAGGCGACTACTTTTACTATAAGTGTACCACATGTCTACACAGGTTAAAAGCAATTAGACTTTGCACTTGCAAATGTGCCAGAGCCCCGTTTGGTTATTTGCACTCGCTGGTGGGGTTGGACTTTTGCAAGAATCGGGGACCAATGGGGGCCATTTTTTTTAAATCAGAAAAAAGGGCCCGATGCGGGAATCGAACCCGGGTCGTTGCGGTCGAAAACCAACGGTTTAGACCATCCTTCCACCGACTACATTAATTAAATTCAGAAAACATGCATTGGTCATCCGTCAGAATTCATCGGTGAATATACAAACCAAGCATCAGGAAAACCCAGACAATTTCAAAATATAAACGCACCCAGAATATACTCAATCCGCTAATTTAAAAAGCAGAATTTTTAAAATATGAAATTACAGATCAACTGTTTGTCATTTTTAGGTATCATCATGGCATGAAATAGCTTGTACATAAACAAATAGTTCATAGAAACCTTAAAATATAGCATTCCCTTTTCAGCTTGCAATGTCACATATAAAGGTGAAAAAGATCTGAAAGAGAACCCCCCAAAAAGAATATATATAAGACGAAAGATCACAAATATACCAAAATTATTATCCAAAGATTATTTTAAAGAGCGAAATACCTCATAAAGAAATCCCAAAATAATACCTACTTTTTACAAAGAAATTTCTTGAATCATTAAATATACAAGCCCTCTCAATCACTATTTTTTATAATATATTCAATATAAATTACAGAAAAAAACCTAATATACTCATTTCAAAAAATAATTTAGAATAAATCTATATATATATAAAATTGAATGTCTGTCTGTGTGTACTCTATAGATTCAAAAACCATACACCCAATCGCCGTGAAATTTTGGGATATTAATAGGTATAGCCCCGGGAAGGTTTTTGAAAAATAATTTCTTGAATATCTTAAATATCTTTAGAGGTATTTGCAGATTTGTAGATTTAACTCGCAAGCAGCGCCCCCATTGCGACGATGATAACAAGTTTTTTTATCTATAAGTTTTATTATCACTAAGTTTATTATCTTAAAGATTATTTATCAAAAGTAAGATTTTCTACCTATTAATTGCGCACAAGTCAAAGTTAGTTTTATCATTTATCTACAACATATATATTGGGAGAATAGATAAAATGATGATTTTGTAATGTAAAAAATTAGGAAAGACAAAATTCAGGATGACACGGCAATTTATTTGAGACAAGAATAATAATACAATTCCAAGGCAAGATACTATTCCTTTAACTTCCAATTACCGAAGGAACCAATTAATATTGATTTTGTTCAACTTATCGAGTATTTTGCAAGGGACCGGGAAAAAATGTTCAGTTTATCGAGAGATTCAAATTTACGAGTTTCAAATTATCAAAATATATCTATTATTTTTTTAATAAGTTTATAGAGAATTGTTTTACCAAATGTTCGTTATACAAACCTTTACTCGGGTAAAACCCGGGCGAAGCCGGGTACATCCGCTATTGATATATATTAATAAATTAACCAATAATTTTAGAATAATTTTGATTATAAAAACTAAAAATAATAATTGTAAATATAGATATTATGCTGAATATTTTAATTTAAAAAACTATTTTATTGAATATTATTTTGTGAATAGTTCTACGAAATAATTTGTTTAAATACATTTTTCAAATTATATATAACTTTCAGAAATAGATAGAAGCAGCTGATTTTGTTAAAACCTCAAACACGTATTTAATCTTCAGAATTATTAATGGCTTTTTATATAAAGGCGATAGTGAAATCTATTGGAAATTGGAAAACGTTTTCGCGTTTTTCACTTTTTAAAAATATATATTAAAGATGTTTTATGTGTGATATTTATGTTTTATAAAGGTGTCTACTGCCAAACGCACACACACACAATTACACTCCGACACACATTTTGAAATAATTTAGAAAAATGGATTCAAACAGATATCTAAATAATTTATATATAATTTATACATATGTAATAAACATGTTTCCGGCGATTAGCTTTTTTTGCCAATTTGCTCTAAGATATTTTCATATCTACCATTTATATGCAGTATTTCATTGAATATATGGCATCATTTGTGTGAAAATAATAAATTTTGAAGCACTCCATTGTGTGACCCCATTATAATCAGTGTTACCTTTTCCCGGAGTAACTAACCTTAGGACGTCGTTTTTGAGTCTTACCAGACTTATTTCATTGTTATAACGATTTTATTTTCATCTTCTCTGACATCCTTTTTGAAAATACATTTATGTAATATGTTTAAAAAGGGAAATACGCTTCTATAAATGCCCAAGAAGAATTCGCTCTGTTAGTATGCATTATCCAAACATTGTATCGACTCACATAGCCAAGCTTCTTCTTTTAAACGTGCCACTGATTTATGATATGTTTGTTCTTCCTAAAAGTTCTTGCACTAAAGAACATGGGATTAAGGCGATAGATTTCTTCAGTAGATATTCCTTTACAGTTGAAGGATGCGAGGAAAGCGCTTCGTTTTAAGGTTGGAATGATGATGTTGCAACTTCACAAGCCACTTCCGAACAATATCGTCGGGAAAAACACCGGTTTATAAGCTGGATGAATCTCGCGCTCACGCGAATTCTTCTTCTTTTTTAAAATATAAAATGCATTAAATTACTATAATTCTTCTTCTTGTTCTCCATCTTTAATCACACATAGTGTCCTATAGTCCATAGTAGTTCTCAAACCTTATGTCCATAGGTTATCTAGAATACTCATTCCAAGAGTCTAGCATCAGTATCACTATAAAAGGAAAACCTAAAAATACATTATAACAGCGGTATGGTGAATTAAATTGGCGAAACCGTTGGGAGGGTTCACCACTGATTAGCCATACCCTCCCATTAATTTTTTCATTGCAGTAAGGGCAGTAAAAATTGTTTAATTTCTGAAAGAATCATACGCTTCTATATTAGTTTCGAATTTTCATAAAAGATGGCGCGCTAATACTTTATAACCTATTATATTCTCTGTTTGCTCCCAAAATGTCAAATTTTCTACCAAATAATATGTTTTTCCAGAGAGTTTTACTTCAATATGGATATAAAATGTGCTAAGAGTAATCGTAGTTTCCGGTGACCATTCTCCAGATGTACGAACGTGTCAGAAGTGGTTTTCACGGTTTAAAAGTGGCAATTTTGATCTAGAAAACGAAGAAAGATCCGGTGCGCCACCAATGTTTTTCGATGTAGAATTAGAAGAAGGCTTGATGAAAATTCAACACAAACACAAAGGAAACTTGCAAAAACACTTGGAGTCACTCAACCAGCCATTTTTCATCGCTTAAAATAAATGGGAATGATACAAAATGTAGGAAATTGGGTGCCGTATGAACTGAAGCCAAGAGACGTCGAACGCAGTTTTTTCACGTGTGAGCAACTGCTCCAACGTCAAAAAAGTGTTTTCTTTTTATTCAAATCGAATTCTAATTGGCGATGAAAGGTGGGCCCATTACGAAAACCCAAAATATCGGGCAACATATGGAATTCCTGACCGTGCCACATCATCGACGGCCAAGACGAATATTCAAGCGAGAATATTATGCTGTGTATTTGGTGGGACCAGCTAGGAGTGGTATATTATGAGCTGCTACAACCATACAAAAGGATCACAGAGGAGGAGATGTACCGAAGACAATTGACACGTTTGAACCGAGCATTGAAAGAAAAACGGCTTAATTACGCTTATAGACACGACAAAGTTATAATATATGATTAATAAATATAATAAAGCTCGCCACATGCTGCATCACTCATTAAAGCGCACTTTTAAACGCTTAAATGGGAAGTCCTACCCTTATCGCCGTATAGCCCAGACATTGCTATTTCCGATTATTATCTCTTCCGATCAATGCAACATGACCTGGCTTGACCATCACTTCTCCAATTACGATGAAGTCAAAAAATGGATCGATGAATGGATAGCGGACAAAAAGCCGGCCTTTTTCCGCGATGGGGCCCGTCAATTGCCAGAAAGATGGGAACACGTAGGGCTAGCGACGGACAATACTCTGGACTTTGAATATGTCTAACCAAATTTTCACAAATAAGCTACAAATTTAAAAAAATAAACCTCTCGAACTAAAATATACTCCCAATAATATGTAGGTTGGAATTTATCCTTTTTGTTCAGGGATGTTGCTTGATTGTACAAATTTAGGTTAAAAAAGGTGTTTTTCAATAAATTTATCTGGATAATCATTGTTTTTTAGGTCTCTGAAAATTATATTTCTTTCCATTTTTCAATCATTTTTCAGTGTGCAATGTGTTGTTAATCTTTTGGATAGAGTGTTTACTACTGATATTTTATGATGGGTTGGGCCGAAAATAATTGAAATTTAAATAGTTTCCAATGTGGGTAGATTTTATTTAAATACTATATTCCTTTTTTTTTCTCTCAATTCAAATATCTTAAAATGTCATTTTATAATTTATTTCAAATATTACAATATTATATTCAAACATATTTATTAATGTTTAATTTAAACAACTTTGCAATCATTTTATGCGCTTTGTGTTTTCGACATAATTTTAGTTCATTATTTATTTTATATATATATATAATGTTATTTTCATTTTATTCTAATAAAGAAATAATTTTACATACATAGTATAAAATAATTGTAAACATAAAATAGGCTTTATTGTTGATATCTAAAATATTCATACCCTTATTTTACAAATTTTATTTTGTCTCTAATAAAATTATTTTCTGTTTTTTTCTCCATCCCCATTGAATATAGGCAAATTTATCATTTTAACTTAATACTATTGACATTATGTGGCACTGAGTTTGTTGTTGACATAAATATGTTGCAATACATTGAAAAAGGTTGGCGTTCAGCCAACTGAAATATTGGCAAAATAAATTATTATGTATCCAATATAATCCTTTTTAATTTAATATATATTTATATAAAAAAGATGCATATACTGAATTTATAAGTATTTTATTGTTTCAATATTTCGAGGGGCAACTCGCCTCTCTTTATCGAGGATGTTTTTTTTTTTATTAAAACATGTACGCGTGCTCACATATTTTAGTAAAAAACACGAACATTCTCGATAAAGAGAGGCGAGTTGCCCCTCGAAATATTGGAACAATAAAATACTTATAAATCCAATATAGCCATCTTTTTGAATATAATTTTAATTATGGATTACTCAATCTTCAAAATATATTTATATGTAAAATTATAGAGATATAACACTACTCAAACAAATATAAATGTATTTATATTCCATAAGGGAACCAATTTTCTATCTTTCCTCAGGAACAACTCTAGTGATAGTGTGGTTTAAAATTTAAAGAAGTTGGTTTCAAATTTAAAGGATTACAAAGACCGCCGTGTTTTAAATCAATTCGAAAACCTTTAGTTTTGACGTTAGTAATTGACTGGGACGCGAGCACTTATACAAACATATACGCACTTGTATCTGTTTGAAAGGGCATTTCGGCCACACACACAGTATGTTATTTTATTAACTAAATAATTTTTGTTTGTCTCTGTCTCTTCTGTCACCTCTGTTGACCCCCCCCCCTCAAGAGAAATTGGTGAAAAGCAGTTGTCGTCTAAATATTTGTTTTTATAACGGTTCTTCCTGATTTATATCAAACCTTCGTAGTCTTTTTTCACAATTGCTTCATTAAAAGTGTGTTTTTAAAAATATCAAAAAATATATATATTTTGTCAAGATATCTAAAGAAATAAAATATTTATAGGGAATTTTAATACTAGAAGATTCTTCCTCAACAAGATATTATTTCCCCCTAAATAAGCACCATAGGTGTATAAGCTACCAGTAGCTCAATTGAAGTAAACCACTGAAACATATGTCAATTCTTCAAAAATAAATTTAATTTCACATAATATTTTTTATATGGTTATCATCATGGATTTGGCTAAAGATAATAATATTTTGTTTATTATATAATTTACTTATTTACTTAGCCTTTTTTCCCAGATAAATAGAGAGAGAGAGAGAGCGAGAGAGTAAGAAAATGCAATATTATCCTCGTTTTCAATTAACTTTTACCATTATAGTATAAGAATTTGACCAATAAAAGACAACTGAACGGAAATATTATGCTATAATCTATTTTTCTCCTTTTATTTATCACTCTGTTCCTGTATTAACCTATTTTGCTGTTTCTCCTCAGGTGGTTTGATTAAAATCGACTCGTGGGGAAATTGTTTCTAGCCCTACTAAAACACCAAATTACATTTATCTGTATAATTTTAAATTGAAAGAAGAATGCTGTGATGTTATCTAATGTTATTATTCTAAAGACTAGCCGAGTGACCCGGACAACGCCCTGGGTTTACCCGAATGGCCCGCAGAGATATTAAGAGTAGGGATAGTGGCTTAAAAATTACAATGGGTATAATCTGATTTCCAAGAAGCAGCATTTCAAATATAAGGGTGTGTAAAAATGCTTTTTAAGTAAAGTATATACATTCGGGCGGATCTTATATATTTTTATATCAAAATTAGAATAGAATCATATCATCCACAACAAATCTTATAATTAACAACATATTAGACAGCACAGTTCAAAAATGTAGAAAATTAATAAATAGAGCAGTTGGTGAAATATATAAATATAGAGAAGACCACAAAAAACCAAATAATTGATTGAAAATCTCTTTGAGCTGAGAAATTATAGACATTGGTGAAATTTTTTTAAATAAAAATATTCAAAATGAAAAAAAAAAAAAAAAAAGATAAGAAAATAAATTAGAAAAGATAGTTATAAAATCTATTGCAGAAGATACGACTTATTATATGAAGGAATCCATTTAAAGGATTTAAAAACTACATTTCTAGTTTTATATATACGTGAGATCAACTTCACATGTATGCTATCCAAAGCTTACACACGTGGAAAAGCCACATAGAGCTGCCATGCGTAAACATAGGCTCTTGTAGCAAGAGACCCACTCTAGCAAAAGTTTGGCCTTAATCCTTTTTATAGTCAGAGCAAAAGCCGACCTTAGTGGAAACTGATACCTTTTTAGAATGAAGGGAAGGTTGATATCTAAAGGAGCCAGAGATATTTTTGGATACCAATACATGTGTCCAACTTTGGTCTCTGTCAGTATTTGTGCTTCAAGGACATGAGAGCACATGCGCAGGATTACCATACGAGTTTCATTGCAAAGACCCTGTTCAGGATTGAAATTTCTCAGAATCAAAACAATAGCACACAGCTTAAGGTTTAACAGGTGTGGAGGGAGTTATTTTGCTCCTCTACATTCTAACACTCCACACTGTCAACACTGAGGAAACACTGACTCATGTTTGGTAAGCAATTTCAGGGGAGTAACAATAGGATTTGTTGAAAATTTTATATAAATATATTTAAAGTAAAAAAATAGAAAGATTTAAGAAATTGAAAAATAAAATTGCAAACAACACAAAAATAATGCAGTTAAGACAACTTTTAAAATAAATGAATTAATTTAAAGGAACTCATTGAAAACTGCATTTCTAGTGTTATATATACAGTATAAATTCGTTAATTCGACCATGTTTTGATGTCCTGACCTACGGCCTATCAGCTAACAAACTGTAATTCGACACTATTGATAATTCGACACTTCCGATAACACTGGTCAACAAGATTTTTGCACAAGAGAGCCTGATTATGTTTCTAGTGTAACTTTTCATGCTGAACTCAAAAATCTAATCAGATATTTCCCATCACCTATGGTTTTTGCGTGACGGTCTTTTTTTTTAGTATTGGGATAAATACAGTTTTGCATAACCCTTATTACATTACACTGGTTTATCAAAAAATATTTTTCTTTGTCCACAAAGAAATAGCATCTTATCTACATGTCCTGAATCCAAATATACCATTAGTTTTTTTCTATTACGCAATATTTCTGAGACACACCTACTTGGAATTTGGAAATATTGTTAATAAATAGGCATATATGAACGAAACATATTTATTTATTGAAAAGCAGTGACAGTGGATTTTCTTCTATACTTTGCTTGTGGTAGATCCCTCTTGAGTGTCCAGCAGTAGTCGGCAAGCATAGCGGGACTCCATTTACCTTGGTACCGCTTCTCCATGCTTGATATATCTTGATGAAACCTCTCACCATGCTCATCGCTAACTGCGCCAAGATTGTCTGGAAAGAAATCTAGATGTGAATGCAGGAAATGGATCTTGAGGGACATGTTACATCCCAGTGCCTTGTAGGAAAGCAACAGATCATTAACTATGTCTCGGTAATTTTCAACCTTGACACTTCCTAAGAAGTTTTTGCAAACGTTTCTAAAGGAATTCCATGCTGCTGCTTCAATTTCATTCAAACTATTTTGAAAACTTCCATCCTGCTGCAATTCTCGAATCTGAGGTCCAACGAAAATGCCTTCTTTAATCTTCGCTTCACTTATATTAGAAATTTTTGTTATAGGTAGGCAAATCCACTGGCATTTCGATCCATTGCCTTGACAAAGTTCTTCATTAATTCCAGTTTAATATGTAATGGTGGTAAGTAAATATTTTCTGAATCGATCAGGGGTAGATTTGCAATATTTTTATATCCTGGAGTAAAGATTTCACGGTTTGGCCAGCTTTTTTTAATGTAATGCCTTTCCCTATCTCTGCTTTCCCACTCACACAGAAAACAACCAAATTTTGTATATCCAAGCTGTAATCCACGCAAGAGAGCAACGACTTTCAAATCGCTGCATATTTTCAAACCGTATCTTTCATATTCTATCTTTTTCAAAAGCAGTTTCATTTATTATGGCATATATATTCATATATTCAAGCATTTATCACTGTATTTATCCCAATACTAAAAAAAGACCATCAGGCAAAAACCATGGGTGATGGGAAATTTCTGATTAGATTTGGAGTTCAGCATGAAAGGTTACACTAAAAACACCATCAGGTTCTCTTGTGCAAAAAAATAAGTTTTTTTGTAGACAAATTATAATTTGTCCATTTTAAAATTCAAATTTCCAGATTTGATTGTTGTTTACATACAACTTTACCGCTGAAAAGATATTACAGAGGCAAGCAGCGGCCACTGAAAATATACAAAATTTATGTATAGAGCAGTGGGAAAAATTTGTAAATAAAAATCAAAATAATATATTATAAATAGTTTATTAGCAAAGAAATAATACAAACAATTCCTTTCAGGTGAGAAACTATATACATTGTTTTTTTTTTTGCTTATCCCTAGTACACGTGGTACAGGTCATGATAATCATGGTGAGTAGAAGTAGGCTACTGCTTTTACTGTAAGTGTATCACATGTCTACACATGTGGGAAGCAGTCGACTTTGCACTTACAAATGTGTCAGAGCCTCGTTTGGTTACTTGTGGGGTTGGACTTTTGCAAGAATCGGGGGTCATTGGAGCATTTTTTTTATCAGGAAAATGTGAACCCTGGTCGTAGCGGTCGAAAATCAACGTTTTAGACATAGACATTGGCGAATTTTTAAATAAAAATATTCGAAATGAAAAAAAAAAAACACAAGAAAATAAATCAGAAAAGATAGTTGTAAACTATATTGGAGAGGAGACGACTAATTAAAGGAATTCAATTGAAGAACCTCATTAAAAACTACCTATCTAGTTTTATATATACGTGGATATTCAACTTTACATGTATGCTATCTAAAGTTCGCACACGTGGCTAAGGCTCTTGTAGAAAGAGACCCTCTCAAGCAAAGGGTTGGCCTTAACCCTTTTTATAGTCATAGCAAAAGCCATCCTATTAGAATGATGCCTCTTCAGAATGAAGTGAAGGTTGATATCTGAAGGAGCCAAAGATATTTTTGACACCAGTCCCTGTCATTATTTGAGCCTAAAGAACATGAGAGCACATGCGCAGGATCACCATACGTCTACCATTGAAAATACCCTGCTTAGGATAAAAATTTATCAGAAAACAATAGAACCAACCTTAAAGTTTAACAGGTGTGGAGGCACTCCTCTGGGAGTAAGTCTATAGAGAAATTCTGTAGAGAAGTTATTTTGCTCCTCCACATTCTCACACTCCACATTGTTCACACCGAGAAAACACTGTCTCATGTTTGGTAAGCAATTTCAGGGAAGAAACTATTGAAAAAAACGAAATATTCAACAAATCAGAAAAAAAAGCAAACAGCACAACTATATTGTAGATAAGACGACATATAAAAGGAAACAAGGTAATAAGACCAAATTCAAATAAATAAATAGTGTGTGACGTTTCGGTAACAGCGTAGTTACCATCTTCAGACAAAAGTGTTGAATGAGAAAAGGAGGAAATACCTTTATTCACGGGGCTGCTAACCATAATGGATGATTTTTAAGCCCCAAAAAATAAAATGTTCCCGCCTGGAAATGAGAAAATATCACAGCATGTTTTGAATGGTTTATGTTTTCAAGTTTGTAAAAAAGATGACAAATAAGATTAAGATAATTTTCAAATAAACTAAAATATTATTCTTAGAAAATAAAGTGAAAAACCCACTATTAAAAATATATATATATTATTCAAATCATATCTGTAAATATCATTGTTTCAACTCTTTGTTTCATTTTGCTAATTGTAGCACATTTCTTTTGAATGTTTACAATCCTAATTAAATAATCAACAATAGATTGAGGAAAAAAAATATTCCAAGGAGATCCTGCGAAAAAAAAAACAGACACAAAAATTGAGCTAGAAAACATATACTGAATATGTTGTAAAAATCTTCTTTACTAAAGGTGAAAAAAATCTAAATGAAAAAGGAACAATGCTATGCTTATAATTCTAATTAAGTAGTCAAAAATTGTTCGAGAAAAAAAAATATATATGTCGTAAACCCGGGTAAGCCAGCAAGTGAGTTGTAAGCAATCGGGGTTGAGTGGCAAGGCGTGCAGAGTGGGAAGTCCGCACGGGACAGTAAGAACAAAGTTTGGGATCAAAAGACGCTCTCCCAGTGCGTCTCACATGGCCCCAGAACCAGGGGAAAGTTGAGGATTAACATGAGGAAAGCTCGGCGTCCTGCATGAAACCGCGGAGGCAGAGAGGAACCAAAACGGCGGCCACGAGGGCCGCCGTGAGAATACAACTTACCTAGTGCCGAGCGGGCCTGCCCGAAATATCCACTGTAACCTAACTAACTGTCAACATCCGGACCAACGCCCTTTTTGTCCCTCTCTGGATCCCCCGGGTGTCCAGTGGCAAGCAGGTGTCACTTTGAGACGACTAGAAAAGACGTGATACTTTATTATTTACATATCACATTGTTTAAATTACGATAGAATGTGCCCCCGGTGAGAAAGGCTTGATTAGGGGAGTAAAATGAAATGGAGAGAAAAGCTAGAAAACCTATTAGATGGGAAATAATTTGGGGCACAAATTAGTTACTTGAATAAAAATAAAGATAAAGGGGGGAGAGAGAGAGAGAGAGTAGTGGTGACGCACTGATATAATATTATAAAACTACAAAAAATATATATAAGGAGTACACAGGAAGAATAAATTTAAAGTAAATACACACAATAGCGAGGGTAAATATTTGGGAAAGTTGGGTATACTATTTACAGTTTTTGTTACTTAAGGTTACATGAGTATTTACAACATAGTTTCAGGGATGTAATACAGGAACGAGGAGAACTAGAGATAATAAAAGTAATATAAAATATAAAAAAAATCGACTTAAGCAACAGGTTTGGGATAGGCAATGACGCAGTGAAGAATAAAGGAAGAGGGTCTGAATTGGTTTCTGCAAAGAACATCTCAGGAGTCCTGCCCTGCAATACGAGCTTAGAAGCGAAGTATTGTTTGCAGGGATCAGATATCTCAAGATGCCCTGTAAGTAGCATTTAATCAGATGGGCAAAAGGCGTGAAGATCGAAGGAGAGGTAGGTAATGGGAGAATATGGGAAAGTGAAGCTTCTGAGAGAGGTTAAAAGAGATGGAGGCTCAAGAGCTGCGCTGCTGTCGGTGATTGAGCTCGACCAGATGAAAAAAAAAAGTAAAAGAAAAATGAGTGGGCGCATCATGCTGATGATGGCTATGGGTCGAGCGTGAGAGAAAAAAAATCTCGCTGGTTACCCAAGCTCTCCGTGTGGAGTTAACACGGGGGGAAGAGCAGGAGTCTCAGGAACCGTTGAAGAGGTTTGAATCGAACTGGCTTTGGCCTCCTGGCACTAAGGAGGAATCACCGCCAAGTTCTTATTTTAACGCTGGTTTTAATTATATGCTTCTTAACTCAGCGAGCTAACTATAAATCATTTAAACTTGAATAACTGCTATTGTCTCGTCTTACTAACTCTAATGACTCAACCTCGTCTCACTAACTCTCATGACTCAACCTCGTCTCACTAACTCTAATGACTCAACCACGTATTTAATAACTCAATAACTCTCTTTATTTTCTAAAATCAAGATTATATACATTTCTAAAATTTACATAATTTAACAATAATTAACAAAAGTAAATTCTAACACTTTTGCATATTTAAGGCTGGAACATACTCCCCCCGGCCGCTGAACCCTGGTTCAGATTTGAAGGGAAGCGGAGCCAACTTCGTAATAGGTCGTAGGTAGACTCCGGTAGCAGCCCGAACTTGGGCAACTCGCACCTTCTGGTCTTGAAGAACGACAAATACTTCTCTGCAGTCTCGTGTTCTTTATCAGCTGGTCCCAATATGAACACCAGGTCCAAAGCTACAGCAGTGTATTGACTATCTCTGTATTTGACATAGGTTGGTATAGCAAATCTGAAGAGAGAGAAATTTCTCTTTCCAAAATATTTTGTCTGATCCAATCAGATGCCAATCTTTGTTTAGGAGATGATAGGAGAAAACCTTGTAAGTAGAGTGGTCGCGGGTCTCTGCAAGCATAAACAAGAACGCCGATGGTGCAAATGTCATTGCCAGGACCAAGAGGTCAGTTAGGGGCGACTCCCTGCTTTTCACTAGAACAGAAGCCCGACCCTCTTTAAGTTTCACTCGGACAATATTGTCGGTGCAAGTTACCTTATTCCCTCTAGAGTGTATTCTCCCTCCTACAAAGTACACCCTTTTATCGTGAGAGGCATAAACGATAGACTTGGAAATAACTATTGGAGCGAAACCATTCACTTTTCTCCAGATCCATTTTTTTGTGAGGGATGTGGTATTGGCACAATACCGAGCGGACATTCGGGCCATCTAGAGATTCCACATCTTCTATGAGGAGGTAAAGATGAGTTCCGTCGCCGACAAAGACCTTCGGGTAGCTACATTGGATGGCTTTGGTAACTTCTGGCCACTCTCCTTTTTCCTTCAATATGGCGCGGTGGTAGACTGGTAGCCCTTCTAAATCCTCGACTTCTTTGACCGCGGTCTGCCTCTGGAGATTCGCCATTGCCACTGTAGTAGGTGAGAGGAAACCAAGTGGATCGAAAATCCTCGCAATATTGGAGAGAAGATCTCTTTTGGTAACAACTTCTTCTGGAAGAGTTATATTAACTCTAAACGTATCTTGTACATAATCCCATACAATTCCTAAAATCTTGGATATGGCTCCTTTCTCCAAGTTAATTTTCCTCTCTTCGTTCATTTCCTCGACATGAGACACTATCTCGTGGCAATTTGATTTCCACTTTCTTAAGTGAAATCCTCCCTTTTTCATTAAGTCTTTTAATTGGTCTATTAGTTCTTTGGTTTCAGCAATCGTTTGAGCTCCTGTTAGCAGATCATCGACATAGAAATCATTCAAGGTCACCCTAGAAGCCTCAGGATAATTATGGCCTTCATCTTCTGCTAACTGTTGTAATGTTCTCATTGCCAAAAATGGAGCCGAAGTTGTACCATAGGTAACAGTCAGCAGTCGATAGTCCACCACAGGCTCTTCTGGCGATGGTCTCCACAATATCCTCTGATAGTCCGCATCTTCTGGATGAATTCTTATCTGGCGGTACATCTTTTCTATATCAGCAGTTATGGCGACAGGATACGTTCTGAATCTGAGGAGAATGAAAAATACATCCTGTTGAATTTTTGGTCCCTTGTGCAAAACTTGATTTAAAGAAACATTATTTTCAGATTTAGCTGATGCATCAAACACAACTCTCATTTTTGTTGTAGTGGATTGCTCTCTAATTACTGGATGATGAGGCATGTAATAGCATCTGCACAATTCTCGCTTCACTTCTGCAATTGGGACTCTTTCCATGTGGTTTAAGTGTTCATATTCCTTCATGAATCCCCGGTATTGGTCATATAATTTCACATTCTTACACAATTTTCCTTCCAACGAAAGGAACCTTCTTAAAGCTTTTTCTCTTGATTCACCCAGAAGCGGTCGATGTTGTCTGAATGGCAATTTTACCCAATACCTTCCATGGCTATCTCTGCCATGGCTATTCGAAAATAACCTTTCACAATCTTCGTCCTGTGTACAAAGATCCGGTGACGGCACAGATTCAGTTTCCCAGAATCTTTTCATTACGAATTCTAGTTCTGGTTCAGATTGTAAACTCAGGTTACAGACTTCTGTATTACTCTCCGATGTTCCCATGAGTTTTCCTAGAAGTACCCAACCTAGTCTTGTATTAATAGCCATTGGCAATCCTTCTCCGAGAGATATAGAGCCATTCAACATAAGTTCAGTGTATATATCTGCTCCCAATATCATATCTATTGGGGCTTGTATGTAGAACTCTGGGTCTGCCAATTTGAGGTTCTTCAAAGTTGGCCAATTAGGGTCTTTCAACCTGAAGTTCGGAATTTCTGAAGTGAGCACTCCCGTGACTACTGCCTCCACCGAGAATTTCTCAGAATTATTCAGTGGACAAAATGTCACACTTACTGTCGATGAAGAATGCTGCACTGGTGTGTTTCCAACCCCTATAATCATCCGATCTGATTTCCTTTGGACAAGTCCCAATCTTTCGCAGCATCCTTTTGTTATCATGGTGACTTGGGAACCGCTGTCCAGTAGGGCTCTGCAGGTGCATAACTTTCCGAGTCCATTTTTTATCTTGATTCTAGCCGTTGCGAGTAGTACGTGGCTATCATTGCAGTTTGCCTGTTGAGTATTCGTTAAATTGATAGCACTTTCATGTTCCTTCGGAGTTGTGTTCTCAACTTGGGCCGAAGCGCCTTCCGTGCTCGGTTTATCACAATGAATCATCGTGTGGTGCTTTCCCTTGCATACTTTGCATCGTTGGTTCAGCCTACAATTCCATGAGAAATGGCCTTTCCTCAAGCAATTGAAGCACAATTTATGACCTTTTACTACATTTAATTTTTCTTTTAAAGGCATTTTGCAAAATAAGTTGCACATGTATAGTGGATGATGCTTAGATTTGCATAATATGCAAGTGTCCGATTTCTCAATTAGCATCCCGTAGCTTTGGCATTTGGGAAATCTCGATCCGGTGGTTTCTTCCCTTTTTGAACATTCCCTGACAGCACAAGACATGCTTCTTGCATGTCTGGAAATGAACGCTATGAACTTGTCATAAGAAGGAAGAGTGTTGTCCACTGACAGTTCCCAATCCAACCTTAGATTTTCACTCAACTTCTGCTGGAGGAAGTGCACCAGGATCACATCCACTAATTGATTTCTCTTCAATTCCAGCGTTTCTAAGTTTCTTATGGCTTCATTACAAACATCCATGAATTCATGGAGACACTTAGCCGATGGATTCTTAATTGCCCGGAGAGAAAAGATTTTTGACACCTGGGCATAAGCTAGCTCTCTCGGGTTATCATATCTTGATAACAGTGTACTCCATGCTTGGCCATAATTTTCACTTAGTAAAGGGAAACCCCTTATTAATCTGGCCGCTTCGCCTTTTACTGCTGAATTCAAATATTGTAACTTCTGTATATTAGTTAACCCTGGATGTGCATCGATGGTGGTGAGGAATAGCTCTTTGAAGTTGATCCAATTGCCCCTATCTCCATCATATATCGGTAAGTCAAATTGAGGCAATTTTATATTTGCCTGAGAGCCATTTGGCTTTATGTCCGCCAGTTTCTCTTTGAGTTTTCTCTCATTTTCTATTTTTACCCTCAAGCTTCCAATCTTGTTCATTGAACCATCATATGCCTCACTTTCTTTATCTATATCAACTTCATCCAAAGAAAACAGCTCGTCGTAGAGTGTCTCAATTTTCTCTTTGATCTCCTTTAATTCTTCACCCATTATTTCTAAGCGTATTGTTTCACCTGCTTGAATAATTGAATCCACACTTTCAATAAATCCATCAATTCTCCTTATTTGGCAACTTAACTTTCTTTGGAGGATCCTTTCGTCTCGAGACATTTTGCACTTGTATTCTCACTGAGTTTCCGCCTAAATTTCTTCTGTTTCAAATCCTAATCCGGCTCGAGGGACCATGAATCGAACTGGCTTTGGCCTCCTGGCACTAAGGAGGAATCACCGCCAAGTTCTTATTTTAACGCTGGTTTTAATTATATGCTTCTTAACTCAGCGAGCTAACTATAACTCATTTAAACTTGAATAACTGCTATTGTCTCGTCTTACTAACTCTAATGACTCAACCTCGTCTCACTAACTCTCATGACTCAACCTCGTCTCACTAACTCTAATGACTCAACCACGTATTTAATAACTCAATAACTCTCTTTATTTTCTAAAATCAAGATTATATACATTTCTAAAATTTACATAATTTAACAATAATTAACAAAAGTAAATTCTAACACTTTTGCATATTTAAGGCTGGAACAAGGTTAGAGGATGGAGGTAGATTGTAAAAACAGGGTTCGACTGTTGCCATTGATTGATTGAACCCGGGTTTGAGGAAAAAACAATTAAATGAAGAATGCTGGGACGGTGACACGGCTGTAAGTAAAAAATAAAATGAAAATAAGCCATGGATTTTCCTGAACACACCATCAGGATGGGATGGCGAGGAAGCAGTAGTCCACTGGGGCAAATCAATAACAAAAAAAAAGTCGGCTAACAGAAACTCTGCGATGGACGAGGGGTGGTTAGAACGAAGACATAAAAGGCCTAAGGAAAAAAATAAATAAACGAGAGAAGTATGAAAGGCAGAGTTGGAAGGATCAAGATATGAGAAGGGACAGTTGGTAGAAAGGCGTCACTGTTAAAACAAAATTTTTAAAGTTAAATTATCTTAGACGTAGGCTATGGAAAATTAAAGCGGATGATGTCATAGAATATAAGGTTTCAGATGATGTTTATATAGGTTGGTTAATGGTTTTAGCTGTTTAGGGATGGAAGGAAAAGAAGTATCATAATGTAAAAGAAATATTCAAAAGTATATGGATTGATTCTACAATATAAAATGGCACACATCAAGGATCGTAAAAATATAAATGAATAAGATCAAAAATATAGTAAGTATTTAGGTTAGTGTGTTCCCCACGTGATGCAATGCTTATAAACGCAAATTAGACGATGTTTGGAAAAGTCAAAAGTGGTAAATAAATTGAAATGCCATTATGGTTTTTTTTTTTTTTAATTTTTTCATAATTATAATTTCAGAGACGTCTCACATGGTGAGAGAGAGAAAAAGAAAAACAAACATATCAAAAGTATTAAAATGTTACAAGTAAACTTATAATTGATATAGAAGGTTTAGAGTGACGCAGTGGTAAAAAGAGAGGAAGTCTGAGTTGATTCTTGCAATGGCGTACGACAATGCAATACGTGCCTGTGTAAGTGAGGTATTGTTTTCATTGACCGAACTCCGAAGACTTTCCATAATCAACATTAGATCAGACAGGGGAGGCAATTAAGTTGAAAGTGGAGAAATGGGAAAGGTTGAGTCAAGAGTTGCTCTGTTGCCAATGATGATTGAGCTCGGATGAAAATGGAAAAAAAAAGTAATAAAATGGTAAGAATGATTGTTGTAATGATGATCCGAGCGTTGAGAAAAAAACGCGAACTGGTCGCCTGAGCTCACTGTTGGGAAATGTACAGCGAGAAAGGTTGAGCCAGCTGGTTGAAACAAAATTTAAAAAAATAAAAGTTTGTTTGGCGAACAAGAGACTCTTGACTGCGGGAAATATGAAAGGTGAGTATTGTGGAAGGTAAAGGGTACTGTTGCCATTGATGATTTAATAATCCGACATGGTTGAATGTAATGAATGATGTTGTCGGGTGATGGATAAAAAAAAAATCTTTGGATTTCCTGAACTCGTTATCGAGAATTGTATACCGAGAAAGGATGGTTCAATAGATGAATTAATAAAAAAAAATAGTTGGGAACAGGAACCCTATGGGAGACAATGAGGTTGGAGGGAAATTGTTTAAGGAGGTGTGGAAATGTGAAGATAGGATTGGGAGAGAGAGAGAGAGGCGTCAATATAAAATAAAAATAAATTCCTAATTAAAACAATAATTTCAGAAATGGGACGATCTTAAGGTATTTTAAAAATTTTGGGCTATAAGTTGAAGCTGGACTAGATGATATATTAATGGAAGGAAGTAGTCAATTATCCCACTACATCTGCCGATGGAAATGGATAGATTAGAAGCACGCGGAGTCGACGCGAACAACAGGCAAGTGTTAAGCTCCTTTATTTAGACTAATGGGGGAGGGAGGATGGACTGCCTGCTGGGCAGTTCGGTGATTGGCTGGCCGGAACATAGTGGTGACGTAGGTCCTCCCCGGCGGAAGTGGGCATATTCAACATGTTTTCAAAAATATATAAATGCTATAAAAACTCAAATAATGTTTAAAAATTCGAAATTGTAAAGTTTTAAAATCTATATATGATGACAGAGATGAAAAAATACTCTGAATTTAATAATATAAATGATTGATGAGGGGGTTGAATATTCTAAGATATAATGACTAATGATAATAGTAACATAAAAATGTTTATAATGATGGTGGGGATTAGATGGTTTATAATAGCTGCGTGGTTGAGGTATAGAAAAATAAAACAAAGACATATAGCATACAAATATAAAAAAGGCGATAGCTTGATTGATTTTAAAAATAGATGGCATTGACGATGATGTTTTGTTCTGGTAATAGGATCAGGAGGCCGAGTTGAGCTCATTGAAGAGCGACTGGGGCTCACCTTTGAGAAGCTCGTGGAGCCTCGCAGACCTGTACACGATGTCGTTCCGGACGGCTTCCATTGCCAGAAGAAGTTTTCCGCCGGATAGGTGCCATAGGGGGGCATAGGCACTTGGAGCCGTCACTTCTTGGAGAGCTTCGGTCAGTCAGTCTATCAAGGTGTCCACGCTGGGCCGGATGAAAGTTGCGGGCAACTCAGAAGCGTCCAGGTAGTGTTCCCCGTCTTCGTCCATAATCCTTTGTCCACTGTTCACCACATAATCCCGTCGACTTATACGGGTCTACTGTCGTAAACCCGGGTAAGCCAACAAGTGAGTTGGAAGCAGTCGGGGTTGAGTGGCTAGGCGTGCAGAGTGGGAAGTCCGCACGGGACAGTAAGGACAAAGTTTGGGATCAAAGGACGCTCTCCTAGTGAGTCTCACGTGGCACCAGGACCAGGGGAAAGTTGAGGATTAACATGAGGAAAGCTCGGCGTCCTGCATGAAGCCGCGGAGACAGAGAGTAACCAAAACGGCGGCCACGAGGGCCGCCGTGAGATTACAACGAAACTAGTGCTGAGCGGGCCTGCCCGAAATATCCACTGTAACCTAACTAACTGTCAACATCCGGGCCAACGCCCTTTTTGTCCCTCTCTGGATCTCCCGAGTGTCCAGTGGCAAGTTGGTGTCACTTTGAGACGACTAGAAAAGACTTAATACTTTATTACTTACAAATAACATTGTTTAAATTACGATATATATATTCCAAAGACATTAGGAAAGATACTTCAAAGATACTGCAAAAAAAAAACAGACACCAAAATAGGGCTAAATTTAAATTTACAATTATAATAAAGTAATTATAAATAAAATAAAAGTAACAATTGAATTAGAAATACGAAATATATATTAAAATTAATTTAAAACAATATTGGAAATATCTTTATTCACGGAGCTGCTAACCAAAATAAATGATTTTTGAGGAAAAACAATAATGCAAAAGAACGTGTTTTAAAATCAACAATTTGATGATGATAAATAACAAATAAGATAAACAACAAATAAGATAAGCAACATTTGAAGGAAAAAAATCTACGATTGTAAAATCGAATGAATTAAAAATAAATAAATCGATTAATATTTGGAAAATAAAAATAAAACGTAATTATAAAGCAAAACATAACTAAAGGAGGAGATAGCTTCAAACTTTACAACTGTAAACTCTGTTATCCTATTATCTATATAAATTATGTCATTTGGCTCGATTGCTTTGTTTTTATTCTCCCTAAATAGCCGGGTGTTTGTATGAGTTCTTTATGAAAGCAAAAGAAAAAACCTCTCTCCTCCCTCGCGGTCGGCGCTGGCTTCACTAATAGTCAGCGGGACACCTTAGAACATGTATTACAGCATTATTTCGACCGTGTCCCGCCCGATTCCATGGTAGGGCATAATAATTTACATAGAGCCGCGCAGTCCATTTCTGATAAAGACCCTCTGTTCTCAGAAGCTGAGCTGCAGCTGGCCGCGGATAAGGTTCGCTTATCTTCTTCCTCTGGTAGTGATGGCATGCCGCCTGTTGTTTGTGTTAAACTGATAAGAAAATTCCGGACGTTTTTCTGAAAATTTTTAACAGGTGTCTTGAAACTGGACACTTTCCAACTCCCTGGAAATTGGGCGATGTAATTTCGATCCCCAAAAAAGGTGGTGAGGACTTTCTCGCGTCTAACAGGCCCATCACGATGTTGCCTAGTCTAGGTAAAATTCTCGAGCGTCTAATCCTGACTAGGCTATCGTGGAGGGCTGAGAGAATGTGTAAAGCCCAGCCAAACCAGTTCGGTTTCAGGCCCTGTAAATCAACCACTGCCGCACTTTTAAAACTAAAACATTCCTCCTCCTGGTCGTTAAACTTACATAAAACTGCTATTCTTCTCTCTTTTGATGTCAAAGGTGCCTTTTTAATGTGCTCCACTCTAACATATTGCAGGCCCTGGGTAAAGGCGATTGTCCTAAAAACGTCAACGATTTTATTCGCTCGTGTCTGGATGATCGTGTTGTCAGACTGTCTGTAAATGGATGCACTGTCACTAGACGCGTTTCCAAAGTATGTCCACGAGGTTCAGATCTCGGGTCCTTCCTGTGGAATATCGTCTTTGATTAATTACTCACACTGGGGTACAAGAATTGTGTATATCCACAGGCCTACGCAGATGACCTGGTTGTTGTGATCTCGAGTTTGAGGTATGGCCAACTTACTAAGGCACAACACGCCATCGATTTGATCACTAATTGGTGTGGATTACATAAACTTGAGCTCAGTGTGAATAAATGCCAGGCTATGTTTGTTCAAAAACCCTGCGGGAACATTAGGATGCAGCGACGTAATTCTGTTCAGCAATGGCCAGGTCGTCCAATGGAGCGACTGCATTAGGGTGCTTGGTGTAAGGTTCGACAGCCGTTGACTTTCCACCAGCACGTTACTGAGGTGTGCTCCAAAGTCCTCGGCATGCTACCGCGCCTGTCAGCATCCGCTAGATTCAACTTTGGTTTTGGATTCCGAGCCTTGAGAATGCTGTAATTGCAGGTTGGTATTCCCGTGGTGGCCTATGCCTCCCCAGTTTGGTTTCCCAATTTTTCCGAACGCCCCAAAAAACTCTTATTAAGCACGCAACGCTCTTTCCTTGTCTTTATTTTCCGTGCTTTTAAAACTACAAACAACTCTTCCCTTATCTCCTTATCTCGTGTTCTCCCCCTAGACCTGGGAATTAGTATCAAATTGGAACTGCATCTTAAAAATTACGGTTTCGTGGATGCAGAATTTCCAGTGGACCCTCCTCCCTCTCCTCAACCTCTGCCATATCCACCCTTCTTTTTTCTTCCCAGTAATATTCCTGAACTACCACCCGAGGTCACCTACTATACAGACGTCTCTAAAACCAATGTTGGAGTTAGCGCAGGATTATATAGAGTGTGTGTGAATGACAACTTCCTTGAAATGCGTGTCTGTTATGTTTTGTCAAGTTACTGTTCAGTCTTCCAAGCCGAAGCATTTGGTTTGATCAAAGCACTTGAGAACGCTTCAGAGCTCCCCATTAATACCACTATTGAGGTTATCCTGGACAATCTTTCGGTTGTGAACTCAGTCCTCAAATGTAGGACAGGCAACTTCCTGATTAATAGGGCCTTGTTGATGATTTCACAACTGAACCGCAATGGGAATAGATGTTCCATACGCTGGATCAAAGGTCATAGAGGAATCGTCGGCAACTACATTGAAGATGCGCTCGCGAAAGATGGCGCTGGGTCTGATCTCCCGAGCTGTTACCGCCTCGCGCCGCTGTCGAAACTTGAATCCACAGCGCGCAAACAGTCGTGGGCGGCCTGGCAGAGCAGATTCGACTCCACCGCTCGCCCCATCTGCACCCGCTTTAGCCTCACTCCAATGAGTCTCCTGGACAAAAAGTTTGCGTTCATCATTCCCAGCGCGCACGTCGTTGTAGGTTTGCTGTCCGGACACACTTGAACAGACAGCTTTTCCCATAAAATGGGATTTATTGATGATCCCACCTGCCTCTACTGCGACTCTGGGGTGGAGAAAACTCTTGAACATATTCTGCTCGAGTGTGACAGTATCGACACCCTTAGAACTCGCCTGTTATTTATCGCTGGAATGGAACTTGGTCATACGCCAAGATCGCTCGATGACTTCATCCACAGTAAATCAACCTGGCAGGCCCGTGTTGATTTTCTCCTGGCTAGTGACAGATTGAAGCCGCGGATCCGCGAGAGGGAATCAGAGGAAGTATCTGACTCTGTTTCCTCTTAATTGCATTATAGTGCTGTTACCAGATTCTGCGTGTATGCATTTGGTGCGTGTGAGGTCAAACACTTTAGTTTACCATTTTTGAGCGGACAGATTTCGACAGGGCTATCTCTAGTTACCCAAGAACTAGAGAGCATGGTCGAAATTGGACGCCGCTCTCTGATTGGTTGATTAATTACGCAACGTCACCGCTGGGTCATGTGGCTTGACGGCCGCTCATTTTCATTGGCTGGCCGCCGTGATTTTTGGAATTTAAATTTAAAATTTCAGCTTTATTTTGAATTGGTACATTCAATAACAATTTTCTCTAATTTTGGGCATTACTATCGGATTCAGGATTTTTTTCTGATCCCCATATACCTTCTTTCATTTTCATATCCGTATTTACTTATTTAAAAAAAAATCCCTTTCCCTTGTAACTCCTTAGAATTTAATTATTTTCTCAATCCACACCTTCCTTCTCTTCCTTTTATTTATTTTTTTTAAAATCTTTTTCCAGTTTATTTTGTTATTATTTAAAGTACTACTCCTCTTCTCTTTCGCTTCCCCTCTTTCAGCAACACTTCACATCCCTCTCTCCCTCCCTGACCCGGGGATACTCACCTGCGTTGCAGCACTGGTGTTTCTCTGCTGGCTTGGCACATTGCCACGGTGCATCTTGATCGGTCTGTTTGGTACAGCCTCTTGGTGTACTAGAAGACCATTCTCAAATGGCCAATTAGTCGAGTTAAGAGTAAACATGAGTTATTTATTTGGGCGTGGTAGAATCTGTTATGTTTCATACATGTTTTAACTCATTAACTAGTTCATTTTTTTTCTTTTTATTCTTTTGACTGTAAAAATCGATATACCTGAGAATCTAGTGTGGTATTCTCATTCCACCGAGCGGCATGAGGAGTAACATGGCTCCTAAATCAGTGCATGTACATCAGAACCATTGTATTATAACTTATTATAACATGAAAATTAATAGTTTCATCCAATTTTTACTAGGCAGTTTAAATATTTGAAAATAAAACATATATTTTTCAATTTTTTTTTGCAAATATATTTATAAAAGGGAAAAATTGCTCTTTTAAATTTATATTATTTACGAGGCTCTCTCTTTTCCTTTCCATTTTATTATTTTGTCGTCTATTATCCACTTTATTTCTAAGAAAAACGACGTTTAAATATAGCTACCAAAGGTTAGCTGTATATTATTAATATAACTTCAATTTTCAAATGGTTGAATATATAATAAAACTATATTCATTGTTAAATTAGTAAATAATATTTCACCTCTGTACATCCCTATATTTCGCTGAATTAGGTTTATTTTTTGACAGGTCGACATTATTAACATTATAACATCTCTAGTAATAGAAAATCGCTCATTTTACTTGTGACCCCTTTTCTAATAACATTTATTTCATAAACGATAAATAATGAAAAAAAATGAGAGAAAGGTAAAAATTGAATAGTAAAAAATAAAATATAACATTTAATATAACTTAAAATAGATAGGTACTGTTCGAGAAGTTCCTCGTATATTTTTCTAATCACTAGGTTATATAATTTTAAGAAAATTTATAGATAGTCACAGCATTCAAATATAGGGTTTCTGAGAGAAATTAGTGTCTCTGTGTCAATTTAGCAATATTTAAAAAATATACGAGGTGTGTTCAAAAAGTATCGCGACTTTTGAATTTTCGCGGGTTACGTATATTCGAATTTAGATCTTTTTGTGGCTTTATGTTGGTACTCATCTCTCTCGCTTATGCCGACAAGCTCGGCCATTTTGAATGTTAACTTAATTGTTGACAGCTGCTTTGCTTGAAAGTGTTTTGGATCGTCTTCGATTTTTACCTATTAAAAAAATGGATCAAAGAACCTGTATCAATTTTTGTGTGAAAAACGAAATTAAGTGCGCGGATGCATTCCGAATGTTGACTTTGGCATACGGAGAAGCTACCTTGGACCGAAGCAACGTTTATCGGTGGTACAAAATGTTCTCAGAAGGCCGAGAAGATGTGAACGACGAAAAGCGTGCCGGACGCCCTAGCACTTCAACAACAGATGATACTGGCCAACTGAACAAATGATATTGGCCAATCGTCGAATCACCGTTAGAGAAGTTGCTGAGGACCTTAACATATCGATTGGCTCGTGCCATTCGATTTTTATCAATGATTTGGGAATGAGACGGGTCGCCGCAAAATTCGTACCAAAATTGCTCAATAGCGACCAAAAACAGCATCGCATGAACATTGCTAATGAGAATTTGGACTCTGTCCGCGACGACCCAAATTTGCTCTTGAGGGTCATAACTGGTGACGAAGCGTGGGTTTATGGTTATGACGTGGAAACCAAAGCTCAATCATCTCAATGGAAGCTGCCGCACGAACCAAGACCGAAAAAAGCGCGGCAAGTTCGGTCGAATGTGAAAGTTTTGCTGACAGTTTTCTTCGATTGCAGGGGCGTGGTGCATCATGAGTTCTTGCCACAGGGTAGAACGGTAAATAAGGAATATTACCTGTAAGTTATGCGCAATTTGCGCGAAGCAATCCGCCAGAAACGCCCGGATTTGTGGAAAAACAAAAATTGGCTTTTGCACCACGATAACGCCCCTGCTCACACATCGTTGCTTGTGCGCGACCTTTTGGCCAAAAACAACACACTAATGATGCCGCAGCCACCGTATTCCCCAGATCTGGCCCCCTGTGACTTTTTCTTGTTTCCTAAACTGAAGAGGCCCATGAAATGGAAAAACCGTTAGCACAAGTGTATAATATCTCATGGGGATTACTTTGAAGGGGACAAAATAGGTATTCATGAATAAATAAATAATTTTTGAAAAAAAAATAAGAGTCGCGATACTTTTTGAACACATCTCGTATATACTCAATGCTAGTGTATGTAAGAGAGATTTATGGAAACATTTTTTTATTAGAACCGGATTGACACCACCTCTTTCCTTTCTCTTATAAATTTAGCACACAAAGTTTAATTGGCCGGGTGGCGAGATAAGTTCTTTTATCCAATCTCTAAAGAATCTTAATCACAATCTATTAAATCTCCCACAAAATCACCCACATTTAATTTCTCTAATTAATTGCCCTTTGTTTTATTTTGTCGCTCTAGGAAATTAAATTAATTCCACGTTTTTGCAATGCAAATTAGAGTTCCCGAACTGTTGAAATTTTGTAAATCAATTCGTCTCTAATTATCAGGGCGACGTAAATATATTCTATAGAGAATTATCCGAATGAGTAAACTATCGCACTTTATTTGTAATTGTTCGAAATTTCTAACTATTAAATATATTTCCAATTAAATAATTTATTAGTAGAAATATAATGAAAATTATATTAGGTGTTTGAATTACAAGTATATTGCTACTTGTGTATTTCTTTAATACAAATTGAGAGGTGTAAATACAGGGTGATCCAAAAGTCCCGCACAACTTTAAAAATTAATAACTCCGCGAATATTTGCGCTAGAGCAATGCGGTAAACACCATTATGTTCAGGATGCAATGGGAATATTTATGGCAAATAATGAAAAATTTGAAAATGATTTCAGTTACAATTTTAGTCGCTAGATGGCGCTCTACCAGAATCAGAGATTCAGCGGCTAAATTGTTTGATAAATTGAAAATTTTAATTGATCGACAGGTATTTATCCTTTTTGATTACCAGGAAAGAACCCTAATAATATCAAATGATAAATTAATAAAACACCATTTCGCCAAAAGTTAGAAGAAATGGTTAACGATTTTTAAATACAATTTGAGAGATGTAAAATAGGTATATGTAAATTAAAACATGTATTAAAATAAATATATACAGGGTGATCCAAAAGTCCCGCACAACTTCAAAAATTAATAACTCCGCGAATATTTGCGCTAGAGCAATGCGGTAAACCCCAGTGTGTTCAGGATGCAATAGGATTTTTTATGGAAAATAATGAAAAATTCGAAATTGATTTTAGTTACAACTTTATTCGCTAGATAGCGCTCTCCCAGAATCAGAGATTCAGCGGCCAAATTGTTTGATAAATTGAAAAATATAACTAAACGACACGTATTTTTTTTTTGAATACCAGGAAAGAGCCCTAATAATATCAAATGATGAATTAATAAAACACCATTTCGCTAAAAGTTAGAAGAATTGGTTGACGATTTTTAAATACAATCTGTGATATGTAAAATAGGTATATGCAAATTTAAACATGTAGCAAAAAATATTTATATTTTAGATGGAGTTTTGTGAAATAGATTCAATGTTTTAAAATAACTACTGATATCAAAACATGATTTTCCAAATGTTAATATAGTACCAAAAATTATTATGGCACTAATAATAGGATTTCGTGCTATAAGGAAAGTATAGTTTCTTGACTAATTGGCGATACTTGACTATTTAACTGGATATTAGTCATGATCCAAAAATGAAATATAGAGGGGAGTGACAGAATATATTTGTCGTACTTTATTCCAAATATCCTATGGGTTTTTCAAATGTTACCATTGTTTATTATACTGTACATAATTTTGAAAATCTATCCCCTCAAAAAAATCATTTTTAAATCGACCTTTTGCGTTTAAAAACGTGGTAGTAAAATCATTTTTATTATTTTTTTGCGGAAAATTTCTAAAGTTGGGGGGGGGGGGTGTACAGAGAATATTCCTTATGCTATTTCTTCTAATGAGCGAAAAGCGATAAACTAAACATAAGGGGTAAAATTGTGTATACCAGTGTTATTCAAGAAGTTATAATACTTTGGCCTGCACGATATAATATAAGATGTGGGCAAATGACAAACAAAAAAATTAATGTTCACAGAAAAAAAAGAGTCAAGATGTGAGGACAGCATTTATTATTTCCATAACCCAAAAAACAAAGAGCTGAAAAATATAACACATGAGGTAACTGCCTTCTCTCTTGTATTAGGTCACAATCCTTGCTCAATGTGGCGCCCTTCATTCTCAAACACCGCCTGCAGACGATAGATGACAAAATGGACAGCATTAAATGCTATTTCTGTTTAAAATTTATAAAACGTGCCATCTGATAGAAGCCTTCAACATGGCCAATGTGGTAGGCCGGCATCGATAAAAATGCGACTTAATGTACCCCCATATCCGAAATTGTAAGGCGTCAAGTCTGGTAATATTGGAGGCCACTGGTATATAAAGTGGCGACTTATCAACGAATTTCACCGAACGTATCCTTCAGCAATTGTTTGGCACCGCGGGAGGTATGAGGAGGTCCTCCATCTTGCATGAATGTTATTTTGCTTAGTGCTTGTATGTCCTGCAATATGGGAATAAACTTTTCTCTCAAAAGTTTAATATAACGTTCTCCAGTTACAAAAACGGTTTTAAAAGTTCTTCCATTGATTTTTTTCAAGGAAAAATGGCCCAATAATAAAAGAAGAAGTGAACCCACACAAAACTGTAACTCTGTGCTGATGAAGTGGTATTTCTGTAAAAATCCTAGGGTTTTCTGTTGCCAAAATGAGGCAGTTTTGAATGTTAAATTCTCCCTATAGATAAAAGTGAGCATCATCTGTTCTTAGAACATTTGACAGTCAGTTTTCATCAATATCAATTTGCCGGAAACCCATGCAGCGGATTATTGACGCTGCTCAAAATCGCTGTCTTTCAACTCGTTAGGGTATTTTTATAGAAAAATTCTAAATGTGTGTTATCTCCAAACTGTTCCATACGAAATCCCCGTTTGTCGAGAAACTTGTCTAGCACTTACTTCTCCATACGTGGATAACGTTCCAATAGCTTCAGCATTCTGCAAAACCGTAACAGCCACTGACTTGAATGTCTATGGTCTTCCACTCCGAGGTTTTGCTTCCAGAGATCCAGTTTCCTCAAAACTTTTAATCAATCGCTTTAGAGAGTAGCAACTCATTGGTCCTTTACCGCTTCGAATATCTTTAAAGGAACGAAACTTTCGTAAAGCTTCAGTGGCAGATTCTGAATCACAATTTAAAAAAATCACCAAGAATGCTTTATCCTGTAGTGACGGCATTCCAGGGGGAAGGGGACAGCAACATAACCACCAAATCTGAAAGATTAATCCTTGAATCGCTGATTTCCAAACAACACAATGGCATTAATCGTAGAATAGATATCCCAGAACAATTTTGTCATATTCCACCCCACAAAAATCAGATTTCTCGCTTATCCAATTCAGTTTAAAACTTAACCTTATTAAAATATTGAAATTTAAGGTTAATTTATTTCCAATTGTTAAACATAGTTAAATAGTAATAATTTATGTAGATTCAATACTTTTCTTTCTGATAATTTATGTAAAATTTGTAACAAATTAAATGTATATAACTGTCTTTCGAGGATCAAAAGTTTCATTTTTGCCTGTAGAAGGGCGACTCCAGCCCGAAAGCTCGCGCATATCATAATAAAATAAACTCATTGCGAAAGGTTGTATTTTTATTTTTATAATTTGTAGCGCAATTTTTTCGTTTACATTCCTTAAAGCAAGAAATCCTGTTAGTAATACCATAATAATTTTTGGTATTATATTGTAGCGGATGTATGTAAGTTTTTCTTTTATAGCTATTTTTAATGTAAAGGAAATAAATGATCGAGAATGTATGTCTCGTTAGTTTTTATTTTTAACCAATGTCGCATTTTTACAAAGTCGTCATGTAAACAATGCTAAGTGATGATGATTATTGGAATAAAGTTCTATGAAAAATTAAATATGAGAATAATAATTTTGAGATGTGTACAGCATGTATCATTTACCCCCGCTTTGATGCATTTATTCACGGAGAATAAATGAATTTAATTGAGAGATGTGAGCCTTTATAGGATCTCCTGTGGGATTTCTTGGTGGGTTGTCTTGATCCGTTGTAGAGAGTTAGTAAGTCACTTTAGACAATCTTCTCAAAACTTGGAATGGTCCTTCGTATTTGGGAGCTGTTTTAATTAGCCTCGAATCATTTTAGGGAATTATTTTAAGAACGAGATCTCCAACTTTAAATTCAATGTCGGGATGCCTTGAATCATGTCTTCTTTTAGAAATATCACGATGATGTTGAGTTCTTTTTATAGCCAGTTTTCTAGCATCTTCTACCGAGGTTGAGGGGTTATCAGCAAATTGTGGCTGCACATTGTAACCAATGAAAACCTGTTACGTCATGAGGGGTGTTGTTGTAGTCAGTAATGACCTTTCGCTTTCGGTTTATCAAGCAAGGCCGCTCTTAACTTGGTCATGATTGTTCCGTTAACCTTTTCGCACATTCCATTACTCTGGGGGTGGTGTGGTGAAAGTTTGTTTGATGTTATGAACTTTCAAACACCTTTTGAATTCCTTCGAAATAAAGTTCTTTCCGTTGTCAGTGATAATATGTTTTAGGGGTAGCGAGACTTGAAGGATTATGTTGAAACATTGTAGCGTTGCTTGAGCTGTGTTTTTGATAGTGGGAAATGCCCAAACATATCTTGTAAGATGATCAATGAAAACTTGGATGTACTTGTGCTTTGTCTTTTCTGCTGATGTTCCCATAACTATTGTATCTGCACTTATTACTTGAGCTGGTTGTAATTCTGTGTCTGGAATTATTAGTTGTCCTAGAGTTGGTTGGTTAGATGATTTGGTCAGTTGACATGTCTTTAACCACAGCCCTGAGTAGTCCTCTCTTCTTGACCATCACTGTGTTTTGATGATCTTGAGGGTCTTCACTGAAGTTGAGATCTGCCTGTCTTTGATGTTGTTCGGAAATTTTCTCATATTCAGAGATGGGTCTTCTATATGATCTTAAACTTATAGGCAAATGTTCTTTGGTGACTATATTGTGCCAAATGGAGATTCTTTCTATATCTGTTTGATGTTGACTGAAAATTTTCTCATTTTGCTGTAATAATTTATTCAATTCATCCTGGTTAGGTTTTTGCAAATGATTAAAGGTTGTGCAAACAAGTGCCATTTCTGCTGATTGCTTAGTGTACACTGTTTTATCTTTAGTGTCAACAATAAGTTCAAAGTCTTCTTCAATATCCAAGCCAATGAGTAGCTGGAATTTTAAATTAGGTATTACACGAAGTTTGACCTTTCTAGTTTTATTATGAATTTGCAAATTTACATGAACATATCCCAAAGTTTTGGTTAATGAGTTTGAATGGGAGAATTTGCATGGGATAATCTATTAAAGGATGTAAATTCAAACTTTTTATTAAATTTTGACTTATTAAAGATATGGTAGCACCTGTGTCCATGAAGGCTTGTAAAGGATGTTTGTTGACACAAATTTTAAAGTCTATCAATTTATAAGGAGGATTGTTAGTTGATAAGCAAGCTACTTTGTTTGTTTCCTTACTTGTGGTTGATTCAGTGACTGCTGCAATTAATTGTTTTGGTTGTGTATTTTTAGATGATCTCTCTGTTTTATAATTTGGGTCATAAACAGGACATTCATTCAACCAATGGGCAAATCAGCAGGTTGTGCTGCTGCAAACACATAACTCCAACTTAAAATGTAGCCCATCTGTTAGTAGCTGTATTTTCTCTTCCCTTTTCAAGGATGTTTGATTCAGTAAGTCAATTTTTTCTTTAAAATAAGTCTCCACAGTTTCACTTGCAAGGAGCTTTCTGCTAGATGCTAATACAATGGGACTATATGTGTAAGGCTTAAATCTGGCATTGAGTTTATCTTTTACAGTTTCCCATTTTTTTATATGTGCATTTGTAAGAATTTCATCAGCAAAAAATTCTAAGGCTTCATCTGCTAAATAGTAGATAAGATTGTGTATTTTTTCTTCATCGTTTGCTTTTAAATTTTCTACTTCGTACAACTTAATCCAACTTTCAATTTTTATATTATTCTCACTGCCAGAATATTTTTCAAATCTATGTATATTTGCCATTATAAAAATAAAGATGTTTCTAAATGAGTTATTTAAATTTGAAATATATAATCTTTTGATTAAAAATTTACCTTTTTAATTTTCAGTCGTATCCTTTCGACTGCGCCAAGTATGTAGCGGATGTATGTAAGTTTTTCTTTTATAGCTATTTTTAATGTGAAGGAAATAAATAATCAAGAATGTATGTCTCGTTAGTTTTTATTTTTAACCAACGTCGCTTTTTTACAAAGTCGTCATGTAAACAATGCTAAGTGATGATGATTATTGGCATAAAGTTCTATGAAAAATTAAATATGAAAATAATAATTTTGAGATGTTTACAGCACGTATCAATATTAACATTTAAAAAATCGTGTCTTGATATCAGAAGTGTTTTTCTACATTCAATCTATATCACAAAACTCCATCTAAAATATAAATATATTTTTGTTACATGTTTTAATTTGCACATATACCTATTTTACATATCTTAGATTGTATTTAAAAATCGTCAATCAAATCTTCTACCTTTGGCGAAATAGTGTTTTATTAATTTATCATTTGATATTATTAGGGTTCTTACCTCGTATTTAAAAAAATAAAAATACGTGTCGATCAGTTATATTTTTCAATTTATCAAACAATTTGGCCGCTGAATCTCTGATTCTGGTAGAGCGCCATATATCGAATAAAATTGTAACTAAAATCAATTTCAAATTTTTCATTATTTTCCATAAAATATCCTATTGCATCCTGAACACAATGGTGTTTACTGCATTGCTATAGCGCAAATATTCGCGGAGTTTTTTATTTTTAAAGTTGTGCGGGACTTTTGGATCACCCTGTATATCACTTCACCCATATATGCAATTGAAATAAACTTTACTAGGGGCAAAGTTACGTAAAGAAAAAAATTCTAAATAATTTAACTTTCTTGTTTAAATTGTGGAACAATTCCAAATATGCATTACATATAGCCAAATTTAATATGACTCGAGATTTCACCTAAAAAAAAAGATGCTCCTAGGTTCTTCCTGAAGTAGTTGTCTCAAGGTTTGGATATATGCAGTATAATATATCATTAAAAATCCATATAATAAGAATCTATTTAATTTGCTAAAATAAAAATTGAGGCATTATATCTGACATCACGTTTAATGCGGGGCTACCTCCTAGAAACACCGAGAGGTTTCATTTTATAATTTTTCATGGGAAAATGTACATTATAATATTATATAAGACATTTTTGATAATACTTAATGTAAGCTTTTATTGTTCTTTGATATAACAAAAATTTAGTGTTTAGACATCTAAATATATTTTGATTTATATGTGTAATATTCTCATACACAATTTGAATTATATTTCGAATTTTTTTTTTACTTTTTTATTATTTAATTTTAAAATTTATATTCTAAATTAAAATTTTCATTTAAATTTGTGATCAATTTGAATTTTACAGATAACATAATACTTTTAAATTTTTATTTAAATATTCAATATTAATTATATTAATTATCGGTCTTTATATTGGGACACTAGTTGTTTAATGTTTATTTTTATTCAATAATAATAGTTAATCCCGAAACCTAAAACACCTCCAAAATTAAAAGATATTTTTTCTTCAAAAATGATTATTGAATAATGTTAATAAATATTGGATCTAATACTTTTTTCAAGGTGCAATTAATAGTTAACGCATCATTAGGGTTTTTCATAACTATCAACAATTTTTTTTGAATGTTTTTTTTTAATAGAAAAATATTCTACTAAGTTTAATACTCGATTAGATATTGAGAAGGCCCGCCTCATTGGTGGTAACTCTCCAGCAATGGTTATATATATATATATATATATATATATATATATATTGAAAAATATTTAATATATCAAAATTATCAAGTTAATAAAAATGGAACTAAAAAATGGAAAAAAATATTTTCTTGAAACATTGAACAAAATAATATCACATGAGTTGTTTATAAACAAATTCCATCAGAAAAAATATAAATGGATATTATTAAGAATGCAAATTCAAATTTTAAATCTCAGAAGATGTAATGCGGAAGATAGAACAAAGCGAACATTTTTCAGATCAAGTAAAAACAAAACTTGAAAGAGTATTTTGTGATTGTCCAACTGAACATTTCTGATGAAAAAATCCATCTGTGGTCAAGATATGTTTGCTTTATTTTTAATATCAACACCTGACCCTCTTATTTTATTTTTTCCTATTATTTTTTTCATATATATATTATATAAATAAAAATATTTCTGTTATTTTTAATTTATATTGAGGATTATGCTATGGTAATGCAGTCGTGGTTAAAATTTTGAAAGTATAATAATAAAATTAGTGAACATTAGAAATAGTTTTAATTGAGCTTATGGAATATAGAAGACATAATTTTAAAAAGGTATGCCTCTGATTTAAGGCGTAAGAATAAAAAAAAAATGAAAAACGTATTTACATAATGTACAAAAGGTTTGAGCCGGCCATCGGGAAACAACAACAATGAGTTTTTATAGGGAAAGCGTGACCTCTAGCGGTCGATTTAACAGATAATTTGAATCTATGAAATATATTTTTAAATTAAATAATATTTTAATCCTTATATCTATAAAAATGAAATCCAAAATCGATGTTTGTTATCGCGTTGCGCAAAATCTACAGAATAAATATTTTTGAAATTTCGCATATAGGTAGCTGAAGATTTCGTTTAACATATAGGCTATTCAAAAAACTAAAAAAGTTAATGTGCTTTTTTTAAAATAAAAAACCAAAAAGCGTTAGTTCCAGCCTTTTACCGCTTGGGCGCAGCACTGGTCGCGACGATAAATTAATTTTATTGGTTAATAATTAACACTTGGTTTGTGTTTACACGATGAATGTTTTTAAAAGGTAAGATTATCCAATCGCCGTGAAACTTCAGGAAGTTATTTACTATACTACTGGGAAGATTTCTGGTTTGAATTTGATTTGAAATAAATATTCTTTGCAATTTTATTTGCAAATTTTATACTTTCACTCGCAAGCAGCGCCTCTAGCGGCGTTTGGTGAAATTATATTTATAAATTGTAACAATGCTTAAAATGTTTTCCAAGTATAATAAATTTAATTTGAGAATTTAGTAATATAATATTCCAATGACGTAAAAAATACTTGGCATTTCAATATTAATATATATTTAAAGAAAAAATTGCAACTTTTTTGTCTTAAATGTTAAAATACAATGTTAAAATATATTTTTACATTGTTAATTTAATTTGCTGTTGTTTTATAAAAAGATGATGCAACTTTAATTGTTGTTGTGAAAATATCTTTATTTACGGAGCTGCTAACCATAATAAATGATTTTTGAGCCCCTAATTGATGTTGTTTATTATCGTTTGTTTATATAAAAAAATTACATTGTAAGTTATGATGATAACAAAAATGAAATTTCAAATTAATATATATATAATTCATTGAAAACAAGAAATAATTAATTATCAAATTCACAAAAGTGACAATATCTTATTTAAAATATAATAGATGTATTCAAAATATTATGTGTTTCAAAAATATATTTAAACGCATATAACAATATTTATATTTATATACGTTTATAAATCAATATATAGGTGGATTGGATGTTTTCTAGAATCGTTTTAACAAATGTTCGTTAGGCAAACTTTTACTCGGATAAAAACAGTGCGAAGCCGGGTGCATTCGCTAAATACAGTTATTTACAAATCTTCGTTTGTGGCAAGCTACTATTCCTTCAACTTCAAATTACCAAGTGGACCAATTAATATTGATTTTTTTCAACTTATCGAGTATTTTTCAAGGGACCGGGAAAAATATCGAGAGTGTAGACAAGTATAGATTCAGAAGGGATTGGATGTTTGCTAGAATCGTTTTAACAAATGTTTGTTAAGCAAACTTTTACTCGGCTAGGGTAAAAATCGGGCGAAGCCGGGAACATATATATATATAAATATGTTTGTCGGCTATGCACGCCCTCAATATGTAATTAATCTCGCTGAAATTTGAACAGGACAGAGAGTTAAATCTGGAAGTTTTTTTGTCGCACTTTAACCAAGAAAAATTATATTTAACCAAGAACTGAGCAACAATATTTTTTAGTCAGAAATAATGATGACAATATTGCCGTATCATGCTTGATTGCATAAAAAAATTCTTTCAGGGAATATTCACTAAAGCAGACCATGGGCGAAGCCAGATAATGATTAATAGTAGGCAGGAACAAAATTATACCATCGAAACATTCACTCGAGCAGAAGACATACGAAGCCAGGTCATCTCTATATATAAAATATCGTTTCTCGGCCTTTTGGCTAAGATCATGTAGTATATCTCTAGATATTTTTATTTGTGTATCTTTTTAAAAATCTATTCAGTAGAGAGTGGATATGTTTGCTCGAAAAATAAATTTCATATATTATATAAATATACGAGTATGACGTAACGAATTATATTATCATTATTATCATAAGATTCTGTGTGTTCCCGAATATTATTATCAATATATTCGTTAGGCAAACTTTCACTTAGATAAAACCCGGGCGAAGCCGGGTACACATCCGCTAGTATAACATATATATATGGCACCTCTTATTTTAATGAAAAGGTTCAGTGGTTGTTTATTTTACAGTTCTCAGCCAAAATATATTTTAATCAATCAATAGGAAATTTAAAAGATAAGTTAATAAATGCTTATTAATATATAGGGCACTTTTGAAGTATATTCAAATTAAGAATGAAGGAAATATGTTTTATGTCTCAAAAACAGTTAAGGTACTGATAATATATATGTTGTAATGCGTGGAGCCGACATTGAAGCAGCGAGTTCCTCATCCAACATGCAGTCACGGTTCAGAGTGGTAGCTCACTAGCTTGAAGATAAATGAAGTCCACACGCATAGAAACGTTGTTACCTCAGTTTAGAGGAGGCAACACCCAGGCAGGTGAGGTGGGATCGCTGACTAATATGGCAGCATGGAGACCTGGCTGCTTTCTATACTGTGCTCCTGTCTGTGGGCTCAGAAGGAACCCAGCTTATATACTAATGATGTCGTCATAGAGGGCGAACCTTTTTGGGTGTCCGTGTCCGATCTAAAACTGGCCTGCTCGATTTTATTTTCTCTCAGTTTTTTTAACACTGCTAATGGCCTGTGATATAACATAGTCGGATATCAACATTTTCTTCTCTAGCTCTCGTGTAGATCAGACCCCCCTCTCACACTGAGGTGAATAACAACCTGCCTCATCCTTTTGTGTTAGCCATTGACACCTGAAGTAACTCTGACCATTGTGGTCACCGCGACTGAATCTAACCTGCTAACCACGACAACCAGGAGACGGTAAAACATAGCACATGCAGTCAGCCGACAGGATAATACCGAGGACAGCGCAAAGAGGATGGAACGTGGAGAGCAGAGCGACACCGGAGATCACCACCATAATATCCACAGCCACTGCCATATCACCTCTACCACCTTCAGGTAGTTAACCTACCTCCAATTGCCACAAACCATACATCCCACACGCCATTAAAAGTGTGACGTGCACGCCGCAAACATACGCCCTTCACCTGACGACAATAACTTCTAAACCTGCACGACTGTGCCTTCTCCAACCATCACCAAAAACGTGATCATGGCTACATAAACCAATACGAACCCTTTGACTACACTACAACAAAATTTTATTATTTTGAGTACACCTTATTTTATCATAAACTTCTTGCAATATTTTCTAGCCAGAAGACTTGAAAATAATATATATTTTTAATGCTAACAACAAACAAAATTAACACAATTCTATCTTTAAAAAAAAACAACTAACTTCTATATACACAAACACTATATATATCCATATACACACAATTATCATCATCAACTCTGTGCAAAACAAATAAATAAAAACAAATATTAAACTAATTTGCCAATATATCACACTTCTAATTATTTATCAAGTAGATTTTATTTCATTTTAACCTTAGCCACTGCAAATAGATATCCATTTCCCATTTTCATTTATAACAATCTATTTTTATATCCTGGCTCACATTTTATCAAAGTTTCTTCAATTCAATTTTATACCCATCTCAATATATTATAAGTATAAGTATACTCGTATATCTCTCAATCACTTTTATTATGCTCATTATATGCCATTTAAACCAAAATATCAAAACCATATCAAATCAATCATTTTAAAATCTTCATATCGTAAAAACCTATAAAATTATTCTTGATGAATGAGAAACTTCATTTTATACATTTTTTAATGATAATTCTATCCCTAACAATTCTAACTATTTTTTCAATCAGCTGTTAGACTTTTTACCCCTTTAAAATATTAGTTTTAAAATAATTTCAACTTAAAATTAAAAATAAAAACTTTTATATGTCAAAAATGATAATTAAAAAAAAAAAATTAGTATTTTGAAATGTACCCCCGCGCCACCTACTAAAACGATTATATAAATATCAATTCACCTTCCTCACTGTTAGGCTATGCTCGTCATTTATTCCTTTTATAAAAATGTTCTATTCCACAAACCAACTAATTATAACAGCGCTACACAATTAAAAGAAATACAATCCCTTGAGCTCCTAATGCCACCATAAACTCAGCAGCCTTTCACACTCTAACTCGAAAAGGCGTGACGAAAGTGATCGTTCTTCTTTCACTCCAACTCAAACTAATAAATAAGCTACATGTAGAATATAATCACCCCAGGATTTCACAGATGACGAGAATCCTTTTCACTCAATACACTTGGAGTGTAATGACCCACTCAATTGCCAAATTTGTTAGATCTTGCCCCACATGGCAATTAATTAAAATAAACAAAGGCCCCAATTACGGTACATTAGTACAACTTCCTCCCATTTCACGTCCCTTCAAAAAATTATATATAGGCACTATAGCCGGATTTTCAAAATATGGCAGTTGGAAAACTTATCTCCACGTGATCGTCGACCACTTAAGCCGTTACGATGGACCCTCCTCTCTAAGTCAACCAGCACACTCGCATATTTACAGTGTTTAAAAAAGGTATTGAAGAACAATACACCCAATTGCCTCCTTTCGGACAGAGCACCTGCGTTTACCTCAACCAAGTTCAGGAGATTTTTAATAAAACATGGTATACAACCCCTTTTCACAAATAGTAACAACCCGCAGGCCAACGGCCTTTGTGAGCGTCTAAATGCGAAACTCACAGACAAGTGAGTCTGTATCTATAAACCCTAAAGTATCTTAGACCAAATTAATAAAAACATCAACAAATAAATATAATCAAACATCTCATACAATCACTCGATTCACCCCTACGTTTCTTATGTATAATATAATTCCAACAGATTTAAGTTTCCACATCAATCTCATCCTCCCGTCGAAGAAGCTAGGAAAATAGCCATTAAACGCACACTCGATAGGCTTGTCAAAGAAAAAATAAGACAGCAAACATAGAACGCCCCGATTTGAAATATGATTTTTGTTTTATTCAAGGCCTACCATCACCCAAACAGCGGTAAATTAGTTCCCTACTTAACAGGTCCACACATATACCATATTAGAAATAATTACCCCCAACGTTGTTCGAATAAATAGACCCAACCAGCCGTGAAACAGAAACAACGATATGGTACTTGTGGACAAATTAAAATATGACACTGAAGAGATGATTTATATCGAAAACCACCCCAAACAAATTCCTTTCCAAATCTAAATATATTAGAAAACCCACCGAACTATCTCCGTTCAACCACTTCCCTTCAAACCTTTTCGAGGATTCAACTAACCAAAATATTCCTCCGAGATCTAGTGAACCGTTCCTACATTTAACACCAGATACCTTTTAAGATTTTAAAACCCCTAATTGACCTATATGTTTCGTTAAAGCCATAACTTTATTAACAAAACATCTAACACACACACAATCTTTTAAAATGCTTCTTTCACATCAAAACTCATGCTAAATAATCCATGTACATAAAAAAATGTTTCCATTACACAATCGAGCCATGTCATGAAAATACATCTACACATAAGCTGCCTAATTTGTCATCCCTGTCATTTGATACCCATGGACCAACGACAAGAAAAAAGGTCTTGTTGTATTAGTTACTGATATATTAGCTGTCCAGCTAGAAAAAAAAAAAACACTATGCCAAGCCGATAAAGGTCTCCAGTTCACCCGAACACGTGATGATTAAATAGGCCGCACAGTCTCTAATTTCTCGGCCTCCAATCTGGCGCCTAGCCTGGAATATTGCACACTTCCTATTCCTTCAACCATTAGGTCCATATTCTCTCTCCCTCCTAGTTATCATAACATGTACCACTCATTAAGCCCAATGGAATCGCAGGTAGACACGTCAAACCCCACTATAACTGTTAGGTTTTTATTATTATTATTATTATTGCATTTTATTAATTAATTATAATTCATATTCATAGAATTTTATTGTTACTTATCATCATTTTTTGGTTTTTGTTTTTTTCTTCTTCTGTTTTCTTTTGTGTTATAAATACAACTAAATCGCATTAAATCGTAGTGTAATTCTCTTTTGTTGTTTGAAATAAATAAATTGAATCGAATTGAGTCAGCTCGTTCTTTCTAGAAGAAACTTCAAAGAAAACGTGCTACCAATTTTTTTGTGCCGAAACCCGGGAAAGAAGTAAAAGAAATAGAAAGTTATTAGAAGTCATAGAAATAAAGAAAGGTAAGGTTTTGAATACTAATCTTTAAAATATGGAAACAGAAATCTTAATTTTTGAATCTCTGATTAAAAGTTTAGAATTGATAAAAGCAGATGTAGAATATAATTTAGAAGGCAATGATAAATACGCACTTATGCAAAATAAAGAAGACATGTTAAATTTAAAAGCTAGCTTTGATAATCAATATGTGAAATTAGTATAATATAAAGGCATTAATGCTGAAGATAAATTTAAGGTATCCTTTGAGGCAAAGTCTAAAATCAATTATTTTTTGATAAAAATAAATAGATCGCTTGGAAATTTAAATAAAAATACATTTTCTGGTGGAACCAATTTAGAACTTCCCAAATTTCAATTGCCCACCTATAGTGGTGATATTTCTGATTGGCTGAGTTTTAAGGAAATTTTTATTAGATCTATTGATCAAAATCCAACACTGGGAAATTTTCAAAAACTTCAATATTTAAATTCTGAACTAAATGGAAATGCCGCTAGACTTATTAGGGCGTTCAATATTTCTGATGAAAATTATCCTATTGCCTGGCAAACCTTGGTCAATAGATTCGACAAAAAAGTGAATTGGCTTTTAAACAAATTCAAAATTTGTATGATCTAAAAAATGTAAAACAAGAATCGATTAAAGATTTACTTGATCTCCTGGACACTTGTAACGAAAGCATTCAGAATCTCTCTATCCTCGGATTGGAACGTAATAATTTATCAGATATGATATTAATTTATATAATTCAATCAAAACTTGATCGTTCAATAAGAAAGGAATGGGAGATGAGTTTGCTTGAGAAAGAATATCCATCGTATGAAAAGATGATTTCTTTCCTGGAAAGATTTGCTGGAAGTCCCGGGAGTTTTCAGAATAAAGAAAATTCAAAACAATTCTACAAAATGAATATATCCACTCATTCTCATTCAGCAACATTTGCCTCTGGCTCTAGTATAGATAGCAGAGTCAATTCATGCGACTTATTTAAAGGTGAAAATTATTTGTTAAAATGTCCTAAGTTTAATTTATTATGATGTTACCTGAAAGATGGACATTTGTAAAAAATAATCGTCTATGTTACAACTGTCTAAGATCTAACCATAGAGTAACGTCATGCGTCTTCACGCAAAATTGCAAATCATGTAATAAGAGACATCATACTCTTTTGCATCAGTTCAAACCGGAAATGTTAAGTCCTTTTGCGGACATATCTCCATTGACCCATGCCAGTGTCTCATGTTTTGCAGACAACAAAAGTCATGATCGGATATTACTCTCTACGGCTTTAATAAAGGTCAAATCGAAAAACGGGGTTCTTCAAACATGTAGAGCCCTCATAGATACAGGGTCTCAAAGGTGTCTTATAACAAATAGTTGTCGGAAGAAATTAAATCTTCCTCTTGCTGAATGTAAAACTACAGTTTTTGGTTTGGGAAACAAACTTGTAGAACAATCAATGGGTGAGGTCTCTCTCCAGTTTAGCCCACATTTCTCAAACCTAATATTCAACGCCAATCCTATAGTCATTGATAAGATCACATCAGAATTGCCCAATTTCTTTAGAGAAAAGGATAATTGGCCTTATTTGAAAAATCTTCTGCTGACTGACCCCAATTTTGACAAATCTAGCCAGATTGATTTAGTGATAGGAGCAGAGCTTGCTCCATGTTTATTTAACGGGAAGGTTAGATTCCAAAATTTATCTGGACCCACTGCTTGCGGATCCAAATTGGGATGGTTACTTACAGGTAAAATATTACTGTCAGGTGAAAATTCCAATCAAGATATAACTATGTTCGCGTCGGAGGAACAAAATGATTTTCTAAAAAAATTGTTGGAGCTGGAGTCGGTACCCTCTGCCAAATCATTAACCAGAGAAGAAATTTCGTGTGAAGAAATATATATTAATAACCTCAAAATTCTGGAAGATGGAAGGTACACTGTTGGGTTGCCATTTAGAACATTGCCAACTCTTGGCGAATCTAGGATCAATGCTCTGAAACGATTTCTTTCACTTGAAAGAAAATTACAAAAATCTCCAAGTATCCTAAAACAATATTGTGATTTCATGGACGAATATCTTTTAATCAATCATATGGAGCTTATTCCCAGTTATGAGCTGGATACACCTTCAGGACAATGTTATTATATACCTCATCATTGTGTTTTTAAGGAGCAAAGCACAACCACTAAATTGAGAGTTGTTTTTGATGCATCTTGCAAAACTAGCAATGGCAAATCTCTAAATGACTTTCTTCATGTAGGACCAAAACTACAACAGGATATCTTCAACATTCTGATAAGATTTCGAACACGTCCAATAGCTTTTTCAGGAGATATAGAGAAAATGTATCGCCAAGTAAGAATCGATTCTAGGGATTGTTATTTCCAGAGAATTTTAAGGAGAAAAAACCCATCAGAACCATTATTGGATTATAGACTACTGACTGTGAAATATGGATTGTCTTTGGCGCCATATCTCGCCATGCGTACCCTACATCAACTTGCAAGGGACAAGGTGTCAACTTTCCCAGTGGCCTCAAAAATAGTACAAACCGATTTTTATGTTGATGACTTGCTTTCTGGTGCAGACACAATTGAAGAGCTACATGTCATATTCGTGAAGTCAATAATCTTCTTTCTTCAGCCGGATTTTCTCTAAGAAAATGGAGATCAAACGTCCCGGAGGTCCTTTCTAGATTGTCAGAAAAGGTTGAAGATAGGCATAATCTTTGGGATTTTGAGAGTGATTCATGTGTCAAAATACTTGGTATTTGTTGGAATCCTTCCTTGGAGATTTTTCAGATTATTGTTAATGACATTCCAGAACAAACGAATTCTAAAAGACATTTGTTTTCCCACATCTCCAGAATCTTTGATCCTATAGGCTGGCTGTCACCAAATATTATTCGTCTTAAAATTTTGCTTAAATCACTTTGGAAGCAGAAGTTGAATTGGGATGATCCCTTGCCTGATACGTTGTGCTCTCAATGGAAGAAAATCGAAAAGGAATTATCCGTATTAAATAAAATTCAAATTCCTTGATACTTCTCGTGCAGGGGAGCTTTACTTTCTGTTGAACTTCAAGGTTTTTCTGACTCTTCAGAAGTTGCATATGCGGCAGTATTTTAAATAAGAACTCATTTCAAATCGGGCCAGGTGAAATTTCTCTGATTGCTTCCAAGACGAAGATAGCTCCTCTGAAAATAATTTCCATACCACGGCTGGAGCTGTGCGCTGCTCTTCTTCTCGCAACTTTATATGATACTATTCGCAATTCTTTATGCTTACAAATTGATAGAGTATTTTTATGGACTGATTACAAAATTGTTCTCAGCTGGATTAAATCTGAATCTAGACATTGGAAAACCATTTGTCGGAAATAGGATTGCTGAAGTTCAAAATTGACTTTACATTCTTCCTGGAATTATGTCATTTCGAAAGATAATCCTGCAGACACCGCTTCCAGAGGTATAACTCCTTCAGAGCTGGTGGATCACTCTCTATGGTGGCGAGAACCAACTTGGCTCTCGGATGTGAATTTTGAAGGTCCAATTCAAACTCATTATGATTTTCCGAAAGAAATTTTAGGTGAAAGACGAAACACTTTCTCTGTTTTTCATTCCACTAATCTTCTTTTCCCAGACTTCATTTTCAAATACTCAAATATCAACAAACTTGTTAGAATTACAGCATGGATTTATAGATTTGTATTCAATGTCCAATGTTCTTTCAATGAAAGAAAGAAAGGACATCTATCTTCAAGCGAATTAACAAGTTTAATTCACAATATCATTCGTTTCATTCAAAGTTCTGAATTTCAATCAGGAATTACCTGTTGCAAAAACAAAAGAAATCTTTACCAACTAACTCAAGGCTTTTATCTTTGAATCCTTTCATTGATGAATCTGGACTATTACGGGTTGGAGGAAGATTAAGTCATTCAAATCTGCAATTTGATGAAAAGCATCCAATAATATTGCCAAGAGATCATTTTATCACGGAATTAATAGTGCGACAGTGTCATCTGGATCATTTACATTCTGGTCTTCAACTAACCATGTCAGCACTACGATTACGATATTGGATTTTGGTTAAGAATATAATCCACTAATGCAAGGTGTGTTTCAGGGCTAAACGCCAAGTTACCAAGCAAATCAAGGGAGAACTGCCTATGCACCGAATTGTGAAATCAAATTCGTTCACTAAAACTGGAATCGACTTTGCATGACCGTTTTTGATGAAACCAAACATCAAAAGATCCAAAGTAAAATTAAAATCATATGTTGCTTTATTTGTATGTTTCTGCACAAAAGCAATTCATATAGAAATTGTATCGGACATATCTTCAGCGGCTTTCCTCGCAGCTCTCAAGCGGTTTATTTCTCGTCGAGGAAAACCTTCTGATATATTTAGTGATAACGGGACCAACTTTAGGGGAGCTAACAACAATATCCGAGAGCAGTTTGGTATATTGAAAGCTTCAATAATTTAAGAATTCATATCTAATAAACGAATCAACTGGCATTTTATACCTCCTTCCGCCCCAAATTTCGGAGGTATCTGGGAGGCTGGAATAAAATCCTTCAAACTTCATCTTCTCATATGCTTAAAGTCTCAGATACTCACATTTGAAGAGCTGAGTACTCTGACAACTCAAATAGAAGCTTGTTTAAATTCGCGATCTATTTGTCCTCTAAGTTCAGATTCAGACGATTTTAATCCTCTTACACCAGGACCCTTCTTAATCGGGAGACCCTTAACTGCCCCTCCAGAATCTAATGATGATGATGAAGTTCCAATAAACTACCTCGATCGCTGGAGCCTAAATAAAAAAAAAATAAAAATATATTTTGGAAACGTTGGAATCGAGAATACCTCAACAATTTGCAACAACGCCTAAAATGGCAAAATTTCTCACCCAACATTGAGGAAGGTGACTTCATCTTGCTCAAGGATACCATATCACCCCCAGCAATGTATTGGAGCCTAGGTGGAATCACCAAAGTCTTTCCGGGAGCGGACGGAAAAGTTCGAGTCGTAGAGGTGAAGACCAAGCACCAAGAACGCCTTACTAGAACTGTCTCTAAAATAGTACCATTACCTTTTGCTGAGGACTAAGTTATTCCACCGGGGTGGAGTATGTTAGGTTTTATTTTTTATTATTATTATTGTATTTTATTAATTAATTATAATTCACATATTCATAGAATTTTATTGTTACTTATCATCATTCTTTTTTTTTTCTTCTTCTGTCTTCTTTTGTGTTATATATTCAACTAAATCGCATTAAATCGTAATGTAATTCCCTTTTGTTGTTTGAAATAAATCGAATTGAATCGAATTGAGTCAGCTCGTTCTTTCTAGAAGAAACTTCAAAGAAAACGTGCTAACAATAACATTATTGTCCAATTTACCCTAACATGACATATAGAGAAAATAGCATGTCAATTACCAATGCCAACAGCTGAACACCAATGGCAACCTAGGTTTATTTAAATGTCTTGGCTTGAACATCAGCTATTTATAATTATTACTAGACGAATGACCTGGGCAACGCCCGTGTTTTACCCGATTGAATGTTTTTATTCCAATACTATTTGTTACAATTATAAATTGGAGCCGTGGATGTCACTCTTGTGAAACGTCCCGCTCCAAACTTTACATGTACGTTAGGTCAGCTGGTATTACCCCTCATTTTCACCGCTAGAGGCGCGAGCGAATTGTCTTTTTGTTAATATACATAATTATAAAGATAGAAGCTTCTATAGAAGATAATGATCATAATGATGATGCGCGCGCATCCGTGACATGAGGAATTGAGGAAAGACGGTCGTGACTATATATATTAATAATAAAATAATAAAAAATTAATAATATGTCTCGAGTTTTTTAAATTTATTTTTGCGTTTGAACTATTGTGTCTTTAATTTCATATGAACAATCATGCCAATCCCTTTAATTTTAATCTTTTACTATATTCATTTTCGCATGTTTGTACAATATTGGATCACTTACTAATTTTCAACTTTTACCTTTATTTTAACAATTATAACAATTTAATTTAAATTGTTACAGAATCAAAACATTTAAAAATAATTTTATGGCAAAGATATATAGATGACATTTTTTGTATAACTGAATCAGAAATTTCAATATTTCTAAATTTTTGGAATAATAAAAACCATTTTTGAAATTCACACACGAAATTGAAAAAAAAAACAATTTTCTGGCATTTTTAGAAATTCAAATTGAGAAAAAACTAAATAAAATTGAAACTAGTATTTATAGAAAGTCTATCCACACCCCGGAAACTACCTAAATTTCAATTATTTCGGCCCAGTCCATCACAAAATATCGGTAGTAAACATTCTCTCTAAAAGATTAACAACACATTGCTCAATGAAAAATGATGAAAATATGGAGAGAGATAAAATTTTTAGAGATCTAAAAATCAATGATTACCCAGATAAATTTATTAAAAAACACCTTTATAAATCTAAATTGGTACAATCAAGCAACAGCTCTGATCAATCAAAAAGGTTTTATTGCACCCTACCTTACAGCTACGGCTCTGAACGAATTGCCAGAGTCTTAAAGAGAAACAATATAATTGCTACATATTGCTACACATTCATTTAATTTGAAAAAGTTCCTAAGACACCCAGACACCAAACAAATTAGCAAATTAGAAAACAAAAACAATGTAATTTACAAAATACCATGTAATGATTGCCACGCCAAATACATAGGATAAACAAGCAAGCTTCTAAAAGATCGAATCAATCAACACAAATCTGGTTTAAGAAATTATAATCCATTATCACTCCTTGTAGACCACGCTTTGAAAAACAACCACACACCGGACTTTGATTAAACTTTGATACCAGAACATAAATGGAAAACATTGCCGATTATATTTGGAAAGTTGGACCTCCGCAGAAGACAAAGACAGTATAAATAGGAAAATTGAACTACCAGAGATATATTCGCAATTTAGATCGTCATAAAATATTAACAGTTTAATTTTTAATTTTATTACTTCAAATTCTCGATATTTTAGGTCTATATTTTAATTAATTTTATAGGGAGAGGTACACATTTAGAAGCACGTGTATTTCAAATACAATCCCACGCTTATTTTATATATATGTATTATGTTATCTATATATATATATAAATGAATGTCTGTGTGTGTGTGTGTCCTCTATGGATTCAAAAACCATACATCCAATCGCCGTGAAATTTTGGGATATTATTAGGTGTATCCCCGGAAAGGTTTACGAAAAATAATTTCTTGAATATCTTTAATATCTTTCGAGTTATTTGCAGATTTGTAGCTTTACCTCGCAAGCACCGCCACCTTGCGACGGAGATAGGCTTAGGTCTGCCCCACCCCCGTGAGAGAATGGATCCGTCCGGCCGCCGGCCGACAGTTCAAGTACCCACCGACCAATCAGGGCAGAGTTGGTGACACAGCTGTGCCAAGTAGACAAGAAAAAAAGCCTCGCGGGAGCTTGCCCAAGATGACCTCCGGGAACTTCGTCCATCTTCCATAAACGACCATGAATTTATTCAACCTTATCGAGTATTTTTCAAGGGACCGGGAAAAAATGTTCACTAGATAAAACGATGATTTTGTAATGTAGATAATTAGGAAAGACAAAATTCAGAATGACACGGCACACAGGGACTGGGAAAAAATGATCACTTTATCAGTTTCAAATTATCAAAATATATCTATTTCTTTTTATAAGTTTATAGAGAATTGTTTTAACAAATGTTCGTTAGACAGACCTTTACTCGGGTACCGATTAATATTGATTTTATTCAACTTATCGAGTATTTTTCAAGGGACCGGGAAAAAATGTTCACTTTATCGAGAGATTCGTTAGACAAACCTTTACTCGGGTAAAACACGGGCGAAGCCGGGTACATCCGCTATTTTTCAAGGGACCGGGAAGAAATATTCACTTTATCGAGAGATTCGTTAGACAAACCTTTACTCGGGTAAAACACGGGCGAAGCCGGGTACATCCGCTAGTTATATATATATATATACAGTAATCCCTCGTCAAGACGAACTCAACGGGAGAACGAAATACCCTTTTAGTCTTAAAAGAATATATACCGAATTCGTATAAACCGAATTCGTATTAGACTAATTGAATTCGTGGTATCCGGGGGTTGTACTTATGTACTACTGATGAGTAAGAAAATTACATTTCTGAGGAATAACGAATAAATTTATTTGAAAACAATATTAATGAAAATATTTAATATATATTTAATTCGTATTTCGTCATAACCGAATATTTCGTCTTTACCGGCAAAATCTCTTTGGAAAGCATTGAAATTTAACGGGGGAAAAGAAACGGTTCGCGCAAACCGAGAGTTCGTATAATCCGAGTTCGTGATAACGAGGCATTACTGTATATTGAAATATCAATGTCTTCAATGTTTTATTTGTTTGATATCTAATTTTAAAATATTTTCCTATTTTCACTTATATTTTATTTCAAATTTCACAATTTTACATTTGAATTTATTTTATTATTTTATTTTAACCCACTTTTGAAACATTTTTTGCGCTTTGTGTTTTCAGTAAAAAATTTAGTTTAACATTTATTTTATATATATTTTGTTATTTTTATTTATTTTTATACAAAAAATCTTTTCACACATAGTACAAATAATTTTAAATATAAAATATTCACACCTATATTTTACTAAATTCATTTTGTCGATAATATAAATATATCTATCAAAATTTTTCCCCCCATTGAATATAACAAAATATTTTAAAAACTTAATACTGTTGACGTTATGCGTCGCTGAGTTTGTTGTTGACACACTTTAAAATGTTATAACACCTTGATAAAGGTTGGCGTTCAGCCAACTGAAATATTGGTAAAATAAATGATATTTTGATCCAATATATGCCTTTTTAATTAGAGATTTAATTATAGATTGCTTTATTTTCAAAAAAAAAATATATATATATATATTATCAAAATAAATAGTTTTGTATTTAAATTTATCTTTATTTCTTTGATTATTTAAATTCAAATTATAAAATTTGTAAATTGTTATTATTTAATAGAGAGAGAGAGAAAAAAAATCCTTTACTTCTTATACATCATCCATATATATTTATAATTAATAACAATAAAATTTAACAACGTAACGTCTTTTGCAGTCGGCTTTTACACGTCATTTAGACATACTCTAATTTGTATATAGAATAATAGAAGTGAGAATATATTTAATAGTATAATTTTTAGTAGTTAGAGAAAAGAGAGAAAGACAGAACCATGTACTTTTATTCAAACTAATAATAAGAGAAAAAAAAATTTTTGTAAAGAAGGTAGATAAGATTGTTAGTATATATATTTTTTTTTTATATAATTTTATATTTTATCCTTTTTTTATATGATTTTTTATTTTTTTTTATTTTATAATATAAATATATCTAGTTGTATTTAGTAATAAATCTATAATATGAATTAACTTTTGTTATAAGTTTGGTTATTATGTTTTGAAACCCTAATGGTAGACCAGACATATACAAACAAATTTTAAATGAATTGATTAATGGAAAGAGAGATCTGCTTGACCGGAGATTTACAAATAGAAATCAAGCGACATTTCACTCTTGCTCTATTATGTCATAGAACTCTCTTCAACCAGATTTTATGTGTTAATATTAAGTTGCTTCAGTGAAACATTTATATGAACAGGTCCAACAAATACAAGTGTTAAGGAACTTCCAACTGTAAACCTACCTCGTCCGCGACGCCCTCCTCTGTAAACAACTATTTTTGGCTGACATCTGTTGCGGGGGGGGGAACATATGTCGTTCCTTCAAAATTAGAGTGCTTATTCAGAAATTTTTAGAACAAAAATAAGACAGCTAAAGAAGAAAGAAAATGGTTAAGGGAAGAAAGCCAAACTTTATAATCTTTACAGTTAGTTATATTAATAAAACTGATTTAACCATTATTTATCTTTCAATATCCTTTAAAAAGGCAAATTATTAGATGATTAATAAAGCTATTATTTTTGAAAATTCATTTTTATTTAATTTCCATTTTCCTCCCCAGAAATTGGAGATTAAACAAAAGGAATTCCATACAATATTACTTTAAAAATCTTGTGGAAAATCTTCAAATTAGTTATATAATTTAAGTTTAATCAACTGTTAAAGATTATAAATTTGTATTAGTTATTATTGAGGGAAATTATAGAAAGTTGATTTAATAAATGGATACTTCCATATATTTTTTAAAAATATTTTATAATTGATATACTGTTGAAATATTTTACTTGTCTAATACTAAATTTGTTTTTAATAAATTCCATGTTTAAATTTTTAACATCTTTTATGAAATTTTCTAATATATTATTTATTCTCTAAAATCTTAGAAACTGACTAAAATATATACCTTTACAGCAATTTAATGATATATTAGAATTTATATTACAGTATTTTATAATGTTGAAATTATAATTACTTTTTTTATTATAAATTCTAATAGCATTATTGTTACACAGACTTTGAATTTAATCATCATAGATGCTGACGTCACTACGATGACGTAACTTCCAACTTCTACCTTCAACCTTGCTGATGTTTACCGCTAGCTTGTTTTAACAATTGTAAATGGAACAAGTCGTTCCTTGAATAAATATATATTTGTTTTTATCAGAAGGGATGTCCTCGTAACTACAACATACGTGAGTACAAAAACAACCACAAATCCTCAAAAAGAATAACCGTATTTTGCTAAGCCTATATCAATTTGGTAGCAGTGCGTTGTTTGGGCGCGCGAATTTGACTAACCGCCAATTGATCCATTTAAATCATAAAGAAAATAAATAATTGGACTAACCGCCAATTTAGAAAATAAATATTGAATAAAAATGGATACACATAACTTAGCAAAAATCGAACAGTTAACAGAAAACAACTATACCACATGGTCCATGAAAATGGAAGCAATTCTAGATTCAAAAGATCTCTTCGAGGACGTAATTGTTAATGACGAGCCAGACTTTACAAATAATACACTAGAATATGATATTTGGAAGAAAAAGAATCGGGAAGCATACAGCCTAATAATATTGTCACTTTCGGATGACTTAACAATCATCTTTCGAGGCGATAAAAGGGTCAAAAGAATTTGGTACGACATAAAGAAAAGGTTTGAAGGATCTCTAGAAAATAAAAGGATAGACCTAATGTTGGATCTAGCCAGACTAAAATTGAACCCAAATGAAAATGTCAACATATATATTGTACGAGCACAGAAACTGGCACAATAGATCACCCAGCTAGGAAAGACTGTAACAGAAAGAGAACTTGTACGACACATTGTTGAAGGACTCACACCTAACTTTGACACGATCACAGCAGCACTGTCAATAAACAGAGAAATCTCCTTACCAGACTTGAGACAAACTCTACTGGACTTCGAGAAGACAAGACAGGACAGAAGCAAAAATCCTGAAAATGCTTTCAGATCATCAGGCAACCAATTCAAAGAAAAATCATGCTTCATTTGCAAAAGAAAAGGACATTTCAAGAAAGACTGTTGGTTCAACCCTGACAACGAAGGAAATCAAAAGAATACAACAAACAAAAATAACATGGCCAGTACAAGGAACTACCATAAAGGACCAAAACAAAACAAAGACACAGCCAGGTCAGCAATCCAAGAACGAACGGAGGAACCATCCCAACGAAGAGATTCCACTTCAGAATACGCACTACATGCAAGCACAAGGGAGGAACGCCCGACGACTCAGGACGTGTGGATAATTGATTCTGCGTGCACAAGCCACATGACTTCCCATGGTGAATGGATCGAGCACAAGGCGGAGGATAAAAGAAGCATACAAGTGGCGGAAGAAGGGAGACACATCGAATCTGCCTCATCAGGATTAATCCAAGCTACTGTACAAGGTAAGGACAATTCTAGGACTGCATGGCACAGAAGGTTAGGACATCCTAGTGACAACAAACTAGACCTGATTTTGAAGAACAATCTTCTAAAAGGCTTGGACTCTATAAATGGTACTCTTGATCAATGTGATGCTTGCTCATTAGGAAAAATGACCAAAGTACCCTATGTTCACACAGATGGCAATCAGGAAAGCTACCCATTTGAAGCCATTTATGTCGATCTCTGTGGTCCAATGAGAATAAACTCCTTGGGCGGAAGTATATATTTCTTGACCATCGTAGATGGATTTTCTAGGATAATATTTGTAGAATTTCTCAAAGATAAACTCTCGGCAGCAGAAGTTTTGAAGAAGTTTATTGTAAAGAGAGAAAACGAGCTAAACTCAAAACTAAAACGACTTAGAACAGATAACGGAACAGAATTTATCAATAAAAACCTTGAAACCTTCATAGAATCCAGAGGAATTAAACATGAACTAACTACACCGTACACCCCAAGAAGCAATGGGAGAGTTGAAAGAGCTAACAGAACACTATTAGACAAAGGCCGAACACTTCTGGCAGACTTCCAATTACCCCTACACTTCTGGGCAGAAGCTGTGAATACAGCTGCATATCTGTACAATCTAACTCCCACAACTAATGACCCAGACACTACCCCTATGGAAAAATGGAAAGGTAAAAAGCCATCCGTCTCTCACATCATGAGATTTGGTTGTGAAGTCTTCTATAAACTCGAGAATCATCAAAGACACAAACTAGAAGCTAAATCTAAGAGAGGAATATTTGTAGGCTATTCAAGATGCAGAAGAGCTTATCGAGTATTTGATATCACAGCGAGAGTTATTCTTGAAACGGCAGACATTCACTTCAGAGAGAACAATAATGTCATCTCGGAAGAAAAACAAAGTGATAATAATACGGACACTGACACATATTTCTTCATTCAGGAGGATGAACAACTGGACAATCATGTTCTATCAGATGTTGATATTGAAGAGCCAGCACCAGATACCATGAACAACAGACAGACAGAGTCAAGTGTATCAGACAGACCACAAAGAACTCGAACAATACCTAAAAGATTCGATGACTACGTTCTGGCTACTACGAATGAAACCATTCCGAAAGACTATGAAGAAGCCATCGCATGCGGAGACAAGAAACATTGGGAGAACGCAATGCTTGAGGAAATACAGAACATGTACTCGCATCAAGTATGGGAACTGGTACCTAGACCTGTAAACGCTAAAGTTGTCAAAAGTAAATGGGTGTTCAAAATATCTAAAGACCAAGAAAACAAAACTTACAAAGCTAGACTTGTTGCAATGGGATACAACCAAATCCCAGGAAGAGATTACAACGAAAGTTTCAGCCCTGTAATTAAAAATGCCACTCTCAGGACTATTTTGTCAATGGCAGCAACAAAAGATTCAGTCATTAAACTATTTGATGTGAAAGCAGCCTATCTAAATGGAAACATTGAAAATACAATATTCATGGAACAACCTGCTGGATTTGTCCAAGACAGAAACAAAGTTTGCAAACTCAACAAAAGTATTTACGGTCTACCTCAATCCGGAAGATCGTGGTATGAGAAATTCAGTCAAGTACTTCATGACTGTGGACTGGAAAAACTTAAATCTGATCCTTGCCTATTTAAATGGAAGAATGAAGACAAATACTTCTATGTAGGGATATATGTTGATGACTTTATCACTGTCTCAGATTCTGAAAATACCTCAAACAGATTCATCAATAAATTGAGACATCACCTGGAAATAAAGGATGTAACATGTAAAGGCATGTTTTTGGGAATCAAGATCATACAAGACAAGAAGGGAATTTCGCTACAGCAAAGCCACTATGTACAACAAATATTGCAGAAATATGGAATGGAAAATTGTAAGGAAGTTCCAACACCAGGTTCCAAAGAAATCAATTTGGACAATCATATTGAAGATGACAATTGTGAACAGCACACTTACCAGGAAGCCCTTGGAATGCTAATGTTTCTAGCTGTTAACACCAGACCCGACATTGCTTACATCACTAGCAAACTTTCACAGTACTCCAGACAACCAAAACAGATGCACTGGACAGCAATCAAAAGAGTGATGAGATACCTACGAGGAACAATTGACCTAGGAGTGAAATTTGAAAGAGGGAAGACTGGAATCCTGAAGTCCTACGCCGATGCCAGCTGGTCGACCACTCATGATGGAAAATCCTACGGCGGATATGTATTGAAGCTCGGCGAAGCAACTATAGACTGGAAAAGTAGTAAACAACCACTCGTTGCCCTCTCCACAATGGAAGCGGAAATGATAACTGCTTGTGAAAGCTGCTGTCAAATCAAGTGGATAACAAACCTGTTACGAGAGCTGGAAGAATGGAATTTCATGGAAAAACCAACTGCGATCTATACAGACAGTCAGTCATTGATCAACTGGATCTCCAGCCCTAAACAAAGCAGTCGCTGTAGACATATCAACAGAAAGTACCACTTCTTGAGAGACTGATATGAATCCAGAGACATCTGCCTTCTGTACAAGCCATCTCAGGACCTGGAGGCGGATATCTTCACAAATGACCTATCCCGAGACCAGATGAAGAAACACCTGGAGAGCCTCAGCATCGTGGGAATAAAGCCAAAGTAAGGAGGGAATTGTTACACAGACTTTGACTTTAATCATCATAGATGCTGACGTCACTACGATGACGTAACTTCCAACTTCTACCTTCAACCTTGCTGATGTTTACCGCTAGCTTGTTTTAACAATTGTAAATGGAACAAGTCGTTCCTTGAATAAATATATATTTGTTTTTATCAGAAGGGATGTCCTCGTAACTACAACATACGTGAGTACAAAAACAACCACAAATCCTCAAAAAGAATAACCGTATTTTGCTAAGCCTATATCAATTATTTATAAGGTCTATATTTAGGTCTAAAAAGTTAACTTTTTTGTTTCTATTAATTTTTTCATTGTTCTTAAGTTTCAAGTATTTAGGATATATTTCAGGTATTATGTTTTTAAACTCTGGGTTATTAAATATAATAATGTCATCTACATAACGGAACATTTGCCATTTAACATTATTTTGTAGAAAGTATTCTCTTTCGTACCAGAAGAGTATTAGATTAGCTAATAAAGGACTTGATGAAGTTCCCATAGGAACGCCTTCTGATTGAATATATATTTTATTTTTAAATTCTATATAGTTAAAAATATAAATGTATGTGTTGTGTTTATAAATGTAGTTGTTTTCTAATAATAGTCGTTGTTTTTTGTTTTGACATATGTCTAGTATCTCTATCTTGAAGTTGTTAAAAGTATGTAATTGATTGTGTTATTTTATGTATATATTACCAATTGATTTTTTAGCGTGGTTTCTATGTAGGTTTATTCATATATTTAATGGATTACATGTTTGTCCTATATATGATAGTTGACAAATTTGGCATGTTAATTTATAAATAGTATTTACTAATTTACAACTAGTCGTTTGAAATGTGTCATGGTTCTTAAGAGAGGGACAAGTTTGACAATTATTTCTTAGGCAATTTTTAGCGAGATTTAATTAACATAAAAGAGGTGCTAATCCTAATATGTTTGTAGTTTTTTTTAGTTTTTTAGTTTGTTATTCTTATGAATATATATTTTTTTAAATATATTTTTCTTAATTGTTTTTGTGGTGATTTAATGAACAATTGGACAAACATTGAAACAGTACACACATTTGATTTTGAGGACCTATATTCTAAAATAAATTTAAGAGATCTAAATAACAAAATAACCAATTTATTTAATGAATTCATTAATGACAAAACTTTCTACATTAAAATTATTCATAACAGATATAAAACAATTAAATTAGATCTTAAAACAGCAAAAACTCTACTAGAAACATTTTTAAATTTTAACTATATAGAATTTAAAAATAAAATATATATTCAATCAGAAGGCGTTCCTATGGGAACTTCATCAAGTCCTTTATTAGCTAATCTAATACTATTCTGGTACGAAAGAGAATACTTTCTACAAAATAATGTTAATTGGCATTATTATATTTAATAACCCAGAGTTTAAAAACATAATACCTGAAATATATCCTAAATACTTGAAACTTAAGAACAATGAAAAAATTAATAGAAACAAAAGAGTTAACTTTTTAGACCTAAATATAGACCTTACAAATAATGCTATTAGAATTTATAATAAAAAAGTAATTATAATTTCAACATTATAAAATACTGTAATATAAATTCTAATATATCATTAAATTGCTGTAAAGGTATATATTTTGGTCAGTTTCTAAGATTTTATAGAATAAATAATATATTAGAAAATTTAATGGAAGATGTTAAGAATTTAAACATGGAATTTATTAAAAACAAATTTAGTATTAGACAAGTAAAATATTTCAACAGTATATCAATTATAAAATATTAAAAAAATAATAAATGGAAGTATCTATTTATTATATCAACTTTCTATAATTTCCCTCAATAATAACTAATACAAATTTATAATCTTTAACAGTTGATTAAACTTAAATTATATAACTAATTTGAAGATTTTCCACAAGATTTTTAAAGTAATATTGTATGGAATTCATTTTGTTTAATCTCCAATTTCTGGGGAGGAAAATGGAAATTAAATAAAAATGAATTTTCAAAAATAATAGCTTTATTAATCATCTAATAATTTGCTTTTTTAAAGGAATATTGAAAGATAAATAATGGTTAAATCAGTTATATTAATATAACTAACTGTAAAGATTATAAAGTTTGGCTTTCTTCCCTTAACCATTTTCTTTCTTCTTTAGCTGTCTTATTTTGTTCTAAAAATTTCTGAATAAGCACTCTAATTTTGAAGGAACGACATATGTCCCCCCCCCGCAACAGATGTCAGCCAAAAATATTTGTTTACTGAGGAGGGCGTCGCGGACGAGGTAGGTTTACAGTTGGAAGTTCCTTAACACTTGTATTTGTTGGACCTGTTCATATAAATGTTTCACTGAAGCAACTTAATATTAACACATAAAATCTGGTTGAAGAGAGTTCTATGACATAATAGAGCAGGAGTGAAATGTCGCTTGATTTCTATTTGTAAATCTCCGGTCAAGCAGATCTCTCTTTCCATTAATCAATTCATTTAAAATTTGTTTGTATATGTCTGGTCTACCATTAGGGTTTCAAAACATAATAACCAAACTTATAACAAAAGTTAATTCATATTATAGATTTATTACTAAATACAACTAGATATATTTATATTATAAAATAAAAAAAAATAAAAAATTATATAAAAAAAGGATAAAATATAAAATTATATAAAAAAATATATATATATACTAACAATCTTATCTACCTTCTTTACAAAATTTTTTTTTTTTCTCTTATTATTAGTTTGAATAAAAGTGCATGGTTCTGTCTTTCTCTCTTTTCTCTAACTACTAAAAATTATACTATTAAATATATTCTCACTTCTATTATTCTATATACAAATTAGAGTATGTCTAAATGATGTGTAAAAGCCGACTGCAAAAGACGTTACGTTGTTAAATTTTATTGTTATTAATTATAAATATATATGGATGATGTATAAGAAGTAAAGAATTTTTTTTTTCTCTCTCTCTCTATTAATTAATAACAATTTACAAATTTTATAATTTGAATTTAAATAATCAAAGAAATAAAGATAAATTTAAATACAAAACTATTTATTTTATTAATTAATTTAGATTTAGCTTGCTAATCTAATCAAATCTACTTGATATAAATGATCATTCTTATCAGTTTACTCTTTAAATTTTAAATATAGAATCACTATTATATTTTTATTATATAGTTTTTACACTATATATATATATATATATAGTGTAAAGACTATATAATAAAAATATAATAGTGATTCTATATTTAAAATTTAAAGAGTAAACTGATAAGATTGATAATTTACTTCTTACACATCATCCATGGATGATGTGTAAGAAGTAAATATTTTTTTTCTCTCTCTCTCTCTATTAAATAATAAGAATTTACAAATTTTATAATTTGAATTTAAATAATCAAAGTAATAAAGATAATTTTAATACAAAACTAAACTATAAAACTAAACAACTATTTATTTATATATATATATATATATATATATATTACTACGCTGGCGAGGGCCAACAGCCTGAAACGCGTAGGTGGTTAGCTTTTCTCGATTAATCAAGAAACGGTATTCGGCCATTTCTGGAATAATTAAAAATCAACGATTAGTTGATATTTATTCCGATAGATGGTGCAAGCCATCAGCAGCTTTCAGTTGCACGATCAGGAAATGCCTTTTTTCTTAATTTATCTACCTGATCCAAGTACAAATTCACTTTTGTACTATTTTCCATATATATATATATGTGTGTGTGTGTGTGTTTGCGTGCGTGTTGTATGTTTTTTCGAATTGATATATATATTGTAGCAAAGTATTTATTATTTTAGAGTATCATTTTTATGTTTATATTTTGCGACTCTGTGAACTTCCCTCAGTGCTTATCTTTTTTTTACATATATAGTTGGTTCTTGCCTCAAATAAAGTTTATCTTTATTATAATTTTATCCCGAAGTTTGAATTTTCTAATTTTCCACGTGGCATTTTGGTGGAGATGCTGGGTAAATTAAGAAAGACAAACTGAAGATAGTCGAGAAGACCTAAAGGCCATTACTGTTGTGATCTATATTTTCGGAGACTGGCTCTAGGATTCCATCGCCGTGTCAAAGCCTAGATTTCCTTCCAAGATGACGATGTCTCTATAGACAATACGACGGCAAATCCGCTCTTCTCGCCGCGAGAAAAAGAACGCATAGGTACTAGGGACAATGTTCCAAGACTCCAAAAGAATCCATGGAAGAAGCACGTCAAATCCATGTCAGTAACTACATTGCTACATTGCTGTGTCATCCCGAAGTTTTATCTTTCCTAATTTTCCACGTGGCAATATATATATATCGTATATTTTAAACTGTCTAATAATGACACTTTCTATTTGCTACCACCCTCATATTTTGTATATATGCTATATCTTTATTAATATAACCTGTACACCCTTTTTGTATATAAACTAAAATTGGTGAAGTCAAAATAAAGATCCAAAGAGAGAGCAGTCAGCTGGTGGCAGCAATGGACAGAGGGGTGGAAAAAGGCAACGCCCAGCCCATGTGGGATCCCGAGGGAGATTCTTATAGAGACCCCCCAAAACGGGACAAGTTTTGGCAGGGGGTCGGCAGATGTTCTAGGGGGTGTTTCTCAGCAGTTCGTTTCAGCCTGTCTCTATCACACACACTCTCCCTCCATGTCTCGGTAATAAACATCAAAGTTGGTGTCATGGCCTCTACCTCTGTCCCGTGGGCTGTCCCCGATCCCTCTTTGTGCTAACATCTAGCCCTGCCTCTGCTTCTTGTTGTCCGCGTGTGGGAAGATCACCAACACTCGCCTCACGTACACGACTGCCAGTTCATCCATACGTCGGCACATTGCAACAATATTACATATATATATCGTCATGACTTCTACTTTTTCAAGTAAAAATTGATTCTGTTAAAACAAATATCGTTTGGATGCCTTTCACTCGGAGATAACCCGGGCGAAACCGGTTAATTCGGCTAGTATATTATATAATATATATATATAAATGAATGTCTGTCTGTCTGTGTGTGTGTGTACTCTATAGATTCAAAAACCATATATCCAATCGACGTGAAGTTTTGGGATATTATTAGTTATATCCCCGGAAAGGTTTTCGAAAAATAATATCTTGAATATCTTGAATATCCTTAGAGTTATTTGCAGATTTGTAGCTTTAACTCGCAAGCAGAGCCACCTTGCGACGGAAATAGGCTTAGGTCTGCCCCACCCCGGCCGAATGGACAGTCCAAGTACCCACCGACCAATCAGAGGGGTCAAGAGGTCCTGGCGCGCGGGGGCAGAGTTGGTGACACAGCTGTGCCAAGTAGACAAGAAAAAAGCCTCGCGGGGGCTTGCCCAAGATGACCTCCGGGAACTTCGTCCATCTTCCATAAACGACCATGCTTTTATTCAACTTATCGAGTATTTTTCAAATTAGGAAGAACAAAATTCGGGATGACACGGCACACAGGGACCGGGATATAATGATCACTTCAGCGAGAGATTCGAATTCACGAGTTTCAAATTATCAAAATATATCTATTATTTTTTAAATAAGTTTATATAGAATTGTTTTAACAAATGTTCGTTAGACAAACCTTCACTCGGGTAAAACCCGGGCAAAGCCAGGTACATCCGCTAGTTGTAAAATAAATACGATATGAATTCAAGAATTTTACATAATTTAACCAGAGTAAAAATTTAATAATAATAACACCTTATAAAAAACATACTCAATATATATTTACCTTAGAGTTTAAATAATATTTTAAAGCTCTTGCATTCAAAAAAATATAGTAATTTGTCATATATATTTTAGTAATTAACACTTAATATATTGTATACACTTGTATTTTAAAAGTAAAATCAAAAAGACATATATATTATCATTTTCTGTAAAAAATATAATATTTGGGCAGCATTCTCGCTTGATATATTAGATACTCCTATTGACTGCCTAACAAAATCATTTCTTGCAGAATTTAAATAATGGCAGTTACAATAAGAAAGTTGCGGCTTACCGAATACTCCTTTGTTTGTCAAAAAACCGCAATCCTTTCTATAATCAATTTTGCTCTTCTTGTACATCCTGTTCGGTAATAAAATATACGCGTCTTAAATTATCTGTTGTAGGCAAAAAATTAATTTTGTATTAATTTATTTATTTTAAATTTGAATTTGTGCCCTTATCAATAGTTTTGGTGGTGTTTTTATTTCAGGACATCCTCGAGAGCGAAGAAATAAAACTGGACTGGATGTTCCGCTGCTCGCTGATGCAGGACATTGTGAAGGTTGAATTTCCTTATTATTGTGTAGTTAAACACACCCACATACCTACATTCTTTCTTTTATATTCACTACACTACCGTACTAATATTTCACATTCACAGAATAAATATGTGTGGGCATATATAATTTTTAAACTATCATTTAAATATATATATATATATATATCTTAGATAATAAAAGGCATATATTTCATTAAATCCAATATATGCCTTTTATTATCTAATGAATTAAGTATGGATTGCTCTATTTTCAATATATATATATCTAAAACAAGATTAATTAATTGATTCGAATAAGGGTAGTAGCATATCGTTTTATTTGAAAATGAAAATTTACGAGATTTAAAATAGTTTATATTTTTAGGTATATATTTAGAAAAGATGCATATATGGGATTTATATGAGATGTTCTAGCTAAAAACACAAGCATCCTTGATAAAGAGAGGCGAGTTGTCCCTCGAAATATTGGGACAATAAAAATTCTTATAAATCCAATATAGGCATCTTTTCTAAATATAATTTTAATTATGGAATGCTCATTCTTGAAAATTACCAAGTATATAATTTAATTTAAAAAATCAATATTTTATATTATTTATAAATAAAAGTCTATATGCTATCATTTTTTAAATTATAAAATGATTCGCGTATGAGCTAGAAATTTATATAATTATTCATTTCTTTAGTGTTAATAGAGTTTAATTCATATGTTAATGCAATAAATATATCAACTAATGCAATATATCATTTTCACATATACATATCACATAATATATGTATTAATATTATATGTAAAAAAGGCACCTATCTCTTTAAATATGCATTATAACAATGTATTGTGCATTAACTGCATAAAATCAGTTGAATTTTACGAAAGGTGTTTAAGCTGGTGAATTGAAAGGGCCGATTTTCAGACAATAATACAACATATAGTTTGGGGAGGATGCTATTAATGTTCAAAAAGTAGTAAATCTCTTTTCAAATACGCACTAGAATGATGGATTATGTTATTCACTCCATTAGAAAACTTTAAGATGGTGATAACGAATGAGTCACAACACCAGTTTTGGCAAATTCAAACAATCTACTAAGTAATAAACAATGTGTGTATTGTTTTACTGCATATTTAAAGGGAGAGGTACCTCCTTTGGTACACGAATACCATCTTTCCACAACTCTATATTATATTTTAGCCTGAAGACGACTCAGCCAGCGTAAATTCTACAAAGTATCGATGCATCATGTTGGTAAAAATAGACTCTGTATCTGTTGGTGAACCAATACACATAAGGACTTGTCTTTTAGCCACTTTGTCATCTAAACACCTCTTTATATAAGAAAAATATTTTATTAATCCTTATATATATTTTGATGTCAAAGCCCGCCCTAGTCTGAGGGTCATTAGCCCCAAACCATGGTCTCTAGCTGGGCATTCTGAATGTGTCAAAGCTTGTGTTGTTGTTTTGCCATCGACCCGGTTCTGTTAACGGTCGATTGTGGCACACGATTTTTGCGACTATTTATATCTTCTCACTAATATTTCCATATTATTTAGATATATAACGGATGTATTTGTTGCAATTAAATTACACAGATCTACAATTTTTTTTTGCGGAGAAAACCTGATGATGATTCTAATGTAACTTTTCATGCTGAATTCAAAAATGAAATCAGATGTTTTCCATCACCCATAGTTCTTGCAGGATAACCATTTTTTCCATAAATTGGTATATGCAGAAAATGTAAAGTAAGCATTTTTTAAGTAAACATCATTACATTAGCTAGCGCTTTATTTTTGAAAAGAAAAGTTGATATGTTAAGCCAAAAGCTTTATTTTATTTTGTATTAATTAAATTTGATCTTTAAGAATCATAAATATTAATTTAAATAACACATTATTGAATTTTTAATTAAATATGTTTATTTTATAATGCAATCTGTTTTGCTTTCAACTCAAAATTAACGACAAGCTCTGGAATGCTATTTGCTGAATAACAGCTTTAATATATATATTTAAATTGAACCTAACGATTTGTTCAATAGATTTGCATCATAAGTGACAGGTAAATTTGAAGTGATCAGTTTATTCTTCTCTATCGATTTGCTTTTATAAATCGTGTGCACTAGAAAGTGTCAATATGCCGAGGTGTTGCATTAATATACCTAATTATTTCTGTTACATTTGTGGCGAATTGAAAGTTCAAAGGCGAAACTTTACACCGCTCATCAAAAAGTTCTATCAATTTTATTTGGCTGTAAAGTTGATGACCAAGATAAGACTTGGGCTCCTCATTATTGTTGTGAAATTTGTGCTCGACGTCTTACAGGGTGGATTAAAGGTGAACGTCATATGCCTTTTGCGGTTCCAATGATATGGAGGGAACCTAAAGACCATTATTCATGCTGTTATTTTTGTTTAACAAAGACTGCAGGTATTACATCCAAATCAAGACATACAGTTGAATATCCAGATTTGCCTTCTGCTATGAGACCGGTTCCTCATAGTGATATTTTACCTGTGCCACAGCCTCTTGAAAATGTAATATTTAGTGACGATGATTCAGATAGACAAGAGAACCAGGTGGATGACACAAATTTTGAAGCAGGTGTTTCATCTGAACCTCATTTGTTAACCTAAGGAGATTTGAACGACCTCGTACGTGATTTAGATTTATCCAAAAAAGAGAGTGAACTTTTAGACTCTAGGTTAAAGGGCTGGAATCTGCTGCATAAAGGCACAAAAGTATGCCTTTTTCGCAAGCGTCAAGATGAATTTCAAGACTTATTTTCACAAGAAAATGATTTAGTATATTAAAATAATGTTGTTAGTCTAATGGAAGTGCTTGGTCATGACCATGATACAGAAGAGTGGCATTTATTCGTTGACTCTTCAAAAATTAGTTTGAAAGCTGTTCTCCTTCACAACGGAAATAAGTTCCCATCAGTGCCAATAGCACATGCATCCAACATGAAAGAGACTTACGAAAACATGAAACTGCTTTTTAAAAAGATAGAATATGTAAGATACGGTTGGAAAATATGCAGTGATTTGAAAGTCATTGCTCTCATGCGTGGATTACAGTTTGGATATACAAAATGATTTAGTTTTCTGTCCTGGGGGATAGCAGAATTAGGGAAAGGCATTACATTAAAAAAAGCTGGCCAAACCGTGAAATCTTTACTTCAGTACATAAAAATATTGCAAATCTACCCGATTGATTCAGAAAATATTTACTTACCACCATTACATATTAAACTGGGATTAATGAAGAACTTTATCATGGCAATGGATCGAAATGCCAGTAGATTTGCCTACCTAAAACAAAAGTGCTCTAGCATAAGTGATGCGAAAATTAAAGAAGGTATTTTCGCTGTACCTCAGATTCGAGAATTGCTGCAGGATGGAAATTTTTCAAAATATTTTGAATGAAGTTGAAGCAGCAGGATGGAATTCCTTTAGAAACGTTTGCTAAAACTTCTTAGGAAGTGTCAAGGTTAAAAATTACCGATACATAGTTAATGAACTGTTTCTTTCCTACAAGGCACTGGGATGTAACAATTCTCTCAAAATCCATTTCCTGCATTCACATCTTGATTTCTTTCCAGACAATCTTGGTTCAGTTAGCGATGAGCATGGTGCGAAGTTTCATCAAGATATATCAAGCATGGAGAAGCTGTACCAAGGTAAATGGAGTCCCGTTATGCTTGCTGACTACTGGTGGACACTCAAGAGGGATTTACCACAAGCAAAGTATAGAAGAAAATCCACTGTCACTACTTTTCAATAAAATAAATATATTTCGTTCATATAGGCCTTTATATTAAAAACATTTCCAAATTTCAAGTAGGTGTATCTCAAAAATCTTGCGTGATAGAAAACCCCTAATGGTATATTTGGAATCAGCACAAAGAGTTAAATTTAGATAAGATGCTGTTTCTTTTGGGACAAAGAAAAATAATTTTTGATAAACCAGTGTGATGTAATAAGGTTTATGCAAAATGCTTACGTAATATTTCTTGCATTTTTTGCTGTATTTATCCCAATACCAAAAAAAGGCTGTCACGCAAAAACCATGGGTGATGGAAAAATTATGATTAGATTTTTGAATTCAGCATGAGAAGTTACATTAAAAACATCATCAGGTTCTCTTGGGCAAAATTCTTGTTGACCAGTGTTATAGGTGCAGTTTCAAATTATTGTTTTCATTTATAATGATATTAAACTAAATGTTAATGGGTAAATCAAATTAAAGTTAATTTTATATTTCATTTCACGCATATTTGTAGTTGAAACATTTACAAAATTTATGATTAGCCGAAAAATATTAATACCAAAGCCCGTTTATAAATTTACTATATATTTGGTCACATTTGAGCAATTTTTAAAATATCCCCATGTGAATGTTCAAAATACAGACATTCAAGTCCTTTTTAATATAAAAAAATATATATATTAACGATTGATCCTTTAAATTTGTGAAGCCTAAGTAATGGTTCACCATCAATGATTTAAGCGATCTCTTTTTTCATATTTCATTACAAATTGTTGACATTTATCTCTTGTATATATTTTAAAATAATTCACAGAAATATCGGCACAAACAATAAAAATATTACTTTTATGTTTCAATAGAAAAAGGAATATTTGTTTCTTCGCGCGCAGGGGATGGTGTATCTGCACGCCAGCGAGGTACGCTCCCACGGTAACCTCAAGTCATCCAACTGTGTGGTGGACAGCCGCTTCGTCCTCAAGATCACCGACTTCGGCCTCCACCAACTGAGGTCCTACGAATCCGACGACAACTACGTTGAATGGAAACGTAAATATGATACCAATGTATTCATCCTTTCAATGATGCATGGATATATGCATATATATGTATGAATGAATGTTTAAAGGGCTATTAACATCTCTCTCAAAGTAAACGATAGGTTGAGATTGAGACTTATTTATTTCATAGCTATCATATATTATTATATATGGTTTAAAAAACAAATGATGAATATATGATATATATCGGCGCTGCTCGTTGTTCGGGTGGGGGGAGCAACAGGGCCTGCCAAGTCCCTAACCCAGACCTCGACCCACCGCGCAGGAAACAGAAGGTCGGGTGGCTGGAGGAGACAGCAGCGGATGATAATAGGGAGGTCCAGGCGCTGGGGTAGCGTCAGCACGCGGTGGTCCAGCGCGAGGATATCAGAAATGCTCTTCCAGATTTTGAGCAGCAGGAGACGCTGCAAGAACCAGGACCAGGCTGAAGGTACACGCACACACAAGGTAGCGAGGCTGAACAATATGGCCCACACGGCTCTGCCTAACACCGTTCAGAAGATGGAAGAACCTGGTGTGGAGGCCTCCGACTCGGACCGCCGCGTTCGCCCCGGCATAAAAATGGAGTAACCGTCCGATAAAGGCCGCAGGGAGACCATCAGGGGCATCAATAATTTTCGGTAGAAGGTGGCAAAAAAAGGCAGACTCAAGATCTGTTGAAAGAAAGGCCAGCTCCAAGCCGTTCTACCTGGCCGCTTTGACTTTGTCGGATACGCGAGCAATGTTCCAATAAGGAGACGTCACCCGAACAGATTAAGTCTGGAACTGAGGTATCAGGACGTGGAGATGGGGCACAAAAAATTAAGGAGGCTTTTTCTAGGACGCGGTAGTCTACTAGAGGAAGCGGGATGGGCCTGTAGCCGCAGAGCACAGAACCACTGTTGGACTAGGGGATCAGGTCGATAGTGTTGAGCCGCTTCGATGGAGATATGGCTTTTTAGACGCACCTTAGAGCAACAGCGAAAAAGTCTTCGAAGGCCTTGTATAACTCTCATGGCAAGTCGTCTTACCCGGGGCCCTTCATAGCAACATCAGGCAGAGATTTCTGCCTCGAAAACCTTGGTTTGTCCTCCGTAAGGATAAAGGGTGTCGTCGTGCCCCGAATGAACTGAGCGACAGCGTTGGAGTCGCACGACTCGCGAGCAAAGAGGCGCTGGTACACGGAATAGACGTCGCAGTTACGTGTCCTTGATAATATTCCCCTCCTCGATGGGATGTGGGTCATAGAAAATCTGCGCTCGCGATGTTCGCCTCCGAGGTAAGGTAGTGATGGATAGTCGGCCTCCAACGACCAGCTTCGAGCCTAGTCTGCAGGAATCGCCTGGCGCGTATGAAGAGTTATAGTTATATAGTTATAGTTCTTGGGTATTATGCAAATTATAATTATTTATATGTATGAAAAAACAATAGAAAAAAATAAAAATGTCAGGTGTTGATATTAAAAATAAAAAAAGGCATATCCTGACCAGGAGCACATGTGCTCTTCAGAAGGCAAGCGCTATCTGGTGGAACAGAAACCAACTATTCATTGATTTAACCTGTTCCCTAGATGGCTTTTCTTGATTTATCAAGAAATTGGGTTGGCCAAATATCAGGGAACAGGTTAAATCAATAGCGCTCTGCCTTCTGAAAAGCACATGTGATCCTGGTCAGGATATGCCTTTATAATTTTTAATATATATTTATATATATATATCAAATAAAGTAAAACATGAAGGAAGATTAGTTTCTTTATATATATATGTTGAATCCTGTCGACCTTATGTCGAATCCTGTCGACTTTTGTCTTCCCCCGCTTTAGTAATTTATGCCTCTTCTGGGTTCTTCTTTATGGGGGTGGAGCAAGCCGACACTCGCTGGATGGTATTTTTGTGCAGTCGCGACTGGCGAGTGGTAGGAGGACCTTTGTGTGGGATAGATGGTGATGTTTTTCCCCGCACTAGGCAATGATGAGAATAACTACTCTTTTAAAAGTAAAACCATATCCAGGGTTCCAGAAGTGTCCACAGAAGTCGGGGAAAAATGGTGGATCAACCGAGGTTGTGGCAGAGATTCTATAGGATCTCGGCTCGGTAATCAGACGACGTTAGGGTTGGTCGTCAATCTTTTGATCGTTTAGTTTTGTTGATAAAAATTGGTGCCGCGTCGATCCAGGTGTGCTGGTGGATGACTTGAGTGAGCTGGGATAATTATTGCGACTTTTAAAAATTTAAAATAATTGTTCTTTTTCTGTAACTGACCGACCGAGCTCTTTCCTGTTTGATTACCAAGGCCCCACTCCCGAATCTCTGCCGACACCTAAATGGCGTTCCCCTATTGGTTTGCTACGATCACGCCATACTTCAACCCTGCCCTCTGTGGAAACTTCGAGAAGGATATTTTCTTTATTTCACCATTTGAATACATTCTATTATTTTAATCAATCAAAAACAATTAAAATATTTATGGTACAATTAAAAAAATGGTGGATTGACATAAAATGAAGATTATATTTTTATGTGATATAATTTAAAAATGATAAAATATAAAGTAAATAATTAATTATTAAAAAAAATATTGAATGCGAAAGTGTTTTGATTTTATTATTATTAATGCTTCAATTGGCTATATGGCTATATATAACTGTGGGTTTATTGAATAACAAAGCGATTATTAAATTAAAAGCATGTAAACAAATTAGATATTAAAAGTGAATTAGGCGTTTTAAAATAAAGATTTAAAATGATATTCGATTATAATTGAAATTATAAATATTGAATCGAGTGCTTTGGGTTTTCATTTTTTTAAATATAAATTGTCGTGTTGTTTATCTTTTATAAACTACAACTTATATATTTATTATTTAATTATTTATTTATCACACACATTTAACTTTAGTAAAGATTAATTATATGTTTACAAACACCGTCAGTCTATTGTTCTTAATTCCATTTTCTTATATTCACATCACTTATATATTTCACACTATTCTACATATTCCTCCCTTGTTTATTTAGTATCTAATCATGTCCTTAAATCTAGAAGGAACATGTATTTGTCTTCCACTTCTAGTGATGACAGTCTTGTTTTCATTCTCATTAGGTGATTCATTTGGGTATAAACAGTCCATATCAGATATAGCAATCTGCTCTTCTGGTACAATATCTTCTAAGGTTGCTTCTTGTTCTGGTAGATACCTTGAAGTACTAGGAAGTTCCATTCTAATTTCTGGAGTCTTAATCAAAGTGGTATTCAAATCAATTCCTTTGTTAAAATCTTGTAAGACATTGGCATGTCTTAAATGCTTTGCATTCCTAATGATAAAGCTACCTGTCTCAGTATTGACTAACTTGAATGAATTTGGAGATATAGTCTCTAGAATGATAAATCTTTGGTTGTCATAATTTGGTGTCAACTTGCTTTTCATTTCAGTGTTTGCGACATAAACAATATTACCTTTCTTAAAATCATGAGGCAAGGCCTTATTCTTGCTATCAGCATATTTCTTCATTCTTTCTTTATAGGCTTGATTATGCTCCATCACTTCTTTATCCATAAGAAAATCATTGTCATTTATATCATTGAGCTTATTTCTAATTTCCCTGGAAAAAAGCAATAATGCTGGTGTTTTCCCAGTAGAAGGGTGTGGAGTCGACCTGTATGCCATTAGAACACATTGAAGTTCTTCTTTCCAATCCTTTCCTTGCAATTTTACTGAAATAAGTTGCTTTTTTAAATATCTGTGGAAACGTTCAATTTTTCCATTGCTTTTAGGATAATATGGTGACACTCTTATATGTTTTATACCTGATTTCATAAAAAATTGCTCAGTATCTTTGCTTACAAATTGAAGACCATTATCTGAAACTATTTCAATGGGAAATCCATATCTTGCAAAAATTTCTTTTAATTTTGAAATTATAGTTTTCGAAAAAATATCATGTATTATAATCGCTTCCGGGAACGATGAATAATAATCAATAAGTGTCAAAATATATTTTGAATCAATTGGTCGAACTAAGTCTACTCCTACTTTATACCATGGTCTAGGAGGTATTGGTATGGTTGTTAAAGGTTGGTCATGCCTTAAAGGTTGATGACTTCACAAATGTAACAATTCTTTATACGTCTTTCTATATCTTTGTCCATATTGGGCCAATAGTATTTTTCTCTTAAAATTTGTTTAGTTCTAGCAATCCCTTGATGAGTTTCATGATCTAAGTCTAAAATATTTCTTCTAAGATCTGTTGGTATAACAATTCTCTTTCCCTTTAAAATAAGATTATCATAAACTGAAAGTTCTTCCTTAAATTTGTGCAAACTTTAAAGTTCATCATCATCAATTTGATATGGCCAATTTCCAGTTTGAATTATTTTAGTTAGAAATTTGAAAAATGGATCGGCTTCACTTTGCTTCTTGATATCATTGAGGGAAATTGCCTTCATTTCTTCTGAAAATATGGAAAGTACTTTTTCTACATAATCATCAACAATATTTTCACATGAAATATTTGTTAAAGGTTTTCTTGAAAATATATCTGCAATATTTTGTTTGCCCTTAAGATACTCTATTTCATAATCATATGGTTGAAGTCTCCAACTAAGTGGCACTTCTTGGTGGCAAGACTGTTGCCTTCTTGGGATTAAGCATATAAATCAATGGTTTAAGATCAGTCTTAAGTACAAATTTATTTCCCCATAAATAGTCATTGAAATGAGCTTCTTTCTCTATTTGTGAGTATCTTCTCTCAACATTAGTCAATGATCTACTTGCATAGGCCACTGGCTTTTTGCTTCCATCATTTTGTCTTTGTAGTAAAACAGCTCCTAAACCTACAGGACTAGCATCAGCAATTACTTCGGTAGGTGCATTCATGTCAAAATAGGCTAAACATGGATTTTTTGTAAGAGCTTCTTTCAATTTTCTGAATGAGTCCTCTTCTTTCTTGCTCCACTTCCATATTATGTCCTTTCTTGTCAAATTATTAAGTGGTTCGGCTAACTTTGAAAAGTCTGACATGAATTTTCTTAAAAATCCGCATGTACCTAAAAATGATTTTAGAGAATCTACATTTTCAGGTTTTGAAAAACTTAGAACACTTTCTATTTTCTTTGGATCAGGTCTAATTCCATCTTTACTATCAATATGGCCTAATATTTCCAATTCATTTAGAGCAAATTTACATTTACTTTTGTTTAGTTTGAGTCCAACTTGTTGAAATCTTTCAAATACTTTTTTCAGTCTTTGATCCAATTGTTCTATAGATTGCGCATATACAATCACATCATCTATGTAGCATAACACTCCTTCTAAATGAGACAATATTAAGTTCATAGCTTTTTGAAAAGCTTCAGGTGCGCTGCAAAGTCCAAAAGGAATTTTGCAAAATCTGTAGCATCCTCTGGGTGTAATAAAGGTGGTCAATGGCCTGGACTTTTCATCAAGTTCAATTTGCCAAAGGCGTTTCTTCGCATCAAGTTTAGCAAAAAATTTTGCTCCCTGCAATGCTTGCAATATATTGTCAACTGTTGGTATAGGATATCTCTCTCTAACTATGGCTTTATTCACTTCTCTCAGATCAACACATAGTCTGATTTCTTCAGTACCCTTTTTTGGAACTGCTACAATGTTTGAGATCCATTCAGAAGCTTCATGGACTTCCTCAATAATGCCATCTTCTATCATTTTGTCTAGCTCTTGATTGATGGCTTCTACCATTTTATATGGAAAATGTCTGCATCTCTGAGCTACAGGAGTAACATTTTCTTTTAGAGTTATTTTTTGACTATAACCCTTCACATTTCCTTGACCTTGAAAAAGGTTCATGTTTTCTTGTATCAAATTATATATATCCTTCTGAATAACTTCCTGTTGAATATTCCTTATTTTTGTTCCACGCTTTATAATTTCTAATTCGAAACTTGCTTTCTTTCCTAAAAGAGGTTCTGCTTTACCTTCAATCACAAAAATCTGTTCCTTTATAGACCTTTCACCCCATGAAACATCTGCAAAGAAATATCCACAACATGGAAGAGGTGAAGTTTGTCCATAGGCATAAAATTTCCTTTTTGTACCATTTAAAGTTGGCATTTGAGACTTAGGAAAAATATTTTTCAAATTTTCAAGTCCTATGAATGTTGTATCACTACCTGTATCAATAGTCATTGTTATTTCCTTTCCATCTATATAGATACCTTCTTTGTTATCAGAGCCTAAAAAGAAAGTGTATTCATCTGAGTCTTCATTATTTTCTGAAATATTTTGAATATTTCTTTTCTTTCCTTCAATATTTTTATATTTATTTTTATTTCTACAAACTCTATTAAGATGACCCATCTTGTTACAAAATGTGCATTTCATATTTCTAGCTCCACATTTATATGGAGGATGTGTAGTTAAGCCACATCTATAGCATTCTTCCAAATTAGGTGCACTTACCTTGGAGGTGCTTCCTTTTTGATGATACACATTATGAGCTTTTGGTCCTTTAACAGTTGATTCATTAGCTGCTTGGAAATTATTTTTATAGTTTACTCTATTTATTGAGGTCATATCTTCATTTGTCAATACTCTAAATTCTTCTTTGGCTGTTTCAAACATTCTTGATATCTCAATTGTTCTTTGAAGATTCAAATTATATTGTTGCAACAAATTTTCTTTTAATTGCCTATTATAGCATTTTTCTATTATCTGATCTCTGATCATGTCTTCTTCTAAATTTCCAAATTCACAGGATTTGACTAATTCTCTAAGGGCAATGACATAAGAATCAATATTTTCATCTGTATTTTGTTTTCTTTGCCTAAATTTAAATCGTTCTGATACAATATTTTTTTGTGGTGTGAAATATTTAGTTAAAGCTTCTTTTGCTTTTTCATACGTATATTTTTCTTCTGGCAAATTAAAGAAAATTCTTTGGACCTGTGGTCCAAGGCAATGCAAAAGTGTTGCCCTTTTAACGTCATCTTTCTTTGTTGAAACACCGCTTGCTAATTCATAAATTAAATATGAATTCATCCAATGTTTGTATTCGGAATACAAATCAGTAGCATTAAGGTTCAACGGTAATGGTGACGTCAAATAATTTGCCCTCTTCTTTTACGCTCTTATTTAATTATTATTATTATTTTTTTAATCCTCGTCGCCAAATATGTTGTGTTGTTTATCTTTTATAAACTACAACTTATATATTTATTATTTAATTATTTATTTATCACACACATTTAACTTTAGTAAAGATTAATTATATGTTTACAAAACACATTGTTCTTAATTCCATTTTCTTATATTCACATCACTTATATATTTCACACTATTCTACATAAATATTTTAATATGCGTGTAGTTGTTTATTTAAATATTGAGTACTGTATTAGGAAAATATATAAATAAATAAGTTATCAAAATGTAATTATGGCAATTTTAGTGTTTTAAAAACAAAGCTTTATATGATAAACTAATATAAATAAAATTATACATTTTATATCGTGTTTTTTCTTAAATATCAAAATTATTATATTGATATGCATGGCGTTATGTTTTGGATTAATGTTTTAAATAAAGATTTTTACTATATCGATAATAACTGAAGTTTTATAGTATTAATTTGTGTGTGTTATTCAATCTTAATTTTAAAAATTACTATATTTATGGGTCGGGTGATGGAAGGCTGATTATGACTGAAAAGAATGTAATGATTGAAGGCGTAAACAGCCTAAAAAATAATAAAAATAATTTGTATACAAATTAGTTACTTTTGCGATTGGCACTTTACAAACTTAAAAATGAAAAAGAGATGATGTGTGTGTGTTCAAGATAAAAATAAAAATTAGCATCTTAAAATTGCGTTATTAATAATCTAGGTTTAATTTGGACACTGAAAGTTGAGTTGTAAAGGAAGAGGTAGAGGAAAGGTCTTAAAATCTTCTTTCAGGGGAGCAAAGTTTTGCCTTCATCTAACAACCGTCAAGCAGCGCAGGATCGGCCGTACGAAATTCGCCAGGTTGTCAAACGTAATGCCCATTTCATGTGTTGACGACTCAGACGACTTGGCCGGCTTAATTCGCCGCATCGTTAGAGAAGAAATACAAAAGGTCCTCTCACCACCTGAAGTGGTCAATCCTCTCCGAGAAGTGAACTCCCTGGAACAGACTGTGAGGGAAGAAGTTAGCCGTGTTCTCCAACCTACCAGAGCACACATCAACGTGGTTCAACAACAACCACGCACGCCCTATAATATCGACCGACCAACCCAACCCAGGAAGACGGAACATTGGAGAACCTACGACGACAAACCAATCTGCTTCCACTGCGGACGACCCGGACATGTCGTCCGTTATTGTAGGGAACGACGGCAGGTCTTCGCTGAAGCCAGGTCAAGGAATGGCGGAGAAGGAAGAAATGTTGAAATTTCGAGTCGACCCCCGAGATATGACGCCGACGACGACTATGTAACGCCCCAAACCTCGACGTACTTCTACCGGAGCTCTTCCCCACATCCAAGCCGTGCAAGGTCGCCAGCCCGAAGACAATCCCAGTCGCCAGCCCGTCGTTTCAGCCGTTCTCCCAATCCTCAGAATTTGAAAAACTAGGTGGAGCGGCTTCTACCGGGGGTGAGGTCGCCATTGAGGAAAATCCTCCAGGGTATATCGCCGCTAAATTAAAATAAAATTTTGTTATGGTCGAAATAAATGGACGCAAAATTGAAGCATTGGTGGATTCAGGAGCAGACTTTTCTGTTATTTCAGACAAATTTCGACGCGAACTAAAGACACCTCTCTTCAAAGAACCAGGTCCCATTCTTAAATCCGCAAATAAAAATTTAATAGAGACCCTAGGAAAATGTGTCCTGAACATAGAAGTTAATGGTCTGAAGATATCCTTTGAATTCGTTGTTATGGTGGAATGCAGCCATGACATCATATTCGGATGGGACTTCTTCAAGGCCACCGAAGCCGTCATTGATTGTGGCAGAAATAAACTCCATCTCGGGGAAACCTCCGTCCTGGAATCTCGAGAGGAGGAAAACCAGAGATTGTTTGTTTCCGACGACTTTGTCATCCCGCCTACATCAATAAAGAAGATCAGTGTGATAAACGAAGAAGTATGCGGTGTTAGAGATGTTTTAGTCTCAACTTCTAAGGACTTATTATTAAGAAAATAAGTTCTTATACCAAACTCATTGGTTACATTTCGACACGGCCGAGGTAGCTTTTGGGTTGCGAATGGAGCGTCTTGGCCGCAACTGATTCCATCAGGAATGAATATGTGCACCATGGAAAGTTATGAGAATGGAAATGTCTGCAGTCTTATCGAATCCAGCGATAAGTTACAAGAAACGCAGCTAAAGTCACGTGAATGGTCACAGAAGCTAAACCTTACTCTAGATCCAAGGCTGTCTGAAATTCAAAGGTTACAGCTTGTTTCATGCCTGGACGAGTTTATTGACATATTTGACTTTGGGGGAACTCCTATCAAGCCCACCAGTACTGTGAAGCACATGCTAAACACAGGAGACCACTCTCCTATCAAACAGCGGCCCTATAGAATAGCACCAAGTGAACGACGACTAATTCAAGATGAAGTGAACAAGATGATTGAAAATCACATCGTGAAGCCCTCTGAAAGTCCTTGGTCATCTCCTGTTATTCTAGTTCGAAAGAAAGATGGGACCTGGAGATTCTGCGTAGATTATCGTCGATTAAATAAGATAACAAAAAAAGATGTTTACACGCTGCCACGCATTGACGATGCCTTGGACAGTTTAGCTGGCTCTAGTTACTTCTCCACGATGGATCTTCGGTCCGGGTATTGGCAGATTGAAGTGGACGAAAAAGACAGGGAGAAAACTGCCTTCATCACTCCAGATGGGCTGTATGAATTCCGAGTAATGCCTTTCGGTCTATGCAACGCTCCAGCAACGTTTGAAAGTATGATAGATAGTGTTCTGGGCAGTCTTAAATGGAACATGTGCCTTTGCTACCTGGACGACATCGTAGTTTACGCACCTACCTTTGAGGAACATCTACGTCGTCTACAACTTGTATTAAGGTGCATCGAGAAAGCTGGACTAAGCTTGAATCACAAAAAGTGTCTTTTTGGATCAAGGAGGATAAAGATTTTAGGACACCTTGTTGACGCCAATGGAATTCATCCAGATCCAGATAAAGTTGAAGCCGTCTCTAAATTTCCGAGGCCAAAGAATATCTCTGAACTGAGGAGCTTTCTTGGATTATGTTCCTATTACCGAAGATTTATTGAAAACTTTGCTGACAAAGCTAGATCTTTGCATGACCTACTGAAGACTGAAAAACAATTCTATTGGGATGCAGCTCAAAAGAAAGCGTTTGAAGTCCTTAAAACAGCTCTAATTTCAGAGCCTGTCTTGGGACGCACGGATGCAAGCGGACCTGGTATTGGAGCTGTTCTTCTACAAATACAAGGTGGAAAGGAGCGGCCTATAGCTTATGCATCTAGAAGCTTGACAAAGGCTGAACATAACTATTCTACAACAGAAAAATAATGCCTTGCTGTAGTCTGGTCTATTAGCAAATTCCGTCCATATTTGTTTGGTCGACCATTCACGGTTGTCACTGACCATCATTCTCTATGTTGGTTGGTAGGACAGAAAGATCCTTCTGGCCGTTTGGCAAGATGGGCGCTGAAGTTGCAAGAATTTGACGTGACCGTTATCTACAAGAGCGGACGCAAACATAAGGATGCCGATTGTCTGTCAAGGAGCCCGCTTGAGAACGATAAACTAAGTGCTGTGATGTCACTAACCAACGTCGATATAGAGCAGACTAAAGACCCGGATTTAGCTAAAATAATCGATAATTTAAACTCAGGCTACACCAGAAAGGAATTCAGCATTATCGACGGCATCTTATGCAAGAAAAACTATAGCACAACTGGAAGACCCTGGCCTATGATGATTCCTAAACACTTAAGATCGGAAGTTATGGCAGATTTACATGACGCTCCTACAGCTGGGCATTTGGGTTTCGCCCGAACGTATGACAAAGAGAAGAAACGATTCTATTGGCCTGGCCTTTATAGAACTGTTCGCCAATATGTAAGCCATTGTCGGGAGTGTCAACGAAGGAAGAAATTACCTCGACGTCCGGCTGGAGAACTTGTATCCATACCACCTGTAGAAAAGCCATTCTATAAGGTCGGGGTCGATCTCCTTGGAAGATTTCCAGTTTCTAAAGATGGAAACCGTTGGATCATTGTGTGCACCGATTATATGACAAGGTATGCCATAACGAAAGCGATCCCAGACGGAGGAGCAATCGAAACAGCTAAGTTCCTGGTTGAAGATCTTATCTTGAAGCATGGAGCTCCTAAATAAATGATAACAGATCGCGGAAGAAATTTCATTTCTCAAGTAATAAAAGAGATCAATGCTCTGTGCGGAATTGTGCACAGATTTACAACGGCCTACCATCCCCAGACCAACGGCCTGACTGAAAGGTTCAACAAATCTAGGAGACATGTTGTCCATGTACACAGGCGTGGAGCAGAAGGACTGGCACCAAGTTTTACCCTACGTAACTTTTGCTTACAACACTGCTAAACAGGAGGCGACCGGCTACACTCCGTTCTTTCTTGTCCACGCCCGCGAGGCTGAGACCTACATCGATACCGTACTACCCTACCTACCAGATGAGATCTCTGACGACTACATTGGAGAACTTGTGACCAGAGCTGAGGAAGCGCGTCAACTCTCCCGATCACGCCTTCTACAATCACAGGCGAAAGACCGTAGACTTTACGACCAGAAACATACTCCAGTCTATTACCAGAAGGATGATCTTGTGTGGGTTTTTACTCCCATCCGAAAAGTAGGGCTCTCAGAAAAGCTACTGAAGAGATACTTCGGTCCCTACAAGGTGACCAAGAAGCTTTCAGAAGTTACGTATGAGGTAGAGCCCGTGGACCCGTCTCCCCGATCACGGAAATCCAAGGATATCGTTCATGTCATTCGGATGAAAACCTACCTGGACCCTGAAGAACAACATTCCATTCTGCTAGGGAACACAGGCCGTGATATATTTCCTTCCAGAACAAGGGCTGAGACAAGCTAATCAGCGGGTCGCTGTTTTTTTTTTTTCTAAAGAGGGAGTAATGTCAAATATCTCTATCCAGATGGGACAACTGTCAATCATCCCTGGACCCCGGGGGGGGGGACCACAGGTGTGGGGGCTTCAGGGAAGCTAATCTGTAAATAAGGAAAACGGGACGGTGGCTAACCCCGTTCATTAGGATTAACTTTTAACTTGGGGTAAGTTCTCTCCCTATAAATACCTCTTATAATAAATTATTTATTCCCAAGTTTGCCCTTGCTTTATTTATCTCCGCGACAATATTATATGGAAAATAATCCTCGGAGTGGGACATGGATGAGGACTGTGTGTTTTTGAACATCATTTGTGATGTCTTCACTTGTGGGGCTTATAGTGATGTCTTCTACATGTTGCGGACCTTTGTTGTGAGGGTTGTCCTAGGTGTGATGGGTGGTGTAGGACATGGTGTTTGGAGGAGAGAGATCTCCATTGTGCGTCCTTGTAGGTGATTGCCAATTTGTTGGCTAAGATGGTGGTAGTAAAGATGGTGGTTGCATTACAATGGTTGTGCTTACAAATGGGGACCTTGATCAAAAGAATTGGGACGAGATTCTACCCTTTTTCACTTTTGCATACAATACCGCGAAACAGGAGGCAACTGAATTCACGCCATTTTTTTAGTTCACGGGAGAGAGGCAGAGACCCCACTGGACGCGCTGTTTCCCTATCTAGAAACCACCGATAGTGACGAATATATTCAAGCATTGGAAACCAAAGCAGAAGAGGCACGCCAAATTACACGATTCCACATTCTGAAAACCCAAGACGTCAATAAAACAAACTACGACTCAAAACACAGGAGAGTGACGTACCATCCAGACGACCTGGTGTGGATCTACACACCAGTACGATGCGTAGGGCTGTGCGAGAAACTGATGAGACGCTATTTTGAGCCTTACCATATTTCTCAGGAACTGTCAGATGTGACGTATGAAGTGACACCAGTTGAAGATCAAGGAAGACGACATCGAACCAAGGACATTTTGCATATGCTAAGGATGAAGCTCTACCATGGACCCATCGGAGAGGAGGACTAGGAACACGTGAGCCTATTGGCCCAGGGGTTATTCTCATAGCTGTGAGGACACAGCTCTTTATAAGAGAGGGGCAATGTGAAAGTCATTTGTGAATAATAGTTTCACATTCTTTTTTATTTTGTTTTATGCAAAACTAACTTTTGTATATATATTGTAACGTTTTATTTTTGCTTTAACTTTTAAAGAAATGTTTTATTTTAAAGCCTTATCTAATTTGTTTGTTTGTTTTAAATAAAGAGGCAAATTTACCACGTTGTTGTTCTTTTGTTTATTTTTCGTTCTTTTTTTTAATGATGATAACAGTTATTGATTACATATTAAAAATCAATGAAAAATTAATTACAAAATTAATTACAAAATTCAGAAACGTGTCATATCCCTCGGCTTGAAGGATTTATTTTCGCAAAATAAATGGTTTCAATTGTGACACATGAACTTTAACCAAGGAGGAATCATCTTTCAATAATTCACACGTAACACTAGATATGATTCTTGTTATTTGAAAAGGACCTTCATACTTTGGGGATGTTTTGACCATACTTGGATCATTACTAGGTATTTTACGAAGGACCAGATCACCAACTTTGAATGACGACTGCGGATGTTTTGCATCGTGTCGTGCTTTCCACTTTTCTCTATGCTTTGCGCTATTTTCTATTGCTTTCTTCCTTGCATTTTCTATGGTGAAATGGGGTGATTCAGAAAATTCTGGTATTGCACAATCACCAAAAAGTAGGAAATTTGGAGAAAACCCAGTGACATCATAGGGTGTGCTATTATAATCTTTCACAATTTTGGAAAGTAATGATGACCATTTTAGTCTTGGATTCTCTTGAAGGTTTGTTCTTAATTTGGTGAGTATAGTGTCATTCATCTTTTCACACAGTCCATTACTCTGAGGATGATATGGCGTCGAATAGGTGTGTTGAACTTGATGATCATTCAAAAACTTGTTAATTCTTTTGATGTAAAATTCTTTCCGTTGTCGGTTAAAATACATTTGATTTGGGGAACAGTTTTGTTGATTTTGTCCAAACATTGAATTACTGCTTGAGAAGTGTTGGTGACAGTAGGGAAAGCCCAAACAAATCTTGTTAGGTGGTCAATTATTACTTGAATGTATTTGTGCTTGGTTTCATTTGCTGCAGAGCCTAGCACAATAGTATCCATTGATATTAATTCCAGTGGTTTCAGATCAGAGTGTGGTGCAACATATTCTCCAATAAATGGTTTATGACTGCATTTAGTTATTCGACATATTTTACATGAACGAACATAGTCCTTGATGCATTTAATAGCATTCGGCCACCAATAAAATGGTGTTATCAATCTTACTGTCTTGTTAATTGAGGGGTGAGAATGATTATCGTGGTATTCTTTGAGAATTTCTTCTTGGAATGATTCTGGAACAACTGTTTTTAGAACTCCATTATGTTTCACCATAATAAGATCTCGATGAATATGAGAGTTCTTTACAAAACTGAGATCCGCTTTTTGTTGGTGTAGTCGAAGAGTGGGGATTGATATATGAAGTGACACTGGTGATCTTGACAATGCATCAACATGCGTTTGCTTTGATCCTGATCTGTGAACTATTTTCATTGACTTGGTTGATAATTCAATTATCCATCGGAGATATTTTGCCTTTGGTTTCTTTACGTTGAAGAGCCATTCCAAAGCCGAATGATCTGTAATGACTTCAAATGTATTGTTCTCAAGATAAACTTCAAAGTATTCAACTGATTGAACTACAGCAAAGCATTCCATCTCAAATGCAGAATAGTTCTGTTGATGTGGTAGAAGTTTTCTTGAATAATTGGAAATTACATGTTCTTGATTATCATTTCCAATTTGAGCTAAAATAGCACCAATTCCCAGTTTAGATGCATCTGTATAAAGCTTACATGGTAATGAAGGATCATATGTAGAAAGAACTGGATCTGTGGATAAATGAGACTTTAGTTCCTGAAATGATTTGTTAACTTCAGTAGTCCATTTGAATAACTTATTTTTTCTTGTGAGGCTTGTTAAAGGATCTGCAATTTCACTAAATTTAGGAATAAATTTCCTGTAGTAACCTGCTAAACCCAAAAACTGCCTTACTTGCTTCACTGTTTTAGGTTGAGGGAACTCATTTATTGCCTTTGTTTTTTCAGGGTCAGGTTTAATCTTGTTGTGTTCTATGATATGTCCTAAATATCTTATTTCTTGTTTTTCAATGGAGCATTTCTTAACCTTGAGTTCTTTTTGTTGTTCAGATGGGAGGTGAGTTTCATCAGACATGGAAAGACATTCATTTTCTTTAAAATACACAGCTTTGTCTTTTGTATCAATTATCAATCCAATTTTTCCTGCTACATCAAGTCCAATAAGCAATGGATAACTAAGGTTTTTCACCACATGAAGCTTACACCAGACAAGTTTAGAATGGATTTTCAAAAATACTTCTACTGATCCTAAAGTATATGCAAAACTATCTACTTGTTTAATTTTGATTCTATCGTTTACATTCAATCTTAACTTATGTTGTTTTAAAAGCGAACAGCTCATTGATGATATAGTTGACCCGGTATCAATAAAAGATGGAACTGGAATATTATTAAGTAAAACTTCAACATTAACAAATCTATAAGGAAAATTGGTATTTGCTATGCAAAGTGAATCGGCTATGCAAAGTGAATCAGCTATGGTTTGTTTAATATCTGTGGTGATATTAGTTGCTTGGTGTTTAAGCTTGTCTTTATAATTAGGATCATAATCTTTGCAATCACTTATCCAATGTTTAAAATACAATCCTTTTTTCTTACAAATAGGACACCAATATGGGCAATTTTTTGAGACTGTAGGTGTAGTTATATTAAAAACCTTGGTTTTACTTCTCTGTTGTTGCCTTATTTGATTATTGTTTTGTTCAATTTCCACGGCAATCTGCATCCAATGTGATGGATCTTTAGGCTGGGCTGTTACGAGATAATTTTTCCAATCTAATGGCAATCCATCCGTTAACATTTTTAGCTTCTCGACATTATTGAGGCTTGTTTGATTTAATAATCTAATTTTATCTCTAAAATAATCTTCCACAGTTTCTTCTCTTTTATGTCTTCTTTTTGATGCTGCAACTATAGGGCTTTCAACTTTATAACCAAAGCGCTGAATTAATTTGAGTTTAACAGTATCCCATTTTTTAATGGATGCGTTGCTCAATATTTCATCAGCAAACCATTCTAAAGCATCTTTTGATAAATAATAAATTAGACTATTGATTCTATCAACTTCATCTAGTTTACCAGTTTCCAATTCATATAGTTTAAGCCATGATTCAGGCCGAATTGAACCTTTATCACCGCTAAATTTCTCTAATTTGTTTACATTAGCTGCCATTGTACTTACTTTTTCTTTCGTCGAAGCCTTTTTTGATTTATATTTTAATCCTTTCGTAGCTGCGCCAAATATTTTATGTAACGTTTTATTTTTGCTTTAACTTTTAAAGAAATGTTTTATTTTAAAGCCTTATCTAATTTGTTTGTTTGTTTTAAATAAAGAGGCAAATTTACCACGTTGTTGTTCTTTTGTTTATTTTTCGTTCTTTTTTTTAATGATGATAACAGTTATTGATTACATATTAAAAATCAATGAAAAATTAATTACAAAATTAATTACAAAATTCAGAAACGTGTCAATATCACTATTTTCTTTGATATAGTTGAGATATTTTTTTTTCTTCTTTTTTTCTGCGCGCTAGCACTCACCTCTGTGCAACGCGGTTAGAGTTGTAACAGAAAATAAACTGACTTACTTTCTCTGGAATATCCCGCTCATTATCTTTGTTACGATATATACAGGGTGATCCAAAAGTCCCGCACAATTTTAAAAATTAATAACTCCGCGAATATTTGCGCTAGAGCAATGCGGGAAACACCATTGGGTTCAGGAGGCAATGGGCTTTTTTATGGCACATAATGTAAAATTCGAAATTGATTTTAGTTACAACTTTATTCGCTAGATGGCGCTCTACCAGAATCAGCTATTCAGCGGCCAAATTGTTTGATAAATTGAAAAATATAACTGAACGACACTTATTTTTCCTTTTTGAATACCAGGAAAGAACCCATATAATATCAAATGATGAATTAATGAAACACCATTTCGCCAAAAGTTAGAAGAAATGGTTAACGATTTTTAAATACAATCTGAGATATGTAAAATAGGTATAAGAAAATTAAAACAAGTAGCAAAAAAAAAAAATGATATTTTAGATGCGGTTTGCTGGAATCCTCTCAGCTATTTAAATTTGAAAATAATAAATTTCTAATTTTTTTTAATACACAACTCTCTCTCAGTATCGATTATATTTATTTTAATTCATTTGAAAAAATATTTATCTATCTCTTATGATTTATTTTACTCTGGAATGCCGTTGTTGTTTTTGTCGTGTCCAATAAAGAGCCTCAGATGTCTACATGCATCTCTATCACAGCAGCAGCAGCAATGTCCACTATTTTGGGTGTGCAAAGCAGCTGCTCTGGGTCTATGTCAATTTTCTGCAAGGCTGCGGGGATGAGAATATGTGGGTAGGTGTTAGTTCCACACCAGGACAGTTGTTGCATGTCCTATAGGTTCTTGTGCCATCTGGATGTATTGTCATTCCTTTATAGTGTTTTGTTCTAAGCCGTGTTATAGTTTTTGTCATTTTTCTCTCAGTGTTTATTTAGCATTTTGAATTTTTTTCTTATTTTTGTTCAATTATCTTGTATTTTTCCAAAGCATCAGCGTCAAATAATGACATTTGTTCTTTCCTTTGGCTCAACTTTCTGGCTTCCTTTGTAAATTCAACTGCCATTTCATTACCCCCGATCCAAACACTGGCATGAATCCATTGTAGAATGCAGTTATTCTCCAATGATACCAGTTGAGTAAGTAACGAGTGTATTTTCTGTGTGATTATAGCATTGCCCTTCTGAATTGCTTTTAGATCGGATATGAAGTCGTTGTACGATATATAATAATTCATTCTGCTTGATGCAGGGATGGTTGGTTAAGGCATACATCAAGAGCTTTCCAGATAGCTGTCAGTTCACAAGTGAAATCTTTCTTGCTCCTTCTTTGATTTTGATGTATGTTCCATCTTGCAGTATTATGTTAATTCCAGCCCCTCCATTACTTATGGTAAGGTCTGATGATCCATTTGTATATGCTGTTAAATAATTTATCTGATCGCATAAACCAATTGTGTCAAGTCCTTTCTTTTTAAGTATGTTTTTGTTCTCTTTTTTTTTTTGCAGGGTTCATTCAGGTTAAGATTGATGATTACATTTGATGCCAATGGGGTAGAAAATATAGGTTATTCTCGAATTTGAAATTCATTATGCTTCATATTTATGCTCTCTCTAATATTGTTGTCGTACTGAAGTGTTGTAGATATTTTGAGCCTTTCTTTTTGTGTCCAGTTTAAATAGGTTCTATGGGATATGTGTTCGGTTTCTTTGGTTTTTAAGCTATTGGTGAATTTTATTGTTTTAATTGTCTTCTGCTTTCAAGTAGGTCTAGACCACATTCTCTCTGAATTTTCTAAATGTTGGTATTTGAAACAGAACCAGTGATTAATTTGGCCGCTTTTGCTTGAACACTGTCTAGTCTTCTTTTTAGTGATGAACTCAAGGGAGCCCAAACAGGTGGCCTTATTAAGGTGATATATGTTGTTCTGAGAATTTTGGGTTTTGCTCCCCAATTTGTTCCACATAGCCTTCTCAGAATGTTTATGTTTCTGGTAGCTCTATTTGAGGTGCTAATTATGTGTTCTGTAAATCGCAATTCCTCATCAAGTATCACACCTAGGTAATTTGGAGATCTAATTGTAACAATTATATGGTTGTTAATGCTTATTTTGGAGTTAAATTCATGCCTTTTTTCATGTCAGTGAAGGAGACCTATAGGTTTGTGGTTATTTGGTTTATTGTCATTTTGAGTTTCATTGCCCACTTCTCCAGTCCTCTCATTGATGTGTTCAGTATTTTTCTGATATTTCTCTACTGCTACTTGTGTGCCATATGGCTATATAATCTGCATAACAGGCAACCTTTGTGTCTTCAGTAAGGTTAAATGTTGTTAAGGTTGTGTCGTAATTAGACGTACAACAACTCAAACTTGACCATGACTCTTTATTTAGCTCTTATTCTTTTCGTTTGGCCTACAAAAAATGTCCAATTTATATACAAATATATTCTTACATAATGAGACTATAAAAAATGAAAATAATTTTCATCTATTTGCATACACAACACATCTGCCCCCTTAATAATACTCCAGTCGGTCTAGGGATTTCCTGGCCCTCTGAGGTCTAGGACTGCGGACGGGCACTTGCACAGCGGCAGGCTCCGGTTTAGATGTGCAAGAGGGCACGTGCACAGCAACAGGCCCTGGTCTAGGAGTGCAAGAGGGTACGAGCACAGAAGCAGTCTCCTCCTTGTTTCCTGATGTAACTTCGAGAACCTCCTCTTCACTTTATTTCTGACTTCCGCCTACAGGCTTCTCTCCTGATGTTCGAGGAAGTATAAAATTTCTTGTCTCCAGTTGTTTCTTTCTCACAGGTCTTAATTGATTGATATGCCTCTTATACACGACGCCCTCTTAACTTATAAGGTAGTGACGGTAGCTCAATAATTTCAAAATGGTACCTTTTTACCGTTTAGGTTCAGTTGCATTGTTTCGGAAATAAACCTCGCAACCTGTAGTAAACTGCTCCCGCATTCTTACGGCCCCATGAAATACCTATCGCGGATTTCCCATCTTGGTAGTAAATTCGAGAATCTTGATCTTAAACTTCTCTTCATTAGCAGTTCCGCGGGGGAATTCTTTTATTACAGTTTGGGAGAATGGTCTATGAGCAAATAGGAATCTTTGTAGATTCGTTTCTAAATCATCCTTCCCATTATTCTTTCTCAAAAGGTTTTTAAACTCTTACATATCTCTCAGCTAAACCATTTGTACTAGGATTATACGGACTGGTCTTAGTGTGCCGTATACCATTCATTTTGGTAAATTGCTCGAATTCACCGGAGACAAACTGTCTTCCGTTATCTGTAAGCAAAAATTAGGGCAATCCAAATCTGGCAAAAATTTCTCTAAGATGATTTATAATCGTTTTGCTGGTAATATCTTTGATGATAAAAAATTCTATCCACTTTGAGTATGCGTCCACGAGAACCAAAAACATTCTTCCCATGAACGGACCCGCTTGATCAAGATGAAGTCGATGCCACGGTTTTTCGGGCCAAGTCCATTCCGAGATGGTAGCCGGGGGCATGCTTGCCAGTTCTTGGCATATTATGCATTCTCTAATTAACTCCTCGATGTTACTGTCTATGCCTGGCCACCAGAAAATACCGTCTGGCAATCATCTTCATTTTAACAATCCCCATGTGTATTTCATGCAAGTCATTTAAAATTAAAGATCTTAATTTTTGGGGAATTACCACTCTTTCACGCCATTGAAGACAACCAAACTCCAAACTTAATTCCTCATTGGTCTTATAATGAGGAGCTAGTGGGTTTTCTCTCGGTACCCTTGTGAATTTACAGTAGCCTTCTCTAACATTCCTTAATACTATAGACAGTATTTTATCTTGGGGCGTCTCATATGCCACCTCCATAAAAGAGAACGGTACCTCATTCAACTTCTTGAGAAGAAGTACCTGGTCTTCATAAAGAGAGTCCCTGACATTCGATTCAAAGGAAGACGTGACAATGCGTCAACATTGAAATTATCACTATTTTTTCGAAATTCCACAGTATAACTAAATGCAGCTGATTTTAAGGACCATCTTTTAAATCTGGATGATGCACATATGGGAATTGGTTTATGAGGTGAAAATATATGAATTAAGGGTCGGTTGTCTGTGACCAATAAAAATTTTCGTCCCAGTAAGTATTGTCTGAATTTCTCAACGCCAAAAGTTATGCTCAACGCTTTCTTTTCTAGTTGAGAGAAACGTTTTCCCGCTTCAGTTAATGTTCTAGAAGCAAAAGCTATAGGGAATTCTTCCTTTCTATCATATATATGACTCAGAATTACGCCTAGTCCATAGTTCATTAATAATGATTTACATTTTTAAAATAACATTCGATATTCTTTCGTTCAATTCCATCTACAATTTTTATTCAAAATTTGATAGAATAGCGCTAAAATGTTTGCTATATTCTTTATGAATCTATAATAATAAATTAAGAGTCCTATGAAAGATCTTAATTGCGAAACATTCTTTAGATTCAGGCGCCTCTATCACTGCTTTAATTTTATTTTCTAAGGGATGCAGTCCATATTTATCCAATTTAAACCCTAAATATTCCACCGATTTCTTTTTAAATTTACATTTATATCTGTTTAACTTTAAACGTTTTTCTAGCAATCTTCTAAACACTAGATCCAACTTTTGTTCATGATCATCAAAGTGTTTTCCTGCAACCAAAATATCATCTATGTAGCAGGCGACACCTGGCAAATCAGCAAATAGACCTTCCATAATCCTCTGAAATTTATTTGGTGCTACCGCTAAGACATATGGTAGCCTTTTATAAGAAACCAACCCCTTTGTTGTGTTTATATTAACAACTGCTTTGGCTTCTTGCGCTAACATTATTTGTAAGTAAGCCTGTGATAGGTCTATAGTCGAAAATACGGTGCTTTTAGATAATTTTGAGAAGATCTCATCGATCGATGGAAGGGGATACCTATCTAATTCTGTTGCTTTATTAGCTATACATCTAAAATCACCACATATCCTTACACTCTCTCTCTCTACCATCCTTTTTCAATACCGGTACTATTGGAGCGACCCAATTTGCATGAACTATAGGTTCTAAAATGCCAGAATTCACTAAACCATTAAGTTTCAACTGTTCAAGCCATTCTCTTCCTAATTAAACTACCTGGATTTTTTCATTTTCAACTATTAAACCTAAATATTGGTTGGCTTCTTTTACAAAACATTTCTTTGACCTATAATCTCTATTGATTTACCATAAAAGGATTTTAATCTTAAATTTGTTGGAAATAGTTTTTACCTTGCCTTAATTCTTATAAATATCTTTAGGTATTAAGGTAACTGGACTTCCTGTATCTATTGTAAAGCATAAATAATAATCATCTACTGTTAAATTTATTGTGGCATCAGTTTCGCCCTGTACAGAATATATAGAGACCTCTTGTACAAATTTAAATCCCAACATTTTTTACTAGCTTTGCAGACCCTACTTAAATGACCCAGTTTTTTACATTTTAAAACAAGTCTTTGTTCTATGAGGGCAAACAGAGGCCACGTGTGAATGTCTTTCACCACATCTATAACACATTATTTCTCCCCTTTGCCTGAAAGGCCTATGCTGCACCATACTATTATTGTACTCACCCTTTTTATCTTTTCCATTCACAGGGGATATCATGGCCACTAATAGGTACTAATAACTTTGAACTTGTCATGCTGATCTTTTCTACTCCTTTTTTTCTTGATCCAGTTATTTTAAAAGATGTAGTTGTTATACTTGCATAGACGCACTGAGCACAGATCCCTGAGGTACACCAGCCCATGTTCTTCGGTCCTTGGAAAATCCTCCATTGACCCGAACCTTTATCCGTCTTCCCCTTAAGAAGTCTGCAATACAGATTAAGACTTTTCCTTTTACTCCGATGTTGTGCAGCCTTTCAAGTAATTTCTCCCTTCACACTCGATCAAAAGCTGAGGTCATATCCAGGAATACGGCCGTTGTCTTCTTTGGCGGTTTTTCCTAGAAATCAATTATTGATTGACAGAAGTAGAACTGTTTATAAGTTGTACAGTGTCTGGATCTTTAGGCAGTTTGGTAGTAATTTATTTTATTATTGTTAGTGAGCCAGACTATGAGCCTACAGTGGATAATTCATTCTGTTATTTTACAAAGTATGCTGATAAGAGCAATTGGCCGATAGTTCTTGCATTCCTTGGCATCTTTGTTTGGTTTCAGTATTGGCACTATAATTGATATCTTCCAATTCTTTGGTAGTTTACCAGTTTGCCATGGAATCTTCAGCATTCGTAGGAGTTGATTTTTAGCTTTGTCTCCAAAGTGTTTAATCATTTGACCAAAGATTAGAGCATCTCCAGGTGACATCTTGTATTTAACTTTCCTATTGATGAGTTTAGCTCATTCAGTGTGAAGTCTCTCGAGTAAATATCTTGTTGATGGTAATTTCTTGCTTGTTTAACTAACCTGTTTACATTATTTTTTAGAGGCCTGCCTTCATTCGTATAGCTGAGTCTGGAAGTGCTTGAAAGATATTCAGCAATTATAACAGCCATCTGCTTGTTCGTTCTCGCTATTCATATCGTTTAGAGTATTGGAGGATTAGTGTTGTTTTTGATTGTTTTATAACACTAATTATAATCCAGTGATGTCTTTCCTTTTTTGGATCCATATTTTTCGCAGAATTCTGCCCATTTTTCTTGTTTGAATATCCAAATTTCTTTTTCTATTTTGTGACTAATTTCAATGAGTTCCTTTATGATTTCTTCTGTTTAATTTGTTTGAAGAAGTTCATTGATATTGTCTCTCTCTGCACTCATTGCCTCGATATTGTGGTCCTTCCAGTAAAGTATTCACAGGTCTTTACGTCTACCTCTAGGTATCGATACTTTTGCAGATTTGGATATGTTCGAAGATAATTTTTCCAATTTTTTGTCAATCGTTCTGTGATTTAATTCTTCGCTGGACAGTTCTTCAAACTTTTCTGTAAATTTATGTCCAGTGTTCTTTTATTCTGTTGGAAATTCTCAATTTTGAATTTTAGGGTTGTTAAAATTGGTCTGTGGTCACTGATTGCACTTTTCAGAATTTTCCATTGTGTTGTGGGTGCGATGTTGTAATTTATCGCTGTGATGTCTTTTGCGGATTCTGTGCCTGTGGACTTGGATAGATAGGTGTTATTTTCGTTATTTAACGGTGTAAGGTCGAGGTCGGTTAGCATGTCCTCAACCTGCTGACCTTTGTTATCCTGGACAGGTGATCCCCAAGTTGGTCTTTCGGCTTATAAATCACCAAGTATGATTGCGATATCCGAAGACGCTTCACTTAATGTCTCTATCAGGCCTGTATTGATGCTATTATTATCGTGGAGATAAACATTTATGATTGGAATTGTTTTATCTGTAAGATAGATTTCTATTGCCTGAGCTTCTGTCTTGCTTTCTCTAGGCTTACTCTGATTATAGGCGATTTCCTTAAATTTGATTTCTAGAGTTTTAATCAAAATGGCAAGTCCTCCTCCGAATTTTCCCGGTCTGTCCTTTCGTAGTGTTGTATAATCTTTGATATTGAATCTCAGATTATGATTCAATTTTGTCTCCTGAGGACAAGTAATATGTACATTGTTGTCACAGAGAAGACAAGTCAGCTCTTTATTTTCCTCAGGGTACCTGGTCAACAAGATTTTTGCACAAGAGAACCTGATTATGTTTCTAGTGTAACTTTTCATGCTGAACTCAAAAATCTAATCAGAAATTTCCCATCACCTATGGTTTTTGCGTGACGGCCTTTTTTAATATTTGGATAAATACACTAAAAATTGCAAACAATGTCACATAACTGGTTTATCAAAAAATATTTTACTTTGTCCACAAAGAAATAGCATCTTATCTACATGTCCTGAATACAAATATACCATTAGTTTTTTTCTATCACGCAATATTTCTGAGATACACCTACTTTAATTTGGAAATATTGTTAATATATAGGCATATATGAACGAAACAAATTTATTATTGAAAAGCAGTGACAGTGGATTTTCTTCTATACTTTGCTTGTGGTAGATCCCTCTTGAGTGCCCAGCAGTCGTCGGCAAGCAAAGCGGGACACCATTTACCTTGGTACCGCTTCTCCATGCTTGATATAGCTTGATGAAACCTCTCACCATGCTCATCGCTAACTGCGCCAAGATTGTCTGGAAAGAAATCTAGATGTGAATACAGAAAATGGAATTTGAGGGACATGTTACATCCCAGTGCCTTGTAGGAAAGCAACAGATCATTAACTATGTCTCGGTAATTTTCAACCTTGACACTTCCTAATAAGTTTTTGCAAACGTTTCTAAAGGAATTCCATGCTGCTGCTTCAATTTCATTCAAACTATTTTGAAAATCTCCATCCTGCTGCAATTCTCGAATCTGAGGTCCAACGAAAATGCTTTCTTTAATCTTCGCTTCACTTATACTAGAAATTTTTGTTTTAGGTAGGCAAATCCACTGGCATTTCGATCCATTGCCTTGACAAAGTTCTTCTTTAATCCCAGTTTAATATGTAATGGTGGTAAGTAAATATTTTCTGAATCGATCAGGGGTAGATTTGCAATATTTTTATATCCTGGAGTAAAGATTTTACGGTTTGGCCAGATTTTTTTTAATGTTATGCCTTTCCCTATCTCTGCTATCCCACTCACACAGAAAACAACAAAATTTTGTATATCCAAGCTGTAATCCACGCAAGAGAGCAACGACTTTCAAATCGCTGCATATTTTCCAACCGTATCTTTCATATTCTATCTTTTTCAAAAGCAGTTTCATGTTTTCGTAAGTCTCTTTCATGTTGGATGCATGTATTTAATCCAATACTAAAAAAAATCGTCAGGCAAAAACCATGGGTGATGGGAAATTTCTGATTAGATTTCTGAGTTCAGCATGAAAAGTTACACTAGAAACACCATCAGGTTCTCTTGTGCAAAAAAAAAAGTTTTTTTTTGTAGACCTGTGTTATAGGCGATTTCCTTAAATTTTATTTCTAGAGTTTTAATCAAAACGGCAAGTCCTCCTCCGAATTTTCCCGGTCTGCCCTTTCGTAGTGTTGTATAATCTTTGATATTGAATCTCAGAATCTGATTCAATTTTGTCTCCTGAGGACAAGTAATATGTACATTGTTGTCACAGAGAAGACAAGTCGGCTCTTTATTTTCCTCTGGGTGCCATTTATATTGAGTTATAGTAGATTGAATTGTGTCCTCGTAGAAGATTTCTCATCATGAGCTCGAGCTGCAGCTCTGACGTGGCGGTTACCCCGGACGCGGTATCATTACTGGAGATATCAGTTTTGTTCTTTATTTGAAAATGGGTGCCGTTGCAACGTTAGTCATCTTGGAAACGAACCAGAATTTGGTCACATATTCCAAGGGTCCAGGGGGGACCGCTAAGAGGTGTGGTCGGACTTCTCCCCTTCCCCCTGGAATGCCTTCACTACAGGATAAAGCACTCTTGGTGAATTTTTTAAATTGTGATTCAGAATCTGCCACTGAAGCTTTACGAGCGTTTCGTTCCTTTAAAGATATTCGAAGCGGTAAAGGACCAATTAGTTGCTACTCTCTAAAGCGATTGATTAAAAGTTTTGAGGAAACTGGATCTCTGCAAGCAAAACCTCGGAGTGGAAGACCATCGACATGCAAGTCAGTGGCTGTTATGGTTTTGCAGAATGCTGAAGCTATTGAAACGTTTTCCACGTATGGAGAAGTAAGTGCTAGACAAGTTTATCGACAAACGGGGATTTCGTATGGAACAGTTTGGAGAGAACACACATTTAGAATTTTTCTATAAAAATACCCAAACAAAATTCAAAGTTTTCACGAGTTTAAAGTCAACGATTTTGAGAAGGGTCAAGAATTCGCTGCATGGGTTTTCCGGCAAATTGATATTGATTAAACCTGGCTGTCAAATGTTCTAAGAACAGATGATGCTCACTTTTAAATAAAGGAAGAATTTAACATTCAAAACTTTCTCATTTTGGCAACAGAAAACCCTAGGATGTTTACAGAAATACCACTTCATCAGCCCAGAGTTACAGTTTTGTGTGGGTTCACTACTTCTTTTATTGTTGGGCCATTTTTCTTTGAAAAAATCAAAGGAAGAACTTTTAAAACCGTTTTTGTAACTGGTGAACGTTATGTTCAACTTTTGAGAGAAAAGGTTATTCCCGTATTGCAGGACAGACAAGCACTAAGCGAAATAACATTGATGCAAGATGGTGGCCCTCCTCATATTTCCCGCGGTGTCAAACAATTGCTGAAGGATACGTTCGGTGAAATTCGTGGGATATGTCGCCACTTTATATACCAGTGGCCTCCAATATCACCAGACTTGACGCCTTACAATTTCGGTTATGGGGGTACATTAAGTCGCGTTTTTATCGAAGCCGGCCTACCACATTGGCCATGTTGAAGCCTTCTATCAGATGGCACGTTTTATAAATTTCAACTATTTAATTGTGACCATTTTGTCATCTATCGTCTGCAGGCGGTGTTTGAGAATGAAGGACGCCACATTGAGCAAGGATTGTGACCTAATACAAGAGAGAAGGCAGTTACCTCATGTGTTATATTTTGCAGCTCTTTGTTTTAGGTTATGGGAATAATTAATGCTGTCCTCACATCTTGACTCTTTTTTTTTCTGTTAAAAGTCAAGAAACTACACATTCCTTATAGCAAGAAATCCTATTAATAGTGCCATCATAATTTTTGGTACTATATTAACATTTTAAAAATCGTGTATTGATATCAACAGTGTTTTCCAAACATTCAATCTATTTCACAAAACTCCATCTAAAATATAAATATTTTTTGCTACATGTTTTAATTTGCATATACCTATTTTACATATATCAGCTTGTATTTAAAAATCGTCAACCAATTCCTATAACTTTTGGCGAGATAGTGTTTTATTAATTTATCATTTGATATTATTAGGGTTTTTTCTGGTATTCAAAAATGAAATATACGTGTCATTCAGTTATATTTTTCAATTTATCAAACAATTTGGCCGCCCAATCTCTGATTCTGGTAGAGCGCCATCTAGCGAATAAAGTTGTAACTAAAATAAATTTCAAAATTTTAATTATTTGCCATAAAAAATACAATTGCATCCTGAACACAATGGTGTTTACTGCATTGCTCTAACGCAAATATTCGCGGAGTTATTAATTTTTAAAGTTGTGCGGGACTTTTGGATCACCCTGTATTTCATAAAACCTCATCTATAATATAGATATTTTTTTGCTACATGTTTTAATTTGCATTTACCTATTTTACATATCTCAGATTGTATTTAAAAATCGTTAACCATTTCTTCTAACTTCTGGCGAAATGGTGTTTTATTAATTTATCATTTGATATTATTAGGGTTCTTTCCTGGTATTCAAAATGGAAAAATACGTGTCGTTCAGTTATATTTTTCAATTTATCAAACAATTTGGCCGCTGAATCGCTGATTCTGGTAGAGCTCCATCTAGCGAGTAAAGTTGTAACTAAAATCAATTTCGTATTTTTCATTTTTTGCCATAAAAATCCCATTGCATCCTGAACCCAATGGTGTTTACCGCATTGCTCTAGCGCAAATATTCGCGGAGTTATTAATTTTTAAAGTTGTGCGGGACTTTTGGATCACCCTGTATATATCTTGTTGAAAACATTCTCCGTCCCCCTACAATAAACCCAACCCAAGACAAGGACCCCAAACCAATCTCATCTACTAAATTCCATGCAAATCATGTACATCACCTTACATTGGAGAAACTGAAAAGACCTTAAAAGAGAGAATCAATCAGCACAAGGTAGCCTTCAAAAATAATAGCCCATTATCACTTTTAGTAGACCATGCAATAAAACAAGGACACATACCAGATTTTGAAAATTCCAAGATATTATACAAAAACATACAGGATAAGCATGCAAGATTATTTATAGAGAGCTGGGCATCTATAGAAGATAAAAATAGTATCAATAGAAAAATAAATATATCCCAATCATACTTTGAGATAAAACAGAAACAGTAATTATGGAATATATACAATAGTATTTCAATAATATAAAATATAATAAGTAATCATATTTTCATTGAACAGTTTGGCCACACCAGTTTGCTTTATTCAAAACTTGGCCATTCGTGCATCACGTGGATGATTTACTTACAGGATTAGAATCCCCGAGGAAGATAGGCGAACAGCCTCAGCGAAATATTGAAATATATAATAAATAATTTAATCCAAAATAAGCGTTAATAATTAAAAAATATATATATATACAATATTAAGGTGAAACATCGGGCTCCCAAGGAGAAGTTTCTTTTTTTTAAATTTCAAATCTTTAGCTTTCGGACATGATAGCCCTTCTACAGGAGAAGCACAATACAATAAATCTCTCGCCGATAGGAAATGTGTTTTAATTTAACTAGATACTATTTAAACTCATTTCCTATCGGTAAGAGATATATTCATTATTTTGTGTTTCTCCTGTAGAAGGGGTATCATGCCCGAAAGCTAGAGATATGAAATATTTTTTTTTATAAAAAGAGACTTATCCCTGGAAGCCTGATGTTTTCACCTCAATATTGTAACAAGAGATTATTTTATCGAATATATATGCGATAAACATTACAAACATCTTTCAGAAGATGCCATACTAATGATGATAAAAAAATAAAAAGGTGAAATATTATTTTTCACATTTACCACTCTGTATCAATTAAATACCTTGAGCACACATCATGTGATACCAGCAGGTAACCACGATATTCAATTTGCTCTCAACGTAAGGTGCGTCTGCGCCTCGATTTCACTTGTAGCTGTAGCAAAGAAAGGAAACGAGAGAGAGTTCATAATTAGGAGCTTGAATAAGTAACAATTCTTTTTCAATTCGCTTGAAGAATGCTCCTATCAAGAGAGTACGTTTTTCTGTTATACACATCTTCGTAAAAAAGATTGGAAAATAATTACCTAATAAGTAAACGTTTGCATGAATCGGAGACGCTCGCGAATCGATTAGCTTAATTAAAACCGGTCCTTATTAATTACACACCCAAGTAGTTTGGAACTCCTTCACACCAGATTACAGCTGGAAGGTGCCTTTTTTGGAGAAACTCTAAACGAGGAAGTGTAATGAAACGCGCAATAATTTATTTACTAAACTTTATCTTAACCAAATCTATTCACAAACCTCAACAAACCTTTGATTATTCAACCAAATTTAACTGCAATATTTTAAATAAAATGATTTGAAAAATTCTTATAAGGGAATTTATACTCTTTGGATACTAAAATCGTTTTTACAAAGATGCTTAGTTAAACAATATGGCATTTAAAAATTTAATCGGTTTAAGAAATATTTTGGTTCAGTTGAGTTCCTCAGATTCTAACAGAAACAAATAATAATTAATGATTTTCTAAGGTTTTAGATAATACGAGGATGAGTCAATAAATTTTAGATAGGTGTCCATATAAAAAAATGAAAGAATATAAACTTTTTTCTACATAATCACATTCCTTTTCAATTCATATATTCAATATTTAAACTATATTGTCAAATTCCAGAGAAAATATGATTTGCGGTTGAGTCCTACACCAATCTTGGACAACTTTTCCCCCTCCAAATTCATCGAAAATCTTTGTCCACGCAGAGCAGTTTAAAGGTTTGTAAAATGATTATTATCACAGGGAGAAAGATCGGGACTATAGGCAAGATATATCAAAACTTCCCAAACAAGGTTTCCTAAAGTTTTTATAGTGTGTAAGATCACATGTGTTGTCATGGCGGAAAAGGACACCATGTGTAAGCTTTTCTGGTCTTTTCCGACATATAGCTTCATGAACAGGACCATTAAGAAGATTAGAGTAGTATTCTACCTTTATTGTACATTTTTCTTCCAAATAATCAATGTATATTATTCCTTTTTGGTCCCAAAAAAAAAGGTGGCTAAAACCTTGCCTGCTGAAGCTTGAGTCTCAAATTTTGATTGGCTTTGGGTAAGATTAATGTCGCCACTCCATTGTATGTTCTTTTTAACTCTGGTTCAAAATGATGAAGCCAGGTCTCATCACAAGTAATAATATTGTAGAAAACAATAATTTCTTTCTCTTAAAATCGTGATAAATGGGCTTGCGAAACACACACACAATTTTGTTTATTATCATCGGTCAGTTGTCTTGGTACCCAACGTGATGACACTTTTTGGTTTACAAAATATTTAGCGGATGTACCCGGCATCGCCCGGGTTTTACCCTAGTGAAAGTTTACCTAACGAACATTTGTTAAAACAATTCAAGAAAACATCCAATCTCTACTGAATCTATACTTGGCAATATAACTTTATGTTTGATTATCTGCTCCACCTAGCTGTACCCGTTCAAACGTTGCTGTCTTTGAACAAAAAGGTAGTTTTAATACCTAAATAATAATTTATTAATGATCAAATGTAAACAATACATCAAAATGAAAATTAACATTAAAATTATCCCTACATTAATGTCTCATTCGAATATAACATATGTAAAAAATAATAGATATATTTTGATAATTTGAAACTCGTAAATTTGAATCTCTCGATAAAGTGAACATTTTCCCCGGTCCCTTGAAAAATACTCGATAAGTTGAATAAAATCAATATTAATTATCATTATTCGTGTCTCAAATAAATTGCCGTGTCATCCTGAATTTTGTCTTTCCTAATTTTCTACATTACAAAATCATCATTTTATCTATACTCCCAATATATATGTTGTAGATAAAATGATAAAACTAACTTTGACTTGTGCGCAATTAATAAGTAGAAAATCTTACTTTTGATAAATAATCTTAAAGATAATAAACTTAGTGATAATAAAACTTATAGATAGAAAAACTTGTTATCATCGTCGCAATGGGGGCGCTGCTTGCGAGTTAAATCTACAAATCTCAAATAACTAAGGATATTTAAGATATTCAAGAAATTATTTTTCATAAACCTTCCCGGGGATATACCTAATAAAATCCCTAAATTTCATGGCGATTGGATGTATGGTTTTTGAATCTATAGAGTACAGACAGACAGACATTCAACTTTATATATATACTCGTATATATTTGTAAGATATTTCTAACAAATCCATGTTTTATTCAATATTTAGTTTGCAATAATATTGATCTTTAATCGCCGATTTTTCTGTTTCTCTACATTTATCAATCTGCAATGGTGCTCGTCAATAGAAGTTGAAGGTCGTCCGCAGTGCTCAGTGTCGCTAACACTTACATGTCCCGATTTAAATTTAGAATCCCCTGAATAAATGTTGACTTACTCGTGCATTCATCACCATACTGTACTACTCCTGTTAAAATTTGGTTAGGTTTTACACCTTTTTTGGTTAAATATTTTACAATAGATTGTATCTCAATGCTTGACATCCCTCCAATAGTCGCCGCCATTTTTTTTAATGTCTTGCGCATGCGTGGTAAAGTGCTACAATGGCGCAAATCTGCAACAGCGTTAGCAGATGTTTACTCTAAAAAATATTTGCAAGGATTTGAAGTTCTTTTTGACAAAAATAGGTTTATAGGGTTTTTCCTAGAACTTATTGACCCTCTCTCGTATGTTACACACAACAATAAATAAACGAGAGAAAAATTAATGCATATCTTTATATGATTTATCTCTTCAGTTTAATTTTTTTGAAATCTTAATCAAACAAACTTGATTAAACGATTGTCTGAGATACACAATTCTGTAAATATGAAATTATCTTTCGGCCGGATGTACGTGCTGCATGCACTCCATCGGTGATGGATACGGGGAGCATCGAGCTATAATATGAATGACACGTTGGAAGGAAACTTTTGCCGAACACTATTTAGAAATGCGATTCAAATATAAACAATCCAAATGTTCTATTTTTGCGAATATTGGGATGTTTGTTTATACTAATTTTCAGTCAAATATTCTAACCGCAAAAAGGTAAAAGAAATTCATTCCCAAGGCGGAAGAGCATTGATCATTTGTTGAGGATACCATTCCTAGACTTACGACATTAATTATGATTTATTCTACTGTCTAGAAAATAAGGAAAAATTCCACCCAAGATTCAACTAAAAGAACGAATATTTCCAAAAGAATAGCCTGTTGGAAATATTGGTGAGGACAACATCCAAATGGGCTATATATTGCCGCGCGTGAGCCCTCTGCGGTTCTTCCGCGACGAGGCCGCTTCCTCTGTCGTGGATCACCTATCCGGACTCCCGTTGCTCTCCCTCTGCAGCTGGACCCTGCAGAGCACTAAATGACGTCCGAGAACCACCGCTCAAGTGGAACTCCTTTCCTCTGGCAGTATCTCTCGGCCTTACCACTGGTGAGCGGACACGAGAGACATACCAGAAGAGTAGCAGCAGCAGCAGCAATGTGGCGATGGAGAGAGGAACAACAGCAGGCGGCACGAATACTTCAAACACTACCTTTTATTGTCATTTACTACTAAACATTACATATAATTTGAATAATAAATAACGGGTATTTACATTACGCCACCTATTGAGTCCAATATGAACATCTATTTACATACATTTTCCCCAGGAAACAGGATCACAGCAGTCGGCGATTCCCACACCAGTTTCAGATGGAAACAGGCGAAAGATACATCTATTGACGGATGTTGTAGTCATTTTGAGGCCTTATACGCGACACTGCCTCCCCCTTAAGGGTTATCGACCCGATACGTTCTCATCGGTTCTGTCGCCTAGATGTCACGCTTTTTTCGCTGGTGCCGCTTCTCTTGCCAGAACTGCTTATCTCGCTGGAATCGCCTCTCTTGATGGAACCGCCTCTCTTGCTGGAACAGTTTTTCTCGCTGGAGCCGTCTTTCTCTCTGGATCTGTCTTTCTCGCTGGAGCCGCCATTCTCGCTGGAGCCACCCCTCTCGCCAGAGCCGCCCCTTCGCCGGAGCCGTCCCTCTCGCCGGAGCCGCCCCTTTCGCCGGTACCGCCCCTTTCGCCGGTACCACTTCTCACGCCGAAGCCGCCTCTTACGCCGGAACCGCTTCTCACGCCGGAGGCGCTTTTAATGCTGGTACCGCTTCATATGCCGGTACCGCTTCTTATACCGGTACCGCTTCTTATACCGGTCTCGCTTCTCTCGTCGGTACCGTTCCTCTCGCCGGGACCACTTCTCGTGGCATTGTTCGACGGTAATGCTTCTCTCGCCGGGACCATTACTCTCGCCGGGACCACTCCTCTCGCCGGGACCACTCCTCTCGCCGGGACCACTTCTCTCGCCGGGACCACTTCTCTCGCCGGGACCACTTCTCTCGCGGCTTTGCTTGCCGGTACCGCTTTTCCCACCCAAGTGGCTTTTCTTGCCGGCTCCGGTTCTCCCGATGGCACCGCTTCTTTCGCTGGGGCCGCTTCATTCGCGGCTCTGCCTGAAGCAGATTCTGGGTCTGTCCTGGAGGTTCCACAATCGGGCCTTCTACTCTATGGAATTCCTCCATGTGACCCGGCTCGAACTCCAGCCCCCGGGACTCCACCCGGCCCTCGCTGACATCACCCCCCAAGGTTGACAAGGCCGTACTTGGCTCCCTATGTATATGGGCCTCCATTTGACACAGCAACTGCTGTTTTTTTTGCTCTAAGAAGCCTTCTTCCCTCGAATTATTTTTCTATAATAAGTCTCTCTTCTTCTCTACGGCGCTTTGCCTCGTCCCTGTAGCCTCCGGACGATCTCGGCCAGCGAGTCCTGCTCAGAGGCCATCCCTTGGCCTCTCACGTCAATGGGCATTTGTCAGCAACCAAAATAACTTTTGAAAGAGCCTCCTGATGACCTCCACGAGTAGGAATCCCACTTCTGACACCAGTGTCGCAGCTTGACCCTTATGTTCTTCGCGACGACGCCGCTTCTTCCTTTTTGGATCACCTACCCGGGCTCCCGTTGCTCTCCCTTTACAGCAGTACCCTGCAAAGCACCCAAAGACGTCCGAAAACCACCACTCAAATGTAACTCCTTCCTCTGGCAGTTTTTCTCGGCCGTACCATTGGTGGGGGGACACGAGCGACTTACCAGAAGAGTAGCAGCAATGTGGCGATGGCGAGAGTAAGCAACAGCAGGCGGCACGAAGACTTCAAACACTACCTTTTATTGTCATTTACTACTAAACATTACTGATAACTTGAATAATAAACAGCGGGTATTTACATTACGCCACCTCCTGGAGCCAATATGAACATCTATTTACATACATTTTCCCCAGGAAACAGGATCACAGCAGTCGGCGATTCCCACACCAGTTTCAGATGGAAACAGGCAAAAGCGCCATCTATTGGCGGAGATTGTAGTCATTTTGAGGCCTTATACGCGACAATTTATTCGTGGTTTCTCCCTTGTTGGGAGATCGAGAGTGTAAAACTGACTGATGATGACCGCCGTGCTATATTGATTGCACTGCTAACTCTCCATTGCCAAAAACAAACCAGGCTGACGTGATTCGGCTACGTTTGATGTGAATTTATTTTAGTATCTTATACCTCCAATCCTAGCGTATTATCAGGGATATCTATATAAATGTACTTGTACTAAACGCAGATGATTAATAATAAAACTCTATAACTATAAAAATTGTCCCAAAGTATAGTTTGTATTCAAGAATAACATTTTTAAATATAGGTGTTTATATAACACGCAGCTTTTGCATGTAATTTAATTGGAGAGCTTTTTTGGCCCTCTATTTCTCATTTTATGTACTTTTCATTTTTGTATGTTTGCTTTTTCGAGTATTGGGATTTAATATGAAACAGTTTAGGCATTGATTCACCAAGAATATTTTCTGTATGAAATTGGACCTCGCTATAGATTTTATCAATCATCTTTACGGTTGGTAAGCCCATGTCAATAACCCGTAGCATCACACCATGTTTTGCCATATTAGATTTGATCGAAAATGAGCCTTTTATTACATTTTCGAAGTCTTTAATTCATTTCCTATATTTTGTATAATATATGATGTGTTTATCCTTTTTACCTACCTTTTTTAAAATATATTTTTCTTTATTTTTTTGGCCTGTAGAATTTTCAGAATTGGTTCATATCTATTTTTCTGACAGACAATCAGTTAGTCAATCCTGCTCAGGATATGCCTCTTTCACTTTTAATATATATGTATTTATTATTTGTTTGAAAAAATATATATACACTCGTGAATAAAACTGAAGGAAGTGGAAAGTCTTTGATGTCGCCGATATTCTTTTTTTTTTAAGGAGACAGAGACAATTTTGTTCACACTTAGTTATCTCGTCTGTCCTCAATAAATAAATATCACAGTGTATCAAATATCTTTCAGTTATTGTCTGAATTTCTATATGCATGCTCAAAGGTACAACATAATTAAATTTTGTCCATGAGTGTATTTCATAAATTTGTGTTTCTCTCAAACCGTTTTTTCTTTTTAAAATTGATACAGAATGAAATGCATAGATTTAATTTTGATGCTATCTACCTAATTGTTATAGGAAACATTTTTTTAATCAAAACTATCTCAAATTAGGTAATTATATACCTGAAATTCTTGGTGCGAGATGGAAGATGTCTAGTTAGTTTGGCGACCTAACCCGTAAATTACATTAATTTCGTATATTCTCTAATAAATCAATACCTCGTTATTTATATTTATAATCAAAGGTATTTCTCAAACGCAGACGAAGTTGATGCTGTTTCGTATTATTTTTTAAATTTTGCAAATAAAAGGTGGCGAAGTTAAGTTCTAGTTTCCTACACTCATTGGCCTAACTTAAGGAAGTTGACCTTTTAACGTGTATATCGGGATTCAAACAATAACCCTCAAGGATATTTGATACACAGTGATCTTTATTGAAAACACACGATGTAATCAAGTGTGAACACAAATTGCCTCTGTCTCCTTAAAAAAAAAAAAAAAAAAAAAAAAAAAAAACAGACGACCGGCGACATCAAAAACTTTCCACTTAAGTTTTTGTCCATGAGGGTATATATGAAGTGGAATCAATAAATATATTTATTTGAATGACGTACATAACTATCTAAAATATGTTTTTAATATTTTTTTTTTATAATCGTAGAGTGTCCCATTGCTTTTCAACAAGCATCATGAAGTTTCAAGAGCATGGTTGGAAAAACTGATGTACAGGGTCATCCAAAAGTCCTGCACAACTTTAAAAATTAATAATCCCGCGAATATTTGTGCTAGAGCAATGCGGTAAAAACCATTGTGTTCAGGATGCAAATAATGAAAAATTCCTAATTGATTTAAGTTACAATTTTATTCGCTAGATGGCCCTCTACCAAAATCAGATATTAAGCGGCCAAATTGTTTGATAAATTGAAAACTATAACTGATCGACATGTATTTTTCCTTTTTTTTATACCTGGAAAGAACCCTAATAATATCAAATGATAAATTAATAAAACACTATTTCGCCAAAAGTAGAAGAATTGGTTGAACGACTTTTAAATACAATCTGAGATATGTAAAATAGGTATATGCAAATTAAAACATGTAGCAAAAAAAATGATATTTGAGATGCGGTTTGCTGGAATCCTCTCAGCTATTTATATTTCAAAAATAATAATTTTCTATTTTTTTAAAATTCACTTCTCTTTCAGGGTCGATTATATTTATTTTAATTCATTTGAAAAATATTTATCTATCTCTGATGATTTATTTTACTCCGGAATGCCGTTGTTTTTGTCGTGTCCAATAAAGAGTTTCAGATGTCTCCATGCATCTCTATCACAGCAGCAGCAACAATGTCCACTATCTTGGGTGTGTAAAGCTGCTGCTCTAGGTCTATGTCAATTTTCTGCAAGGCTGCGGACATGAGAATATGTGGGTGGGTGTTTGTTCCACACCAGGACAGTTGTTGCATGCTCTATAGGTTCTTGTGCTATCTGGATGTATTGTCATTCCATTATAGTGTTTTGTTCTAAGTCTTCTTATAGTTTTGTCATTTTTCTCTCAGAGTTTATTTAACATTTTGATATTTTCTTATTTTTTGTTTAATTATCTTGTATTTTCCAAAAGCATTAGCGTCAAATAATGACATTTGTTCTTTCCTTTGGCTAAACCTTCTGGCATCCTTTGCCAATTCAACAGCCAGTTCATTACCCCCGATCCCAGCATGGGCAAGAATCCATTGTAGAATGCAGTTATTTTCCAATTATTCCAGTTGGGTAAGTAACGAGTGTATTTTCTGTTTGATTTTAGTATTGCTTTTCTGAATTGCTTCTAGATCGGATATGGAGTCCTTGTATATTAAAATTCCTTCTGCTTGATGCAGAGATGGTTGGTTAAAGGCATGCATCAAGGGCTTTCTAGTTAGCTGTCAAGTTGTCAAGTGAAGTTTGACGAAATCTTTCCCGCTCCTTCTTTGATTTAGATGTGTGTTCCATCTTGCAGTAGTATGTTAATTCCGGCCCCTCCATTACTTAGGGTAAGGCCTGATGATCCAACTGTATATACTGTTAAATAATGTCTCTGATCATATAAACCAATTGTGTCATGTCCTTTCTTTTTAAGTATGTTTTTGTTCTCTTTTTTATTGCAGGGTTCATTCAGGTTAAGATTGATGATTACATTTGATGGCAATGGGGTAGGAAATATTGGTTCTTCTTGAATTTGAAATTCATTATGTTTCATATTTATGCCCTTTCTAATATTAATGTCATACTGTAGTGTTGAATATCTTTTGAGTCTTTCTTTTTGTGCCCATTTTAAATAGGTTCTATGGGATATGTGTTCAGTTTCTCTACCTTTTAAGTTATTGGTGAATTTTATTGTTTTTAATTGTCTTCTGCTTTCGAGTAGGTCTAGACCACATTCTCTATGAAATTTCTCATTGTTGGTGATTGAAACAGCACCACTGATTATTTTGGCCGCTTTTTTTTTGAACACTGTCTGTCTTCTTTTTAGTGATGAACTTGAGGGAGCCAAAACGGGTGTTGCATAATCCATTATTGGCCTTAATAAGGTGATATATGTTGTTCTGAGAATTATGGGTTTTGCTTCCCAATTTGTTCCACATAGCTTTCTCAAAATGTTTAGGTTTCTGGTAGCTCTATTTGAGGTGTTAATTTTGTGTTATGTAAATCGCAATTTCTTATCAAGTATCACACCTAGGTATATTCATGCTTATTTTGTGGTTAAATTTATGCATTTTTTCCAGTCATTGGAGAAGAGGCATAGGTTTTTTTTGGGAGGTTTATGGTTATTTTGATTGTCATTGCCCACTCCTCCAGTCCTCTCATTGATCTGTTCAGTATTTTTTTCAGATTTTTCTATACAGCTACTTCTGTGCCATATGGTATATCATCTGCATTACAAGCAACTTTTGTGTCTTCAGTGAGGAAAAGATGGATGTCGTTATTGTTGTGTCGTAATTAGACGTAAAACAACTTAAACTTGACCATGACTCTTTATTTAGTTCTTATTCTTTTCGTTTGGCCAACAACAAATGTCCAATTTATATACACATATATTCTTAAATAATGAGGCTTTAAAGAATGCAAATATGCACGTACACAGCAGCAGTCTCCTCTTCGTTTCCTGATGTAACCTCTGGAACCTCCTCTTTACTTTCTTTCTGACTTCCACCTACCGGCTTCTCTCTTGATGTTCGAGGAAGTATCAAATTTCTTGTCTCCACTTGTTTCTTTCTCACAGGTCGTAATTGACTGATATGCCTCTTATACACGAGGCCCTCGCAACCTATAAGGTAGTGACGGCAGCTCAATAATATCAAAATGGTACCTTTTTTCTATTTAGGTTCAGTTGCATAGTTGCGGAAATAAACCTCGCAACCTGTAGTAAACTGCTCTTGCCTTCTTACGGCCTCATGAAATACCTCTCGCGGATTTCCCATCTTTGGTATTAAATTCGAGAATCTTGATTTTAAACTTCACTTCATTAGAAGTTCCGCGGGGGATTCCTTTATTACAGTTTGGGGGAATGCTCTATGAGCAAATAATAATCTTTGTATTTTCGTCACTAAATCATCCTTCCCATTATTCTTTCTCAAAGAATTTTTGAATTCTCTTACATATCTCTCAGCTATACCATTTGTACTAGGATTATACGGACTGGTTTTAGTGTGCCGTATACCATTCATTCTGGTAAATTGCTCGAATTCACACTGTCTTTCGTTATCTGTAACCAAAAATTCGGGCAATCCAATTCTGGCGAAAATTTCTCTAAGATGACTTATAATCGTTTTGCTGGTAATATCTCTGAGAATAAAAAATTCTATCGACTTTGAGTATGCGTCCACGAGAACCAAAAACATTCCTTCCATGAACGGAGGCTAGATTAAGATGAAATCGATGCCACGGTTTTTCGGGCCAAGACCATTCCTAGATGGTAGCCGGGGACAGGCTTGCCGATTCTTGGCATACTCTACATCCTCTAGTTAACTCCTCTATGTCAATGTGTATGTCTGGCCACCAGAAAATACCGTCTGGAAATCATCTTCATTTTAACAATCCCAAGGTGCATATCATTCAAGTCATTTAAAATTAAAGATCTTATTTTTTGGGGAATTACCACTCTTTCACGCCATTAAGACCACCTAACTCCAAACTTAATTCCTCTTTGATCTTATAATAAGGAGCGAGTGGATTTTCCCTCGGTACCCTTGTGAATTTCCACACACACAGTTGCCTTCTCTAATATTCCTTAATACTATAGATAGTATTTTATCTCGGGACGTCTCATATGCCCCTTCCCCAAAGGAGAACGGTACCTCATTCAACTTCCTGAGAAGAAGTACTTGGTCTGCATCAAAAGACTCCCTGACACTCGATTCTAAAGAAAGACATTCGAATTATCACTAGTTTTTCGAAATTCCAAAGTATAATTAAATGCAGCTAATTTTAAGGACCATCTTTTAATTCTGGATGCTTCACATATGGGAATTGGTTTCTGAGGTGAAAATATATGAATTAAGGGTCGGTTGTCTGTAATCAATTTTCGTCCCAGTAAGTATTGTCTGAATTTATCAACGCCATAAATTATGCTTAACGCTTTATTTTCTAGTTGAGAGTACCGTTTTTCCGCTTCAGTTAAAGTTCTAGAAGCAAAGGCTATAGGGCATTCTTCCTATATATAATTATATTACTCAGAATTACGCCTAGTCCATAGCTCGATACATAACAAGCCAGAACCAATTCTTTGTTTGCATCGTAATGTGTGACAAAACAGACTTATCAGTCAATGATTTACATTTTTGAATTAACATTCGATGTTCTTTCGTCCAATTTCATCTACAATTTTTTCAAAAGTTGATAGAATGGCGATAATATAGAATAATAAATTAATAGTCCTATGGCAGATCTCAATTGGGAAACATATTTAGGTTCAGGCGCCTCTATCACTGCTTTAATATTGTTTTCTAGGGGATATAGTCCATATTTATAAATTTTAAACCCTAAAATTTCCACCGAATCCCTTTTAAATTTACATTTATTTCTGTTTAACTTTAAACATTTTATAGCATTTTTTAAACACTAGATCCAACCTTTTTCATGATCTTCAAAATCTTTTCCTGCAACCAAAATATCTATGTAGCAGGCCACACCTGGCAAATCAGCAAATAGACCTTCCATAATCCTCTGAAATTTATTTGTTGCTACCGCTAGCCATATGGTAGTCTTTTATAAGAAAACAACCCATTTGTTGTGTTTATATTAACAACAGCTTTGGTTTCTTCGGCTAACATTACTTGTTTGTAAGCCGGTGATAGGTCTAGAGTCGAAAGTACGGTGCTTATAGATAATTTTGAAAAGATCTCATCGATCGATGGAAGGGGATACCTATCTAATTCTATTGCTTTTTTAGCTGTACATCTAAAATCACTACATATATCCTCACACTACAATCCTTTTTCAATACCGGTACTATTGAAGCGGCCCAATTAGCATGAACTATAGTTTTTAAAATGCCAGAATTCACTAAACGATCAATTCCATTCTCTACTTTGTTTTTTAGAGAGAAAGGTAAACTTCTGGCCTTACAAAACACAGGAGTCACATCCTTTTTTAAATTAAAATTTATTAAAACATCCTTTAGACAGCCCAATTCTCTGTTAAACAAATCTGCATACCTATCCATCAAACTATTTCTATTAGATTAATTCACTTTGAGCCCGTGAGAAAAAGAAGGGCAAATTCCGCTGGGACGCGCATTTTTTGAGTGTTGTTAAAAAATTCATAAATCACAAAATTGATGACTTACAATAATTATTTTATTTGAAATCACTTATATATACCCTTTCTAGTAACTTATGAGACTGCAAAATCTTTTTTATAAATGATTTAAAAATTAATATGAGACATATAAAATAGGTAAAAATATACAAAAAATCGAATTCACTCCATAATATATGGTTGCAAAAATATATGTACATAGCCTATCTAGATAAAGAAAATAGGAAATATTTAGGGAAATAAAATAAAGAAATCAAGTAATATTGAGATTAAGCCCAAAAATTTTCTTTGGTGTGGTATATCTTGAAGCAGTCAATTAGACAAAGTGGGACCATACAGGTCTCACACATATATGCAGTATCCTTGCTTGCTCTATTTCCTGTTTTTCTTTTTCCTTTTTCGGAACAGACTTTACATTTTCTCTGAATATATGTGCCTTCTTTCCTTTCCACTTTGATTCTGGTTATGAAATGTTTCCCCAAAAGCCTATCTGGGGAACCAGAAGCACCTTGCTGCTCATCCAATATTTCAACACCTGCCTCTTCAACTAATTTTTCTAAAATTTTCATGTTCAATTTCTTGTCCTGGTTCAATTTATTGTAAATAATTTGTGAATTAACGATACCAAGGTTGAAAAGGTGGAAAAATACCTTTTTCCACCACTTCATTGTCCTACGATAGAAAGGGTAATAGGACATGTATTGATCACTTCGATCAACACCAGCTTTATTTTTGTTGTAATCAAAAACCACTGCTGGTTTCATTGTTAGCTCTGGTTCTGGGGTTCTTTTAGATCATTTAGGTGCCTGAATCATTTCTGCCTCTTGATTTGTAGAGAACATAAATACCTCTCTGGTGTCCCGTCATTTCATTGCAAGAAGGGGTCCTTTTTGTCGGATGATGGCTTCACCTTTTTTGAGTTTTTTAGAAAAAGCCTTTTTTGGCAAGCCTTTTCTATTTTGCATTACTATACCAACAGCAATAGTTTTCTTGCTCCATAAGTGTTCAAACAGTTGTGGAGAAGAAAACCAGCGGTCAAAGTAAATGATATGCCCCTTTTCAAAATTTGATTCAGCCAATCTTCCGACGAAACTCATCATGGAGTTGTACACTGCAGCTTTATCAGGGTGTTTTCCTGTATACACATCAATATTGCATGTGTATCCAGTGCTGGCCTCACACAATTGGTACATTTTTATTCCATATCTGTGAGGCTTTCCTTTGATGTACACTCTGAAATGGATTCTCCCACGAAATGGGCATATAGCCTCATCAATGGTAAGCTTCACATCTGGTTGGTAAACATTTAGGAATTTATGAACGAGAGGGTCGAAAAATGTCCGTAGTTTGTGAAGAGGGTCATATCCAAGTTGTCCATAGGCAATGTAAGTTGCATTGTCATTGAGATGCAGCATAGAAAGAATGGCTTCAAACCTTTCCCTTTTCATGCCTGTTGATTTGCAGAAAGATGATTTGATGCCTATGTGAGTTGACCAATAATCTCTTATCCTTGGCTTCACAACAAGGCTCATATGTATTATAATGGCAAGAAAAAGTTTTAGTTCTCCAACCGAAATGGCTTTCCATTTATCCAAAAAACCTCTAGGGCTCAAAGGGCCTTTTTTCCTTTCCCTATCAATATTTGCTCTTGCATACTTATTAGTTTCAAGTTTTACATTTCTTAAAACTCTTCATAAAAAAATTATTTGAATACTGAATAGGGAGAAGTGTCGGGTAAATAGGCACTTTTTGGACCGTGAGGAGAAGAAAAAGAATGTTTAGGAAAATGGTCATTGACCTCGGTTCATTCTCCATCCTCAGAAGTGATTTTTTTGGCAGGAGCAACATCTTCTTCAAAATAAATTTCAGTTGCATCTGAATCATATTCATCCAAAACAAAATCTAAATCAATAACAGAATCATCCAATTCTGAACAAGAATCTTGAAAATATTCATCACCAAACTCCTCAGGTTCTGTAATTGGAGCTATTCCCGAGGTACTGGGTTGATCAAGATCCATTTTAGTAGCGAACGCAAAAAAAAAAATGGCAATAAATAAAATAACAACCGTCCAGGCAGCTAGCGGCAGGAGGAGGAAACGTGAGCAGAAGTGACGTCATGGAAAATCCCCCAACGGGGCCCCTTTCACCCTCCCTCGCGTGTGACCTTGAGCACTGACGTAGACAAATGATGCAGCTATTTGATGGCAGAAGCCCGAAGGACGTGAATTATGCCACGCTTTTATATTGAATTTTGAAGTTTCAGGACGTGGATCCACGTCCTGCGGGCTTCAGGCTTATATTGCTTGGACGTGAATACACGTCCTACGGGCTCAATGTGTTAAATTTTTAATGATAAACAATCTAGTATAATCAAGTTTTAACTGTTTAAGCCATTTTCTTCTAATAAAATTACCTGGAATTTTTTCATTTACAAATATTAATCGTAAATATTGGTTGGCTTCTTTTACAAAAACATTGCATTGACCTATAATCTCTATTGATTTACCACAAAAGGATTTTAATCTTAAAATTGTTAAAAATAATTTTTACCTTGCCAATAATTCTTATAAATATCTATAGGTTTTAATGTAACTGGACTTCGTGTATCTATTGTAAAGCACAATGAATAATCATCAACTGTTAGCTTTATTGTGGCATCAGTTTCGCCCTGTACAGAATATATAGAGTCCCCTTGTACAAATTTACATCCCCACATTTATTTACTAGCTTTGCAGACCCTACTTAAATGACCCAGTTTTTTTTACATTTTAAAACAAGTCTTTGTTCTATGAGGGCAAACAGAGGCCACGTGTGAATGTATTTCACCACACCTATAACACATTATTTCTCCTCTTTGCCTGAAAGGCCTATGCTGTGCCGTACTGTTATTGTACTCACCCTTTTTATCCTTTCCATTCACAGGGGATATCTTGACCACTAATTTATCTTGTAGTTCTCTTATTTTTATCTCCGCCAGTTCGATCGAGATCGCCAGTGCATATACTTTATCCAGGGTGACATCGTCGTCCTCTTGTAGTAGCTTCTTTTGCAGGCTTTCCGACTTGATTCCAGCCACAAAACGGTCTCGCAACATGGCTCCCAGCATATCGCCGAAATTACAATTTATTGCTAAATGTTTCAATTCCCTAAAATTTTCCAAAATCTATTCCCCTTCCTGTTGAATTCTCTTCAAAAATCTGCATAGCTGTGGTATCACTTTCTTCTTTGGATCAAATGCAGCTTAATTCTTTGAATGATAGTATCATTGGGGTGATGTTTCATTAGGCCTGGAAGAAAATGTCGTTTCCCAGCTTCAAAGTTTTTGAATCTAGTTGTGAGGTAAAAATCGGCACTTTACTCTCCTCCTTCAGATCATTTGCCATAAAGGAAGCCTCAAATTTTTGTACAAGAAGATCGAAGGTATCCTCCACTGGGCTATAGAATCGAAAGGTTACTAATAACTTTGAACTTGTCATGCTGATCTTTTCTACTCCTTTTTTTTTCTTGATTCAGATAGTTTTAAAGATGTAGTAGTTATACTTGCCTAGACGACGTTTTCCTCAGCTTTATATTGGCACTGTAGATCCCGCATCCTCGTTGCCACTTTAGTTGTGTCGTAATTAGACGTACAACAGCTCAAAATTGACCATGACTCTTTATTTAGCTCTTATTCTTCACATTTGTCCAACAACTAATGTCCAATTTATATACACATATATTTCTAAATAATGAGGCTCTAAAGAATGCAAATAATCTATATCTATTTACATACACAACAGTTAATATATAGCGAGAAGAGTAGAGGACTGAGCACAGATCACTTGGGTACACCAACCCATGTTCTTCGGTCTTTGGAAAATGCTCCATTGACACGAACCTTTATCCTTCTTCCCCTTAAGAAGTCTGCAATCCAGATTAAGATTTTTCCTCTTACTCTGTGTTATGCAGCCTTTCAAATAGTTTCCTACTCTACATCCGATTAAAAGCTGAGGTCATATCCAGGAATACGGCCGTTGTCTTCTTTGGCGGTTTTTCCAAGAAATCTATTATTTATTGACAGAAGTAGAAATGTTTATCAGTTGTACAGTGTCTGGATTTTTAGGCAGTTTGGTAGAAGTTTATTTTATTATTGCTAGTGAGCCAGACTATGAGCCTAGAGTGGATAATTCGTTCTGTTATTTTAAAAAGTATGCTGGTGAGAGCAAATGCCCGATAGTTCTTGTATTCCTTGGCATCTTTGTTTGGTTTCAGTATTGGCACTATAATTGATATCTTCCAATTCTTTGGTAGTTTACCAGTTTGCCATGAAATGTTCAGTATTCCTAGGAGTTGATTTTTAGCTTTGTCTCCAAAAAAAAAAGTTTTTAATCATTTAATAAAATATTAGATCATCTCCTGGTGACCTCTTGGATATAACTTTTCTATTAATGAGTTTAGCTCATCCAGTGTGAAGTCTCTCGAGAAAATATCTTGTTGGTGTTAATTTCTTGCTTGTTTAACTAACGTTTATATTATTTTTTAGAGTCCTGTCTTCATTCGTATAGCTGAATCTGGAAGTGCTTGAAAGATATTCAGCAATATTATCAGCCGTCTGTTTGTTCCATTTCGCTGTTCTATTCATATCGGTTACAGTATGATTGTTATCTATGTTGAGTTGATTGTTATTTAACACTCTTAATTATATTTCAGTGATGGCTGTCCTTTCTTGGATCCATTTTTACTCAGAATTCTGCTCATTTTTCTTGTTTGAATATCCAAATTTCTTGTTTTAGTTTGTGAAAAATTTCAATGAGTTCCTTTATGTTTTCTTCTGTATTATTTGTTTAAGAAGTTCATTGATATTGTTACACTGGTGTCAGGAGTGGGATTCTTCCTCGTGGAGGTCACGAGGAGGCTCCTTTTGAGATTTCTTTGGTTGCTGACGAATGCCCATCGAGACTAGAGGTCAAAAAATGGCCTCGGAGCAGAACTTGCTGGCCACAATCACCCAGATGATTCAAGAGCTTCGGGAAGAGAAAGAGGAAGAAAAGCTTCTTAAAGAAAAAAAGAAGAGTTCTTAAAGAAGAAGAGAAAGAGAAAGAAAAGCTTGTTAAAGAAAAAAGAAGAGTTATTAAAGAAAAAGAGAAAGAGGAAGAAAAGCTTCTTAAAGAAAAAGAGAAAGAGGAAGAAAGGCATCTTCGACAGCAGGAGAGGGAAGAGTTCCACCAGAATGTGACAAATTTGGAGATTAGGTTCCAGAGTGAGATCGGGGGGGTCCAGGCAGCCTTAGAGAATAATATTGGTGAAGTCCGGACAAAGTGCAAGAGGCTGGAGATCGAGCTGGCGCGCATGAAGAGTCTAGAGGGTGCTGTGATCTCCCCTACAGGCCGCAACATACCTCCGCCTACCTTTGACGGACAAACTTCCCTCGAGGGTTTTAGGCGACAATTCGAAGCAGTGACTCTCTACAATGGCTGGGGAGAAACCGAAAAATTGACAAATTTGATTGTGGCTCTTCGGGGACCGGCCTAAGATCTGCTTCAGTCGGTTCCGCGTGCAGATCAACAGAGTTATGCGATGTTGATGGGAGAACTTGAGTTGAGATATGGAGAACAACATCTAAGGCAAGTATACCAAACTCAACTTAAGCTAAGAAGACAAAAAGTCGGGGAAAGTTTGCAGTGGTTTGAAGCTGATGTCAAGAGGCTGTGTCATCTGGCCTACCCTGGTGCTCCCATTGATTTCCTTGACCAATGGGCTGCCCAGACGTTTATTGATGGTATTCGAGACGTAGAAGTCCAGAGAGTGTTACGACTTGCTTCTTTCGATAATTCAAGAGAGGCGCTGGTTCGCGCCCTGGAGGTGGAGGCGGCCCATCGAGTGAGCGAATCGAGGCACCCACGGGTCCGTGGTGCAGAATTAATTGTGGAACAAAGCACCACTGGAGGCGGTGGGAATTCCAACGCCATTAAGGAGATACTGAAGAGACTAGAATGGCTAGAAGAGACCGGCAGGCCTGGCAGACGATCGGCTGGGCCCTGTTTCCGCTGTGGACGACGTGGTCATCTAAAGAGGTAGTGCACCGTCAGGCTGCCCGACCGGAGACAGCCAGGGAAACTAAATTCTGCCAACGTTATGGACCGGCCTGGAAGAAAACATAGCAATGCAGATGCTCTCTCCAGAAGACCTTGTGACGACTGCAAGCATTGTAAGAAAATTGATGAACATGAAGTAACCTCAAGGGGAACAACTATGTTGCCGAGTAACGATTGGACCGCTGAAAGTTTTAGGACTATCCAGCAACGGGATCCCAACATCGGCTCAATCTTGGAATGGAAAGAAAGGGGGAATGAAAGACCAAGCTGGGAAATGATATCCGACAAGAGCCCCGAATTGAAGACCTTGTGGTCACAGTGGGACTCCCACAGTATAGAAAACGGACTGCTGAAAATAATTTGGGAAGGTGACGATGGAAAGAGTAGAACCATGCAGCTAGTAGTCCCTAAAGTCCAGGTTCCCAATGTCCTACGGGAAATACACGATGGAGTCTCGGGGGCTCAATTTGCAATTAATAAAATGCTAAAGAAAGTTAGGGAGAGATTCTAATGGGTCTACTATCACAAGGATGTGGGAAGGTAGTGTAAAGAATGCGACAGGTGTGCCGCAAGCAAAGGACCAAAATCTAGGTCCAGAGGAGTGATGAGGGAATACAATATGGGCGCACCATTTTAGAGAATCGCAATCGATGTGGCCGGTCCATTCCCAGTCACAGAAGGCGGCAACAGATCTATTTTGGTCGCCATGGATTATTTCACTAAGTGGCCTGAAGCCTACGCAATCCAGAACCAGGAGGCTACGACGGTTGCGAAAGTTCTAATGGACAACCTGATTTGTCGGTTTGGAGTGCCACTGCCACTGGAGTGCCATTCGGATCAAGGACGAAACTTCGAGGCAGGGGTGTTCCAAGAATTGTGTAGGCTGTTGGGAATTCGGAAGACAAGAACAACTCCCCTTCATCCCCAATCTGATGGAATGGTTGAAAGGTTCAATAAAGCGATGAAGGAAAATTTGTCTAAAGTTGTGGAGCAGCACAAAAGAGATTGGGACGTAAGACTGCCGCCATTTCTTATGGCGTACCGAGCCGCCATTCACGAGACAACTGGGCAGACACCGGCCAAGATAATGTTTGGAAGAGAATTACGACTTCCATGTGATTTGGAGTTCGGCAGTCCTGAGGAGCCGCCGGCAGAGGTAGCTGGTTATGTGAACAATTTGAGAAGTCTTCTGTTGGAGACTCACGAATTGGTTAGGACCAAGAATCGCACGGCAACCCACCGGATGAAGACTCGCTATGACCAAAGGGCGAACCACGATGGATTTAGACAAAATGATTTGGTATGGCTGTTTGATCCAAAAAGAAAAAAATGACTTTCGCCAAAGTTGATGCCAGTTTGGGAAGGGTCCTACAAGATCATCAAAAGGATCAATGATTTGGTCTACCGTATCCAGCGAAGTTCTAAATCAAGGCCAAGGTGGTGCATTTGGGAAGACTGGATAGTTACCAAGGAGATAGGATTAATTGGACCTGATCGGGACGATCTGGTCTAAGGGGGAGGTAGTTACAAGAAGAGCTCGTGGCTAGATGATAGCGTGCTAATGACAGTTACAATAAACATCTCTCTTTTACAAGGCTTGCAAAACTCGTCCAAGTTAATTTCTGGAGTATTCAACTTCTTTAACCATTGCAGGGAGGAGCTACTCCGCGGCGGAAGAAACCGGAGGGATCACGCGCCACAATATTGTCTCTCTATGCAATATTGTCTCTCTATGCAATCAATGCCTCGATGTTGTGGTCCTTCCAGTAAGGTATCCAGAGGTCTTTACGTCTACCTTAAGTTATCGATTCTTTTGCAGCTTTGGATATGTTCGAAGAGAATTTTTCCAAGTTTTTGTCAATCGTTCTATGATTTAATTCTTCGTTGCACAGTTCTTCAAGATTTTCTGTGAATATTTTTCCAGTGTTCTTTTATTCTGTTGAACATTCTCAATTTTGAAGTTTAGGATTGTTAAAATTGGTCTGTGGTCACTGATTGCACTTTTCAGGATTTTCCATTGTGTTGTGGGTGCGATGTTGTAATTTATCGCTGTGATGTCTATTGCGGATACTGTGCTCGTGGACTTGGATAGATAGGTGTTATTTTCGTTATTTAACGTTGTAAGGTCGAGGTCGGTTAGCATGTCCTCAACCTGCTGACCTCTGTCATCCTGGACCGGTGATCCCCAAGTTGGACTTTTGGCGTTAAAATCACCGAGTATGATTGTGATATCCGAAGACGCTTCACTTAATGTCTCTATCAAGCCTGGATTGATGCTAATATTTTCGGGGTAATAATCATTTATGATTGATATTGTTTTATCTGGGAGATAGATGTCTATTGCCTGAGCATCTTTCGGGCTTTCAGTAGGCTTACTCTGATTATAGGCGGTTTCCTTAAATTTGATTTCGGAAGTTTTAATCAAAACGGCAAGTCCTCCTCCAAATTTTCTCAGTCTGTCCTTTCGTAGTGTTGCATAACCTTTGATATTGAATCTAAGATTTCTTTTCAATTTTGTCTCCCGTAGACAAGCAATATGCACATTGTAGTCAAGGAGAAAACAAGTCATCTCTTCAGTTTTCCTCTGGTTGCCATTTATATTGAGCTGTAGTAGATTGAATTGTGTCCTCGAAGTAGATTTCTCATCAGGAGCCCGGGCTGCAGCTCCTGACGCGGCGGTTACCCCGGACGCGGTAGCATTACTGGAGATATCGATTTTGCTCTTCATTGGAAAATGGGTGCCGTTGCCACGTTTGTCACCTTGGAAACGAACCAGAATTTGTTCAAATATTCCAAGCGTCCAGGGGGGACAGCAGTGAGGTGTGGTCAGACTTCACCTCCCCCCCCTCCCTGGAATGCCGTCGATACAGAATTAATCACCCTTGGTGATTTTTTTTATTGCTATTCAAAATCTGCCACTGAAGCTTTACGAGTGTATGGATCTCTGTAAGCAAAACCTCCTAGTGGAAGACCATCGACATGCAAGTCAGTGGCTGTTACGGTTTTGCAGAATGTTGAAAGTATTGAAACGTTATCCACTCATGGAGAAGTAAGTGCTGGACAAGTTTCTCGACAAACGGGAATTTCGTATGGAACAGTTTGTGAGAAAAACATTTTGAATTTTTCCTAAAAAATACCCATAAAAAATTCAAATTTTCACGAGTTGAAGGTCGCGATTTTGAGAAGCGTAAAGAATTGGCTACATGGGTTTTCTGGCAATTTGATATTGATGAAAACTGGTTGTCGAATGTTCTGTGGACAGATGATGCTCACTTTTCTCTAAACGGAGAATTTAACATTCAAAACAGCCGCATTTGCGCAACAAAAAACCCTAGGAATTTTACAGAAATGCCACCTCCTCAGCCCAGAGTTACAGTTTTGTGTGGGTTCACTTCTTCTTTTATTATTGGACCATTTTTCTTTGAAAAAATCAATGGAGGAACTTTTAGAAACGTTTTTGTAACTGGTTTACGTTATGTTCAACTTTTGAGAGAAAAGGGTATTCCCATATTGCAGGACAGACAAGCACTATTCAATCTATTTCACAAAACTCCATCTAAAATATTAATATTTTGCTACATGTTTTAATTTGCCTATACCTATTTTACATATCTCAGATTGTATTTAGAAGCCGTCAACCAATTCTTATACTTTTGGCGAAATTGTGTTCTATTAATTTATCATTTGATATTATTAGGGTTCTTTCCTGGCATTAAAAAAGGAAAAATACGTGTCGACCATTTATATTTTTCAATTTATTAAACAATTTGGCCGCTGAATCTGATTCTGGTAGAGCGCCATCTAGCGAATAAAATTGTAACTAAAATCAATTTCGAATTTTTCATTATTTTCCATAAAAAATCCCATTGCATCCTGAACACAATGGTGTTTACCTCATTGCTCTAGCGCAAATATTCGCGGAGTTATTAATTTTTAAAATAGTGCGGGACTTTTGGATCACCCTGTATATGGGGATAAATAAAACAATAATTGATAATTAACATTCGATTCATTTAGTGGCTTTTTCGAATATAAAAAAAGCCTGAGATGAGCAGACACCTCAGAAACCAGAAGTATCAATGTTTTTGAGCTCTCTCTCTCTCTCTTTCTCACGAGATATTTTACTACAAAACATTTTTCAAAATAAAAATACCCTATTACACAAAGTATTAATCTTAGCAGTCTTTTAAATATCATTAAACTGTCTTAGCTATAAAAGGGGTGAATATAAATTTATATTCTCGTTGAATTTCCAAATTAAATATATAAAAGTGTAGTTATATATACTTGTGTATATGTACATATCATTTAATACTTAAACAGGAAACATTTTCATTTTATAAAAAACACCTTTTTTTTTTCTAATAGATTTATAACAGAGTAACATGAAAGAAATACCCCCAGGTCCACTTGGGAATATTTTAAAAGGAACATTGTCAAAATTATATAGCAGGTTTATATAATTAAAAAAAAAAAAGGAATAAAATAATCGATCACACAACCAAAAGCCCCCAGCCCTCATTTTAATCAATGCACAACAGAATTTTTCACATCAATTTGAAAAACAATTTTTTAATCTCTTTCTCTCTCTCGGCCGTGCGGCCACGCGGTGCGCGAGCTTTATTCGGGATGGAGATTGATGAAATTGAGCTGGCTAAATCCTTTTGAGGTATTGGTTGATAGCCAAGAGCATGAATATCTGGCTCATGTGCAAAATGTCCCTGCCAATTTTGAGAAATCGGCTGAAAACGCAGAAATGCAAGTAAAAAATTTGCCTTCTACAAATATAAAAAGTTGCGGATATGCAAATCAAGCCGCGGAAACAAATGAAATGTATGCAAATTTGGCAGCGGCTGCTAGCCTCTGCTTTCCAACTACGGATTCCAGCGCTAATGGCGGTTAGGTTGTGAACTGGGCTGAGGCCATGGAACGCCAGGATCCCAACAACGAGCATGCTCCCTTTATCAGGGCTGAGCGGAAAAGAAGAAGGACATCAGCTTGGCAGCGTTTTTCGACGGCGCAGTCAGGCACCGTCACACCAACCCAGGGAAGCACCAACGCCACCCGGGTCGGATTATCAGCCAAGCGTCGCCCTCTCGCCCAGGAGATCAAGGCGACTCGAAAGAACATTGCCGAAGCAAGGGCACCATGGACCACCGCATCTATGTCGAACACTGCCCTGAATTTTTCCAGCAACAGTATGTTCTGGCGCTGGACAAGCTAGTAGGAGGGACCAACATCATCCAGCTCAACGAGATGAACGGCCATGTCCTGGTCGCCTTCGCTACCAAGGCCCTCGCGGACCGCCTCATCGAGGAAGGCCTCGAAATCGAGGACACCCTACTCAAGACCTATCCCTTCCGCAAACGGGCGGAAAGATTGATTGTCACCAACCTGCCCTTCTTCGTGGAGGATGCAGAGGACATCGCCACCCTGAGGCCTTACGGGCGAGTCACATCTATCGCCCTGCTGCTCGTCAACGTTGCGGGCTTCACAATGAAGGATGGACGACGGGAGCTGTTCATCCTTCTGAACGAGGGCGTGAAGCTGGAGAGTCTCCCAACGCGCCTCAACATCAACCACAAAGGCGAGATCCTGCTAGCCTTCCTGGTGTACGGAGTCAAGTGCTCGCGGTTCCAGAGGCAGGGGCATTGTAGGGCCAACTGCCCCTGACTCCCAAAAGGCCTACAGATGCGCCTGAGCAGGCGACCTCGAACACCGGCGCAGTCAAGCCCGTCCCTGTGCCCACTACACCCACCGCGGATCCACCTGCTGCTCCTAACCCGGCACAATCGCCCGAGAATCCAGAAGGCCCTTGCCCAGTTTCCCCAGTCTCTCCTCCTCCGATGGCAGCGAAGTCTGTCGAGAAAGACAGCCCTGACCAGTCCCAAAACCCGCTGCAGGATCAGAGGGATTCCATCAACCTCACACCCTCTGGAAAGTTAACCAAGACAAAAAGTGAGATGAAAGAACTCCTCAAGCAGGTCCCGAGTCTGTCTTCGCAGAGATAGAGAAGCTGGGGCTCAAGAGATAACCAGTCATCGAGGCCCTCCAATCCGTCCCTGGACTCAAGAACCTCCCCCCCTCCATGTCAGACACCCAAAAGACTGCGCTCAACAAGTTGGCTAGGAACCTGGTTTTGCGGATTCCCGGATCCAACACGCCCTTCTACAAGTGGCTATCCGACGTCAGAAGGCAGACTGGGGGCCACAATGAACCTCCGCGTCACGACACTCAACGCGCGAGGGCTCGCCGCTCGTGACAGAAGTTTAGAGCTCTGCCATTTTCTGGCCCAACACCATGTGGACATCGCCTTCATCCAGGAAACAAACAAAGAGTCCCTGGACTACACCCAAGATCTTTGCCTCTTCGTGCCGGGCGTCGCCTTATTGCGACATCGCGTCCTGTGGCCTGGATGCATCGACCTAGTCCACTTTGATGTACACGGCCAGAATATGGCCGTCATCAACTGTCACCTATCTCACGCTCCTCAAGAGCGGCTCGAGCATCTGGGAATCATCATAGAAACAGTAGACCGGGACAATGCCTGGGTCGTGGGCGACCTCAACATCGACGGGGGGTCCTGTCGGAGCAACAGATTCGGCCTCTTTCGAAGCCCTCTCCAATCTGCTGGAACAATCCGCGCTGGAAGATGCCGCCACTTTCTTCAACTTGGTCCCCCTTCCCACTAGAGTAGCCGACTTCGGGGATCGGATCCACAGCAGCCGGCTTGGTAGAATACTCCTCCCTGCCGCGCTAGTGGAGACGGCAATGAGTTACAGCACCCGATTCTACCGTCTCTCTGACCACCGTGCCGTGCTCCTCCAGCTAGGATCTCGCCCTGCTACAGGATCACCCGGTGTGGCTGTTGTGCTGAGGTCAACGGCTGATATTGAACATCTGTCATCTAACATCTAGGACGTCGAGTGGGCCGCCGAGGACCTCGATGACGGAGAGCTCTGGTCGGGATGGAACCGCATTAAGGCTGAAAATTTGGCTGAAATCAGGTCACTCCACATAACTTTCCCTGAGCCGGAGGATGAATACGCTACCCGAGCAAGCCGTTACATCAGGGCCAGGCTCGAGGCCTCGTCGACGGAGGCCGACTATCCATCACTGCCAGACCTCGGACGTGCTCTCCGCCTCCGCCGCTGAGTAGCAACCATCGTCAGGGATGAAGAGGGTGAGATTATGTGTGACCGTGAGCTATGCTCTAGGGCGCTCTCCTTCTTCAGGCACCGCTTCGCTCAGGACCCAGCCGACCTTACCTAGGTAGACAACTTAATCGCGGGAACCACTATCCCCATCATCCTCGAAGAAGACGATCCTCTACACCAGTCAGACATCTCCATGGAGGAAATCGCTGCAGCTATCCGCACACTTCCCACTAGAAAGGCCCAGGGATGGGACAGCTTGCCCTGAGAACTCTTCTCTGCCTATGAAGATTTCTTCTCGGCTCTTCTGTGGAGGGTGTTCGGAGCTTCCTTGGTCCGCGGCGCCCTGCCATCATCTACACGCCGCGGCTCCATTTGTCTGGTTCCCATAGCTCGCAGTGGTCCTTGTCTAACAGGCTTCCGCCCCATCACCCTTCTCTCTACAGACTACAGGGTCCTCGCTGCCATCCTTCCACGGCGTCTCAGGCCCCATCTCCCTACACTGGCGATTGACTGCCAGACCTACGCTATACCGGGGAGGTCTCCTTCCTGGAACATCGCTCGGGTCACGGACGAGGTCGAGATAGCAACTGCTAAGAGGTTGCCGCTAGCGGTCGTATCTGTGGACCTGGAGTCCGCCTTTGACTCCCTGGACAGAGGTATCCTTAGTCGCTCCTCGTATCCTTGGGCCTGCCGCCAGCCTTCATCAGGTGGATCCAGCTCCTTTACGCCGGTGCAACGCGGCCGTTCGAATTGGAGAACACCAAACTGCCGCCTTCCCACTTTTAAACGGCGTGAGACAGGGCTGCGCCTTAAGCGCCGCGCTGTTCAACCTCGCTACCACTCCGCTCCTGCGTCGCCTTCAGAGTGCCCTTGGCGAGAGCAACGTTATCGCCTACGCCGAGGACATCGTGCTGATGGTCCGCCGGGAGGAACATTTTAGTGAGGTGGCCTCCATCTTCCAGGACTTCCAGCGCGCCTCCGGGATCCGGTTGAACTTCAGGAATAGCGTGGGCCTCAGGTGCGGCGCCTGGCGTGCCCGCGTCGACTTTCCACTAGAAATCTCCTGGACTGACACCTGCTTGAGGATGCTGGGCTGTAACATCCGGCCCAGAGCGTCAGCCGCCATGCAGATAGGCATCTCCTGGATCTTGTGGACGCGGCCTTTCGAAGATGGGCTCCCTCCACTCGCGGGCTCTCCCTCGTCGGTCGGGCCAGATCCGCCAACTGATTGATGCTCTCCTCCTTCATGCACCACCTCCATGGATATATTCCAGCTGATTCCCCCATATCCAAGCTGCAGGCCCGTCTGGTGCGGTTTGTCTGGGGTTCCGATCGCACCGCTTGGTTGCCGGCTAGCCTCTCATCTAGACCCGTCTCCCTGGTGGCTTTGGCCTTCTTGACCTCGGCACGCAGATGCGGTTGGCGTGCATCAAGGGGGTAAAGATTGCGTTGCGCGGAGGCTTCAGCACCTACTTTTGGCTCTCCGAAAGTGGTGCCTGGCTGACTCCTCTTCCATCCGGAACCTGGCTATTAGCTCGACGTCGACGGCTGCTCGGAGTCTGGGAGGCCGCCTCGGAGATCCTGGTCCTGAAACACACCATTGAAGCAGATGGCCACCCAGACCATTCGGTCGACAAGCCGGCATGCGAAGCATTCCTTTGCTGCTATCTTGTTCCACTCATAAGCCAAGTAATGGTATTCAAACTAGTGCTTGGACATTGTACCTGGAAAACTCACCTCCCAGATGACGAGTCTGGAAGGATTTCTATACCGGTGGCCTTTAGTCACAGCAAAATAGTAAACTATCTACTGTGTCCAGTAGGGACCGCGGGGTGGCGGCCACCGGTCGACCCTGTTTACTCACAGCTGAAGAAAAGCTCAGCTGCCACGTCGTGATCTCTCTCAAGAAGCTTGCTGTGATTTAGTTTGTGGGACATTATCTCACAGAGGTACTTGGGTGTCTTTACCCAATTGAATATACCTCCCTCCCCTTCTCACTGTTCCTCCATCTGTTCAACCATAAGTCCTGGACGTGCCCCCTGATCCTCCTTTAGACCTCTTTCTTGGTCACTGAGGTCTACACTGATCTACTTCTAAAGCACCCTGCTTTAACGAGCCTGTCTGCGAATTCATTACTTTCAATGAGGCTGTGTCCCCTAACCCAATGGAGATCCGGTGCCCGCGTCATCATCTCCAGCTCCTGAATGATTTGATGCGCAAGTTGCCCCTTCTCCAGATTGATGGGGACAAGGGCCGACACACAATCTGAATAGAGGCGGTCCGGGCTGATGTTCTTCTCGGCACACACTCTGAGGGCCTCCCTGATCGCAACCAGCTCGGCTGAATAGACCAGTTCGTCCACTCTGAGTGTAAAGCTTTCTTGGAAGATCAGATTCCCATTAGTGAAAATCACCACCCAGCTCCAGTATTGGTTCCAGACTTACTCCCATCAGTGAAAACCTCCGTGCCAATCCCTGTCGGCACTCCAGGACTCCAATTCCACTTTGGCAACCACTGCGGAGGCTTCCTTGGGTCCCTCTTACATTCCAGGATATCTTCCCTGTTCTCCCATATCTTCTGTCTGATGGCCTCCTCTTCTAGTTTAAATCCCAGGGAAATAAGCCCAGCGAGGACCAACAAGGCCTACGTACTTGTAGTGCGATATCCCCCTGTGATTCTAAGTGCCGCTGTCCTCTGCACTCTCTCTAAGGTTGTCGCCACCTTCTGGTCCTTATTTCGGCGCAACCAAGCCCTGGAAGCATATAGCAGGATTGGCTCGACACAGAAAAGGTAGAGGTTCCTAAAAATAGTAGCCCCTCCCCCCCTGTTGAGAGCCAACCGTGACAGCCTGCACAATGCCTCTCTACCTCTCGCCACCATCTCCTCCGCGTGGTATTGGCATCCCATCTTATCATCAATGACCGCCCTCATGATGGTCATCCTATTGACCACCGCTACCCTCCGTCCTTCCATCCGGATAGCCTGCTTATGTTCCCATTTGATCCCTTTCTTTTTAGTTCTTATGTCCCTAGACTCAAAGCTGAGGGCTTTAGTCTTGGAGACATTGAACCAAAGGTCAGAGTCATGGGCCCAGTTCGAGAGGATTTGGAAAGAAGTTTCAACACACTTTTCAACCTTCGCTCTCGAAGCAGCCTCAATGATGAGGAACTGGTCGTCGGCATAGAGAACCAACCTGGCTCCCTCAGGTAGCCCCTCCTGGAAAACAGTGCTTACCAGGTTTTTCCACAGATAAGGTCCGCAGCAGGAGCCCTGGGGGCAACCTCTAGCACAGTTTCTTTCCAACTTCAGCTCAATAGAACTGAGGCTAATCCGTATATCCCTCAGGAAGTAACGAACCAAGCTGCACAAATTATCTGGACAACCCATGTCCATCAAATTTCACATCAGCTTGTTCCAGTTCATGGTGTTAAACGCGCCTTCAATGTCTAGGGCCACGAAAAGAACCCAAGCACCCTTATTCAAACCTATCTCAACCCCCTCTAACACTTCGTTCAGAGCTGTGGTTGTGGACATCCCTAGCCTAAAACGATGTTGGGAAGAGGAAAGGAACTAATTACTTTCTAGCCACTGCTTCAGGCGCTGAGCTAGTAGGCTATCCAGGACCTTACCTAGACACGCTGGTAAATGAAGCGGACGATAATCATTAGGATAATTACCCTTTCTACCAGACTTTTCCAGAAGCACTACTCGGGCAACTTTCCATGCCTCAGGAAAAGTAGGTCGTGAACCACAGTGGTGCTGCCGCAGAACCAGCTATTAGGCCTCACCATCATCGGAGGCTGCAGGTTTCTCCGTCACCCCGATCTACTCGTCGCCTCGCAGTGGGTGGGAGCGCGGATTGGAGACCTCATCGTCCATGGGTCCCCCCATCTTCGTGTCACCCGCGCTGGCCTCGCGGACGAAGCTGCTCTGTGGCAGTACATCAACCAACTCCTGGAAGAAAACAGCCGCGGTTCCTTCTGGGTCAACGGTATCGGCGAGGCTATCGTGCTTCGCGGAACGGCTACGCCCTTCCAGCAACTGACCACCCGCACCGCCCGCCGCATGTTAGAGCGCCCACGACTGGCTGCACTGCCCATAACCCAGCTGCTCGGACGGTGGCTCCCCCACGTCAGCATCCCCATCTCCATCAACTTGTCTTCTCTACGGCGATGTGCCTTCTCGGGGCACAATGCTGACGTTTCCGTGCGGCTGGCCCTGCACGCTCTTCCCCATCCAGCACATCTGGCCTTAGTCCGGGAGTCCTGCATCGCCTGTGGGTCTGGAGACCTGTCACTGGCCCACGGCTACTGGCCCTGTAGGCGGATCAGGCCTGTCATCGTGGAGGCCTTCACCATCATCCAGCAGCCCCCTGACCTACAGGCCTTGATCTTCGGGCATGGCCTGGAGGACGACGCCCTGGCCATCCTCGCGTCTGCAAAGGCGCGTATATATAGGCACTTCCTGACCCTGGAGTTGCGGGGGGTCCAAGAAGACCCCCTCCTGGTCTGGAGAATGACCCTATCAAGATTGTTGAGTCTCCCTCACTCATGATTCATTGTATATATATTCCCTTTTCTTTTCATTTATATGTAAAACCTAATTGAAAAGATGTCAATAAAAGTGTTCAAATGTCAATGTCTCTCTATCGGCCGTGCGGACACGCGATGCGCAAGCTCCGCGCTTTCTGAGGCTGGGATGGAGATAATGGAGTAACTAATCCCTTTCGGTGTTGGCTGAAAGCGGGCTGCAAGCCCGAAAAAAAAAAACCATCCCAAAATTTCAAGTCTCCGCCGAAATATCGGCAAAAGTTCCATAATTGGCTGAAAGCCATTCTGATTCTAACAACTTCAAAGATGCTAATTCTGAGCCGGCGGCGGACGGCGGACATGCAAATTCTCGCTGCAATTGGGCTGATTGCCCGGAACTGGACGACCAGCCTATCGAGAGACAAGATGTGAGCTTCACCAAGGTGGAAAACAGGAGGAAGAGGCCAGGGGACTCCGAGGCGGCAGGCCGGAAAGCCAAGAGGGGCTGCGTCCAGGCAGCGGCCGCGAAGCAAGTCCTCACCGAACGCCCAATGCCTAAGTCAAAGGTACACGAATGTACGACCACTCGGAAAAAAACAAGCTGCGTTCAGAGCCAGGTCGGCGGTGGGCAAGGCAGAGCAATGCGTCTAACTTGAATTCTGCCCAGACTTCAGCCAGGCCCAGTACTTTGGGCAAGGGCTCCGTCTACCAGCTTACAAAAATGGAGGGGCATATCCTGGTCGGCCTCTCCAGCGTGCAACTGGCCGACAAGCTGATTGAAGAAAGCCTCTACATCGAGGATGCCACCTTGAGGGCCTTCCCCCTGCGGAAAAGTACCGAACGCATTGTGCTCGGCAATGTTTTCTTTTTCGTGGAGGACGCCGACCTTGTCGCATCACTTCGGCCCTATGGACAGGTGACATCTGTTCGAATTCTTGTGGATTTAGATTCTTTGGTATTTATTTAGAATTGAGTTAATAAAGAATGAATGAATAAAACATTTTGCAGAGAATATAGTAGGTTTTATTACCACGAATTTGGATTACAATGATGCCAATGGTAGCAGATTAAAAAAAATGTCAACAAAAAACCAATAGTGCCAAGCAACAAAATAACTCACAGATTAAAATGAAATAAAAAAAATAATGAAAACAAAATGAATTTAAAAAATGCAAATAAATGAATTAATGAATATTTACATTTGAATCCAACATACTCCCCCACAACCTTGAACTATATCCCAGTTCAAGAGCTCACTCATTGTAAGGTAGAGGACATATCTTGGTTATTGGTCTCTTCAGAAAGCCTTTAGGAGTACGAAGAAGTACCACTCTGGTATGATCATCTTCTCCTGGGAATATCTGGACAATTCTCGCCAGTTCCCATTTTCGCGGTTTGTCTTGTTCCTTCAACATAACCAAATCTCCAATGTTGACATCCGGATGTGAAGTCCTCCACTTCCTTCTTTCTTGGAGTTGATGTAGATATTCACAGCTCCAACGTTTCCAGAAGTAGTCTCTTTGAGGTTGAATCAGATTCCATCTGGAGCGAAGAATCAAAGCAGAGTGATCCGATTCTGCATCATGTCGTATTGCATTTCCTATAAGAAAATGTCCTGGTGTTAGAGCTGTTAAGTCATTTGGATCATTGCTAACAAAAGTCAATGGTCTGGGGTTAAGACAGGCTTCAATTTGAGCTAATAAGGTCAGTAACTCTTCGTAATTCAATAACCTAGATTTCATTGTTTTAGATAAGATGGGTTTAACTGATTTAATGCCAGCTTCCCATAATCCACCAAAATTAGGTGCCGACGGAGGAATAAAATGCCAATTAATGAATTCTATGGCTGAAAAATCTCGGATATTAGCAGCATTGAATAACTTCCATCGTTCTTTCAAAATGTTGCTTGCACCTTTAAAGTTAGTTGCATTGTCTGAGTATATATCAGTTGGTCTTCCTCTTCTAGAGATGAATCTTTTCAATGCTACAAGAAAGGTTTCCGCAGTCAAATCTGATGAAATTTATAAGTGAATGGCTTTGGTGGTGAAGCAAACGAATAAGACTATGTAGAATTTGAAAATAACTTTGCTTCGTTTCAACATAGGTTTAGCTTGAATGTGACCGGCCAAATCAATACCAATCTTTTCAAATGGTCTACCTGGAAGAAGTCTATTTTTTGGTAAATCTCCCATTATCTGATGAATAGCCTTAGATTTACTCTTCAGGCATACGAGGCATTGATTTAAGACCCTTTTGATTAAGTTTCTTCCAGAAGGAATCCAAAATTTATTTCGAATCAAAGATAAAGTTAATTGAGTTCCAGAATGAAGATTGTTTATGTGATAGTGCATTAAAATTAATTTGGTTACAGAATTATCTTTAGGAATTAGCATAGGAGGCTTCTGATCAATATCTAAATCCGAGTGACGTAATCGTTCGCCTACTCTAAGAATTCCTTGGGAATCTATAAAAATGTTAAGCGAAATAAGCCTGCTTTTTCTTGGTAAAGGAATATTTTTTATGCAAGCATTGATTTCTGGAGTGAACTCACATCTCTGAATAATATTGACGATTTGTAATAGAGAGTCTTTTAAGTCTTGGAGTTGGCTGTTTTCTGGTAATATTAATAAATCTTTTACACCAAGCCATGACCCTTAAAAGTTTGGTAAAGGATGAATATTTTGACAAAAACTCTGGGCATGGTTCTGCTATTGTAGCAAACAGTATAATACTACGCTCTTCAAAACCCATAGAAGGGTCTATAGTGAATGAAGGAATATTTTCAGAACCATCTAATGCCAACCAAACGGGTCCATGCCACCATAATTTTGAATTGATCAAACAGGAAGGCAGAATTCCTCTCGTTGCAAGGTCTGCTGGATTTTGCCTGCCTGATATATATTGCCATGAATGGGCTGCAGTCAGATCTTGAATCTTTGCCACCCGATTGGACACAAATATCTGCCACTTCTTTGATTCAGAAGTAATCCACGCTAGAACAATCTTTGAATCTGTCCAATAGAATTGTTCATCGATATTAAAGGGAAGTGCTTGAGTTGTCTGTGATTGAAGTTGCGCCAACATCAAGGCTGCGCAAAGCTCAAGTCTTGGTATGGTTATTTTCTTGATGAGAGCAACTTTTGTTTTTGCTGTCAAAAGAATGGTCTCAATCTGATTATTCTCATATGTTATTCTTAGATAACAGACAGCAGAATAAGCCAACTCTGATGAATCACAGAATCCATGCATCTGCATATTGGAAATTAATAAATTCCTTTGGAATATACATTTTGGAATACTGATTTGTAGGAAATGCTTCATTTCTCTTTCAAAAGGATTCCACTTTCTTTGAATAGAAGCAGGTATATTTTCATCCCAGCCAATTTTCAATTTCCATAATTCTTGGAGGAGAAGTTTTAGCACAACTGTGGTAGGAGAAAGCCAGGCACAGGGGTCATAAATTCTGGCTATAGCCGATACAATTTGTCTTTTTGATTTAATATCAGCTGGACCAGCCTTACAAGAAATGTTGAGGGTATCATAACTTGGATCCCATTGGATTCCAAGAACGTTCACGTTTGATTCCTTTCTATTAAATTCCATCGCCTCACCTTTTCCTCTCAATAATAAAGGTAAGTCTTCAATTATAGAAGTTTCATTGGATACCCATTTTCTCAGAACGAATCCACCAGAACCCAATACAGCAATTAATTGTTGCATGAGTCCCTTGGCGTCTTCCACTGCGGGGCATCCAGTCAGAAGGTCATCCACGTAGAAATTCTCACGAATAATCTTGGATATCCCTGGATTATAAACCTGTACCTCATGGGCAATCTGATGTAGAGTTCGAATTGCCAAGTAAGGGGCACATGCAAGGCCATAGGTGACTGTCCACAAGTTATACTCCTGCAATTCTAGACCTTTACAATCTCTCCATAGTATAGTTTGATATCTAATATCGTCTGGATGCAATCTAATTTGCCGATACATCTTTTCAATGTCGGCCACTAAAGCAACAGAGTTCGTGCGGAATTTGAGTAGTATGTTGAATATATTATTTCGAAGTTTTGGACCTACATGAAGGAGATAATTCAATGATATTTGGGTGGTAGTCTTGGTGGATGCATCAAATACCACTCGTAACTTAGTTGGCTGTGTCTTTAGAATACAGTGATGAGGAATGTAATATTTTGGTTCAGTCTGTAGAGAACAACTTGCCTGCATATGGCCCAATCTTATATATTTATTCATAAATTGTTTATATTGAACATATATATTTTCATTTTGTTCTAACATTTTCTCTAGATTAAGAAATCTGCGAATTGCGATGGATTTCGATTGACCCAACTTTTCAGCTGATTCCTTAAATGGAAGCCTTACAATATACCTTCCTGATTCATCCCTGACTACATTTTTTAAATAACGACTTTCACAATCCCCTTTTCTTCCTTTGTAGGAATTTCGTCTAAAGGAATAGATTCAAATTCCCAGAACCTTTTTATTAAATCTTCAGATTCCAATTCAGAAGAGAAATGTGCCAAATTTCTGAATGACTGCCGTTCACTCACTGAGGTCGGACCATATACGAGCCATCCCAATTTTGAATGGATAGCAGGTGGCTCATTTTCATTTCCATTTCTCCTTCCTTCCTGAATGAGGTTGAATACTATATCGGACCCCAAGATTACATCTATTTCTCTAGGTTTAAAATATAAAGGATCAGCCAGGATCAATCCCTTCATATGTGAATAATTTGTTTTATTGACCGTAAAACTAGGAATATTGTTTGTTAACTTGGTAAGAACCAGTGCTGTAGTCTCAAACGATTGATTACCAAAGTGAGAAGAAAACCTGATAAAGACCTCACCTAGGGAAGATTCTACAAGTTGATCTCCCAAACCTCCAACTGCTATACGTTTACGTCTTATGGGTATTCCTAGTTTTGCCGCGCACTTTTCAGTGATAAGGCTTCTTTGACTTCCATTATCCAACAGAGCTCTACAAATTTGATCTTCCCCATTTACATCTTGTATATGAATTATAGCTGTAGATAACAGTATTTGTATAGAACCATTTGCTACACTCAAACAGCAGGATGTGCTTGTTGAAGGTACATCCGATGGTTGTACTGATTCGGGAGAGGCAAATGGACACTAGATTATTCCCTTTGTCTTGGAGGACTTGAAACCACATGCAACAAGGTATGATGGTTTTTATTGCAATGGAAACAACGATTTGTGATTTTACAATTATCAACAGAATGATTGCCACGCAAACAATTGGAACAAAGTTGGTTCTGTTTTACATAACCTATTCTATTTTGAATTGACATTTGTCTGAATTCATTACATTTATTCAGTTTATGCTTCAATTTACATAGTAGACAATTTTTGAAACTCACATTGATGTTGTATGTATTTACCCTTTTATTCAAATATTCCTTTCAGGTAGTGTCCTTCATTGTATTCATTAAAGATTGAGCTTGTTTTTTCAAAAAGGAAATAAACCTTTGATATGAGGGCAATTCTTGATTATCATAAGACAATTCCCATTGTTGTCTGATTGGAGTATCTAGCTTCTTTTGTAAAAAAATGTATTAACATAACGTCTGCCATTTCATTTCTTTCCAAACCTATTGTCTCTAAATTTCTAAGAGATTCGTTGCAAATATCCAACAACTCATACATAGCCTTCGAGAGGTAGAAATCTTATATAATTTGATTTCGAATATTTTATCTAATTGAGAGAATATTATCTCCCTTTAATTATCATATCTTTCTATCAAAGTTTTCTAAGCTTGATGATAATTATTTTCAGTGATCGGGAAACCCTTTATTATACGAGCTGCATCACCTTTTAATGAATAATGCAAATATTGCAAATTTTGGATCTCTGAAAGAGTCGTATTTTTATCTATAGTAACCAAAAACAGGTCCTTAAAACTCAACCACTGAGACATCTCACCGGAAAATACAGGCAAATTAAATTTTGGTAATTTAACATTAGATATTACACTTTGCTCCAATTTGACTGGTTGAGAAACGTTCTCTACCTCCAAGATTTCCTCAATTTGAAATACAAAATTTTCATAACAATTCTTTACACCTATATATTCTTTAAATAGGGTTTCACTTGTTTCCCAAGTATTCGATCTCACTATTTGATAATATGTTTATTTAATGTTTTTAAATAATTCTGTAATATTTGCATGATAAAGTTTTAATCTACGTATATTTCTCTGTTGAGAAATTTCGTCAAACTGATTTGCATATGTATTGAATTCTTCAATATAAATTTTGAAAATTGGCATATCTGCATTCGCCTTTTTAGACATGATTTAGATTACTTTATGTAAAAAATATTTATCTTTCCTTTTATTCTATTCACCAGCAATCTCTCAGTTTTTCAGTCGACACAAGATAATTCAATTTTTACTTACCAAATTATCCGTGTATCCGGCTCGAGGGACCAAAAAAGATGTTCGAATTCTTGTAGATTTAGATTATTTGGTATTTATTTAGAATTGAGTTAATAAAGAATAAATGAATAAAACATTTTGCAGAGAATAGAGTAGGTTTTATTACCACGAATTTGGATTACAATGATGCCAATGGTAGCAGATTAAAAAAATGTCAACAAAAAACCAACAGTGCCAAGCAACAAAATAACTCACAGATTAAAATGAAATAAATAAAATTAATGAAAACAAAATGAATTTTAAAAATGCAAATAAATGAATTAATAAATATTTTTACATTTGAATCCAACATTGTCCAGAAGATGATAGAGATGGGCGACTCCAGCTGGGCTGATGCCCATCGGGACGCTTTCATCACTCTGAAAAATGGAGTAGAGCTATCCCATATCCCTGCCGGCTGGGCTTCAAGTCCAAGGGGACTCTCACCCAAGTCTATGTGACTTACGGGATCAAGTGCTCCTTGTGTAATAGACAAGGTCACAATGGCAATGATGCAAATACCAAGCCGGCGGCGGACGGTGGACATGAAAATTTTTGCCGCAATTGGGCTGATTGCCCGGAACAAGAAGACCAGATTATCGAAAGACAAGATGTGATATTCACCAAAGTGAGCGGCTCCCAGAAGAGGCCGCATGATCCTGACCACGTCAAATCGGGGACCAAAAAGGGCTGCGTTCAGGCACCGGGAATGCCTCTGAACAGCAGCAGACCACGAGCCACACCAAGACCCAGCAAGTTGCACGAGTGCCAGATCACCAGGCAGAAGCAGACCACCTTCCGAGCAAGGTCGGCAGCGGGGCAGGCGGACCAGTGTGTCTACCTGGAATTCTGCCCAGACTTCACGCAAGAGGAGTATTTCCGAGCGTTGGAAACCAAGCTGGGTGAGAGCACCATCTACTACTGACAAAGATGGAAGGACACATCCTGGTCGGCTTCTCCAGCGTCCAACTCGCCGACAAGCTGATAGAGGAGGGACTCAACATCGAAGACGTCACCCTGCGTGCCTTCCCCCTCAGGAAAAGGGCCGAGAGAATTGTCCTCGGCAACGTGCTCTTCTTCCTAGAGGACTGTGACCTCGTCACTGTGCTGCGGCCATATGGACAGGTCACGTCCATCATACAGAAGATGATGCAACTAGAGAACTTCTGCTGGGCTGATGCTCGACGCGAGGCCTTTATCACTCTGCGTGTCGGAGTGAAAATTCCTCATATCCCTGCCCGGCTGGATGTCAAGTCCATGGGAGTGGTCACAAACTTCTATGTGACCTATGGCATCAAGTGTTCCCTGGGCCATAAGCAGGGACATGAACGCGCAAACCGTCCTCGTAAAACTGGTGTCCAAGAGGACAAGCTGGTGCTCCCCGTGGAAGCTCCTGCTGCCCGGTCACAAGGCTGGACCAAGCGGCCTCCAACTCGAATACCATGCCGGCTGCAGCACCTACAGCTGCTTACCACAGACCCCAACAGACCTCACCTACTGCTGCTGTGGATACAGCCCTACCTCCATCAAGGGCATCCAATGCTCAGCAGGAAGACCTCACCCTCAAGTCTATCTCCACAACGCGCGCGCGAGCGCTCAAAATAATCTGGAGCCTTACACATCAAGGAAAAGAAGGCAGGGTCAGCAGGGTGTCGAGGCCTCCCTCATCCAAGCCCATGCCCTCCAACAACTCCGCCCTCTCAACACCAGCTGCGGAATTGTCTGCACCCATTAAGCAGAGCCCCTGAACAGTCTCCAGCCCTGCCGCGCCTACGCCCAGGGCGAACTTCCCTGTCCGTCCCGACGAGACTCCAGCCCCCGAGCTTCCCGTTCCGGCGCCGAGCACCAGTCAAATGCCATCACGACCAGAGCCTTCCTCGACCAATACTGAGCCATTGGCGGCTCTTGCAGAAGAGATCCAAGCCATGACTGAATCATCCATCCAGTCTGCTACCCCTGCGGACCAAGACATATCTCTCTTTCAGGCCATTGAGGAGAGGATGCCGCTGGTAATCTTTTTCAAACAACTAAAGGCTTACTCTACTCTAGCCCCTCTCTATGAGTTTAAGGTTGATTATGAGGACGTGGTGTCCGCGATTCTTTTCTGCAATGAAAGAGAACCAATACTCAATGATCTCTCGCCGGAAAAAAGAAAACTCCCGTACGAATTCCTCGGCGAATGCAATTGAGCACGTTGGGGACAAAAACCCCGTTATAAGCACGGGCCTTTCCGAATTCAAGGCGGCTTTGAATTTGACACGATTAAGATGTCCCTAGGGGTCGGTGGAAGGCTGGTTAAACCGTTTGGTATTCGACCACTAGGACCCGGGTTCGATTCCCGCATTGGACACTTTTTTCTGTCAAAAAAAAAATGCTCCGATGGCCCCCGATTCTTGCAAAAGTCCAACCCCACCAGCGAGTGCAAGTAACCAAACGGGGCTCTGGCATTTGTAAGTGCAAAGTCGACACATTCCTTCGTTCATTGTGTCATACACGTTTCCCGAGCGGGTTTCCATAATAAAAGTAGATGAAAATTAAATAATTATTTTAATTACCTTTTTTAGAGTTATTCGTTGTATTTTCCTCGTAGTCGGGGATCTTTAATCTTCTCGTCCGTGGCTCCTCTGAAATCTCCTCGGTCCTCGAACCAACGTTCAAAGTGATGTGTCGTCACAGTCGTGTGTCAAATATATTGAATAATAATAATACAGTAGTATTAATATGTAGAAATATATTACAAATAACACTGGTCAACAACATTCTTGCCCAAGAGAACCTGATGGTGTTTCTAGTGTGACTTTTCATGTTGAATTAAAAAACTAATCAGAAATTTTCCATCACCCATGGTTTTTGCGTGACAGCCTTTTTTGGTATTGGGATAAATACAGCAAAAAATGCAAAAATTATTATGTAGGCATTTTTGCATAAACCTTATTACATTACACTGGTTTATCAAAAATTATATTTCTTTGTCCCAAAAGAAACAGAATCTTATCTAAATTTAACTCTTTGTGCTGATTCCAAATATACCATTAGTTTTTTCTATCATGTATTATTTTGAGATACACCTACTTGAAATTTGGAAGTGTTTTTAATATATAGACCTATATGAACGAAATATAATTATTTTATTGAGAAGTAGTGGCAGTGGATTTTCTTCTATACTTTGCCGGTGGTACATCCCTCTTGAGTGTCCAGCAGTAGTCAGCAAGCATACCGGGACTCCATTTACCTTGGTACCGCTTCTCCATGCTTGATATATCTTGATGAAACCTCTCACCATGCTCATCGCTAACTGCACCAAAATTGTCTGGAAAGAAATTCAGATGTAAATGCAGGAAATGTATCTTGAGAGACATGTTACATCCCAGTACCTTGTAGGAAAGCAACAGATCATTAACTATGTCTCGGTAATTTTCAACCTTGACACTTCCTAAGAAGTTCTTGCAAACGTTTCAAAAGGAATTCCATGCTGCTGCTTCATTTCCATTCAAACTACAGGGTGATCAAAAAGTCCCGCACAACTTAAAAAATTAATAACTCCGCGAATATTTGCACTAGAGCAATGCGGTAAACACCATTGTGTTCAGGATGCAATGGGATTTTTATGGCAAATAATGAAAAATTCGAAATTGATTTTAGTTACAACTTTATTCGCTAGATGGCGCTCTACCAGAATCAGAGATTCAGCGGCCAAATTGTTTGATAAATTGAAAAATATAACTGAACGACACGTATTTTTTCTTTTTGAATACCAGGAAAGAACCCTAAAATAACAAATGATAAATTAATAAAACACCATTTCGCCAAAAGTTAGAAGAAATGGTTAACGATTTTTAAAAACAATCTGAGATATGTGAAATAGGTATATGCAAATTAAAACATGTAGCAAAAAATATTTATATTTTAGATGGAGTTTTGTGAGTTTTGAAATGTTAATATAGTGCCAAAAATTATGATGACACTACTAATAGGATTTCTTGCTATAAGGAATGTGTAATTTCTTGACTGATTGGCGACACTTGACTATTTAACTGGATATTTGTCATGATCCAAAAGTGAAATATAGAGGGGAGTGAAAAAATATATTTGTCGTACTTTATTCCAAATATCCTATGGGTTTGTCAAATGTTATCATTGTTTATTATACTGCACACAATTTTGAAAATGTATCCCCTAAAAATCATTTTTAAATCGAACTTTTGCGTTGAAAAACGTGGTAGTAAAATCATTTTGTATTATTTTTTGCGCAAAATTTCTAAAGTTGGGGGGGGGGGATACAGAGAATATTCCTTATGCTATTTCTTCTTGTTGAAGTTTGAGATTGAATCAAGGAATAAAAAGATTATTTATTAAACAAAGTAACTTAAAACAAGATGTTAAAGTAGCAAAATTTTAAAGGCAAGTATATATATGAAGGCGAGAGACAAAGACTATATATATTGACGTCGACCGCAGCGCCGCCGCGGCCGTTGATTGATCGATCCCCCAGTGCTCCACGCCAATTTAGATCGCTATTCCAACACTCCCTCTCGATCCAAAATGTTCAGTAGACCTCTTAAGTAGTGGAATTTGTTTCGTGGAAGAGGTTTAGTCATTATATCAGCTAGCTGTTCTGAGCTGCAAACATGATGCACTTTAAGTTCACCTTCTTCATGTTTGGATCTAATGAAGTGGTAGCGAACATCAATATGTTTCGTTCGTTTGTGGAATACTGGATTTTCAACAAGTTTTATTGCTGCTTGGTTGTCGATATAAAGTTCAGTTTCTTTAGTAATATCACAGCCGATGCCCTGTAGAAGTCTTCTGATCCAAATCAATTCCTTAGCAGCACTGCAGACAGCGATGTATTCACTTTCAGTGGTTGAAAGTGCGATAATTGGTTGTCGTTGGCTTGCCCAAGAAACAGTTCCTCCGTTCATCATGAAGGCATAACCAGTCGTACTTTTTCTGGAGTCAACATCACGAGCAAAATCACTATCAGAGTAGCCAACAAGATGGTCTTGTCCAGAGAAGAGAATTCCCATGTGTGGAGTGCCTTTCAGATAACGGAAAATATTCTTCACTGTTGTACAATGTGCAGGTCCTGGATATTCTAGGAATTTACTCACTTGTGAAACTGCATAAGTGATATCTGGACGTGAAACACATGATGCAAACAGGGATCCAACAGCTTCTCGAAAAGGGAATTTAGGCATCTTTACCTTTTGTTCTGGAGTAGGACAGTCCTGCTTTGTTAAGATGACAGAAGGATCCATAGGCACCGAAGCAGGAATACAGTCAGCCATATTAAATTTACTCAAAATGTTGTCAATATATGATGACTGGTGAATGAAAATACTTGCCCTATCTTCTGACTGCTCTATTTGTAGCCCAACAAAAAAGTTAACACTTCCAGATGTAATATCAAATGCGTGTTCTAACTCATCCATTATAATAGCTATTGCCTCTTTATCTTTAGATAGAATAATTCCATCATCAACATAGAGAGCTAAGATAACATTTGAATCATTGTGTGTTCCAATGAAAATGCACGGGTCGGCGTCTGATGTTTTGAAATTATGGCTATACAAAAAATTGGTAAATTTCTTATTCCAATTTCTAGAAGATTGTCTCAGACCATACAGACTTTTATGTAATCTATAGCAGCTATTATCATCTCTCTTGTAGCCTTCTGGTTGTTCAAGATAAACAAGTTCCTCTAATTCGCCATTGAGAAAAGCTGTCTTCACATCGAATTGCTTAAGAAACATCCTTTCAGAAGCAGCGCGTGATAAAAGAATGCGTAACGAATCATACCTGACTACTGGGCTAAACGTATCGAAATAGTCTACATTTTTTATTTGAGAATAGGCTTTTGCAACTAATCTGGCTTTGAACCGTTGAATTGTACCATCGAACTCCGTTTTAATTTTATAAACCCATTTGCAACCGATAGGTTTATGACCATCTGCCAAACGTTCTAAAGTCCATGTTTTATTTTTATTTAATGCATCAATCTCTTCATCCATGGCTAATTTCCATCTTTCTGAATCTGAACTTGTTATTGCATCTATATAGTTACTGGGTTCATCAGCGAGCGCAAAGTTACATTGGCTATTCGAAACTTTAGAGCGTGTTATCATTGGATGCGAACTGATATCGGACACTGGCAGCATTTCCTGCACTGGGATGTTTGTTGTTTCAACTGGTGATTCATCCGGAGCGCTGTTAATCTGAAATATTGTTTCTTTCGTTTTGGTAGATTCTCTATCTGAATGTGGAGTAGCTTTCTCATCGAATGTGACATCTTTAGAAATTCTTATTTTTCTAGTTTTCCAATCCCATAATATAAAATTTTTGCTTGTATTCTCATAACCTAAAAACATAAGTTTTATCGATTTATTATCCCACTTTTTACGGTTTTCTTTGGGAATATGCATATAAGCATTACAGCCAAATATTTTATTGTTAGCTATATTAGGCTTTGTGCCAAAGAAAAGTTCATAAGGTGTCGTTCCAGGGGTTTGCTTAGTCGCACTTCTATTTAGAATATAGGTTGCTGTGTTACATGCCTCAGCCCAAAAAAATCCTGGAAGATTTCGTGAATTTAGCATGGACCTGGCTGCTTCCACAATCGTTCGATTGTCTCTTTCTATACGTCCTATCTGTTCGTGCACATAAGGTGCAGTGAACTCGTGAATTATCCCAAATCTTTTACATAAATCTGCAAAATTATCGCTTTTGAATTCTAGCGCATTATCAGTCCTAAGAACTTTTATCTTATTTCCAGTTTGAGTATAGATTAGAGTAGCATATTCTTTGAATATATCTAGCACATCTGATTTGTTTTTAATAAAATAAATATGGCGATAACCACTAAAGTAATCTTTAAATAAGCAGAAATACAGATATTTACTTAATGATTGAGTCTGCATTGGGCCACAAATATCAGCATAAATAAACTCACCTAGCTGGTAGTTTTGCCATCTGAGGGATAGCACGACTTTCTATGGGCTTTTCCAAGTTGGCATCCTTCACAGAAGAAAAAATCTCCCTCTAAATCTTGAGACTGCAGACCATCCACCAATCCTTTGGTCGCCATCTCTCGAAGTGTAGCAACTGGAAGATGCGCAAGTCTCTCGTGCCACAACTGAAGCTTGTTCTCGCTGGTGATGTATCCTTGTGATGATGACGTAACCTTGAAGAGCATCCTGTAGAGGTCGTCATGACGCACTCCTACGGCTTTTAGGTCATTATCCATGAAGATCTGTAGCTTGTCATGTTTGATAATGACGTTGAATCCTCTTCTTGTGGACGTAGAAAGGCTATACAAATTTTTCTTTAGTTGCGGCGAGTAGAGCACATTTCTTATGTACGTATTGTACCATCCACCGTCGACGTAGGCTTGAATCTCGATGTCTCCCATGCCTTCTGCAAGTAGTGTCGAGTTGTCTCCCAAGTAGATTGGATGATCACTGGTGAACGGCGTGTAGGTCGTGAACCACTCTCGTCGAAATGTCATGCTGCAGCTTGCACCGCTGTCAGCATACCAAATATCATTGGGCTCTACTTGATTATCGCACAAAATAAGTCCATAATCACTTGAACTTCCTTTTGAATCATGAAGATTTTTTTATTTATTTTTCTCATTAGCTAATCTTTTTCTACATTTGCGGCTCCAATGTCCAATTTTGTGACAATAGTGGCAATTGGTGTTCTTCTTGACATCTTGAAAAGAACGTTGTGTATCTTTAGGCTTCGTTCGTGCTTGCCTGTGTAATAAGGCCTCGTCTTGTTTAGAAGAACCGCTTTGTTGATTCCTTGTTTCTTCAATCAAAAGTATTGCAGTTAAATTGTTAAGAGTTTGAGCTTTCGGATCTAACGATTCCCACGCTGCAACAAAGTAGCGCATACTCGAAGGCAAAGTATTTAAAATTTTTGCTACCTTTTGATCTTCCGTAATGGTTCCGCCCATTTGTGAAATTTGTGCAGAAATATTTTCAATTTTTGCTATGTAATCACTTATTTTTCCGATGTCAATCGTGCATCGAAGAATTGTTGCCAAAGTAGGCCAATAGTAAATTCGGATTTTTGTTCATGAATAGCAAGTAATTTCTGCCACATTTGTGAAGCGGAAGTACAGTTCATCAGGGGCTGAAGAAACTTTAATTCGATTGCCTGTGATAACAACATCCTTGCCTTAACGTCCTTTGATTTCCAATTCTGTAGTGAACTTTCAGAGTTACTGTCGGAGGAAACAACATTCGGCTTTATTTCTAAGCCTTCCAATAATTCTAGTAATTTTTGTTGTTCCAAAAGAAGCCTTAATTGGAATTTCCATAGTGAAAATCTTTCACCATTAAAAACTTTAATCCTTGAAAGACAATCTTCGCTCATCTTCTTTGTCTTGGAATCGGCCAACGACAAAAAGAAACTAGGGTTATGGTTGGCGGTTGACGCCTAAACTTCGAGCAAAAAAAAAGGCTTACTCACTGCTGGCGGTTAATCCTTTTAGGCGCAGTGGAAGCGTGCTGGGCCCATAACCTGTTGAAGTTTGAGATTGAATCAAGGAATAAAAAGATTATTTATTAAACAAAGTAACTTAAAACAAGATGTTAAAGTAGCAAAATTTTAAAGGCAAGTATATATATGAAGGCGAGAGACAAAGACTATATATATTGACGTCGACCGCAGCGCCGCCGCGGCCGTTGATTGGTCGATCCCCCAATGCTCCACGCCAATTTTGATCGCTATTCCAACACTTCTCATGAGCGAAAAGCGATAAACTAAAAAAAGGGGTAAAATTGTGTACACGACCAGAAATTGTGTACCGTACCAGTGTTATTCGAGAAGTTATACCACTTTGGCCTGCACGACATAATATAAGATGTGAGCAAATGACAAACAAAAAAATACTTAAATATATACGAATAAAAGATTACATGAGGAGCTTCTTTTTCGATTTATTGCGAGCTTTCGAACCTTGCGGTTCTTCTACAGGCGTGGATAGCATGAATATAGTTAGTACTAGACGCCGACCCGGGCTTCGCCCCGGGATTGACCCGTGTGCATATCTACCCGAGTGATATATATTAAGATAAGTTTTTTTTTTAAATAATCGTTTTTACTCGAGGGAATGTTTGTAGTCTAGTATGTTGATATAATAAATCTTTCTGAATATTAGGAAAGGTCAGGTAATTTTTTGTAGGGTGATGCTCTGAAAAAGAACGCTATACCACTTTATCACTAAACAAATTGGCGAGGCCAAAATAAGCAACCTAAACAATCCATTAGCTTTGCAAGATAAGAAAAGAAATAGAGAAAGGCATGCAAAATTCTCAACACAAATCAAAAGCTTTAATCCTCATTAGTAATGTATATTAGGTAGGATGAGGTTTATTTTGTTTCTATTACATTACATGGAATAGATTTTTGTTTTTCTAATAAAATTTACTGACCTCTTTGTTCACTGAAACCTAAACAAAGTGTATGTTAGACCACTCTTTGTTCAACCTTACACATTGTTTAGGTCTCTTATTAGGTGCAAGATGTATACTAATGCTAAAATGGTAATTTGGGTAAACATAGGTAAATTCATGTTGGGCCAGTATTGTTCAGCAAGCCAACACAGATATAACATTACGGTATGAAGCAAGTTGTGCTAAAACTAATATTTCCAATCAAATTATCCAAAAAATAACAGATAATATGTAATATAAACACATGTATGTTAAATAAACACAATAATAACCAATAATTAAAAACCATAAATTTTCCTAACACAGTATACTTCTTAAGTAAGAATACCTTACCATGAAGGTTTAAAACCCTACACATTGAAACATGTGAAAAATGTAGCATGTGTGTATGATGGGCTTGAAGAGAAAATATTTAAAAAATATATTTATTGAAACTTTTGTAATACCACACCAAATATGCATATTTACAGTTACAACAGTTGCAGATCTTATAAGCGCTTTAAAAGGGGCAAACATATATGAGCAAAGCATCTATGTACATTAGAGGACATTAGAAACATAGTGAAAAAAATATAAAAGGTAATGAATATTTTTTTTGCTAATTGAGGAAAGAAATTCCTTAAGAAAGAACTCCTTGATAAACAATATTTTTTGTGCTGCCATTAGGTGCGAGAATAAAAAGATTATTGGAGGAACTAACGCGTGAGCAGGCAACATAAAGCTGGCCATGGGAAAACATGGAACCTGAAGATCAATTCCAGCCCATTTCAATGTTTGACCTTGTGATTTGTTAATTTTCATTGCAAAGCACAACTTAACAGGAAATTGAAGTCTTTTAAAATGAAAGGGCAAATCTGAAGATATAATGGGAATCCTAGGAATCATAACCTTCTCACCAGTGCCGCATCCAGTCAAAATAGTCGCCTCCAGCAGATATCTGTGTAAGCTGTTAACTTGCAACCGAATACCATTACACAATTTTGGGGGATTAAGATTTCTTAACAATATAATCGGGGCGCCAACCTTTAGGGTAAGACTGTGCACAGGCATTCCAGGCGGATTGATTGAATTTAAAAATTCAATGGGATAATGCACAGAATCATTCGGATCTACAACAGTGTCTATTGACAAATAAGTTCTTGAAGGAGCGATAAATTTACCGAGGATATATTCATTTATCTTGTCCACAGCATCATTTCTTGGTGCTAATAAAGCCCTTTCACTGAACCAAGAAAGTGGCATGGTAAGTAAAGAGCCTATACTGGGGTAAACAGATGATATTAAGGTATGGATATCTTCAACCAAGACACAAAGATCACTTGATGCAATGGAGATGAGTCCCTCGTGAGTTGCAAATGTCCCATTGCCCAGTTCAAGCAACAGCTGAGAGAAGCTGCTTCCTCTGTCGCCAAAGAGATGTGACCGCATATTGATAGTGAGAGATAACTTAACAATACTACTCCAAATATGAGAGCGTTTAAGGCATGCATTAACCTCGTCTGCTCGAGTGCCTTTGAGAATAACCGGTAAAGTTTGTCGGAAGTCCCCAACAAAAAGAAATGTCACCCCTCCCATTATGCTGTTGTTATCCCTAAGATCTCTAAGAGTGCGAACAAGGGCTTCGATTGAGCGTCTATGAGCCATTGTGCATTCATCCCATATAAATAATGAGCTTTGCTGTAGAATTTTGGAAGTGGCGCTCTGTTTAGCAATGTTACAGACTGCTAATTCATCATCATAGAGATTCAAAGGTAGCTTAAATAGAGAATGTGCTGTTCTGCCGCCATCAAGGAGTGTAGCGGCGATTCCAGAAGAAGCAGCAGCCAAACTATTAAACCCTCTAAGCGCAATTTGGCTAACAAAAGATTAATAATAAAAGTTTTTCCAGTGCCACCAGGAGCATCCAAAAAAAAATCGTGCCAGCCCTAGAGCGAACACTATTAAGAATGGCCTCATAACAATATTTCTGATCAGGATTTAAAGAAGATTCGCGGGTTGAAGCCAAAGTTTCTAGCTCACGCCTATCATATATGTCTGATAAAAATGATGCCTCTCTTGGTGGTGATACATTTTCAGGAAGAGGCAAACCCATACATGCAATACTTTTACCTGAAATTGACAGAACATGTTTTCCAATTTCCAGTAACGCAGCATTGAAAACATCAGCATTGTAATCAAGTTCAGGGATGGACATATCTCGTCGCATTCGGTGCAAAATATCTTCAGACATACACTCCTTATGAGCATGCCACAGCGTAAGTGTATCAGAAATGTGGCAGAAGATGAGCATTGTAGAGAACAATGCTCTCACCGATGCTGCATTACGACATATAGATGCCTCTTTGAGAGTTTCATTCCAGTGAGAGTCGTCTTCTAGTAAGCCTAAAGCTTTGCAGGCCATTTGGAAGGTAGTGTGAATAACTCCTTCAACTGTGCGCAAACTCTGGAAAGAACATGGCCCTCTAATATGGAACAAAATAAGTCTCAAATAGTAGCATTCAGCATTAGTTGGGTGAACTGTATAGACGCGGCCAAGAACATCACTTTTCCGCACACCAGGATATCCTTCTACAGGAGTACCCTGCTTCCTGCCTAAAAAAATATTGTTGGTCCAGGTATAGAAAGAAGGAACTTCACAGTATAATAGTGTCCTAGCAAATGTGTCTTGGTTAAAAAGCTTAAAAAATGCTGTCAGAGTTGTATCTCTTGGATTTGAAATAACATTTTCTGCATTTGCAGTAGTGAAATAGACCCTCTGTCCATTTTCATGGTGAAAAGCTAAGTGTACAATTGGAGGTGATCTTTCATGGATGCTGAAACCCAGAATCCTCCAAACAGCTTCTGCGGAACTTATATAGCGGCCAGACTGAAATTGGGTAACCTCATCAAGGTGATTCAAAGAGAAAACTGCCTGATCAGTTCCCTTATTAATGTATTTGCACACGTATTTGATGGCCTTTACGGAGCTGCAGTATTCCACATTTATATGGGAATCAAAAGCACGAAGGAGAACAGAATTATAGGGCACAATCCAGCGATTGTCAATTTCCAAAGTAACTCCTCGCATATTCACCGATGAAGTAAGACCACCTTCAGCAGAGCACCGTCTTCGGTAGCGGGGATAACAATCTTCTGTTGTCGAAGTTGTCTCACAAAAACCTTTAGGATATTTTTTGCTACATTTCATATCCTTCATACATGGAGAATTTGTATTCAGAACCCCACATGGACCATGAACCATTTGTTTAATGACAATTGCATGAAGCTCTGGGTCTAAGTTAATATCCGGAATCTAGGGGCTTGTATGACCTCATCAATTTGATTAGGTCTAATTATGTTTGTAAGCCAAAGCAGTAAATGCGCATGTGGTAGACCACGCTTCTGCCACTCTATTGTGAACATAAAACACTTGCAAGGCCCAAATAGCTTAGCCTTAGTCACTAAATAGATACGCTTTTTCATTTTAAGGTGAAAAACACGACTAATCAAATCATATCTATCTTTAGCAGAGTTATTTGAAAATAAATGCATCTGAATTTCTTTCCATTGAGGGTTGCATGTAAATGTTATAAAAAGCTGAGGCCTTCCATAGCTACGAACATAAGTCATTGCATCTTGGGTCCGCTCATGCAGATAACGGGGACCACCAGTAAATGATGATGGCAGTATGACTATTTGGCCTATATTGGCTAAATTCTCATCTGCTCGCAGAGCATCTTGCAGGTGAATATAATTTTCTGTTCGAAGCTTTTTCTGATTGCGCCGTATGAAGGAAAGCCTTTCTGATTCAACCTTAGCATACATATCAACCCAGAATTGATTTGTAAGCATGCCATAACGCAGTAGCGAGTTAAATTCCCCAGCACGAGCCATCATTCTGTAAGCATAAAAATTCATGCACGATACAGTCTTCTGCATTATTTCTCTAGTGGATGGATTGACTTGAGGTAGCGAAACAGAATAACCGACCTCACCCCTGCAAAAAAATAACGGGTATTGTAGAGGGTCATATGCTTGATGGATCCCGGATATTCTTTGTGTCAAATTATTACGACAATGTAATACAATATCTCTTGGCCCAAATTCCTGACCTACCATCAGCAGAGCTACTTCATTGGTCATGGGCGCATTGTAGCGACGTTCATGCTCTTCTGGTGGAAGCTTATCAGAGTGTATAATAACCCGGTAGTCAGCGTGATTTTGAGGAAGAGTTTCTAAGGCTGCTTTAAAGGATTGAATATAATGATTGTGCGCATGCAATAAATATTGCAAAGAGCGAACTAAATCTCTGTTCAAGTTTGCTGTAATGTTGCAACGTGCAGTAACCTGAGACACATAATTATCGATAAAGTATATCTGCAGTAATTTGTGCTCACTATCAGGTTCTGGAAGGAGACTACCAATTACGTGGTAAACTTGGCCTTGGACTTTGAAAGTAGGCATATAACCTTGCTCCACAACTTGTCTAGCACCAAAATATGTCATTTGGAATATAGAGTTATATCTACGGATATGCAGCAAGAAGGACTTCGATAGAGGATTTAGGCCAGAGAGCAAAGAGAAAATAGGTTCTGGAGGATCTTCAATAGCAGGTAGAGAAACTCTACCTTGTTTACAACAGAGGCCTAAGGGTTCATCTTTAAATCTCAAAGCAGAGCAAAACTGGCATACCCAAGACATTTTGCCTATATCGACAGATGAATCAGCTTTATAATCAATATGGGCATTATACTGCAAACCTGAAAACGGCTTATGAGTCCATAGCTGAATACGCTGAACAGGAACTTGCATAGTTTGTGTAGCTGTGACGCGGGCTTCAGAATACCTAAGACGGCGAAGCTCACGACGTGTCTCACTTTGAAGTGGTGTCTCAATAGCGCTAGCATTCCTATATCTCCTGGAAGCAGCCGTATTTCTACCAATTAAAGGTTGGCTGCGGCGAGGCATATTCTGAAAAAAAAAGATCGAGATTAATAACAAAAGCTTAAAAACCAGCAATATATAAACAAAGCATAAAAATTTCCTGTCTTTTTGAGGTAAAAATCAAAATTCTTAAATTTTTTCTTCAAAATAACCTTCCAGATATGTTAAAAAGATTATAAAAAACTAAAAGCATAATATTAAAAATAAAAAATTAATGTACAAAACCAGTTATCATTAAAAAGCCTCAAAAATAGACCAACCGTCTGGACACGGCAATGAAAAAGCATGCTTTTTTGAGGAAAAAATAGAAATAATTCTTTAAAATACAAAATACAACCCCTATATGTTAAAAAAACTACAAATAATCTAAATATAAAATGCTTAATCAAATAAATTAAAATATCTTTAATAAAATTTAGAAAAAGGACCTCAAAAAGACAAATAAATGAATCCGTTAAAGAAATCCCTCGCTTATTTAAAAATATAAATAATATATTTTTTAGATACAACCCATATATGTAGAAAAAATAAATAAACTGTATTTAAAAGATGAAAGCAATAATTAAAAAATTCCATAAGAAAATTTAAAAAAGGACGTCAAAATGACCCATAATTGAACATACCAATAAAATATCTTGCATCTTAGTGAAAAAAAAAAAAGAAATAATCCAAAAGTTGTCTACAAAACAACCCATATATGCTGAAAACACCATGAATAATCTACTTCTAAAATATCTAAGCAATTAATTAAAATGAAATTTCAAGCTTTTTAGTGAAAAAAAAGAAAAATAACCCAAATTTTTTTCACAAAACAACCCATATAAGTGGAAAACACCATAAATAATCTGTAACTAAAATATCTAAACAATTAATTGAAATTTTTGTTAAGGTCCTCAAAAAAGACATAAAATTGAGCACATGCATGAAATTTCTAGCTTTTTAGTGAAAAAAGAGGTCCTCAAAAAAGACATAAAATCGAGCACATGAATGAAATGTCTAGCTTTTTAGTGAAAAAAATAGAAATAACCCTAAATTCGTAAAAATAATATAAAATACCTTAGTCTTATAAAAATACTAACACGTAATAAAATAAAAAAGAAACTTGATCTCATCAAGTAAGGCCTCAACTTTTTTCGGTATAAAATATGAAAACTATAAAATAAAAGTATCTTGCCATGTATAAAAGTTATTATTAAAATTAAAAAATATATATATATATATATATATAAAATATTAGAACTAATTTAGCAATAAGCGGAAAGTAAACACTTTTGAAAGTGTTGTATCCGCTGTTGAAAGTAAATACTTTTACTCTGTTGAATTTTTTTGTATTTTATCGATAACAGCAAAGTTATGTATTTTAAAGTTAGGAAAAATATTTTGATGTTAAGCAAAACCTGCTCCATCTCGTTTTACATAAATGTTGAAAATTTGGTCGAAATTGATGCATTGTAACGAAAGTTTTTAGTGATGTCCACTTATGAAATTTGCATTTTATTAATATAGATATCCATGCTTTCCACGCCTGTAGAAGAACCGAAAGGTTCGAAAGCTCGCAATAAATCGAGAAAGAAGCTCCTCATGTATCTTTTATTCGTATATATTTAAACAAAATCTACTGAGTTCATAGAGCCGAAAAAAATTACTGTTCATAGAAAAAAAAAGAGTCAAGATGTGAGGACAGCATTTATTATTCCCATAACCCAAAACAAAGAGCTGCAAAATATAACACATGAGGTAACTGCCTTCTCTCTTGTATTAGGTCACAATCCCTGCTCAATGTGGCGCCCTTCATTCTCAAACACCGCCTGCAGACGATAGATGACAGAATGGTCACAATTAAATAGTTGAAATTTATAAAACGTGCCATCTGATGGAAGCCTTCAACATGGCCAATGTGGTAGGCCGGCATCGATAAAAACGCGACTTAATATACCCCCATAACCGAAATTGTAAGGCGTCAAGTCTGGTGATATTGGAGGCCACTGGTATATAAAGTGGCGACTTATCAATGAATTTCACCGAACGTATCCTTCAGCAATTGTTTGGCACCGCGGAAGATATGAGGAGGTCCTCCATCTTGCATAAATGTTATTTCGCTTAGTGCTTGTCTGTCCTGCAATATTGGAATAACCTTTTCTCTCAAATGTTGAACATAACGTTCACCACAACAAGTTACAAAAAGAAAAATGCCCCAATAATAAAAGAAGAAGTGAACCCACACAAAAATGTAACTCTGGGCTGATGAAGTGGTATTTCTGTAAAAAATCCTAGAGTTTTCTGTTGCCAAAATGAGGCAGTTTTGAATGTTAAATTCTCCCTTTAGATAAAAATGAGCATCATCTGTTCTTAGAACATTTGACAGCCAGTTTTCATCAATATCAATTTCACGGAAAATCCATGCAGGGAATTCTTGACGCTTCTCAAAATCGCTGACTTTTAACTCGTGAAAACTTTGAATTTTGTTAGGGTATTTTTATAGAAAAATTCTAAATGTGTGTTCTCTCCAAACTGTTCGATGCGAAATCCCCGTTTGTCGAGAAACTTGTCTACCACTTACTTTTTCATACGTGGATAACGTTTCAATAGCTTCAGCATTCTGAAAAACCGTAACAGCCACCGACTTGCATGTGGCTAGAGCGCAATCTAGCGAATAAAGTTGTAAATAAAATCAATTTCGAATTTTTCATTATTTGCCATAAAAAATCCCATTGCCTCCTGAACACAATGGTGTTTACCGCATTGCTCTAGCGCAAATATTCGCGGAGTTATTAATATTTAAAGTTGTGCGGGACTTTTGGATCACCCTGTATTTTGAAAATTTCCATCCTGCAGCAATTCTCGAATCTGAGGTCCAACGAAAATGCTTTCTTTAATTTTCGCATTACTTATGCTAGAACATTTTTGTTTTAGGTAGGCAAATCCACTGGCATTTCGATCCATTGTTTTTACAAAGTTCTTCATTAATCCCAGTTTAATATGTAATGGTAAGTAAACATTTTCTGAATCGATTAGGGGAGGATTTACAATATTTTTATGTCCTGGAGTGAAGATTTTCCGGTTTGGGCAGCTTTTTTTAATGTAATGCCTTTCCCTATCTCTGCTATCCCATTCACACAGAAAACAACAGAATTTTGTATATCCAAGCTGTAATCCACGCAAGAGAGCAATGCCTTTCAAATCGCTGCATATTTTCCTACCGTATCTTTTATATTCAATCTTTTTCAAAAGCAGTTTCATGTTTTCGTAAGTATCTTTCATGTTGGATGCAGGTACTATTGGCACTGATGGGAACTTATTTCCGTTGAGAATAAGAACAGCTTTTCAAACTAATTTTTGAAGAATCAACGAATAAACGCCACTTTTCTGTATCATGGTCATGACTAAGCGCTACCATTAGACTAACATCATTGCAATATACTAAATCATTCTCTTGTTAAATAAAGTCTTGGAATTCATCTTGACGCTTGGAAAAAAAGCATACATTTGTGCCTTTATGCAGCAGATTCCAGCCTTATAACCTAGAGCCTATAAGTTCACTCTGTTTTTTGGATAAATCTTAATCACGTACAAGGTCGTTCAAATCTCCTTGGGTTAACAAATGAGGTTCAGATCAAGCACATGCTTCAAAATTTGTCATCCGACTGTTGCTCTCGTCTATCTTAATCATCGTCACTAAATATTACATTAAATATTACATTTACAGGGGGCTGTGGCACAGGTAAAATATCACTATGAGGAACCGGTCTCATAGCAGAAGGCAAATCTGGATATTGAACTGTATGTCTTGATTTGGATGTAAAACCTGTAGTTTTTATCAACCAAAACTAACAGTCTGAAGAATGGTCTTTAGGGGTTTTCCATATCATTGGAACCGCAAAAGGCATATATATAAAGGCAAAGGGACGTTCACCTTTAATCCACCTTGTAAGACGTCGAGCACAAATTTCACAACAATGATTAGGAGCCCAAGTCTTATCTTGGTCACCGACTTTACAGCCAAAATAAAGTTGATGAGCGGTGTAAAGTTTCGCCTTTGAACTCTGAAAGTTAATTCCCCACAAATGTAACAGAAAATATCAGGAATATTAATGCAACGCCTCGGTATATTGACACAGTCTAGTGCACACGATTTATAAAAGCAAATCGATATAGAAGAATAAACTGATCACTTCAAATTTACCTGTCACTTCTGATGCAAATCTATTAAAATAATCGTTAGGTTCAATTTGAATATATATATTAAAACTGTTATTCAGCAAATAGCATTCCAGAGCTTGTCGTTATTTATGAGTTGAAAGCAAAACAGATTGCATTATAAAATAAACATATTTAATTAAAAATTCAATAATTTGTTATTTAAATTAATATTTATGATTCTTAAAGAGCAAAATTTAATTAATATCAAATATAATAAAGCTTTTGGCTCCACATATCAACTCTTCTTGTCAAAAATAAAGCGCTAGCTAATGTAATGATGTTTACTTAAAAAATGCTTACATACTATTTTCTGCATTGTTACTGTCTATACCAATTTATAGAAAAAAATGGTTATCCTGCAAGAACTATAGGTGATGGAAAACTTCTTATTTCATTTTTGAATTGGGCATAAAAAGTTACATTAGAATCAACATCAGGTTTTCTCCGGCAAAAAAAAAAAAAGGTTTTTATTGTAGACCTGTGTAATCAATGAAATTGAATTTATATTATTAATTCAGATAATTTAAAACAATGCTATGTAATTTAATTGGAGGATGAAAACACGCACACACAACACAAAGCCTTTATTTAGACTCTCTGGTCTCACACAGATTCTCCATTGTATGAAAAGGAGTATTATATAAGTAAAAAAATAAATTTAAGAAAGATCCAGTTAATTAGACCTATCTTTGATTTTCAAAGCCTCCATGTAAAATTTATTTACAATTAATGTGAATGACCTATTATCTGCAGGTGGGATATTAAGTAATATAATAAGGTGCGTGTCTGAGCAATTCCTGGGAGAAGTAAGTCTCTTTCTAAGTCAAGAAACGAGCATTCCAACATGTAATGTTCTAGTTCTTCCTTGATTATACTTTTACATAGTGTACAATATATATCTTCTGATTTTAAGTTTTTTATATAATTTTCTCTATAGAAGACGAGAAGTCCAGTGTGGTTTTTGGTAGAATTAACAATCGCCGTAGAAAATTATCCTGGATCTGATCTGAAATTTTGTTTTGATCGGCTGCCCAAATTGAAGCAGCGTACATCCGCTAGCTATAATCTTTCTCCTTTAGCGTCTATGACTTGAAGGTCGGATACTTTATAGATGACTTTGTTGACTATGAGTTTATTGTCCCGCAGTTTAGCCGTATTCCTTTTTCGGCGAATTATTTTCTTTTAGCATTCAGTAGGCGTCGTTATTCTCTCGTCTTTACGCTATAGTTTTTCGATAGTGACAGTTTGAGACCTCTTAAGTTGAAGGCGGCTTTTAAAAGAGTGGATCTTTCGTTATATTCCGGAAACTCTATCAAGATGGGTGCCGCTGGCTTTCTATATGAGCGATGGCATCTTGTAATATTTACTTTCTCAGGGATCAGCCTTTTTTCATGGATTAATTCGTTCTAGGCAATCCTCGTTCTCTTCTCCCTCTATCCCGTAAAAATAAGGTTTATTTCCCTATTCCTTGTCTCTAGGTATTCTAGTTCTCTAATTTTTCTCGAGTTTTGTGAAACTGCTACCTTTTTAGTATCGAGTGACCTTTCTAGCTGGTGCAATCTGTGGTCTATCCTTTCTACTGCATTGTACATCGATTAAAGTCGGTTCTCTAGCTTTCCCCCCCAGTCATCCAAACTTTTAGTAAGTGCGTCAAACAGCTCCTTGAGTTCTTTGTCTTTGTCTATGGTCGTGTCTAGGGAAGTTTGCCTGGTTGCTTTGGGCCCAGGGTTTTGTTCAACTCCAGAAATATTCAAAAGCTCCAAAACAACACAGTCTAAGGTTTTTTTCGATAGAATTTCGTCATGGAAAGCTCTGGATTGTGGTAAAGTTAGCAAAATTATATGTAGCAAAGTAGAGAGAATATTTCAAAAATTTAGTCAACTTACGGGAACCACGTTGCGTGCGACCTACTTGTTTCGCCTCCTAGCAGAGAATCTGAATCAATTGGAAAAATAAAAACAAATCATAATCAAGTACTTCTCTCCCTCAAGAGGTTGTCACTTCCTCATGTATGATCTCATCAGTTCTCTCATAATAAGGTTTGAGTCTTGAAACATGAACTATCAGCGGGACCTAGCTAGGATCATCTTTCGGTTCTATTGAGTAATTAATATTAGATATATTCTATAATATTATATATATGGGGCCCCAAGATATGTTCTGAATAGTTTTTCACACTTTCCTATTTTCCTAAATAGCCGACGAGATCCATATAGCTACGAGGAATGGGTCGGAACTGGCTATAATCTCGACAGACCTGGAGTCGGCCTTCGACACCCTGGACCGAAGGTTTCTGGTGTCCCTGATGGTCTCCTTGCGGCTGCCACCAGCCTTCACCGAGTGGTTCCTCCTCCTGTATGCCGGGGCGGATGCGGCGGTACGAGCCGGAGGCCTCCACACAAGGCCCTTCCATCTGCTGCTGAACGGGGTGAGGCAGGGCTGCGCCGTCAGCGCCGCTCTGTTCAGCCTCGCTACTGGCCCTCTCCTGGTGCGCCTCGAGCGAGCGCTTGGCCCCGGAAACGTCCTCGCCTACGCCGACGACATCGTGCTGCTCGTCGAGTGCGACGAGCTTTTCGACGTGGTGAGAAAGATCTTCGAGGAATTCCGGCGCGCCTCCGGAATAGACGTCAACTTTGTTAAAAGCAGAGGCCTATGGTGCGGCGCCAGGCGAGCCCGCACCGACGCGCCGTTTGGCATCTCCTGGACATCGGAGCAGCTTCGGGTACTGGGCTGCAATGTAACATCTGCAATGTCATCCTCCGCCCAGCAACAACATCTACTCGCACTGCTCGAGGGTGCTATAACGAGGTGGGTCCCCTTCACCCGCGGCCTCTCCCTAGTCGGTCGAGCCAGAGCCGCCAACTCGCAGGTGTTATCCGCCGTGGTGCACCATCTACACGGCTACCTGCCCACAGACTTCACCATCGTAAAACTGCAAGCCCGACTGGTGCGCTTTGTCTGAGGACCTCAGCGTACTGCCTGGCTGCCGGGCGGCGTCCTTGCAAGGCTAGTCTCCGTGGGCGGCCTCGGACATAGGAACACAGCTTCGCCTGGCGTGCTTGAAGGGCGTGCAAGCCGCGCTGCGCGGAAGCCTCAACGCCTACTCTTGGCTCGCTGTGAGCGGAACGTGGCTTTCTCCGCTGATATCTGGGACTTGGCTTCCACCTCGCCGCCGTAGCTCCTCCGGCTTTGGGAGGCCGTCTCGGAATATTGGAGCTGAACCACCGACTGCTGCCGCCACATAGGCTCCAGGAGCTCCATGTAATCGGGGACTGCAGGTTCCTTCAGCCTCCAGATCTCTTGGTCGCATCACGGTGGGCGGGGTTGCGCGTTGGTGACATCACCAGCTCTTCATTCCTCCCTCTGCGCACCACCCGCGCCACCCTAGCTGACGTCGCAGCATTCACCACTTTCTGCAGCCGGCTTTTAGAGCAGAACCAGAACCACGCCCACCGTGTTGACAACATCAAGAATGCCATCTTGCTGCGCGGGACGGCTACTCCCCTCCAGCGCCTAACCACCCGCACTGCCCGGCGCATGCTGGAGCGTCCACGCCTGGCTGCACTTCCCATCAACCAGCTGCTGGGCCTGTGGCTCCTTCACCTGTGCATCCCCATCTCCATCAGCTGGTATTCTCTCCGGCGAGGTGCTTTTTCGGGGCACAATGTCGATGTTGCTGTGCGGCTGGCCCTGCACGCTCTTCCCCATCCAGCGCATTCGGCCTCAGCCCGGGAGTCCTGCATCGCCTGTGGGTCCGGAGACCTGCCACTGGCTCACCGCTACTGGTCATGTAGGCGGATCAGGCCTGTCATCCCTGAGGCCTTCACTATTATCCAGCGGCCCCCTGACCTGCAGAGCTGGATTTTCGGGCATGACCTGGAAGACGACGCCCTGGCCATCCTGGCGTCTGCAAAGGCGCGAATATATAGGCACTTCCTGGCCCTGGAGTTGCGGTGGGTCTGAAAAGAACCCCTCCTGGTTGGAAGAGGACCCTATCAAGATGGTGGAGCCCTCTTCACTCATAATTAATTGTTTATCTCTTTTTTTTCATTCTTTCTGAAACCTAATTGAGAAGATGTCAATAAAAAGTGGTTCAATCTCAATCTCTCTCTCTCTCTTTCATTGTCACATAGTTTCTTTACTAATATTTCAGGTATAATTATGCCTTCTCAAAGCATTTCATCAATTTGATCTTTTATGTCTCTTTCGCTCTATGGCGTTCATTCTGTAGGACTTGTATTTTATCGGTTGTTTCGATGTTTTGCCATTTTGGTACTCCCTAATTCCGGCGAAAACAAATCTCCGTACTTTTCTAAAACTTGTTTCAACTCATTCCGTGCCTTTGCTAAACGATTATCGTTTATTTGGAATCGAAGTTCATCGCTCTCAACTTGTTCACTTTGCTTTATAAAATTTATTTTCTTCGGACTACTTCCAAGGCTAAGTTTAGTTTTCAATATTTTTAAAGGTCGAGGGTAAGGATGCGTTATCCAGATATTCGTTTCTTTATTTGTTACGTTTACGAAGCTTCTTGCCAGTCAAAGCCCATTTGTTTGATCCATTTGCTGTCCTCCTTGATCACATATTCGCAATCCCCTGTTTCTACCAATGCCTCAATCAATTTCTGGGTCAACTGTAGGTTTGCTTTATTATTCCTGCAAGAGTATATATTATGACATATGGCCCCCGTTGAAGAAGGCTGAACATGGTTTGAGTATACTTAAAGCTGGAGAAGCCAGGAATAGAGAAAATAATTTTACAGTTGAAATTAATTAAGGCAATGGTGACATAGGTTTATGTAAATAAAATATTATTCACAAGCAGTTTTACAACACCGGAGAGTTTGATATTTAAGGAAATATTTGATAATATCAAAGTTATAAAAGGCTATATACAATAACAACTAATGTATTATAAGGGAAATGTTATTGAGAGGTGTCAACAGGAGAAGAAGAGTCGCATACATATGATGAAAATATTGAGCCATTAACACTGGGGAACTCTACATTTTGAGTTATAAAACGACACTTGAAGTTACACCGCATGAGTTTCTTTTAAACGAAAAATCATTTTTTTTTTGTATTTCAAGTTGAAATATCGACGATTTCTAACCTTTTTGGATGAGGTATGAAAGGATGAATTATGAAGAGTAATTATGAACGGAAAAATAAAAGTGTCCAGGGATGGAAATCGAACCTACAAAGTTCCGTTTACCGGGCAGATGCCATGTCCACTAGGCTACCCTGGACGTATTTTTTCCGTTCGTAAATGATACATAAGGTAACTTATAATAAAATATAATACACTGCGGCCTGTGATTGTAAAACGACACTTGAAGTTACACCGCATGAGTTTCTTTTAAACGAAAAATCAATTTTTTTTTTTATTTCAAGTTGAAATATCGACGATTTCTATCCTTTTTGGATGAGGTATGAAAGGATTGAATTATGAAGAGTAATGATGAACGGAAAAATAAAAGTGTCCAGGGATGGGAATCGAACCCACAACGTTCCGCTTACCGGGCAGATGCCATGTCCACTAGGCTACCCTGGACGTATTTTTTCCGTTCGTAAATGATACATAAGGTAACTTATAATACAATATAATACACTGCGGCCTGTGATTGTAAAACGACACTTGATGTTACACCGCATAAGTTTCTTTTAAACGAAAAATCATTTTTTTTTATTATTTCAAGTTGAAATATCGACGATTTCTAACCTTTTTAGATGAGGTATGAAAGGATGAATTATGAAGAGTAATGATGAACGGAAAAATAAAAGTGTCCAGGGATGGGAATCGAACCCACAACGTTCCGCTTACCGGGCAGATGCCATGTCCACTAGGCTACCCTGGACGTATTTTTTCCGTTCGTAAATGATACATAAGGTAACTTATAATACAATATAAGTTCCCAGCCCTGGACACTTTCATTTTTCCGTTCATCATTACTCTTCATAATTCATCCTTTCATACCTCATCCAAAAAGGTTTGAAATCGTCGATATTTCAACTTGAAATGAAAAAAATAAATAAATAAATAAAAATGATTTTTCGTTTAAAAGAAACTCATGCGGTGTAACTTCAAGTGTCGTTTTACAATCACAGGCCGCAGTGTATTATATTGTATTATAAGTTACCTAATGTATCATTTACAAACGGAAAAAATACGTCCAGGGTAGCCTAGTGGACATGGCATCTGCCCAGTAGGCGAAACGTTGTGGGTTCGATTCCCATCCCTGGACACTTTTATTTTTTCGTTCATCATTACTCTTCATAATTCATCCTTTCATACCTCATCCAAAAAGGTTAGAAATCGTCGATATTTTAACTTGAAATAAAAAAATAAAAAAAATAAAAAATTGATTTTTCGTTTAAAAGAAACTCATGCAGTGTAACTTCAAGTGTGGTTTTACAATCACAGGCCGCAGTGTATTATATTGTATTATAAGTTACCTTATGTATCATTTACGAACGGAAAAATACGTCCAGGGTAGCCTAGTGGACATGGCATCTGCCCGGTAGGCGGAACGTTGTGGGTTCGATTCCCATCCCTGGACACTTTTATTTTTTCGTTCATCATTACTCTTCATAATTCATCCTTTCATACCTCAGCCAAAAAGGTTAGAAATCGTCGATATTTTAACTTGAAATAAAAAAATAAAAAAAATAAAAAATTGATTTTTCGTTTAAAAGAAACTCATGCAGTGTAACTTCAAGGGTCGTTTTACAATCACAGGCCGCAGTGTATTATATTGAATTATAAGTTACCTTATGTATCATTTACGAACGGAAAAATACTTCCAGGGTAGCCTAGTGGACATGGCATCTGCCCGGTAGGCGGAACGTTGTGGGTTCGATTCCCATCCCTGGACACTTTTATTTTTCCGTTCATCATTACTCTTCATAATTCATCCTTTCATACCTCATCCAAAAAGGTTAGAAATCTTCGATATTTCAACTTGAGATAAAAAAAATGATTTTTCGTTTAAAAGAAACTCATGCGGTGTAACTTCAAGTGTCGTTTTACAATCACAGGCCGCAGTGTATTATATTGTATTTTGAGTTATGTTTCAGGCGGACATGGCAAGGGGAAGATTTGGCATGGGTTTTCTATGCTATAGATGTAGAGTACGAGAAAGGAGGTTGAGGCTGGAAATTGCGTGAGCTCAGGACTGAGGTAAATATAGAACTACATACAATGTTAGAATTTTGGCGAACAAGCGAGGGGAAACTTGCTTTGGGCCATTCTACCTTATCTATACAGTTACTCGTGTAGCGAGTGCGAGGGGAAAAGTCCCATGTGTAGGTGAGGAAGTCGCATGGACTTATAGTTAATTTGAGAAAATAAAAGAGTTAGATATACAAAGGTAGAATATAGGCGAACAGAGCGAGGGGAAACTTGCTTTGGGCCCTTATTCCTTAATTATTTCGATACTTAGAGACTCTAGTAGTTTTAATTATTTGGAGGAAAGTATGCGCGCATAGTGCCAAAAATTGGGACGAGGACGGCGTTGTCCTTTACAATTTACAAGCTTCTCGTACACGAGGTGTTTGAACCGTCGTGGGAGCTTGTGCGAGGGGTTGAATTCGCGACGGGTTGAACGTAAAACCCATGTCTGCGCGAAATAATGACGGACCGGAAAAAATCAGCGACGATGTTTAACGTACCTGCGTGGGAAATATCTAACGTAGGTTATATCATGCTGGTTTGGACAAGGGACAAACATAGATTTGAAGACAGGGTCCGTGTGGCGAACGTGTGTCGCGAGAAGGAGGAGCGAAGCTGTGCCGCTCGATGCAGATTGTTCAAGTGCGAACAAAAAGGAGTTGATAAACATCTAGCAGTTAGTCAATCTGCATCTTGTGACGAACACACCAGTGGCTAGATGGTGTGGGTCGGTGGATATGCTAGAGAGAAACTTAAAAATATATTATCATAAATGAAGAGTGGAGATTAGTGGAAGTAGAGGTTCGATAATTGACAACTCAATATTTCTCAAGAGGGGCATGGGCTGGTAGAAGGTTGGAAAAGTTGTAAGGATGAGTGAGACATTCAGGGAAAGATTAATAAGGGTCACCAAGGGTTGGTTGTAAGCAAGGCTCACGTGGTGGTTGGAATTCTACGACACCTTAGCTAGCAGAGTGAATTATGGGTCGTTTAGGGCAAGAACTTATTTTACGTGATCCGTGCTTACAAGTAGGAGAGAAGGTCATATACAAATTGGTACAAATGGATAGGTACTGGAGTACTATTTTTATAGATAACTTTATTATGAAAAATAAATTTTTAATATTAAAAATCGTGAGGCATGAAAAGGTAGAATTCCATTTTTTAAGAGGTGACTTTAAAATAAAAATTATTACATTAAAATGACGATTATTGAAATATATTGGTAAGTTAAATGATTAAGTGGGTTTCAAATAGTTAAATATATGGTATGGATAATAATAAATCACTGGTAATAGGGGTGGAATAAATGGAACTAGTAAACAATTTTTTATATATTCAAACTGAAATAAACTAATTATGGAAATACTGGCATCAGAGTAACAAGGAATGACATCTTTGAAGAATGAATGGTAGAGGTAAAACAATTTCACTTACAGGTTATGTTTGTTTAGAGAAAAAGTAGATTCATTGAGGGAGGTTCTGTCTACTGATACTGTACGGGCCAGTGTTGTCCGCCACAGTAGTGTCAGGGATATGGCGAAGTCTTGTCCATGATGGTGGAAGGTGTCCTGCTCTGGCGCGGTGATCGTTCTTGGGCAGATCTAGTGCTGGGAGAAGTGTGCGGCAGGTTCATCTCAGTCATAGGTGATCATTTCTTCCGGATCATGGTTCAAGAATTGGCCGAGGCAGAGGGTGAGAACTCGAAGAGGAGTGGCTACAGTTGGGTTGGTTATAAATTCTTGTGGAACTTGGCTGTGGGTTTGTCCGTTCACTATGGCTTTGCTTCTTTTTTCTTCATATTCCGGTAGATATGACAATTTGTTTCCCGGCCAGGTCTTATCCTGTCGACTTTTAATGTGACAATATAATAATAAGGTGGGGAAAGAGAAATAATCACACCACAAGTTGGAAGAGAAGGAACCCAGGCAACCAGAGAGAGAGAGAGGGGGGGGGGGGGGGACAGCCGGGCCTGCCACCGCTGAGCGGACGGCCGTTCGTTCTTGTCGCCCACAATCCCCCAACTGACTTAATAGTCTCGAAGTTCCAAGTAACGGCCCCTGTGGTCGCCCCTTGGAATGTCGCTGATGTCTAAAAAGACCGGACTTCACCCGCCCGTCTCTCTCTCTCTCTCTGGGTCAATTGTATAGTTTTGCTTTATTATTCCTGGAAGAGTATATATTATGACATATGGCCTCCGTTGAAATGTAGATAATAAAGTTTATCTAATAAAAATTTAAATCTTAAATATAATTTAAATTAAGTTGATATATTATAGAGTGAGTTAACATGAATTTATATATTGACACAACTATGTTTAAAACTTGTAATAATAGTAATATTTTATATATAAATAGGAAATTCTATTAGATTAGCAAGCTAAATCTAAATTAAATATATGAGATAAAAGTTGATAACTTTTTTGTGTTTAAGTTAGATGATTAAATAGTTGTTTATATGTATTATATTTATATCTTATTAAGGAGAGAAAAATGTAAAAGAAGTAATTATATGTTAGAATAATATGTTTTTATTTTAAATAGAAAAAAAAAATTGAAAATAAAAAGAAAATTTAACAACGTAACGTCTTTTATCATCGGCTTTTACACTTCATTTAGAAATACTCTAATATATATAGGAATAAAGGAAGAGATTTATAATGATTATATATTTATTTTTTAGTAAAAGAGAGGAAAGAGATAAAGAAAGAACCATACACTTTTATTTCAAACAAGGTAGAGAATTGAAAGGGTGTTAGTATTTTATAGTTAATTAATAGAGCTTTTGTAATTTTTTTATATATATTTTTTCCATATATAATTTTTTTTATAGAGTTTGAATAATATGATATAATGTTTTGCCTAGTTAAGGATATATAAACATATTTTAAATCTTTGCCAATTAGACATTATTTTTTTGGAACCCTAATGGTAGACCAGGACAATACACAAAAGGAGATTGGAAAATCTATTGGAGAGAGAAATCTGTGGTATCAGGGCTCTTCAGATGAAAATACCAAACCATTTCACCCTTAATTCATTATGGTTAGATTTCTCTTCGACCATTATAGTGTATAAAAATTAAGTTAATATTAAGTAACATAGAATGAGGTTGTCTACTTACCTATCCAAAGTGACCCCTGTTGCTCTCTAGAGACAGTTCACATGTGTGGACATGTAACATTTGGTTGTTAGGGGCCTGTCAACTTTGTTCTTAAAGTAACCTTCCCTCTTCTAGGAAACCTTATTTTTAAAGTTGTTTAAAGTTAGTAAAGCTGTCAGAAAAAAATCATTAGAAATTTTAAAGATTGTGGAATATGTATTAATTTCTTGTTTCTATTGATTTAAGTCAAAATTATATATAAAATTATAAATAAATTGAATAATAAAACATTTATTATGCTTCAAATTAATTTCTATTTGGTTTCCAGTTCCCTCCCACAGTAACTGGAGATCAAATTGAATGTGAATTTAATGCTTTATAATAGTTATCATATAATTAATTTAATTAAAGTCATAGAAAATATATTATGTTATTCTATCATTTGTTTTATTATAAGAGTAGAATATAAGTTGTTGGTTAGATTAATTGGATAAGTTTGAAATTTCAAATATATAATTATATATTTATTATTGCTTAGGTACTTGTGTATTGATAGTTTATTGTAAAACTTTACTGTTTTGTATTTAAAACCGTTGTTTAAATACTCTTTATCAATATTTTTAATCTCATTAATAAAATTAGTTTTAATGTTGTTGATTCTATATAATCTTAAAAATTGACCAAAATATATGCCTTTGCAGCAATTTGATGATATGTTGGAATTAACATTACATAATTTAATCATTTTAAAATTATAACAAATTCTTTTGTCATATGTTCCAACTGATTTGTTTGCAAGGTTTATATTTAAGCCTAAAAAGTTAACCTTTTTGTTATTAGTTATCTTTTCATTATTTTTAAGTTTCAAATATTTAGGGTATATTTTGTAAATTACATTATTGAATTGTGGGTTATTCAAGATAATAATGTCATCTACATAGGGGAATATATGCCAATTTACATCATTCTGTAGAAAGAATTATCTTTCATACCAAAAAAGTAATAAGTTGGCTAGTAGAGGACTGGATGAAGTTTCCATAGGAACACCTTTAGACTGAATATATATTTTGTTTTTAAAATTAATATAATTGAAATTTAAGAAGGTTTCAAGTAATGTTTTTTCTGTATTGTTATCTAACTTAAATGTTTTGTATTTGTTGTGAATAATTTGAATATGGAATGTTTTACATTAATGAATTCGTTTATTAAGCTGCGAATTTTATTATTAAGGTCTTCTAAACGGATAGGTAAGTAGACAACCTTATTCTATGTTATCTAATATTATCTTAATTTTTATACACTATAATGGTCGAAGAGAAATCTAACCATAATTAAGTAAGGGTGAAATGGTTTGGTATTTTCATCTGAAGAGCCCTGATACCACAGATTTCTCTTTCCAATAGATTTTCCAATCTTCTTTTGTGTATTGTCCTGGTCTACCATTAGTGTTCCAAAAATAGTTTCTAATTGGCGAAGATTTAAAATATTTTTATCTATCCTTACTGTTGTGTCTCTACAACTACTCCAGGTCACCGAGATCCATTAAGTGAGAGATAAAACCTTTATTGCCTCATAAACACTAATATGACTGAATGAACTATTTACAATTGAATGATATATATATACATAAAAATAATTAACATAGTAACACAAACAAACACTATGCAAAACCTTATTTGCATATCTCGACAATTTATCTAAACATAACTATTGTTATGCAAAACACCACATCTTCTCACCCCCAATTTGTTACACAATCTTTTAAGTATTCGGAGAGTCTCCGGTTTCTTATTGGTCTACTTGGCCCAGGTGTTTCCTCCAGCCTTTCCGGTGATTCGTTTGGGTCATTCATTTGTTCCCCCCTTCTTTCGGTGTTACACTCCTCCTTCTTCTCCACATCCTCCGATACTTCTTCCTTGACTCTTCTCATCAATTGGTCCTGGTGTCTTTTTGCTGTCACTCCGTTTTCCATAATTAACTCATAGTTCCTGGGTCCAAGTACTGTCTTTATCTTCCCAGGTTCCCACTTTCCATTATATTTACGCGCATACACATTCTCTTGGGACTTGAACCTATTTTGGAAGTGTTCTTTTCCATTTTCGCTATCTTCACTTTCTTTAGGGTGCAACCGGTTCATTCTTGTGGTCAGTCTGCGACCCATTAGTAGCTCAGCTGGTGTTAGTCCAGTTGCTCCATGAGGTGTAGTCCGCATTGCAAACAGAGCGCGTGGCAGCGTAACCGATATGTTGTCCCATCCATTCTTTCTTATTAGCTGTTTGAGTGTTTGTACCACTCTTTCTGCCTGTCCGTTTGTCTGTGGGTGGTAGGGAGCCGATGTTATATGCCTTATTCCGTTCATCCTCAAAAATTCCTGGAACTCATGACCCACAAACATGCGACCATTATCCGAAACAACCTGGTCGGGCAAACCATGAACAGCGAACAGATTTCTTAACACTCGCACTGTAGCTGTTGCCGTGCAGTGATCCATGATAATGACCTCCGGCCACTTAGACATTGAATCGACGACTATTAGAAACGTTCTCCCATGGAATGGACCTGCATAGTCTATATGAATGCGTGACCATGGTTTAACTGGTGCCGTTCAAGGGTGAACTGGGCTCGGTTTAGGATTATTTCGCACCAGTTGACAATTTTCGCATCTTTCGATCCTATTCTCTATAGCCTTATCCATTCCTGGCCACCACACATGGCTCCTTGCAATTGCCTTCATTTGTGCAATTCCAGGGTGAGTTTCATGAAGCTGTTCTATTGTTCTCCTCTGTAGAACGGGTGGTATTACTACTCTATTTCCCCACAGGAGACACTCTCTATGTAGGGATAATTCATTTCTCCTATTGAAGTATGGCCTAAATTTTTCTGCTGGACAGTGAGCTGGCCATCCTATTCGAGTCCATTCCACAATTATCCCCAGAACTGAGTCTTCCTGCGTTAATTTTGCCACTTCCTTCGCCTCTAATGGTGACTCTTCATTAGTTTCCATAAGAAAAACGTCAACTGGTTCCGGTGTTTCTTTACTTGTTTTTTCGTGGGGTGCTCTACTCAACGCATCCGCATTTGCCTTCATTCTCCCAGGTCTATGTTCAATCTGATAGGAGTACGATGCCAATGTAAGACTCCACCTCATCATCCTCGGGGAAAGCATCTGAGGGATAGGTTTGTTCGGGTTTAAAGATTCCCAGTAGAGGCTTATGGTCAGTGATTATCTTAAAGTCACAGCCATACAAATATTTGTAGAATTTTGAGATGCCAAATATTATGGCCAGGGCTTCCTTATCTATTTGTGCATACCTTCTTTCCGTCTGAGACATAGTTCTCGAAGCAAACGCAATGGGTCTCTCCATTCCTTCCTCCACGTGCGAAAGCACTGCTCCTACTCCAAAGGGTGATGCATCACAAGCCAAGACCAGGGGTTTTCTGGCATCATAGGGTGTTAGCACCAAATCGGATTGAATCAAATTCTTTGCCTCCCTGAATGCTCTATCCTCCACTTCTTTCCATTTCCAACAATATATTTTGTTTAGTAGTCTATGCAGTGGTTCAAGTACAGTGGTTCGGTCTTTTAAAAAATTGCTATAAAAATTCAATAGTCCAAGGAAACTCTGTAACTCTTTTTTGTTTTCGGGTTTCGGAAAATTCTTAATTGCCTCACATTTCTCTTCACTAGGGTGTATGCCTTCCGCATCTATTCGGCACCCAAGAAAAATTAACGAAGATTTTTTAAATTCGCACTTATCCTTCTTAAGAGTCAATCCCATTCTTTGAATACTCTTCAATACTTCTCTCAATCGGATGTCATGTTCCATTTCATCTTTCCCTGTTACCAGAATGTCATCCAGGTAAACGACTACTCCTGGAATTTTGGCTATTAAACTTTCCATTCGTCGCTGGAATATTCCTGGCGCACAGGAAACACCAAAAGGCAAACGGTTTACCTTAAACAATCCCTTGTGCGTGTTAATAGCCAATAGCTCTGCTGTCTCCTCATCCACCACCAGCTGCTGATATGCATCTTTAAGGTCCAACTTTGAGAAAACCTTTCCTCCTGCCAAATTGACTTGCAAGTCGGCTGCCGTCGGAACTGGGAAAGTATCTGACTCCACGATGGTGTTAACAGTACTCCGATAATCTCCACATATTCTTATTGAACCATCCCTTTTCAGTACTGGGACAATTGGAGTAGCAAACCTTGTAAATTCAACAGGAGTCAATATTCCTTGTTCCTCCATCTTCCTCAAAGCCTCTTCAACCTTAGGTCTAATTGCGTATGGCAATGTTCTAGCTCTTAGAAATGTGGGTTTCCCTAGAGTTTTGATCTTTATATGGATTGGTGGACCTCTGTATTGTCCTAATTTCTTTTTAAACACATCCATAAATTCCTCAGTGATTTGACATACACTGTCGCCATAATTTATCCATTCAAGACCAATTCCAATCTGGCCAAACGCCTTCCTTCCAATCAGATTTGGGCCCGGACCTTCGAACACAAGCAATTCCATTGTGATATTTCTTTTGTTCACTTTTACGTCGGCCATTATTTTACCCAGAATGGATAACCTCTGTCTGTTCCATTGCACCAACTTGGTAGAATCCTTCTCTATTCTAGGCCTTTCTGACTTCACCCAAGTTTCTATATACGTCTTCTCAGAAATAATATTTTTTCCAGTTCCTGAGTCAATGAGCATATTAATATCTCGACCGCTAGTCTGTACCCTTACCATATAATTCCGCATGTTACTTGTGTCCTTCACTTGATTTACATAAAAAAGCCCATTAGTTGCCTCCGCCTCCTCATCTATCAAGCAATTATTACGATCGCTCCTCCAGTTCCCGTTCTTACAGACCCTAGATATATGCCCTAACTTCTGGCATTTAAAACATCTTTTATCTTTAAAGAAACATTGATCTTCTCTGTGATTTGTGTTTCCACAGCGGAAACATTTAAAAATATTCTTCTCATCCCTCAGTCTCACCTTAACAGCTCTTCCCATTACATTCATTTCTTCCTGAGGTTTTCCATTTTTAATTTCTGCAACGTTCTTTACCGCAGCCTCATGTGCCAATGCCATTTCTTGAGCCACTTTAAATGTTAGCATACTGTTCATTAACAGCATTGATTGTATCTCTTCGTTTAGAATACCGCATACTAGGGCATCACGCAACCTATCTTCCAAATCAGGGAATTCACACTTCTCGGCAATTTTCTTTAGAGCTGTTATAAATTCAGATATTGTTTCATTTGGCATTTGAAGCCTTTTCGTAAATTTAAAACGCTGCACTATTATATTTGGCGTTGGATCAAAGTATTTTTTAATCCTTGTTACCACCTCCTCCCATTTTGTCTCCAATGGATTCTTGGGAGAGGTCAACGTCCGTATTATATTATACGTTTCTCTTCCACATAACGAGAAAAATGTTGCCCTCTTTTTATCAACCTTTTCTATATCATTCGCTATGCAATAGGAATCAAAGCGCTCTAAATAACTCGAGATTTCATTTCCATTGTTTGGGTTGAATTGCTCAATGTTCATAATTGTTCACTCACTTTACCTCGTCGCCAATGTTGAGTCTCTACAACTACTCCAGGTCACCGAGATCCATTAAGTGAGAGATAAAACCTTTATTGCCTCATAAACACTAATATGACTGAATGAACTATTTACAATTTAATGATATATATATATATACTAGCGGACCCGCCCGGCTTCGCCCGGGTTTTACCTGAGTAAAGGTTTGTCTAACGAATCTCTCGATAAAGTTAACATTTTTTCCCGGTCCCTTGAAAAATACTCGATAAGTTGAATAAAATCAATATTAATTGGTTCCCTCGGTAATTGGAAGTTAAAGGAATAGTATCTTGCCTTTGAATTGTATCATTATTCTTGTCTCAAATAAATTGCCGTGTCATCCTGAATTTTGTCTTTCCTAATTTTCTACATTACAAAATCATCGTATCATCATGATAATATTTAGAGCAGATTGTTGAATTATAACAGATAAATTAGAATATTTATCTTGATTATTTCTAGGCGAAAAGTTATTTCAAAAATTTTATTTGCTAGAAACCTTCCCTGTACTATACTAAATAACTTCCCAAAGTTTCATGGCGATCCAATGAGTGGTTTGGTCAGGGATAAAGGACAAACAAACAAACAAACAGACACACATACATTCATTTTTATATATATAGATAAATTAGAATATTTATCTTGATAAAATATTTTAATTTTTCATATTTTATTATATGTAAATAGAGTCTCTTAAGAAAGACCACCTAAAAACATGAATCAACTTGTTTCTCCTGTTGGTGGTCTCTCATTGAAGATTCTAATTGCTATTAAAGAATCTCTAATAGACCTTTAATAAGAGACTGCCTCTTGGAGAGACGGGTTAAGCTACGAAATGGATATTCCCGGCTTCGCCCGGGTTTTACCCGAGTAAAGGTTTGTTTAACGAATCTCTCCATAAAGTGAACATTTTTTCCCGGTCCCTTGAAAAATTCTCGATAAGTTGAATAAAATCAATATTAATTGGTTCCCTCGGTAATTGGAAGTTAAAGGAATAGTATCTTGCCTTTGAATTGTATCATTATTCTTGTCTCAAATAAATTGCCATGTCATCCTGAATTTTGTCTTTCCTAATTTTCTACATTACAAAATCATCGTATCATCATGATAATATTTAGAGCAGATTGTTGAATTATAACAGATAAATTAGAATATTTATCTTGATTATATCTAGGCGAAAAGTTATTTTAAAAATTTTATTTGCTAGAAACCTTCCCAGTACTATACTAAATAACTTCCCAAAGTTTCATGGCGATCCAATGAGTGGTTTGGTCAGGCATAAAGGACAAACAGACATACATTCATTTTATATATATAAGAAGATACATAAAAATAATTAACATAGTAACACAAACAAACACTATGCAAAACCTTATTTGCATATCTCGACAATTTATCTAAACATAACTATTGTTATGCAAAACACCACACTTACCTAGGCAAAACATTATATATTATTATTCTAACTCTATAAAAAAAATTATATATGGAAAAAATATATATATAAAAAATTACAAAAACTCTATTAATTAATTATAAAATACTAACCCCCTTTCAATTCTCTACCTTGTTTGAAATAAAAGTGTATGGTTCTTTCTTTATCTCTTTTCTCTCTTTTACTAAAATAAAAATATATAATCATTATATAAATCTCTTCCTTTATTCCTATATATATTAGAGTATGTCTAAATGAAGGGTAAAAGCCGATGATAAAAGACGTTAAGTTGTTAAATTTTATTTTCTTGTTAAATTTTATTTTTATTTTCAAAATTTTCTATCTTTTCTATTTAAAATAAAAACATATTATTCTAACATACAATTACTTTTATCACATTTTTCTCTCCTTAATAAGATATAAATATAATACATATAAACAACTATTTAATTATCTAACTTAAACACAAAAAAATTATCAACTTTTAACATATATATATATATATATATATATATATATATATATATATATGTCGAATCCTGTCGACTCACTGTTGAATCCTTTCGACACACTGTAATATTTAAAGTTATCTTTTTGAGATTGATTGAGTTGATTGATGATTGTGGTGGGCGCAGTCGTTTGCTGAAGTAGTAAGGTATTCACACAGGGGAAAATAACGAGGACACAGGATTGGATTGAAATAGGCCAGCGATCAAGGGAGAAAGAGGTTTAGGCTATTTAACGTATTTGATTAATATCTATGGTTGTTCACATTATTGAGGATTGGACTTATCTGATTGTTGAGAAGATGGGTGCTGGCTTCAACCGGTTCCTTGGTACCAGATCCCAACTTGTTTCGATGGTGCCGAGTTCCTAACTTACTAAACTGAGCCCGAAATTTAACATGTAAACTTCTCAGGGCTCTCATTGGATGACTGTCCAGGTGTGCTCGTCTCTCATTGGTCTTAGCTAATCTTCCTGGACTCTGATAGGATCTTTGTTAATCCTTTGTCCTTGTCTTGTTCTAACATGCTCCTGGAAACGAAGGTTCTTGAACTCAGTTTTTATGAGTTCCTGGATAATAAAACCTGCTAATGACCGTTTCCTCTCTGATGGCCTTTCTCCCAGATTTCTAAGCCTTGTCTTTATTAAAAACTTTAGATCATACATTGCATACATATTGTGGTGGGATTACATCCAGTTATGTACAACCTATGACATATACACTGCGTGACATTGAAAATGGAACACCAAGAAATAGTGGCCAGAAAGTGATGAAACTCGGCAGACAGAGAGAGACAGGGACGAACAATAAGTGATCTTTATTTCAAAATGATAGTCATAATACAGAGCGAGAACGGCGTCGGCTTAGTAGCAAGTAGGACCACCGCGGACGGCGATGCACGCAGTAACACGTCTAGGTAGAGAGTCAATCAGAGTACGGATTGCGTCCTGAAGGATGGCTCTCAATTCTCTCTCAACCATTTGCCACAGTTCGTCTTCTGACCGCGGCTGTGGCAAGGCATATAAACGGCGTCCAATGATGTCCCAGACGTGCTCGATTGGTGAGAGATCAGGAGAGTACTGTGGCCAGGGAAGCATCTGTACATCTTGAAGAGCTTGTTGGCTAATGCGAGCAGTGTGCAGTCGGGCGTTATCCTGCTGATAAAGGGCATTGGGTACCCCCTGAAGGTAAGGGAGTGTCACCGGTCGCAGCACATCATCAACGTATCGTTGGGCCGTCATAGTGCCCTGAATACGAAGTAAAGTTGACCTGGAATCATACGCGATTGCGCCCCAAACCATGATTCCCGTTGTCGCACGGTGGGGCGTTCCACAATTGCTGCCGGATTGGACCTTTCTCCACGTCGACGCCACACGCGTACACGGCGACTATCACTGGACAAGCAGAAACGCGACTCATCTGAGAACACGACCCTGTGCCATTCCGTCATCCACGTCGATCTAGCCCGGCACCATTCCAAACGTTGGCGCCTATTCGGTGGGGTCAATGGCAGTCTTCTTAGCGGACGGCATGAGTGCAAGCTATTAGCAACCAATCGACGGGAAATGGTTCTGGTCGAGATGGAATGATCTAGGGCAGTGATTCTCAACCAATGTGCCGCGGTAATTTTGTGTGCCGCGAAATTCTAAAAATGTGCCGCCGAATTTTAGTCATATGATTATGTTCACGTTTGTATTGGTTTTTCTTTTTTCTTTTTCATTTTTTTACTTTTTAAAATAACGAAATTAGCAAATTGAATGTTAGAGATGTATATTACTTATATTTTGCATAGAAATATTGATACATAATTTGAATTTTCTTGCATTCAAGTTAGCAAAAGTGTGCCGCGAAATTCTAAAATTGTGCCGCCAAATTTTCAAATCTTTAAAATAATGCCGCAACAAAAAAAAAATGTTGAGAATCACTGATCTAGGGTGTCTTGAACATGTTGCAGGATGGCGGTACAAGTGGCTTGTGGGGCCGCCACTGCTTGTCGAAGGATACGCCGATCCACACGTTCTGACGTCATTCTGGTTGCACCGACATTCCTATAAATTGGCACATTTCCTAGTTCCGACCATCTTCTCCACAGTCGGTGCACCGTGGACGCACCAAGGTGTGTATCAGCTGCGATTTGACGTATGGACCAACCTGCCCTTTTCAGTCCGATCACCATGCCCCTCGTAAAACGTCTGTCTGTTTGAACTGCCTCCGTTTACGATGACCTGGCATTCTCTGTTATTACACGTGTCTTTTGACACAAGAACAAAATTTCTACAATGATTTTCCTTGAAGAAATAACGACACGAATACTGTTTTTTCTGCAAGTTCCTTCCCTTATATCTTACTCCGTGTGCGCACGAGAGCTGCGCATTTTACATCAATTGCATAACTCGGTTAGGCGCGTCTACCCTGAAATTTGCATAATTTTCTGGCCACTATCTCTTGGTGTTCCATTTTCAATGTCACGCAGTTTATATAAAATTTAAAAATTGATAATTAAAAATAATTTACATCAGGAGAATCCTACTGAGTGTCGTCTGTTCCGATGGGCTGAAGTAGGACAGCCTTTCGCGTAGATCGGACTTCTCATCAAAATGTGCTATTGTCATGTCGAGAAATTCCTTCAGAGAAGACCTCTAGTGTAGGCGAAAAGAATTCGAGGACATTCTCCCTCTTAAAAGCAGATTTAACAGCGTCCTCTAGTTCCTTTCTAAAAAATCTTTATAAAGTGGTTGTATAATGAAGAGTTAACATTCAAGTTCTTGAACAACTCCTCAATCTGTTGTGTAGTGGCCTGAAGAGGCTATTTCTTTTGGAGATTTTTTAAGAGGGGAATCGAATGATTGGTACAGTCTTAGTCTGGGTCTTTCTGGAATATGCCTCTGTTGGTACAGCAGGGGTCGAGAAAATGCGCTGGCAGAAATAGCAACGGGCAGGAGTTCGGTACCGGTGCAGAAGGCTCGGTGGCTGGAGTCTGGAGTGGTGGGAGGGACGGAACGATTCGCCGAGGGCGAAGGCGCGGCAGGGCTGAAAGGTGTTAAGGGGGTATTCTGAATCATATCAAAACCACTCGCAGCAGAGGTAGGCGCTGCCGAAATTTGAGGGGGCGTGGACTGGGAGGATAAAGGCGTCGATAGTGGTACACTCTGGTTGTCCTGGAGATGGACACGACGACTCCCGTGGTTTCCCAAGGGTGAGGTGACTCGCCGATGTTCCTGGCGGTGACATCTACTACACTTCACGCCGTATATGATGTAGGTGAGTGTGGACTCTCCTTTGAAGATGATCAACAGCTTATAGGGGACCTGGTAGAGTTTCCGTGCTTCATTCAGAAGGACGAATGCCTTCCTCCTTGTTGCCGATGGTCCATGTGTTACCGTCACATGAAACCACTTCATAGGCCACGGAGACAACCCGGCACTTGGATCGTAAAACTTCAATGATCTCCTCTTTCACTGCGATTGGTTGGTTCCCGATGATTATCATCTCCTCCATCTTTCTGTACGGGAATGCATTCAAGAAGGCGTTGTTGATGGTGACCTCTCTATCCACCAGTAGATACTCCTTCACAATTCTGACCAATTCGACCAGTACATGGCCGGACATCTTCATTAGCTGGTAGACTGATCCCTTCCCCAGCATCTCCTCCATAGCCTTCATTTAGTGCTCAGGATGGAAATTGCGCACCATCGAAGTATTGATTGAACGTTCCTACTGCTGTTGTCTGGTGTTCTTGACGAATGTCATGAATTCCTTATTGGTCCTTCTAAACTGTTCAGATGGGTTTGGAGAGTTAGCGTCAGACCTCACAATCTTTCTAGTTTAGAGTGGAAAGGTTCTGTGTTGTGTGTGTTGTCATTTTCCGTGGCCTCAACCTGCTTCTTCCTTTTATCGCCTTCAATATATAAAAGGTCTATTGTTTCTCAATTGATATTCACTCAATCTTTCATATTTCTAAAAATATTTTTGAAATAACAATCTGTAAAGTTTTGAAAGATGTAGTTATTATATTAAAATTCAATAAAGTCGAAAAATTCTATTTTCAAATTTTGGAGGTTATTATTTTTTCACACATACACACAAACGAGTACTCTCTAAAATATACTAATATTTATCCCTAAAAATCAGCATGTAAATTCAATAGATATTTTTGATTATTTTCGTTATCTTATCAGAGAGAAATCTCTGAACCAGAATCACCAGCGCACTAATTTTTAATTCCATAAAGTTTTAGAAATTTCCTATTAAAATAGATTTATGATATTGTTTCACCTCTTATATTTAAATACAAAATATATTAAACATATAATAATTAGATTATGTGTATAATTTATTCAAAACGTCGCGCCGCAGAGTAACGACACAAATTCAATTTGGATCGAAGATCTGTGTGATTCATCATCACCCAATCCCTTCATCTGTAAGTTGCCGTTTCGTTGCCAGCTTTACCTCTCGTTTTTGTTAATAACGTGATATCCAAAATTGGACAAACTCAAAATATATCAAGATTTTTAATCAAATATTTAATTGGAATTATTAAATGTTTAAAACACAAATATTTCGTTCGAGTGGTAATCAATCTTTTACTATCTAGCTCTTTGATTTTAAATAAAATGTATCATTCAATTCTCTCTCAAATAGACACATAATAAATAAGTATATATATATATTTATATTACAATTATAATTAATATATACAGTTATCAGCGTCATGCATTCTTTCTTAAATCTGTCACCGTTTGATTTTGGTTTAGTGGTAGAATGCTCGCCTGCCATGCGGGCGCCCCGGGTTCGATTCCCGGCCGATGCATTTTTTTTTTACAATTTTTAAAACTCATTCATATTATTAAAATATATGTGCTTTTCCTGTCTATGTACAGATTTATGGTCTATGTACACAAGTATACAAGTATGTATACAAGTTATTTGCAAATTGCGTTGCAAATTTGCCTTTTCGCTCGCAAGCAGCGCCTCTAGCGATGAAGATAGGAGGTAATATCAGCTGACCTGATGGACATGTAAAACGTGTTATAACAGGACATTGAGAAAAATCTGGAAAGTATATTTTTCGGATTTTTAGTCAAGAAAAATAAATTGACAGGTTCTGGGAAAAAAGTAATTGTTTTTTATTCAGAAAATGATGATGACAATATTGCTGTATCATATTTGATTATCAGATAAAAAATTATATCCGGAAAAATTCCAAAAAGCAGAGACCACGGGTGAAGCCAGTTCATTTTTAGTATGCAGGAACAAAATTCTAACAGAAAAACATTCATTCGAGCAGAAGACACGAAGCCAGATCATCTCTTTATAAAAATATCGCTTCTCAGACACAAAGTTTGGAGCGGGACGTTTCACAAGAATGACATCCACGGCGCCAATTTATAATTGTAACGAATAGTATTTGAATAAAAGCATTTAATCGGGTAAAACACGGGCATTGCCCTTTCTTAATCAATTCTGTCACCGTTTGCTTTTGTGAATGGAATAATTACCCAATTATGGCCATTTCTCATAACCATCGTTGGTTCAATGGTAGAATGCTCGCCTGCCACGCGGTCGGCCCGGGTTCGATTCCCGGGCGATGCATTTTTTTTTTTACAATTTTTCAAACTCATTTATATATTATACTAGCGGATGGATGCACCCGGCTTTGCCCGGGTTTTACCCGAGTAAAGGTAGGTCTAACGAACATTTGTTAAAACAATTCTCTATAAACTCATAAAAAAAGATATATTTTGATAATTTGAAACTCATAAATTTGAATCTCTCGATAAAGTGGTCATTTTTTCCCGGTCCCTGTGTGCCGTGTCATCCTGAATTTTGTCTTTCCTAATTTTCTACATTACAAAATCATCGTTTTATCTAGTGAACATTTTTTCCGGTCCCTTGAAAAATACTCGATAAGTTGAATAAAATCATGGTCGTTTATGGAAGATGGACGAAGATCCCGGAGGTCATCTTGGGCAAGCCCCCGCGAGGCTTTTCAGCAATAGAGAAGTAACACATAAACTACAGGAAAAAAGTGTGTGATGGCAAAAATTGTATTATATTAGTGTTTAGGTATTTGACTTAATTTATATAGTTGATATAATAATATATATTTACTAGACGAATGACCCGGGCAACGCCCGGGTTTACCCGATTAAATGTTTTATTCAAACACTATTCGTTACAATTATAAATTAGCGCCGTGGATGTCACTCTTGTGAAACGTCCCGCTCCAAACTTTACAGTCAGATTAGTTACGATATAAATCTTCAAATCGAGCGAGCGTCTATAAATATTTCGATTTAGATCAAGTATTCTAATTAGTAAGCGAACTATAATTAATAAAATTTTGAAAAGATTTCGATTTTAAATGTATTTATAACCTTGATAGAGGGCGCTGTTCGTGAGCTAAGTAGAATAATTTGAATATATAGTTTTAATATTTAATTTATATATAATTTATGAACGGAAAAATATGTCCAGGGTAGCCTAGTGGTCATGGCATCTGCCCGGTAAGCGGAAGGTCGTGGGTTCGATTCCCATCCCTTGACACTTTTTTTATTTTATCCATTCCGACCAAAATCTATCCGTGAACTTCACACAGACAGAATAAGGCAATTATATAAGTAGATAATAATTATCATTAGATAATGATAATGATCATAATGATGATGCGCGCGTTGATGACCGAAAACTATCCGTGAACTTCACACAGTGAACTTCACACAGACCGAATAAGGCAATTATATAAGTAGATAATAATTATCATTAGATAATGATAATGATCATAATGATGATGCGCGCGTTGATGACCAAAATCTATCCGTGAACTTCACACAGTGAACTTCACACAGACAGAATAAGGCAATTATATAAGTAGAAGATAATAATTATTATTATTATCATTAGATAATGATAATGATCATAATTATGATGCGCGCGTTGATGACCAAAATCTATCCGTGAACTTCACACAGTGAACTTCACACAGACAGAATAAGGCAATTATATAAGTAGATATTATATATAATATAAATGAGTTTTAAAAATTGTAAAAAAAAATGCATCGGCCGGGAATCGAACCCGGGCCGCCCGCGTGGCAGGCGAGCATTCTACCACTGAACCACCGATGCTTTAAAAAAATGGCCATATTTAGGTATTCATTCCATTCCGGATTAGTCCGCGTAAAAAAAGTTCTTCAAATGAAAAAATAAATAGCCAAAAATACCTCAGGTTTATAAAAAGCGACATGCAAAATTTGGTACCAATTGGTTCAGTAGTTTTTGAGTTTATCGCGAAACAGACAGACAGACATTGACTTTTATATATATAGAGACAAGAATGACATCCACGGCGCCAATTTATAATTGTAACGAATAGTATTTGAATAAAAGCATTTAATCGGGTAAACCCCGGGCCTTGCCCTGGTCATTCGGCTAGTATGGTAGATTAGCGCGCCATCTGTTTTGAGAAATTGAAACTATTATAGACGCATATGATTCTTTTAAAAATTAAAAAAAAAAATTATACTGCCATTAATTTTTCTATGCAGTTAAGGCAGTAGAAATTTGTTAATTAAAAAAAATCATACGCGTCTATAATATTTTCGAAGTATATATATCCTAGAAATAGGGTGAACTAGAAAGAATGTGGAATTCTCTAGCAGCTATATCTCTATATCATATAGATCTATATCTCTCACAAAGAGCTTTGATACGTACTAACTAATGTACGTTACTATGTGTGCATGTGCTGCACACACGTAGCCAACCTCAACATAAACATATTTTGTCGGCGTGTTGGTCCGGTATGTGAATAATGTGCCAGTTGAAGAGTTTTATCACGAAGTTCATCTTTTATTTATATATATAAGATTATAATTAAATTTAAAAAAAATAAAAACAATGAATAAATGCTTGAAATATTGTAAAATATCCCTAAAACCCCTAATTTGTATATAACTCGTAGGAACGGCCGCTTTGCGACCCAGGAGCGCAAACTGATCATCACGTGAGCGCGAGCTTCGTGAATATAATCTCACATAGTTTAGTGTTTGTTGTTTTTATAAACAAGGTTTCAAATAGAAAATATATTTTCACCACTCTGTTCGCTCATTGCCTTTTTCATTGCAAACAACACTTCTTTAAGCTTTGACTAATAGTTTTCAACAATACTTTTACAATTATATTGTCCTAACCAAAAATGTACATAGCTTGTAACTAGAAATAATACATCGGCAGCTTGACGAATTTTATGTACGTAAGCCCTGATAGGTGGCGCGCGCTGTCAGCTCGGCAAGTGTTATGTAATTAAGCTCCGATAGATGGCGGGCGCGCTAGGCGAGAAGTTTGTAAACAATAGTCGCCATCTTGAGAGGTGTAGCCGATCGCCAGCCGTTTGGGTCTCTGACATTACTTCCTTAATTTACCATTATTTTTATCCATTTAACTTAGTTTACATCTATTTCTTTTTATTCTTCAAACTAATTAACTATTTAAAGTCATCTAATAAATTTTTATTTTATTCTACCCAAACGACTAGTCACCTTCATTACTGTGACATTCTGGTGGAGACAAGCTGGATCATCCCTTCGCTGCCCAAGATGAAAGAAGAAGTCGTAGAATCCAAGGATTAAACCCATTGGAATATTCTAAGATGTAACACGAAGGAAGAGAGACCCCACAGGGTGAGTACCACTTCAAACATATTAGAAACCCTTCTATTTTTTCGGGGGAAGCGGGCCAAATCCCAAAGAAATGGTTGAAAGAGCACCATCGCGTAGCTCGCTACAACTGCTGGGACAGTTCCATGTGCCTAGCAAATGTTTACTTCTTCCTCTCAGGAACGGCCAAAGTCTGGTTCGAGAATGTAGAGGAACAAATAACCTCATGGCAACTTTTTGAGACAATGTTGTCTCAGGCCTTTGGGCATTAGGCAAGCGAAAAAGACCAACTTTCAGAAAAACTAAAAGCCAGGGCCCAAGGAAAGGAGGAGTCTAGTGAGGCGTATATTCAAGACGTCCTCTATTTATGCCGGCAAATTAACCCCAACATGAATGAAAATAAGAAAGTTTCTCATTTAGTCGAGGGGTCTCTGAAGAAATGTATAGGGCAATTGTCACCTTTGAAATTGCCACCACCGAAGAGTTTATAAGGTGGTGTCGAAAAATCGAATTATCTCAAAAGAAGCGTGTTAATACGCGGATAGTTTTTGAAAGACTGCCGAATGCTGCCTCCATCAACCCAGCAGAATCGGAACAGACGCCACGACAGCAGTTCCTTAACCAAAGACCATCGGTACCCAACCAGAGACCACCACAGAGAAGAACTGATGAATGGAGGACACACGAAAACGTTCCAATATGTTTCCATTGCGGTCGCCCGAGACATGTAGCCCGATATTGCCGAGACAGAAGGCGTGTTTTCGAGGAAGCCAGGGTAAGAAGGCCGGCCTAATCTAATAATTACAACAACCCGATTTCGAAACCCCTCGCCCTATCCTGGCCGTGGAAGATCCCCATAAAGACGAAACGCAACGCCGTCGCCCTCTCGCCGATCTAGTCCATCTCCTCGTCGCCTAAGCCAAGGAAACTAAGAAGAGCGACCGAGAATGAAGGTAAGGCCGCTGACGAAAGTAGAAATCCTCCCCCATTATAACTGCGAATATGAAACGGAACTACGTTGTTATCACCATAAATGGACAGAATGTTGAGGCATTAGTCGATTCTGGAGCTGATTATTCCGTAATCTCGGAAAGTTTTCGTCGATATTTGAAAATTCCGTTCTTTGCAGAAAAAGGCCTGTACTGAGAGTCGCCAATAGGAAGCAAATCGAAACTCTGGGGCGCTGCAACTTAAAAGTGTCGAGAGAGGGAGATTGAAGAACTTGAGATTTTACTTTTGTTCTCTTCTTTGAATGTAGCCATCACATAATTCTTTGTCTTGATTTCTTTCGAGCCACAAGTGCAGTGATTGATTCTGGAAGAGGTGAAATAAATTTGAAGGAAAGTGTGAACGACGGCCTAGAAGAAGATCTGCCTACACATGTGTTAGAAGACTGTTTTGTTCCAGCTCGCTCAATTAAAAAAATCATGGTTATTAACGAAGAGATTCGAGATGGAAAAGATCTAATGATAGAAGAAGCAAAGATCTCATCTTAAAAAAAGAATTGGTCATACCATCATCCATAATTAACTTACATCTCGGCAGAGGGGAGATATGGGTAACTAATGGGACTTCTCAGAATCAAATAATCCCAGCTAGTATGCTTGTAGGATACTTGAGGAAAATTGGAAGTAGCGGAATCTACAGTGTTGACACAGCTGAAGACGAGAAAACTAGATCAAACATTAAGAGTGAGGATAGACGCCAACATATCTTATCTCTGGTAGACGAAAGATTAGATAAAGAACAAAAGTCAATGATCGCAAAATGTCTAGAAAAGTACTCGTAGGTTTTTGATTTTGAGAGAAAATCATTCAGTGCAACCTCCAATGTGAAACATAAAATCGGCACCCCAGACAGCCGTCCTATTAAACAACGACCATACCGGCTGTCTCCAGTCGAAAGACGAGCTATACAAAGTGAAGTCGATAAAATGATGAAGATGGGAATTGTACAACCGTCCGAAAGTCCTTGGTCGTCCCCAGTAGTTTTGGTTAAAAAGAAAGATGGGTCCTGGAGATTTTGCGTAGACTACCGAAAGCTTAACAAGGTCAACAAAAAGGATGTGTATCCTTTACCTAGAAATGATGATGTTTTGGATAGCTTAACAGGAGCTAAATTCTTATCCAGCATGGACCTACGTACAGGATACTGGCAGATAGAAATCGACGAGGAAGATCGGAAGAAGACAGCTTTCATCACCCCTGATGGCTTATATAAGTTACGGGTGATGCCCTTCGGTCTATGCAACGCACCGGCAATATTCGAAAGAATGATGGACAAACTACTAGCAGGATTGAAATGGACAATTTGTCTTTGTTATTTAGACGATATAATTGTTTATGCTAAATCCTTTAAAGAACATATTGAACGCCTGGGGAAAGTTCTCAGATGCATCCAGCAAGCAAGTTTGAGTATTAATCATGAGAAGTGCCGTTTTGGGTCAAGAGAAATCAAAGTGTTAGGACATCTGGTTACAGAAAGCGGCATTCAACCTGATCCCGACAAAATTGAAGCAATTACAAATTTCCCGACTCCAAAAACAACAACTGAAGTAAGAAGCTTCATGGGATTGTTTTCATATTACAGGCGATTTGTGAAATATTTTGCAAATAAAGCAAAGCCGTTACACGACCTCCTGAGGAATAACGTGAAGTTCTTTTTGTCTAACGAACAATAACAATCTTTCCAAATATTAAAATCAGCCCTAACCACCGATCCTGTGCTTGGCCATTTTAAGGAAGATTCTGATACACTTGTACATACCGACGCGAGTGGATTTGGCGTCGGAGCAGTGTTGACCCAACTGGTAGAAGGAAAAGAAAAGCCTATCGCCTATGCATTAAGAACACTTAACGCCGCAGAAAGAAATTATTCCACGACGGAGAGGGAATGCCTACCTGTAGTTTGGGCCATTTACAAGTTCAGACCATATTTGTTTGGAAAACATTTCACCGTCGTTTCCGACCATCATTCCCTGTGTTGGCTAGCTAATGTAAAGGATCCATCGGGAAGGCTAGCCAGATGGGCCTTGCGACTTCAAGAGTTCGACATATCTATTGTGTATAAGAATGGTAAAAGGCACCAATATGCGGATTGCCTCTCAAGAAGTCCTCTTCCCCAATCCAACGAAGATAACATACCAGAATTGTCTTCAATTACCGACATAATAAAAGAGCAAAGAAGCGATGTCCAGACCAAAAAATATTTCAGGAAATCGATTCCAAAAGTGAAAGTGGATACAAAATAAACGACGGCATCCTCTACCGCAAAAACTACGATCCCATGGGCAAACCTTGGCTCTTAGTAGTGCCCAAACAAATGAGGGTTGACATTTTGAGGGAAGCCCACGATGCACCAATGGCGGGACACCTGGGATTTGAAAAAACATACGACCACATTAGAAGAAAATATTTCTGGCCCGGCTTGCATAGATCTGTCCGACAATAGGTGGCACATTGTCGAGAATGTCAACGGCGAAAAGGCTCTACCGAACGTCCACCAGGGCTACTTGTGCCAATTCCTCCGGTTGCACGACCTTTTCAGAAAATAGGGATAGATTTGTTAGGAATATTCCCTACTTCTAACGATGGCAATAAATGGACCGTGGTCGCGACAGACTATCTAACAAGGTATGCTATGACCAAAGCCATACCAAATGGAAGTTCGTAAGAAGTTGGAAATTCTATAATAGAAGACGTGATCCTCAAACATGGAACCCCCAGAGAATTGATTTCAGACCGAGGTCGAAAGTTTATATCCCACACAATACGGGAGATTAACAACCTCTGTGGAACCGCACATCGATTTACAGGGTGATCCAAAAGTCCCGCACAACTTTAAAAATTAATAACTCCGCGAATATTTGCGCTAGAGCAATGCGGTAAACACCATTGTGTTCAGGATGCAATGGGATTTTTTATGGCAAATAATGAAAAATTCGAAATTGATTTTAGTTACAACTTTATTCGCTAGAGATGGCGCTCTACCAGAATCAGCGATTCAGCGGCCAAATTGTTTGATAAATTGAAAAATATAACTGAACGACACGTATTTTTCCTTTTTGAATACCAGGAAAGAACCCTAATAATACCAAATGATAAATTAATAAAACACCATTTCGCCAAAAGTTAGAAGAAATGGTTAACGATTTTTAAATACAATCTGAGATATGTAAAATAGGTATATGCAAATTAAAACAGGTAGCAAAAAATATTTATATTTTAGATGGAGTTTTGTGAAATAGATTGAATGTTTGAAAATAACTACTGATATAAATACACGATTTTTGAAATGTTAATATTGTAGCGTAGCAGAAAGGTAGAGTCGGTGATCCACAAACGAAGAACGTTATTTTATTAACCAAACAAACCGAGGTCAAAGAAGAACAAACGAGAAATATGAATGAATTAATTAATTATAATTGAGTGATATCTAGAAATAGCTATATTTAAAATAGTAAACAAAGGAGAGAGAGCAAAGAATAAAAGTCTCGTGGCCACGCGGCCTCGGGGAGGGGGGGGGTAACCTCAACAGGAAGTGACGTGAAGTGACGTCAGCTCCAGGGTTGCTGAGCCAGCAATTTCACTTCGCTACATAGCCCCCCTCTCAAAGGACATCGACCCGATGCTCAGCAGGAGACCTGCGCCTCCAGTCTACGAGCTCGCGACCGCGTAATAGGGCCAGGGATATCCAGGTCTCCTGGTCTGAGGACCTCCTCCTGGGCCAAGGGTGGTTGCCTCCCTTCCGCTGGAACTTCTTCCTTTTGAGGACTTGATAAGGCGTCTTCCATGTCCTCCTCCAGGTGGTCCTCCCGCTTCTCTGGATCTAAATAGGGCTTCATCCTGCAGATGTGAACTATGTCCTTTGTTTTACGACGACCATGCTGGTCTCCGAATGTCTCCACTTCATATCTCACATCGGATATTTTTCTTGTTACTTTATACGGGCCGAAATAACGTCGCATTAGTTTTTCAGACAAACCCACCTTGCGCACAGGGATATAGATCCAAATAATGTTTCTGTGATGGGCGTCGTAACGGAGTTTATTTCCTCCCTGGGACCTCATAGTGTGAATGCGTGCCAGCTGTCGCGCTTCTTCAGCCCTTGATCCTAGAGTCTGGATGAAGTCATCTTCATCCTCTGAAGGAAATTTGGGGAATAGCAAGTCTAGTGGGGTCTCCGCCTCACGCCCGTGCACAAGGTAGAATGGACTAAACCCCGTGGACTCTTGCTTCGCCGTGTTGTATGCGAAAGTCACGAATGTGAGAATCTCATCCCAATCTTTCTGGTTGACGTCCACATACATGGACAGCACATGTCTGCTATTGTCTTATTCAACCTTCCAGTGAGTCCATTGGTCTGAGGGTGGTAGGCGGTTGTTGTCCGATGAGTTATTCTGCAGTGTTTGTTCAGATCACGAATCATTGAAGATGTAAAATTTCGTCCTCGGTCTGTGATAACTTCCCTCGGCGCACCGTGCTTCAGAATTACATCTTTAATGAAGAATTTCGCTACTTCCACTGATTCACTTGTCGGTATAGCTTTCGTGATCGCAAACTTGGTGAGGTAATCCGTACAGACAATGATCCAGCGATTCCCGCACATAGATATTGGAAACCTTCCAAGGAGATCCATTCCCACTTTTTTGAAGGCGGCTATAGGCACAGGTATCGGCTGCAAAAGTCCTGGAGGGAGTTGGGGCTGGCGTTTGCGTCGCTGACAATCTGGACATTCTATACATTCCGGGCCAGTAGAATTTTTTTCTTATTCGATCATATGTCTTAGTAAATCCAAGATGTCCTGAAGTGGGAGAATCATGTAAGTTTCTCAGTATTTCAGGCTTCAAGTGGCGGGGGACCACCAGAAGCCATTCCCTTCCCATCGGATCGTAATTTTTTTATGGAGAGTATCGTTTATTTTTATAAAGGACTTGTTAGATGTTTCCTGTTGGATTTTGTCGGCTATCTTCGTGAGGTCCGGGTCTTTCATTTGTTCCCCTCCAAAATTCTGTAAGACAACTATGCAAGGAATATCTTCTTCTATATCTTCACTAAAATTTAGGGGACTTCTTGATAAACAGTCAGCGTCCTGATGTTTTCTTCCGCTCTTGTGCACAACAGTAACATCAAACTCCTGCAGCCGAAGAGCCCATCTTGCTAACCTCCCACATGGGTCCTTGAGGTTGGTCAGCCAGCACAAGGAGTGATGGTCAGTTACGATAGTGAATGGACGTCCAAAAACATATGGCCGGAATTTGCCAATGGCCCAAATAATAGCAAGACATTCTCTCTCAGTCGTCGAATAATTTATTTCTGCCTTATTGAGCGTTCTCGATGCATAGGCAATGGCTCTTTCCTTTCCCTTTTGAATTTGCGCTAAAACTGCTCCTATTCCATAGTTGCTCGCATCAGTATGTATTTCTTTTGGGGATGAATGATCAAAATGTCCCAAGACAGGCTCAGAAATTAGGGCTGACTTGAGAGCTTCAAATTCGTGCCGCTCTTCTATGTTCCAACTAAACACTGAATCCTTTTTAAAAGAGCGTTTAATGGTTGGGCTATATGGGCATAATTGGGTATGAAACGGCGGTAGTAGGAAGATAGCCCTAGGAAACTTCTAACTTCTTTTAGCGACTTTGGTCTGGGGAAGTCACGGACTGCTCTAATTTTTTCTGGATCGAGACATATTCCATCTCCACTCACCTCATGTCCAAGAACTGTTATAGTTTTCGCACCAAACCTGCATTTCCCCGAATTGAGGCATAAGCCAGCCTTCCTCAAACAGCCTAATACTAGCTGAAGGCGTCTCAGATGTTCCTCAAAATCATCGGAAAAAACGACTATGTCATCAAGGTAACAGAGACAGATTGTCCACTTAAGACTTTTCAAGAGGCCGTCCATCATTCGTTCGAATGTAGCTGGAGCGTTGCATAACCCAAATGGCATCACTTTGAACTCATACAATCCATCTGGGGTTATGAATGCAGGCCACGCGGCCTCGCGGGGGGTAACCTCCACAGGAAGTGACGTCAGCTCCAGGGTTGCTGAGCCAGCAATTTCACTTCGCTACAATATAGTACCAAAATTTATGATGACACTACTAATAGGATTTCGTGCTATAAGGAATGTTTAGTTTCTTGACTAATTGGCGACACTTGACTATTTAACTGGATATTTGTCATGATCCAAAAATGAAATATAGAGGGGAGTGACAAAATATATTTGTCGTACTCTATTCCAAATATCCTATGAGTTTGTCAAATGTTATAATTGTTTATTATACTGTACATAATTTTGAAAATGTATCCCCTAAAAAAATATATTTTTAAATCGACCTTTTTGGTTGAAAAACGTGGTAGTAAAATTATTTTGCATTATTTTTTGCGCAAAATTTCTAAAGTTGGGGGGGGGGATACAGAGAATATTCCTTATGCTATTTCTTCTAATGAGCGAAAAACGATAAACTAAACATAAGGGGTAAAATTGTGTATACCAGTGTTATTCGAGAAGTTATAACACTTTGGCCTGCACAACATAATATAAGATGTGGGCAAATGACAAACAAAAAAATTACTGTTCACAGAAAAAGAAAAGAGTCAAGATGTGAGGACAGCATTTATTTTTCCCATAACCAAAAACAAAGAGCTGCAAAATATAACACATGAGGTAACTGCCTTCTCTCTTGTATTAGGTCACAATCCTTGCTCGATGTGGCGCCTTTCATTCTCAAACACCGCCTGCAGACGATAGATGACAGAATGGTCACAATGAAATAGTTGAAATTTATAAAACGTGCCATCTGATAGAAGCCTTCAACATGGCCAATGTGGTAGGCCGGCATCGATAAAAACTCGACTTAATGTACCCCCATAACCGAAATTGTAAGGCGTCAATTCTGGTGATATTGGAGGCCACTGGTATATAAAGTGGCGACTTATCAACGAATTTCACCGAACGTATCCTTCAGCAATTGTTTGGTACCGCGTGAGATATGAGGAGGTCCTCCATCTTACATGAATGTTATTTCGCTTAGTGCTTGTCTGTCCTGCAATATGGGAATAACCTTTTCTCTCAAAAGTTGAACATAACGTTCACCAGTTACAAAAACGGTTTTAAAAGTTCTTCCATTGATTTTTTTCAAAGAAAAATGGCCCAATAATAAAAGAATAAGTGAACTCACACAAAACTGTAACTCTGTGCTGATGAAGTGGTATTTCTGTAAAATTCCTAGGGTTTTCTGTTGCCAAAATGAGGCAGTTTTGAATGTTAAATTATCCCTTCAGATAAAAGTGAGCATCATCTGTTCTTAGAACATTTGACAGCCAGTTTTCATCAATATCAATTTGCCGGAAAACCCATGCAGCGAATTCTTGACGCTTCTCAAATTCGCTGACTTTCAACTCGTGAAAACTTTGAATTTTGTTAGGGTATTTTTAAAGAAAAATTAAAAATGTGTGTTCTCTCCAAACTGTTCCATACAAAATCCCCGTTTGTCGAGAAACTTGTCTAGCACTTACTTCTCCATACGTGGATAACGTTTCAATAGCTTCAGCATTCTGCAAAACCGTAACAGCCATTGACTTGCATGTCGATGGTCTTCCACTCCGAGGTTTTGCTTCCAGAGATCCAGTTACCTCAAAACCTTTAATCATTCTCCTTAGAGAGTAGCAAACCATTGGTCCTTTACCTCTTCGAATATATTTAAAGGAACGAAACGCTCGTAAAGCTTCAGTGGCAGATTCTGAATCACAATTTAAAAAATTCACCAAGAACGCTTTATCCTGTAGTGACGGCATTCCAGGGGAAGGGGAGAAGTCCGACCACACCTCCTTGCGGTCCCCCCTGGACCCTTGGAATATTTGACCGAATTCTGGTTCGTTTCCAAGGTGACTAACGTTGCAACGGCACCCATTTTCAAATGAAGAGCAAAACTGATATCTCCAGTAATGCTACCGCGTACGGGGTAACCGCCACGTCAGGAGCTGCAGCTCGAGCTCATGATGAGAAATCTACTACGAGGACACAATTCAATCTACTACAACTCAATATAAATGGTACCCAGAGGAAAAAAAAGAGCTGACTTGTCTTCTCTGTGACAACAATGTACATAATACTTGTCCTCAAGAGACAAAATTGAATCAGAATCTGAGATTCAATATCAAAGATTATACAACACTACGAAAGGACAGACCGGGAAAATTCGGAGGAGGACTTACCGTTTTGATTAAAACTCTAGAAATCAAATTTAAGAAAATCGCCTATAATCAGAGTAAGCCTAGAGAAAGCACGACAGAAGCTCAGGCAATAGAAATCTATCTTACAGATAAAACAATTCCAATCATAAATGTTCATTACAACGATAATACTAGCATCAATACAGGCCTGATAGAGACATTAAGTGAAGCGTCTTCGGATATCGCAATCATACTTGGTGATTTTAACGCCGAAAGACCAACTTGGGGATCACCTGTCCAGGATAACAAAGGTCAGCAGGTTGAGGACATGCTAACCGACCTCGACCTTACACCGTTAAATAACGAAAAGAACACCTATCTATCCAAGTCCACAGGCACAGAATCCGCAATAGGCATCACAGCGATAAATTACAGCATCGCACCCACAACACAATGGAAAATTCTGAAAAGTGCAATCAGTGACCACAGACCAATTTTAACAACCCTAAAATTCAAAATTGAGAATTTCCAACAGAATAAAAGAACACTGGAAAAAATTTCACAGAAAAGCTTGAATAACTGTGCAACGAAGAATTAAATCACAGAACGATTGACAAAAAATTGGAAAAATTCTCTTCGAGCATATCCAAAGCTGCAAAAGTATCGATACCTACAGGTAGATGTAAAGACCTGTGAATACTTTACTGGAAGGACCACAATATCGAGGCAATGATTGCAGAAAGAGACAATATCAATAAACTTCTCAAAACAAATAAAACAGAAGTAATCATAAAGGAACTCATTGAAATTAGTCACAAAATAGAACAAGAAATTTGGATATTCAAACAAGAGAGAGAGAGAGAGAGAGAAAAATGGGCAGAATTCTGCGAAAAAAAATGGATCCAAAAAAGGAAAGCCATCACTGGAATATAATTAGTGTTATAAAACAATCAAAACCAACACTAATCCTCCAATACTCTAACCGATATGAATAGCGAGAACGAACAAACAGATGGCTGAAATAATTGCTGAATATCTTTTAAGCACTTCCAGACTCAGCTATACGAATGAAGGCAGGACTCTAAAAAATAATGTAAACAGGTTAGTTAAACAAGCAAGAAATTACCATCAACAATATATTTACTCCAGAGACTTCACACTGAATGAGCTAAACTCATCAATAGAAAAGTTAAATCCAAGAGGTCACCAGGAGATGATCTAATCTTTGGTCAAATGATTAAACACTTTGGAGACGAAGCTAAAAATCAACTCCTACGAATATTGAATATTTCATGGCAAAATGATAAACTACCAAAGAATTGAAAGATATCAATTATAGTGCCAATACAGAAACCTAACAAAAATGCCAAGGAATGAAAGAACTATCGGCCAATTGCTCTCACCAGCAAACTTTGTAAAATAACAGAATGAATTATCCACTCTAGGTTCATAGTCTGGCTCACTAACAATAATAAAATAAACTTCTACCAAACTGCCTATAGATCCAGACACTGTACAACTGATAAACGGTCTACTTCTGTCAATCAATAATGGATATCTAGGAAAAACCGCGAAAGAAGACAACGGCCGTATTCCTGGAATGACCTCAGCTTCTGATCGAGTGTAGAAATTATTTGAAAGGCTGCACAATATCGGAGTAAGAGGAAAAACCTTAATCAGGATTGCAGACTTCTTAAGGGGAAGAAGGATAAAGGTTCGGGTCAATGGAACATTTTCCAAGGACCGAAGAACATGGGCTGGTGTACCTCATGGATCTGTGCTCAGTCCTCTACTCTTCTCGCTATATATTAACTGTTTTTTATGTAAATAGATGAATATTATTTGTATTATTTAAAGCCTCATTATGTAAAAATATATGTATATATAAATCGGACATTTGTTGTTGGCCATGGTCAAGTGTGAGCTCTTGTACGTCTAATTACGACACAACAAAAGTGGCGACGAGGATGCGCGATCTACAGAGCCAGTGAAAAGCTGAGGAAAAAGGCGTCTATGTAAGTATAACAACTACATCTTTTAAACTATCTGGATCAAGAAAACAAAGGAGTAGAAAAGATCAGCATGACAAGTTCAAAGTTAATAGTACCTTTTAGATGCTATAGCCCAGTGGAAGACACTTCGATTTTTTGTACAACAATTTGAGGCTTTCTTTTTGGCATTTGAAGGAGGAGATTAAACTGCTGATTTTTACCTCGCTACCAGATTCTGAAACTTTGAAGCAGGGAAACGACAATTTCTTCCTGGTCTAATGAAAGATCAACTCTATGATACTACCATTCAAAGAATTAAGCTGCATTTGGATCCAAAGAAGAAAGTGATACCACAGCGATGCAGATTTTTAAAGAGAATTCAACAGGAAGGAGAATCAATTTCGGAATATCTTATATAATTGAAACATTTAGCAATAAATTGTAATTTCGGCGAAATGCTGGGAACCATGATGCGAGACCGTTTTGTGGCTGGAATCAAGTTGGAAAGCCTGCAAAGGAAGCTACTACAAGAAAACGACGATGTCACCCTGGATAAAGTTTTGCAGTGGCGATCTCGTTCGAATTGGCGGAGATAAATACAATAGAATTACAAGATAAAGTAGTGGCCAAGATATCCCCTGTGAATGGAAAAGATAAAAAGAGTGAGTACAATAATAGTATGGTGCAGCATGGGCCTTTCAAGCAAAGGGGAGAAATAATGTGTTAGGCATGTGGTGAAAGATATTCACACGTGGCCTCTGTTTGCCCTCATAGAACAAAGACTTGTTTTAAAATGTAAAAAAAACTGGGTCATTTAAGTAGGGTTTGGAAAGCTAGTAAAAAAAATGTGGGGATGCAAATTTTTACAAGAGGACTCTATATATTCTGTACAGGGCGAAACATATTCCACAATAAATTTAACAGTAGATGATTATTCTTTGTGCTTCACAATTGATACAGGAAGTCCAGTTAAGTTAATACCTAAAGATATTTATAAGAATTATTGGCGAGGTAAAAAATTATTTCCAACAAATTTAAGATTAAAATCCTTTTGTGGTAAATCATTAGAGATTATAGGGCAAAGAAATGTTTTTGTAAAAGAGGCCAACCAATATTTACGATTCATAGTTGTGAATGAAAATTCCAGGTGATTTTGTTAGAAAGATAATGGCTTAAACAGTTAAAACTTGATTATTCTAGATTGTTTAGCATTAAAAATTCAAATAATGAATCTAATAGAAATATTTTGATTGATATATATTCAGATGTGTTCAACAAAGATTTGGGCTGTCTAAAGGATGTTAAAATAAATTTTAATTTAAAAAAAGATGTGACTCCTGTGTTTTGTAAGGCCAGAAGTTTACCTTTCTCTCTAAAAAACAAAGTAGTGCATGAAATTGATCGTTTAGTGAATTCTTGCATTTTATAACCTATAGTTCATACATATTGGACCGCTCCAATAGTTCCAGTAATAAAAAAGGATGGTAGTGTAAGTATATGTGATGATTTTAGATGTGCAGCTAATAAAGCAATAGAATTAGATAGGTATCCCATTCCATCGATCGATGAGATATTTTCAAAATTATCTACAAGCACCCGTACTTTCGACTAGAGACATATCAAGGCTTACTTACAAGTAATGTTAGCGGAAGAAGCCAAAGCTGTTGTTGATATAAACACAACAAAGAGGTTGTTTTCTTATAAAAGACTAACATATGGCGTTGCGGTAGCACCAAATAAATTTCATAGGATTATGGAAGGTCTATTTGCTGAATTGCCAGGTGTGGCCTGCTACATAGATGATATTTTGGTTGCAGGAAAAGACTTTGAATATCATGAACAAGAGTTGGATCTAGTGTTTATATGATTGCTAGAAAAAGGTTTAAAGTTAAACAGATATCAATGTAAATTTAAAAAGAAATCGGTGGAATATTTAGGGTTTAAAATGGATAAATATGGACTGCATCCCTTAGAAAATAAAATTAAAGCAGTGATAGAGGCGCCTGAAGAATGTTTCGCAATTAAGATCTTTCATAGGACTCTTAATATATTATTATGGATTCATAAAGAATATAGCAAACATTTTAGCGCTATTCTATCAAGTTTTGAATAAAAATTGTAGATGGAATTGGACGAAAGAAATTGAATGTTATTTAAAATTGTAAATCATTATTAATGGACTATGGACTAGGCGTAATTCTGAGTCATAGAAATGATAGAAAGGAAGAATGCCCTATAGCTTTTTCTTCTAGAACATTAACTGAAGCGGAAAAACGTTTCTCTCAACTAGAAAAGAAAGCGTTGAGCATAACTTTTTGCGTTGAGAAATTCAGACAATACTTACTAGGACGAAAATTTGTATTGGTCACAGACAACCGACCCTTAATTCATATATTTTCACCTCATAAACCAATTCCTATATGTGCATCATCCAGAATTAAAAGATGGTCCTTAAAATTAGCTGCATTTAATTATACTGTGGAATTTCGAAAACTAGTGATAATACAAATGTTGACGCATTGTCACGTCTTCCTTTAAAATCGAGTGTCAGGGAGTCTCTTGATGAAGACCAGGTACTTCTTCTCAGGAAGTTGAATGAGGTACCGTTCTCTTTTATGGAGGTGGCATATGAGACGCCCCAAGATAAAATACTGTCTATAGTATTAAGGAACGTTAGAGAAGGCAACTGTGTGTGTGTGGAAATTCACAAGGGTACAGACAGAAAACCCACTAGCTCCTCATTATAAGATCAATGAGGAATTAAGTTTGGAGTTTGGTTGTCTTCAATGGCACGACAGAGTGGTAATTCCCTAAAAATTAAGATCTTTAATTTTAAATGACTTGCATGAAATACACATGGGGATTGTTAAAATGAAGATGATTGCCAGACGGTATTTTCTGGTGGCCAGGCATAGACAGTAACATCGAGGAGTTAACTAGAGAATGTAGAGTATGTCAAGAATCGGCAAGCATGCCCCTGGCTACCATCTCGGAATGGAATTGGCTCGAAAAACCGTGGCATCGACTTAATCTTGATCTAGCGGGTCCGTTCATGGGAAGAATGGTTTTGGTTCTCGTGGACGCATACTGGAAGTGGATAGAAATTTTTATCAAAGATATTACCAGCAAAACGATTATAAATCATCTTAGAGAATTTTTTCCAGATTTGGATTGCCCTAATTTTTGGTTACAGATAACGGAAGACAGTTGGTCTCCGTTGAATTCGAGCAATTTACCAAAATGAATGGTATACGGCACACTATGACCAGTCCGTATAATCCTAGTACAAATGGTTTAGCTGAGAGATATGTAAGAGAGTTTAAAAATATTTTGAGAAAGAATAATGGGAAGGATGATTTAGAGACGAATCTACAAAGATTCCTATTTGCTCATAGAGCATTCCCCCAAACTGTAATAAAGGAATTCCCCCGCGGAACTGCTAATGAAGAGAAGTTTAAGATCAAGATTCTCGAATTTAATACCAAGATGGGAAATCCTCGAGAGGTATTTCATGAGGCCGTAAGAAGGCAGGAGCAGTTTACTACAGGTTGCGAGGTTTATTTCCGCAACTATGCAACTGGACCTAAATGGAAAAAGGTATCATTTTGAAATTATTGAGCAACCGTCACTACCTTATAAATTGCGAGGGCGTCGTGTTTAAGAGGCATATCAATCAATTGCGACCTGTGAGTAAAAAACAAGTGGAGACAAGAAATTTGATACTGCCTCGAACATCAGGAGAGAAGCCTGTCGGTGGAAGTCAGAAATAAAGTGAAGAGGAGGTTCCAGAGGTTACATAAGGAAACAAGGTGGAGACTGCTTCTGTTCTCGTACCCTCTTCACTCCTAGACAAGGGCCTTTTGCTGTGCACGTGCCCTCTTGCACTCCTAAACCGGAGCCTGCCGCTGTGCAAGTGCCCGTCCGCAGTCCTAGACCTCAGAGAGCCAGGAAACCCCCAGACCGACTGGAGCATTATTAAGGGGGGAGATGTGTTGCCTATGTAAATATATGAAGAATATTTGCATTCTTTAAAGTCTCATTATGTAAGAATATATGTGTATATAAATTGGACATTTTTTGTTGGCCAAACGAAAAGAATAAGAGCTAAAAAAAGAGTCATGGTCGAGTTTGAGTTGTTGTACATCTAATTACGACACAACCTTAACAACATCCATCCTCACTGGAGACACAAAGGTTGCCTGTTATGCAGATTATATAGCCATATGCCACACAAGTAGCAGTATATAAATATCAGAAAAATACTGAACACATCAATGAGAGGACTGGAGAAGTGGGCAATGAAACTCAAAATGACAATAAACCCAATAAACATAAACCTATAGGTCTCCTTCACTGACAGGAAAAAGGGCATGAATTTAATTCCAAAATAAGCATAAACAACCATATAATTGATAAAATTTGATCTCCAAATTACCTAGGTGTGATACCTGATGAGGAATTGCGATTCACAGAACACATAATTAGCACCTAAAATAGAGCTACCAGAAACCTAAACATTCTGAGAAGGCTATGTGGAACATATTGGGGAGCAAAACCCAAAATTCTCAGAACAACATATATCACCTTAATAAGGCCAATAATGGAATATGCAACACCTGTTTGGGCTCCCTCAAGTTCATCACTAAAAAGACTAAACAGTGTTCAAGCGAAAGCGGCCAAATTAATCACTGGTTCTGTTTCAAATACCAACAATTATAAAATTCAGAGAGAAGTGGTCTAGACCTACTTGAAAGCAGAAGACAATTAAAAACAATAAAATTCACCAATAGCTTAAAAACTAAAGAAACCGAACACATATCCCATAGAACCTATTTAAACTGTACACAAAAAGAAAGGCTCATATTCTCATGCCCGCAGCCTTGCAGAAAATTGACATAGACCCAGAGCAGCTGCTTTACACACCCAAGATAGTGGACAATGCTGCTGCTGCTGTGATAGAGATGCATGGAGACATCTGAGTCTCTTTATTGAACACGACAAAAACAACAACGGCATTCCAGAGTAAAATAAATAATCAGAGATAGATAAATATTTTTCAAATGAATTAAAATAAATATAATCGATACTGAGAGAGAGTTGAATTTTAAAAAAATAGAGAATTATTATTTTCGAAATTTAAATAGCTGAGAGGATTCCAGCAAACCGCATCTAAAATATCAGGTTTTTTTTGCTACTTGTTTTAATTTGCATATACCTAGTTTACATCTCTGATTGTATTCAAAAATCGTTAACCATTTCTTCTAACTTTTGGCGAAATGGTGTTTTATTAATTTACCATTTGATATTATCATTTTTTCCTGGTATTCAAAAAGGAAAAATACGTGTCGTTCAGTTATATTTTTCAATTTATCAAAAAATTTGGCCGCTGAAAAGCTGATTCAGGTAGAGCGCCATCTAGCGAATAAAGTTGTAACTAAAATCTATTTCGAATTTTTCATTATTTGCCATAAAATATCCCATTACATCCTGAACACAATGGTGTTAACCGCATTGCTCTAGCGCAAATATTCGCGGAGTTATTAATTTTTAAAGTTGTGCGGGACTTTTGGATCACCCTGTACTTCTGCCTACCACCCCCAGACAAATGGCCTGACCGAGAGACTCAACAAGACACTTGGTGACATGCTGTCTATGTATGTTGACGTAAACCAAAGAAACTGGGACTCAGTTCTCCCTTACGTAACCTTTGCCTATAACACCGCCAAACAGGAAACCACTGTGTTTAGCCCTTTCTATCTTGTACACGGACGCGATGTCGAGACCCCATTGGACACGATCCTGACGTATAGAGAGGAAGCCAATCTGGAAGATTACGTGGAGAGTTTGGTCACAAATGCCGAGGACGCTGGCCGAGGACGCACGACAGCTGGCCCGTTTGAACATCTTAAAGGCGCAAGAAAAAGACAAATCTCGATACGACAAAAGCCATAGACCTGTCCAGTACCGCGCGGAAGACCTTGTGTGGGTGTACACACCTGTGCGTAAAAAGGACTGTCGGAGAAGCTACTTAAAATATACTTCGACCCCTATAAAGTTGTGAGACAACTGTCTGAAGTAACTTATGAAGTAGAGGACTTGGAGAGGAGACCCCGGCAACGAAATATCAAAGACATCGTCCACCTCCTGCGGATGAAACCATACAGAAGCCCAGAAGAACAAACACAGGACTGATTTCAGAGTGTATAATTTTTTTTTTTAAGCAGCGGGTCGCTGCTTATTTTTGAAAAGGGGAGTAACCAAAAATGTACATAGCTTGTAACTGGAAATAAAAAATCGGCAGCTTGGCGAATGTTATGTACCTAAGCCCCGATAGGTGGCGCGCGCTGACAGCTCGTCAAGTGTAATATACCTAAGCTCCGATAGATGGCGGGCGCGCTAGGCGGGAAGTTTGTAAAAAATAGTTGCCATCTTGAGTGGTGTAGCCGATCGCCAGCCGTTTGGGTCTCCGACATTACTTCCTTAATTTACCATTATTTTTATCCATTTAACTTAGTTTACCTCTATTTAAAACGAAGATTGAATGCGGCTGATTCAACACTAGCCCTCTCAATGATATCCTAACCTTGACATATTTTAAACATTGGTACTTTAATTTAAATTTTTAATCATGTATGGTTCCTTTTGCTCTGTATGTTTATTTTTTGTATATATGGTTATATTTATTTTTTTTTCTTTCTTCTCGCTTTTCTTTTTCATTATTACTTCCTGTATTCTAGCTTTTACTTTCGAAATATCTTCCTTTGCTAAATCCTGTAGAGGGGAATCATGTATAGGGCTGGATGCCCCAATAAAAAGGCTTGTGTGTGTGTGTGTGTAGTTTACCTCTATTTCTTTTTATAACTCAAACTAATTAACTATTTAAAGTCATCTAATAAATTATTATTTTATTCTACCCAAACGATTCGTCACCTTCATTACTGTGACAATATATTTATCTTCTTATATATAAAAGTCAATGTCTGTTGTCTGTTTCGCAATAAACTCGAAAACTACTGAACCAATTGGTACCAAAATTTGCATGTCGCTTTTTATAAACCTGAGGAAAATATTCGGCTAGTATAATATAAAGTAGCGGAAGGAAGATATTAATGTACAAAAATAGGCACATATCCCTTTGAATAGGCAGTAAAATAATTCATTTTGTTAATCACTCTAATACACAACGTAAATGTTGTAATAAATTATAAAGTCACAACGTTGCATTGATTATTAATTAAAGGAAGAGGTGCCTTTTTTTGGTATATTCATCAATAATAGGCTGTATCAAAAGTTTCCAAAGCGGAAGCCGACAATATAAAATTAAATATTTTGAATATATATATATATACAAATATAAATAAATTTCAAAAAAAAAAGGTTAGGCCCCTCGGTTATTGAGCGTTCCCACGTGATTGAAATAACGTGATAGGGTTCAGATAAAAATATCAGTATCCTTGTAGAGAGCTAAATAATGTGTGATAAGTAAAAAGGATCCGAATACTATTGCGCTTCGTTTAAAAAAAAAAGGCTAAATGCAAATATGGCGGCAAAATAAATATGCGAAGGAGAAGGGAAAGGAATAGTCAAATGGTTAAAGAGATTTAAAGATGGAGACCTCCGCCTTGAGGTAAAACCTCGAATGGGACGACAACATGTGAATGATATTGAGACCCTACGATTTCTGGTGATGGACAACCCACAACAATCTACTCGTGAATTGTCATCCAGACTTTGACCATCCGAAGATACACTCAACTAAATCTGCACAAGCTGCACTTTGTTAGCAAACGCCTAAGACAAGATCCCCACGACCTCACTATAGCCGAGTCCCAGAGGCGAGTCGATATCTGTAAACGATTGTTAGAAAATTCTCAAGAACTTCGGTTTTGGAAGCGGATGTGAACTGGCGATGAAAAGTAAATCTTCTTAACTACGACACAAGAAGATAATAGATACTTTGTGATAAATAGACTACACCTATATTTAAACAGGAACGCTTTGGCCCTAAATTGATATTGTCTGTATGGTGGAACATCGATGGTATTGTGCACTACGAACTTGTTCCTGATGGTCGTGCAGTTAATGTCGATCTCTACTTAGAACAACTCAGCCGAGTATATGAAGTTTTGAAGACTCAGTACCCTGCTTTGATCAACCTAAAGGGAGTATTCTTTCAATATGGTAGCGCTCCAGCTCAAACATCGAGCTAGTTTAATAACGAATAGAATAAATGATTTTGAAGGCATTGACGTTATACATCACCCTGCTTATAGCCCGGATATTACGCCATATGATTATGCATTATTTCGGTCCATGCCTATATTTCTGAGGGGAAGACACTTTGGAACATACCAACACGTCGAAATTGCCTGTTATGAAATTTTCGACTCCAAATCCCGAGAATGGTATCGTGAGTAAATTGAAGACTTTCAAAAAGATGGCTGGCTGTTATTGATAATGAAGCAAGAAAATGATTATTCTTTGAGTGTGAAAGCTTGTAAAAATAGGGACTTACCCTCTATTATTAATTTTGTTTATTTTTTTATTGTCGTCTGTTTTGCACAAGTTGTATCTGGTTAGAACGATGTATGAAAATTAGATTATTCTTTTGTTGCCTTAAATACGTGGTAATTAGTTTGTTTCTCTCTATATATATCTAAAAATGTTTAAAGTTTATTAAATTAATTTTATAAATCTGAGAGTTGTCTTCAAAAACGATCCAACAGATAATGATGGTCTCTACTTCAATGAATACATATTATTTGTTTATAAATTATTTAATGTTTATTAAAAATATTTAATATATATATATGAAGCCTGGTATAAAAGCTTAAATATATATATATATATATGTGATGAGGTATCCTGTCGACTCTCGCTATAGCTGTGATAACCGAGGGTCAAACCTGTAGTAACCGAGAGGGACAGTCAGGGCGTGGAGAGTTTTCCAGTATTTCTCTGCACCTTGGAGGACCTTTAACAGTTCTAACAGAGTACAGGCAGTCGTGGTCGAGGCAGAGTGGAAAGCTTGAGAATGTCCACACACAAAAAACGAAGAGACACAGTTGTAGTAGGAAACTCCGTGAACAGATAAAATTCGGGCTAAGAGCAATATGGAGATAGAAGAGTTCTTACTGTTCTATATAGTCGATGAGGTAGACCTGGGTACAACCGACGAGGGCTCACGCTGATGGTGAAGTGACTATATTTTCGACTAGGGCAGAAGTCTTATATATCTTTGACGAGGGGGAAGGTATGCGGGAGAATTGACTTTTAGCGGGCGCAAAGGGCGTAGGGCGTCTGCGATATTCTACACCCAATGACCTTGATGGAACGACCTGCCAAATTCCTCTTTAGGGTTGTTGGATTTCTATCTCGATCTCTTGCTTAGCTCAGCTCTTAATTTATTACATAGTTTTATTTATTCATACTCAGTTTGTACAAAGTACATTAAATATGGTGAGGCAATGACACATTTCAATCATGCGTATAATTATTTATTGATGTGTTTCTATATACAACATGGCAATCTTGTTATAAGTATTATACAATATAGGGTTGTTGGTTTAAATTACCATAGATGGGCCCCGAGAGTGAAAGGGTTTATCCGGGTTTAAACGGGTAAAGCCTCTCCAATCCAGGTAAGTATTTAAATTTTTTAAAATAATTTAAACTGTGAGGGTTAAAAAGGGCTATAAAAAAGATGTTTTGTTTGGATATATCTGAGAATTATTAAAAATAAAACTTATGTTTAATTTAAAAGTTATGATGTTCATTATAACAGAAATTTAGATAAAACCTTTGTTTGATAAAAAAAATAATGATGATAAAAATGACATTCTAAGAGATTATTGGCGGGCATTGGAAAGGGTTAGGGGTTAAAGAATATGCAATTGTAAGTGTTACACATGCAACCAAATACTTAGATCCAGGTGCAAAGCGAGGATATAGACTTGAGCGTCTTCCTAGGCAATGCTTTACACGCGATCCTGTATAAGGGTTAAAGTGCTTTGTCAGAATTGTAGGGTTATTGGGTCGAAAAGTTGTTGAAGAAAAAGTTGTTCACTAATATGATTGTGAAAGGGGTGAAATAGAGCCATGCGATAAGTAGAATTGTTGTATCGACAGTAGGTGATCTGTCTTGACTTGAAATCAAAGGTTGATTGTGGTCCGCTAGAGCTGAAAAAAAATTGAAAGTTGAAAAAAGTGAACGCTTTGTGCATGCGTTGGTGCTTGTGCTCTGCGGATGATTGAAATAAACTTTTGAAACGTGTTCAAGCCAGAAGTTGGGATTTTTAAATCTGGGAAACTGTGTTCAAAGAGTTTTTTGAAATTACGAAATCAAAAAAATTGTCAAGCAGTACTGTCATTTTTCTACGTTGATGTGAAACAATGGCTGAGAGAGAGAGAGATAAATAGATAGTAGTGAAAAGTACACTGGAGTGGTTAGGGAAATAGATTGTTGTAAACGATTGCTGTGGATGCCCAATAGTTAATGATAATCATGGTCATATTATATAAGGGTATAAAAACAAATATAAAATGAATAAAAATATAGAAATATCATTGTGGTTGAATAAATTTTAAGTGGACAAAATCAAACATACAATATATAAAAGTAATAATAATAAAGAAAAAAAAAGATTTTTGACAACAAATAAATGTTTTATAATACTAAAATAATATAATGAAAAATAAAAGTTAAATTGATTTTTTTTTAAATAATGTTGGATTAAAAATTTGTGATTATATATAATTGAAAGGTAAAAATAAAAAAATAAAATATTTTATGTAAAAAATAGAATATAATTAAAGATTATTATAATGATTAGATGAAGGTTTGGTAGTGGAATGGGACAAAAGTATTTCTTCTAGAGAGAAGTTATCAATGTGATGTGTAGGTTGTATAAATTGAAAATTGAGAAGCGCAATTTATTGGCTGGGTTGGTAACTAAAATTTTGTATTATGTTATCAATTAACATGTAAAATGTTTGATATGTAGAAAAAATTAGAGATTTACACTGGATCAAAAAATATCAAAATGTTCAATTTTAGGTAGGTCTTGTACAAATTCCAATATCTAAATGTTTTAAAAGTTAGGCTAAGATATCGACTGCTAATGTAATAAAAGGTGTGGAATAAAAGGAATGTAGGAAACGGCCCTAATTTACTGGAGGAAAGTTGGGGGAAGAGTGGCGATGGATTTTGTGACGCGGGAATGTTGTCTCGAGATGTTTAGTCTATTATCACTGGGGCCTTTGGTATGTCAAATAGAGGTGCCCATGTACATTTTTACGACCGGGGTGCGATGGTACAGTGATGTGTATTGTTTTTGAAGGAGGAGATATGGGGCTTGTCTGCGGCGCACGTGCGTTGAATTCTTTCTCCTCTAGTCTGGATCTGGTGAGGTCAAAGATATCTTTATATTGTGTGAAAGAGAGTAAGTAAGTAAGTAATACAGATCCAAATGGGTTGGTGTAGAGTATGTAGATAGAATAGGTTTGTGAATTTAACAAGACATTTTCTTGTTGCTACTTGAGTTTTGTTTTTAAACTATCGATGTTATATAAATCTGGATTTAAATTTAGGAATGGCTGAGAAGTTTGAGGAGAAATTATGCGAGTTGCATCAGCATTGAATATGTCTGGCTGCATATGGTTATACGGGGATAGGTCTAGTTTGCACTTAACACAAGAATACTTATGGGGATTTGTTACTTGTGATGGTGCTATATATAGGACATTTTCTGTATAGTATCGTAATTTATTAAAATGTATTGTATCAGTTTCCCAGTTAAGTGGTTGATTCGGTCTATCAATACGTACCACATTAGGCGATACAATCTTCAATATGGTGTCACGGTCTCTATTGAGAGGTTGATTGGGGCGATCTATTCGAACGACTTTGGGTGATATTATTTCAATTATTGTATATGGTGCAGTAAAATATGGTGCTAATTTACCTGTGTCGGGATGTTTAAAAATTTTAACCAAACCAAGATCATTCACTTCGAAATGTGGTGTTCTGTGCTGCTTATCAAATGTTTCTTTATCTATTTTATGCTTATTTTGGGTACGAGAGCGTGCTATCTCTCGAGCTATAATTATTCCGGGGTATGGGTTAAGATGAGTTCGTAGATCTGGGCGGATAACTTTGAACATTAAGTAGGTGAGTGGAAAACCTGTGACAGAATGGGGTGCATTATTATACGTCTGAATGACGCGCTTAACTAGTTGAGTCCAGGAAGATTTCGGATTTTCTAGATAAACTAGTCTGAGCTTGCCTGTAATAGTGGCATTTAAGCGTTCAATTAAGCCGTTTGCTTGTGGGCTATTACTGGTGGTGAGTAGGGGTTGTAAATCATGTGTTATTAGAAATTTACGGATTTTTTTAGGTAAAAGCGGGCGCTCTGTCAGATAATAGACGTTTTGGAGATCCTTGTTGTAGTACAGTTTTGAGGGTTTGAATGTACGTTAGGGTACTGGTGGACTTCGATAGAAATGCCCAAGTATATCGCGTTAAATGATCCATTATTACTTGTAGATATGTCTTAGAGTGTCCATATTTCGAAAATCCAGCTATGGTATCTATAGAGATTAAGTCGAATGGTTGTTGAGGTGGTGGAATTTGTCCGAGGGCACAATAGGGTTTACCTTTGGGCTTTTTAGTGATTTGGCAGGTGTGACACGACCTGGCAAATTTTACTATAGATTTAGAGATACCTTTCCAGTTGTACTGGGTAGTAATTATGCAGGTCATCTGTGAGATTCCTGTGTGGTTATATTTTGGGTGAACTTTGTTCATGAGAGTATGTTGCAGGGTTTCGGGAATTATTATTTTAGTTACACCTTTTCGGGTAATGGTATGTAAGCCGTTTGTATCAATGTTCAATGTGGATGCTGTTGGTTGATGCTGTTTAATAATATCAGCACTGATAAATCCTACAAAGGGGTTTCGTGATAGTAAATCTGCTTCGTACTGTTGGTTGCCTTTGAGGTAGTGGATTTCGTAATTATAGGTAGAGAGTCTCAGGCTCCATCTAAAGAGTCGTCCTGACGGATTTTTTAAAAATAGTTTTAAGCCATTGTAAAGCTTGGTGATCTGTATATATGGTACATTTTATACCGGTGAGGGATATTCGTAATTTGTCTACACTTTCGACGATGGCAAGGCACTCGAGTTCGGAAACGGTGTAGTTTCTCTCATGTGCTCTAAGGGCGTGGCTGAAATATTGTACAGGATGTACTTGTCCGTCTGGATGTACCTGTTTGAGTATGCCGGCGATCCCTTGGGTGGATGCGTCGCAATAAAGGTGGCATGGCAAACCGACTTGATACAAATGTAGTACTGGTTTACTGGCTAAACTCTTTTTGAGAGTGGTAAAGGCTTGTTGACAGTCTGGGTTTCAATTCCATTTAACATCTTTTTTAAAGTAGTTTATTTAAAGGTGCTCGTAATCGGGCATAATATGGTATAAACTTATTATAAACGTTCACTGCTCCTAAAAATGATTGTAGCGTCTTTTGATTGATAGGTGTGATGGCATCAAGGTTTCGAGTCTGTGGTGCATAGGTACCTGCGGTAATAGTGTATCCTAAGAAATCTATAGGTGTTTTAAAAATGAACATTTATTATAATTGAGTTTGATGTTTTCATGTTGACACACCGTTAGAAATTGTTGTAGGTGTTGTAGATGATCCTCTAAGATGTCAGAAAAAAATAATAAAATCGTCGAAGTAATGGGTAACAAAATTTCGTTTATATTTTTGCATGACCTGGTTTATGGCACGATGGTATATCTGTGGCGAATTTTTAAATCCGTACGGAAGTCTACAAAATTCGTACTGACTATCTAACGTCACGAAAGCTAGTAGATTACGTGAGTTAGGTTCTATTTACACTTGCCAATATGCGAATGCTATATCTACAGAAGAGTAGTATTTGGCCTTCGACAATTTGTCAATGATGGTGTCTATTAAAGGTAAAGGATGTACGTCTGGAACGATGATTTCATTGAAATTTATGTAATCAACACAGAAACGTTTCGTTTTGTCACGTTTTATAACAAGAGTTATTGGACTGGCGTATGGTGAGACTGACGGGGCAATGATACCATGTTGGAGCATTTGCTCTATTTGTGTTTGTATTTCTCTTTGGTCGTGTAGTGGCACTCTAAATGGGCGTAATGCTATTATTTTATCTGTGGTGGTATTGAATTTTATCGGTGGTATGTTCAATTTGGGCACGTTGTATTTATTAGTAGAGAACACATGCGAGAATTTGTATAGAAGTCGGTGAAGTTCGAGTGGACAATGTTCTAACTGAGGTGCCGCATTACAAGGTATAGATAGCTCAATATCATGGGCTGGAGATATAGTTGGTGATACAACAGTGGGAGAACATATAGGGGCAGGATCCGCTACATGTAAACATGACTGATTCGAGGGGAGGGTGGTAAAAATAGTTGTTTCCCTCGGTTGATTGGGACATAAATCCTGTTTGCGCTTGGTGAACTTATAGACATTTGTTGGGAGAGCATCATTCTTTTGATAAATTTGGAGATTATTAAAATATATAATTACTTTAAATGTTTTAAAGGTATTAATAGATAAAATAGCAAAAGGTAGTGAAGCTTCTATTATATATAAAAAAAAATATTTTTTTGGGTGAGGTTACCTATTTTAAGTTTAAAAAATATATATCCTAGGGTATTTACATTATGGGTTATTGCATTTATAGTAAACTGTACTGATGGATAATAATTTTATAAGGTCATCTATTTTCTATGGTTCTTAAAATATCTAAATATGTTTATAGATGCCCCCCATCTCTATTAAAAAGGAAAAACTACATTTGGTGACAGTTCAGTCCATATTTCGAGCTGTTCAACGAAAAAAGGTTGCAGGTTTTCCTACCGTTGAGTTGCTCGCGGGGCTTGTAGAGTCGTCTTTGCTGGCAGCTTGGACTTGGGAAACAGGGCTCAGGGATTGGATCTTGGGCCGGTTCTGGGTGTGGGTACCACGTTTTGGTAAAATGGTTGTGCGTGGTCTGGCGCTGAAGATTGGGCGTGTTCGGCTCTGTGGGAACCGTTGTTCACACTGGGAGTGCCAGTGCATAGCATTGCAGTACTTGCAAGGCAAGGGTGGGGGTGTAACTTGGTACGTTACACGTGATGACCGCTGGTTGTTGTACCGCGGTGGTGGGTTGTGGTAGGTTGGATGTGGGGCCTTATCTACTTGGCCTTGTCACACTGGGTTATTCTGGACACTAGGTCGGACCATTCTTTAATGGTGTTTGGTTGTACAGTTGCGATTAATCGCTGGTCTGCGACGGGTAGTTCGTCTGTCAGAGACTCTTTTAAGATGTCTGCCGGTAGGTTCAATTTCATGTCCATTACCGTTTTGTTTCGGTAGTAGTCTTATAGAGGCATTTGGGGTGTCAATTCGATGGTCAAAAAGCGAGTAAAAGACGCTTCTGTCTTTGCTGGGAATAAGTATATCAGGGTCTGGCGGGCATGATTGTAAAATAACCTATCTAACCGTAGGCTTCGGAAATATTGGAGTGGCTTACCTTACAGGTAGCAGGGTAACTTGCCTAGGCGGTCTATGTAGGTCAGCTCAGCTCGGTCTGCTTGGGCATCGAAGTTGTCGAAAAAGCTCTAGGCTTCAAATGTACCATCATAATGGACTCACGTCTATCTCCCTCGGAGATCGGGTGACCAGCGACTTATTCAGGGCATCGGCGATCTGTGTCAGCGGGTCTGCGGAGGTACCTTGGGGCGGCGACGTTTCCTCCTCCTCAAATGTCGTCTCTTCTTTTGGGACAGATGGGTCGGTCGTATCGTTGGACTGGTTGGTTTGCTCTTCAATATTGGCTCTTTCTCTCTTTTCTATCTGGACAGTCTTCTTACCTTTTTAGTTTGGTCTCCTTCGTTGTGTTCATACTTCGTTGTGATCATCCTGTCGGCTTGTCTGTGATGAGGTATCCTGTCGACTCTCGCTATAGCTGTGATAACCGAGGGTCAAACCTGTAGTAACCGAGAGGGAAAGTTAGGGCGTGGAGAGTTTACCCGTACCTCTCTGCACCCTGGAGGATCTTCAACAGTTCTCACATAGTACAGGCAGTCGTGGTCGAGGCAGAGTGGAAAGCCTGGGAATCTCTACACACAAAAAACGAAGAGAAACAGTTGTAGTAGGAAAGTTCCGTAAAGAGATAAAAGTCGAGTTAAGAGCGAGATGGTGATAGAAGAGTTCTTACTGTTCTACATGGTCGATGAGGTGTTCCTGGGTACACCCGACGAGGGCTCACGCTGATGTTTAAGTGACTATGTTTTCGGCTAGGGCAGAGGTTTTATATATCGTTGCCGAGGGGTTGGTATGCGGGAGAATGGACTCTGAGCGGGTGCGAAGGGCGTCTGCGCTATTCTACACCCTTTAAGCGCTTGATGGCAACGACTTGCCAAATTCCTCTTTAGGGTTGTTGGATTTCTATCTCGATCTCTTGATTAGCTCATCTTTTAATCTATTACATAGTTTTATATATTCATTTTCAGTTTGTACAAAGTACATTACATATGGTGATGTAATGACACATGTCAATCATGCGTATAATTATTTATAGATGTGTTTCTATATTTAACATGCCAATCTTGTTTTAAGTATTATACAATATAGGGTTGTTGGTTTAAATTACCATATATATATCCAAAAAATTGAATATTATTAATTGTTTATAATCATATTTTTAAATATTTATTTTATATATGAACGAGATTTTGAAATATTATTTCTTTTGTACATGTATTTTTTTGCAAGGGTTAAAACAATGATTTTCAATACCTAATGGGCATATACAATTTATATTATAAAATCTGAAATTTATCTAAATATAATTATTTCAATGAATCGTCGGAGGCGATATACATTAGAAGATGGTCACTATATAATTGAATAAATTAAATGAATATATAAAAGATGTATACATAAGAAAACACTGAATATTCAATTAGATACTAGAAAAGGATATAGTATTTGAAACTTGGATATCTCCGTATAAATTGGCAGAGTTATAAAAATACCCAGAAAATAATAGAAATAAAGATACCATTCAATAGATTTCAATATGAATGTGCCCGTCTAGACATTCGCCCAGAGGAATTAATTGGATCCACAAACAATACGGTTAGCGATATATCTCAATATGACGGACAATACAGCCTGGTCGATGGGCGTCCGACACCAGTGCGTTCTTCCGCCACGGCCTGTCACGCGTCATACCCTTGTTTTTCCTCAAATTATTTCCCTGTGTGGATTTTATTAAAAATATGTTTAATTCTCTAGATAATAAAACCCGGCTGAGAAGAAACGACGCCCCACCCCGCAACTAAAATAAACTTTTTTTTTTTGGTTCCCAGCTTCAGTGTGACCATTTAAAAGAAAAAAAAAACATTTCATCTTCAATATGATAACTCTCAATCTTTTACATTTTTCTATCTATACTATAAAGTGTTGTTGTTCTTAATTTTCGTTGGGAATATATTTACGCAATTTGACGTATCGGACGACTAATGTGAATTGGACACGAGGAAAGGTTGTAAACAGACGTTATGATCCAAAATAAGGATGAATTGATCTAGGTGATTTCACATTTGTCAACATTTGCCAAGTAGCTCATCTATCATCTCGGCTGATAGTGTATTGAAGAATTCCATGGCGACGATAGGGTACGTGGAAGTTGTGTCGCCCTTAATTTGACAGAATTGTACAGATGTATAGTGGTTGATTGCATCACCAAAAAGAGATCACAAAATCCCCGTACTGGAAGACAATGTAAAAAACGGGGTGGAAAATTCCTTACCTAAAAAAACATCAATTATTATTTATTTAATTTTTTTAATTGGGACTATTGTGTAAGATGGATTCCTGCTATGTTGGGATCGAGAACGATCAGATGGCGGATAAACTAGCTAAGGAACTAGGTAGTTGAACCAAAGAATAGGGATAAGTGTCAGTATATAATGCTGGTGATTTGGCTAAATTAAAATTACCCAAAAAAAGACAAGGAAAGACAAATAAGCGGCATAAACGCGCGCTTAGAGAAGAATAACAAAAACATTCTCAAGACTCAGAATCAAACTTTATAAAGGAATTACTACAGTAAATGCAACATTTGTCCTGGTGTGAAACAAAAACCTACATAAATATTCTCATGTCCAGTAATAGCCGCAGTCTTTCAGAAAATTGGCATGGATCCAGAACAGCAGCTTTACACACCCCAGATAGAGAACATTGCGAATTCTATGATAGAGATGCACGGAGACATTTGGGGCTCTCCTTTCGACATGTAAATACCAAAGTAGTGTTACATCTGTAGTGTTATATAGCTAATAACTTGTTATACTAACACTCTATTTTCAAATCTATAAAATTAATCTAAAACTTTCTTTAATCAGTATAAAATCTATACATTTGTTACATCACTTTTGATATTTAAAAAATTCCTATTGTTTTCTCAGACTTTCAGCTTTCTAGAAATGGTATTTCCAATTTGTTTTGATATCCCTATATAATACAGGGTGATCCAAAAGTCCCGCACAACTTTAAAAATTAATAACTCCGCGAATATTTGCGCTAGAGCAATGCGGTAAACACCATTGTGGTCAGGATGCAATGGGAATTTTTTATGGCAAATAATGAAAAAATCGAACCCGCCGGGAACCGGGACCACTTCTCTCGTGGCATTGCTCGACGGTACCGCTTCTCTCGCCGGCACCGCTTCTCTTGCCGGGACCACTTCTCTCGCCGGGACCACTTCTCTCGCCGGTACCACACTTCTTTCTCCGGGACTACTTCTCTCGCCGGGACCACTTATTTCGCCGGGACGACTTCTTGCGCTGGGACCACTTCTCTCCCCGGGACCATTCCTCTCGCCGGGACCACTCCTCTCGCCGGGACCACTTCTCTCGTGGCATTGCTCGCCGGTACCGATTTTCGCGCCAAAGTCGCTTTTCTCGCCGGCACCGTTTCTTACGAGGGCACCGCTTCTTTCGCTGGGGCCGCTTCATTCGCGGCTCTGCCTGAAGCTGATTCAGGGTCTGTCCTGGAAGTTCCACAATCAGGCCTTCTACTCTATGGAATTCCTCCATGTGAGCCATCTCGACCTCCAGCCCTCGGGACTCCGCCCGGCCCTCGCTGACATCATTCCCCAAAGCTGTCTGAGCCGAATCTGTCTCACACTGCAAGTGGGCCTCCATTTGAGATAGCAACTGCTGTATCTATTTGCTTCCAAGAAGCCTTATTTCCTCGAATTATTTTTCCATCAGAAGTCTTTCTTCCTCTCTTCGGCGCTTTAATTCGTCCCTCTTCTCCTGATATCCCTGTAGTCTCAGGACGATCTCGGCCAGCGAGTCCTGCTCAGAGGCCATCCCTTGGCCTCTCACGTCAATGGGCCTCCTGTCAGCAACCAAAAACTACAAAATGAGCATCCCGGTGACCACCACGAGGAAGAATCCCACTTCTGACACCAGTGTCGCGGCTTGACCCCTCCTGTTCTTCGCGACGACGCCGCTTCTTCCTTCGTGGATCACCTACCCGGGCTCCCGTTGCTCTCCCTTTGCAGCTGTACCCTGCAGAGCACCCAAGGACGTCCGAGAACACCTTTCCTCTGGCAGTATCTCTCGGCCTTACCACTAGTGGGGGGACACGAGAGACTTACCAGTAGAGTAGCAGCAGCGATGGCGAGAGTAGCACCAGCAACCGGTACCGGGACTTCAAAACACTTCTTTTTTATTGTCATTTATACTACACATTACTTATAACTAGAATAATATTTAACGGGTATTTACATTACGCCACCTCCTGGGGCCAATATAAAAGTGTATTTACAAACATCTGCTCCAGGAAACAGGACTAAAGCAGTCGGAGATTCGCGCACCAGGCCCAAACGGGAAATAGGCGAAAGCACATCTGTTGGCGGAGGTTGTAGATGTTTTCAGGCCTTATACACGCGACAATAATTTCCATTATCATCCGACCATAGCCAAAGTCATTAGAAATCTCATTAAAAAAACAAGAAATAATATAAAATCATAACATATAAAAATGCCATTTATTTAGTAACATGCCACGACTATGTTGCTAAATATATCGGTGAAACAGGAAGATCTATAAATAAAAAAATGAAGGAGAACGTTAGGATCGTGAAGAATAATCGAATTCCTTATAGCCCAGCACAACATATGAACGAGCCACAAGTTCAATTTAGATTGAGTAGAATGCGACTACAGAAACATAGCATCAAAACCAAAAGGCTATACTTGGAATCTTTTATTGCATCTAAATTCAATAGCATAAATAAAAATATTGATCTCCACCCACAATTTGTAAATTTCAGAAAATAATATCAGTTTATTAAAGTAGATTTCCTTAGAAAGACCTATGCAATTATTGTATCTTGTGTCTAGTCCGACGTTTTAGAACTTTTATCTTTATTTACTAGCTTTTCTTTAAAGAAGAGTTATGAATATTCGAAATCTTCCAATCTTTATATTTTCACATGTGAAAAAGAAACTTTGTTGCTTAGCAGTGAAATATTTAAATATTCATTTACTCAATATATAGTTTTGAGTATGGGTATAGGAAAAGCTTTATAGAGATGGTTAATAATAAAATACCTCTGGTTAATAATTAATAAAAGAAAATTCGCAGAGGGAAGTTTCTTTTTATATAACGGCAATGCAAGCTTTCGGGCGCGACAGCCCTTGATAGGTATAACTACGCTGAAGCGTGTAGCGTAGTTATACCTGTCGAAGGGCTGTTGCGCCCGAAGGTTTTGCATTGCCGTTATATAAAGAAAACTCTTCCCTCTGCGAATTATTTTTTTTTTTTCCATAGAGATTGCTTATTAGAGTGATTCCCCGGTAATTTGATGGATTCTTGTACACAAATTTTGAAAATAATAAAGATCGCCAATTTAGTAAAAGAGAGAAAGAATAGATCGATCCATTGTCTAGAATCATATTGCATACATTATTTAATGTATTTAAGTAATCTAAATAAATAGCGCTTGACTGCTTTGTTTGGAATATCGACGTTTCAATAAGCGTCTCAGTGTATCAATCGGGGTATTTACGCGCTGATATCTGTTAGCGATATCTCTCATCAAGAAAGGGACCATTTTGAGAGAATACTCAATAGTTGTTGTTAATATTATTTCGATTAGGAAAATAACTTATGAAAAAGGGTTAAAATAGAAAATTTTCCGTTTTTAAATTGGTTTAATCCAATACATATTTTAATGACGCAATAAAATATCAATATATATATATATATATATATTTATATATATTAATAGTAATTGTTTTTATATTTGGAAAATAGAGGAAAAGTAATCTATTATTATTACATATATATATTGTTACGACGCTTCTCAGCCGCCGATGTTTGCGTTCAAGGTTTACTGAGAAGACAATGTGGATTCTTTAGGATACAGCTTAGTGCGGTATATTTATTACAAGAGCTTAAAAGAGTAGATAAGTAACTATACAGTAGAAGATTAACTTACCTTCAATGTCCGCCACTAGAGGGAGCCTTCTCCGCTACCGTCTTCCCGGTCAGTCCATACGGCCACACGTTCGGTGCCCGCCTGCTGCGTCTGTTGTCACCACCGCCGTTCTCCTTGCTGCAGGTCCCGTTGTCACCAGACAGACTTCTTCCCCCAGACTGCCATGTCTGGTCGGCACACACCAATCTCCCGGCAGCCCGGCCGACTTCTTTCCACCGCGGCACCAGCTGGACTGCCGACCGTCTGCCACCCCCTCCCCTGGAATTTGTCAATCCACACTTCCCTGAAGGAGCCCCGGCATACCTTCTCTCTTGGCTTCCCCACGTCTTCTCTTCTATTTCTCTTCTGCATCGCTTTACTGCCCCCTTCTCAATCCTTTTCGTCCCGAAAAGGCTGATTTCACCAGAGGCGCTGATCGGCGGCCCTTTGATCTCCCTGACGTCTCTGGCCACATGAGGGTCGTCAGCCTCCCGGAAGCGTAACGGCAGGGTTAACACCAACCCTTGTTTGCAGAACCACATCTCAACTCGGGCTTTCTTTCCACTCTCAACCAGTGCCGACGCCATTGATTGGTCTCGCTGTCTAGCACAGGGCGGTGGTTCTCCACAAGATGGCGGCCATATTTCACTGCCTACGATGCTCCCATCTGATATTTTGAATTCTCCTTGAGAACACTCTGTAGCCATAATGTACAAAGGGTTGTGATCGTTTGTGTTGCGCTTTCGCCGCTTCCTTCCACGACGGGGCTTAAGATCGCCGATCTTTACAGTGGATTCGTCCACCTGATCCACGCTGTCCATATCGTGGCCTCTCTTTTCTTCTCTAGGTTTCCCATTCTCTTGCTCTAGAGGCTCTCTTTTTCCTAACCCTTCAAACCTGGGCTCCTTAGTGCCGACCACGCACAGGGCTGTGAATTTCTTAAACCTTCTGGAGGTGTCGGATCCCGTGGCAGTCTCAAGGTCGGTAGAACTTTTCCTAGGCGGTGGCTGCTTGATCTGCACCTTGTCGGGCGAAGGAACGAAGATGAATGGTACACATTCTTGGCACATCTCTTCAGCTTGCATTGCAGACGACGGCGCTGACACATTGCGCGCGACTTCCGCGTCACAGACATTGTCGTCGGACTTCCACAGAGCGTCCAATGCTCTATCCCGTTCAGTCGGGTTGCCGGCTCCAACTTCAGGGTGCTTCGACCATTTAGCCTTGTCGCACTTCCACGGAGCATCCAGCTCCGTCCCGTCCAGTTGGATCGCCGCTGTAGTCCCTGACAGTCTGACACTGTCGCTGAAGTCAGCCACGCTGTCGCACTGAAGCTCGACAAGATCGTTGCTGTTCTCATGGAGTATTTCAGAAAGAATCCCAGGGGTTGAATTTTCGCTCTGTATATCACCTTGAGGGCATTCTCCTTCGGTCCGCTTGATTTTATACAAAACACTCGTGCCACAGCCGTTGTCGGAGGCGATCAGCTCACCCTCCTCCGCTACACAACCAGTCTGGATCATTTCCTGCTGTCGACACTCTTCGGACTTCTGGATCACGGGATAATCTTCTAGCGTAGATTCTGGCAGTTCACTTACAACGTCTCCTGACGTGATGATCTTTGTTGTGATGGTCTTGTCGGGATCTTCATCACCTGGGATCGTCTTTTGTCCCCTCGGACATTGAATACGTGGGCTATTGGTTGCTGTGATTGGTTTTGAAAAGCCATCAGGATTTTCTGGCGGTAGTACATTGAACTTAACTTCGCAAGACATGGGTGTGGCAGAACGTTTGACATTCCGAATATGCTCCAGTCGGCTCAATCGAGTATCCAAGTTTTCTCCGAGCTTATCTACTTTCTGGCTTATTAGTCTTAGCAATTTTGTGAATTTTTCAATTTCGAGGTCGGTTAGTTTTTCCATTTTTCTTTTTAAATTAGCGCAAAATAAAATCTTCAATTAAAATTAACTAAGCTGTATCCCACTTCTGACACCAAATGTTACGACGCTTCTCAGCCGTCGATGTTTGCGTTCAAGGTTTACTGAGAAGACAATGTGGATTCGTTAGGATACAGCTTAGTGCGGTATATTTATTAAAAGAGCTTAAAAGAGTAGATAAGTAACTATACAGTAGAAGATTAACTTGCCTTCAATGTCCGCCACTAGAGGGAGCCTTCTCCGCTACCGTCTTCCCGGTCAGTCCATACGGCCACACGTTCGGTGCCCGCCTGCTGCGTCTGTTGTCACCACCGCCGTTCTCCTTGCTACAGGTCCCGTTGTCACCAGACAGACTTCTTCCCCCAGACTGCCATGTCTGGTCGGCACACACCAATCTCCCGGCAGCCCGGCCGAATTCTTTACACCGCAGCACCAGCTGGACTGCCGACCGTCTGCCACCCCCTCCCCTGGAATTTGTCAATCCACACTTCCCTGAAGGAGCCCCGGCATACCTTCTCTCTTGGCTTCCCCACGTCTTCTCTTCTATTTCTCTGCTGCATCGCTTCAATATATATACACTGCGTGACATTGAAAATGGAACACCAAGAAATAGTGGCCAGAAAATTATGCAAATTTCAGGGTAGACGCGCCTAACCGAGTTATGCAAATGATGTAAAATGCGCAGCTCTCGTGCGCACATGGAGTAAGATATAAGGGAAGGAACTTGCAGAAAGGACAGTATTCGTGTCGTTATTTCTTCAAGGAAAATCATTGTAGAAATTTTGTTCTTGTGTCAAAAGACACGTGTAATAACAGAGAATGCCAGGTCATCGTAAACGGAGGCAGTTCAAGCAGACAGACGCTTTTACGAGGGCCATGGTGATCGGACTGAAAAGGGCAGGTTGGTCCATACGTCAAATCGCAGCTGATACACACCAAGGTGTGTCCACGGTGCACCGACTGTGGGGAAGATGGTTGGAACAAGGAAATGTGGCAATTTATAGGAATGTCGGTGCAACCAGAGTGACGTCAGCACGTGTGGATCGGCGTATCCTTCGACAAGCAGTGGCGGCCCCACAAGCCACTTGTACCGCCATCCTGCAACATGTGCAAGACACCCTAGATCATTCTATCTCGACCAGAACCATTTCCCGTCGATTGGTTGCTAATGGCTTGAACTCATGCCGTTGGCTAAGAAGACTGTCATTGACCCCACCGAATAGGCGCCAACGTTTGGAATGGTGCCGGGCTAGATCGACGTGGATCACTGAATGGCACAGGGTCGTGTTCTCAGATGAGTCGCGGTTCTGCTTGTCCAGTGATAGTCGCCGTGTACGCGTGTGGCGTCGACGTGGAGAAAGGTCCAATCCGGCAGCAATTGTGGAACGCCCCACCGTGCAACAACGTGGAATCATGGTTTGGGGCGCAATCGCGTATGATTCCAGGTCACCTTTACTTCGTATTCAGGGCACTATGACGGTCCAACGATACGTTGATGATGTGCTGCGACCGGTGACACTCCCCTACCTTCAGGGGGTACCCAATGCCCTTTATCAGCAGGATAACGCCCGACCGCACACTGCTCGCATTAGCCAACAAGCTCTGCAAGATGTACAGATGCTTCCCTGGCCACCGTACTCTCCTGATCTCTCACCAATCGAGCACGTCTGGGACATCATTGGACGCCGTTTGCATGCCTTGCCACAGCCGCGTTCAGAAGACGAACTGTGGCAAATGGTTGAGAGGGAATGGAGAGCCATCCCTCAGGACGCCATCCGTACTCTGATTGACTCTCTACCTAGACGTGTTGCTGCGTGCATCGCCGTCCGCGGTGGTCCTACTTGCTACTAAGCCGACGCTGTTCTCGCTCTGTATTATGACTATCATTTTGAAATAAAGATCACTTATTGTTCGTCCCTGTCTCTCTCTGTCTGCCGAGTTTCATCACTTTCTGGCCACTATTTCTTGGTGTTCCATTTTCAATGTCACGCAGTGTATAATGTCAGGTATTGAATTTTAAAAATAGGCATATCCTGACCGCTCACATGAGCATTTAGCATTTTTTAAATTTATCTATTATATAATTGACTAAATTGAGGATTAATTTCATAAATCCTATATATGTATAAGTTCTAAAATATTTCATTGCCATTTCTACTCAAGTAATTATGAATAAACTAGTTGATTATAAAATTATTATTATTTTTTGTCAATCTACTGCAGTTTCGAATGTAATTGCAAAAAATATACATAACATATATATATATATTAAAAATGGCATATCCTAACCAGGAGCACATGTGCTTTACAGAATGCAGAGCGCCATCTGGTGGAACAGAAATCAACTAAACATTGATTTAGTCTGTTCCCTGATATTTGGCCAACCCAATTTTTCGATAAAACGAGAAAAGTCATCTACGAACGCGTTTCGCGCTTTTGGCGATCGTCAGCGTGGAGTAGGCTGAACCACTGCGATTAAAAAAAATATATTTTGCTCCCAGTGGCTTCTTGAAAAACCAAGAAATCGGTATTTAAGGCCAAACCTGCGTAAATACGCTTAGCACATGAAAAAACGAAAGAAAAAAAGATAAAAAGATCAGGTGTTGAAATCAATATTAAAAATGACATATCCTGAAAGTGATTTTTCAAATGAGGAAATAGGTGGATGTCAGACGGAACTAGATCTGGTGAATAGGGTGCATGTGATAAAAGTTCAAAGCCAGAATCATAAATATCAGCCATGGCTTGCAGCGACCGATGACTCGGAACATTGTCTTGATGGTTAACAATCTTCCTGGACAACCTTTCTCTTATCCTTTCTGTAATAGCTACTCGTAGGTGCTTCACAAGATTTGGTTTGACCCTTATTCAGAAAGTCCAGACGAAGTACACCCTCGGAATCCCAAAAACAGACACCATAACCTTCCCTGCTGATGGAACTGTCTTGGCTTTCTTGGGGGGAGGGGAACCGGAGTGTCCCCATTGCATGGATTGCTGCTTGGACTCTGGTGTAAAGTGATGGGTGCAAGTCTCTCTCTCTCTCTTTCATCCATGGTAACAAATCTATTAACAAATTCCTCTGGATTGGCTTCAAATAACGCAAGATTGTCCGAAGATAACTTTCTCCTTACAGCCTTTTGATCGGGTGTCAAAAGTTTGGGAACCCAAAGGGCAGTGTTGAAGAATATTTCTCCTATATTTAAAATATACTTTGCTTTCTTCTATATATGTAAATAGCTATTGTTGTATATTTTATGTAAAATCTTTGTTTACGTTATATTATTAACAAACGTATTACAAGATATATTTGTTCGGGTATTAGATGATTTATTTACTTAAAGGTTGTTGTTAGTGATAGCGTAAGTTCTATTGTTTACATTCTATGTAAAGAACTGAACTCTGTTGCTGAGTTAAAATATAATATCAATTATATTACATCTTTACTTTTTACAAATCCAGTCTTTTCGGTGGCTTCACCTGGCGATCGCTTCTCGTGAACTTGTGCTCCTCCCTGGTATCTTCCTCTTTAGCTGAACATCAGTTTCTGACTGCAGCTCCATCCTGTCAGAACCTTTAGGCTGAGTGTCTTGATTTTGCTCCATAGTTGAACATGCACTTCCACTAGGTTCTTGCTCAAGGATGCTTTCATGGTCCTTTTGGGATTTGTTAGTTGTAATATATGATTGGTTTCTTCTGTAGAGTCCTTTGTTGTTCTGGACTGTATAGGACCTTTTACATATTCTCGAACTATTGTGGCTGGTTTCCAGTTTTTCTGTTTTCTCTTAGATAAACTTCTTGCCCGATCTTGAAAGTTGGTTCGTCTCTTGATCCTTTGTCATAGTAGAATTTCTGCTTGTCTCTGGATCTTCTTAGCTTTAAAGTAACATCTTTTTGGATGCAAGGTCTTAACAATTAATTGCTTATTGGCAAGATTGTCTTTGTTCTTCTTGAAAGTAGTCTTGTGCTGGTGATCCCATGTCTTCTCTTGGAGTGTTTCTATAGTTGAGTAATGCAATCTGGATATCGTCTCCACTTTGTTTGCATTTCCTGAGAATGTTTTTTGCTATTTGCACAGTGGATTGCATATTTGCATAAATGGAAGTTTAATCACAGTCTTGTGATTAAACTTCCATTTATTGCTGAATTCATTAAACTCTCTTGAAGCATAATTTCTTCCATTATCTGTCTCCATAACATTTGGAATTACATGTTAGCCAAAGGTTCTTTTAGAATATTCAATGGTATCTTTTGAATTTATGGTGTTAATAGGCTAACGGTTTATGAATCCAGAATAACTGTCCATAATCACAATGTATTCATTCCTTTCAAATTAAAAGATATCTGATGCGACAATTTCCAATGGTAGCTCAGGAATTTCTTTCAGCATTAAGGGTTGTTTTTGTTTGTCTCTTTGTGTATCTATGCATGTCTTGCAATTTCCTACCATGTCAGAGATATCTTTGGACATTCCTGCCTATTACATGGAGTCTTTGGTTCTTTTGGTGCAACCAGTAATGCCTAGGTAACCTTCATGTATCTGTTTGAGAACTTGTTTTTTGATTGATTCTGGTATTATTATTTTGGTTCCCCTTAGAACTAGGTCTTCATGAATGGAAAGTTCATCTTTTATATTCCAATATCTTCTGCAAGATAGAGGAACTAGTGATCTTTGGTATGGCCATCCTTGGATTATTGTTTCTTTTAGCTCTTGCAATTCTGCATCTTCCTTTGTAGCTTTCATGATGTTGGTTGTTGATCTATTATCAAATGCAGTAATTAAAAGGATTTCTATTTGATATTCTTCTAGAATTTCATATGATTTGCAATCTCGACTCAGTAAGTCTGCAATTTAGAGCTTCTTTCACTTTTGTATTTAATAGATGGTCCATATTGATTAATATCCATGAATATTTTCAGAAGTCTTGGTGGCATTTTATGCATTTTTTTTTGTAAATTGATTCTAACGGTCGATGGTCTGTTTCTATTAAAAGAGATTTACTATATGTATAGGTATGGAATTTCTTGAAACTAATTTTAATTGCTAGAGCTTCTTTTTATATTAAAGGGTGATGCCTCTGAGCATCATTTAATGCAGAAGAAGCATACGCAATTGGTCGATCTTCTTGGAGTAAGACTGCTCCAATGGCATGTTGACTTGCATCGACCGAAAGTACCACATCTTTGTTAGGATCATAATATTTTAGGGTTGGCGCTTGTTTTAATAAGTCTTTTATTCTTTCCATATCCTTGTACCTCTTGCTGTCCCATTGCCATTCTGTTTTCTTCAGAAGCAATCTCATTCTGTATGTTATCTCTGAGAGATTTGGGATGAATTTATGTAAGTATTGAACCATTCCCAAAAGTCTTTGTAGTTCTTCTGTGTTTGATGGTGACTTGATATTGTCAATGGCTTTGACTTTTTCTTCATCTGTTTTTAATTCCATCACTGGTGAATATATGTCCCAAGAACTCTTTTTTGTTTTGTTTTTTTTTAAATTCACATTAGTCCTTATTGAGTCTTGCTCCAACTTCCTGAAGAGTAGTCATGACTATTTTAGTTCTTTCTCACAATGTTTGGATGTCTTCAGCATGGATGAGTATGTTGTCCATAGAGTTTTCTAGACCAATTTCATCCTCTACAATCTTGGATATGGGATTCCTGAAAATATCCGGGGAAGTTTTAATTCCAAATGAGACCCTAAGGAAAGCATAACGCCCCCATGGTGTGCTGAGGGTCATGTAAGGTTGTGTTTCCGCAGCGACCTTCAATTGCCAAAAGCCTTTTAATAAGTCAAGCTTTGAGAAATATTTTGAATTTTTTTAATTGGAAGCTATGTCCTCTATTGTTCTCAATGGGTAGTGTCTACTTAGCAAGATCTTGATTATATCTGATGGATCAATACAAATTCTATATTTCCCTCCTTGTTTCACTACCACCATGTGGCCTGAGACAGGTGTCGGTTCTTCCATTATTTTTTATCACCCTACCTTTCTCCATTAAGTCTAGCTGTTTCTTGACCTCATCCTTCATTTTTAGAGGTATTCTCCTGGGTAGTTTTATTTCCTACTTGTGGTCCTCTTTTGTGAAATCTGCTTTGTATTCAGAATTCTTTATTAAACCAGCTTCGTTGAACATCTGGTGAAACTCTTGTTCTACTGGTTTTATTTCATTTATTTTATTGTGTAGTCCTAGCATAAAGCAAGCTTCACTGCCCAGTATTGGTGTGATTCCTGTTTTGGTGACAATGAACTTAATGTCTGTCTTGGATGTTGTTTATTATGCATGAGGTAATAATATCTCCTTCCACCATAATTCTGTTGCCTGAAAATGATTTTAAACTTTTCACTGAACTTCGGTTAAATTTTGAATTTATTTTCTTGAAAATATTCCAAGGCACTTGCACTGAGCTCCAGTGTCCAATCTTATTTTAAAGGTTCAGTGTTGTTTATTTGGATTTTTCCATTGGTTCACTAGTGAATTCGGACAATGAATTAATATAAAGACCAAATTCATTATTTTCTGTTCCTTCTTCTTCTAAAGTATTGATTTTCTTTTTATACATGGAATTTAATCTACAAAATTTTGCAAAATGATTTGTTTTTTACATTTTTTGAAAATTTTTACATATGCGGCACATCTTCTAATTGAATGTGTGCCGCCACATTTTTTGCAATTATCTATTATTTTGGACCTTCTTACATTGTTACATTCTGTTTTGGGCTGAAGTTCTTTTTAACGACTGATATTTCTTGATCCGAACGTTGTTGCATGACTTTTATTTCTTTGTTTTTCCTTTCTGCAGCCATACATATTTGTATTGCCTTATCCTGGACCAAATCAGGATCACTTTGAAGCTTTTCTCTTGTGTGGTCATCATGAATACCAACAACAACCCTGTCTTTGATTACTTCATCTTCCAAACTTTCAAACTTACACTTTGGTGCTTGTAGGCGCAATCTTTAGATAAATTCTGTAATTGCTTCTACCATGCTTTGTTGTAATTGGTGAAAGTTATAACGTTCCATGGAATAAATATTTTTTGGCAAAAAGTAGTTGGTGAAACGTTTCTTATTTCTTAAACTTTTCTAGTTTCTTCTGGAGATTTTTTTGGGCATCGTTTCCTATTATTGTAATGTACAACGCGACTTTAACTTCTGGTTCTTTCTTTTTCATTTCCATAGCAGTTTCATACCAAGAATATTGTTGAAGCCAATCTTCCAACCTTTCTTTATTAGGATCAAAATGTTCTGGTGCCTCCATGGTTAGTTAGTCAAATATTATTCCCAAAGATATTTTTCATTTATTTTTAACACAAAGCAATAACGCGCCTATATATATATATATATATATATATAAAATAATAAGTTGTATAGTTTTATAGTTAAGTATTCTATTAAAATTATCTTCATTATTTTGATTATTTAAATTCAAATTATAAAATTTGTAAATTGTTATTATTTAGTATAGATAGAGAGAAAAAAAAATCCTTTACTTCTAAAACATAATCTAGTTAATTATATATTTATAATTAATAACAATAAAATTTAACAACGTAACGTCTTTTGCATCGGCTTTGACACGTCATTTAGACATACTCTAATCCTATATATAGAATAATAGAAGTGAGAATATATATGATAGTTAGAAAAAAGAGATAAAGACAGAACCATGCACTTTTAATCAAACTAATAATAAGAAAACAAAAAGTTTTGTAAAGAAGGTAGATAAGATTGTTAGTATATATATATATATATATATTTTTATAATTTTATATTTTATCCTTTTTTTTAAATGATTTTTTATTTTTTTTTTATTTTAAAATATGAATATAAATAGTTGTATTTAGTAATATATCTATACTATGAATTAACTTTTGTTATAAGTTTGGTTATTATGTTTTGAAACCCTAATGGTAGACCAGACATATACAAAAAACTTAAATTGGAGTAATTATTGAAAAAAGAGGTCTGCTGAACCGGGAATTCTCAAATAGAAATTCAGCGACAACATTTCATCCCTTCTCTATTATGTCTTAGACCTCCTTTCAACCGGATTTTATGTGTTAATATAAAGTTACTTCAGTGAAACATTTATATGAACAGATATAATGTGTACCTACCTTGTCCGCGACGCCTTCAACTGTAAACATCTATTTCTGGATGACGCATGTTGTGGGGGGGGGGGACAAAATTAGACCGTTTATTTTGAAGTTGTAGAAAAACAAGACATTCAAAGAAGAAATAAAAGATAGTTAAGGGAAGAAATCCAAATTTTATAATCTTTACAGCCAGTTAAATTAAAATAATTGATTCAACACTTATTCATCTTTCAATATTCCTTTAAAAAGGCAAATTATTAGAGTTTAATAAAGCTATTAATTGTGAAAATTCACTTTTATTTAATTTCCATTTTCCTCCCCAGAAATTGGAGATTAAACAAAATGAATTCTATACAATATTACTTTAAAAATTTGTGAAAAAAACTTCAAATCAGCTATTTAATTTAAGTTTAACTAATTGTTAAAGATTATAAATTTGTAGTAGTTATTATTGAAAGAAATTATAGAAAGTTGATTTAATAAATGGATACTTCCATTTATTTTTTTTAAGTATTTTATAATTGATATACTGTTGAAATATTTTACTTGTCTGATACTAAATTTGTTTTTAATAAATTCCATGTTTAAATATTTAACATCTTCTATGAAATTTTCTAATATATTATTTATTCTATAAAATCTTAGAAACTGACCAAAATATATACCTTTACAACAATTTAATGAAATATTAGAATTCATATTACAGTATTTTATAATATTGAAATTATAATTACTTTTTTTATTATAAATTTTAATAGGTCTAAAAAGTTAACTTTTTTGTTTCTATAAATTTTTCCATTGTTCTTAAGTTTCAAGTATTTAGGATAAATTTTAGGTATTAAATTTTTGAACTGTGGATTATTAAATATTATGATGTCATCTACATAACGGAACATTTGCCAGTTAACATTATTTTGTAGAAAGTATTCTCTTTCGTACCAGAATAATATTAAGTTTGCTAATAACGGACTTGATGAAGTTCCCATGGGAACGCCTTCTGATTGAATATATATTTTATTTTTAAATTCTATATAGTTAAAATTTAAAAATGTTTCCAGTAGAGTTTTTGCTGTTTTAAGATCTAATTTAATTGTTTTATATCTGTTATGAATAATTTTAATGTGGAAAGTTTTGTCATTAATGATTTCGTTAAATAAATTGGTTATTTTATTATTTAGATATCTTAAATTTATTTTAGAATATAGGTCCTCAAAGTCAAATGTGTGTACTGTTTCCATGTTTGTCCAATTGTTCATTAAATAGTTAATGATTTTTTTATTTGAGTCGATAAATTTATAATTATATTTATTAGTTAATTTATTTATAATAAATTGTAGTGTTGAAGCTAATTGTATATCAATGTTTTTTATAACTGAATTTATACCAGATGTGATTGTTCTGAAAGAAATAGGTTTTTTGTGTAGTTTAGGAATTATATAGAACTTTGGTATGTTTGGATTTTTGTAGTGATTATAAATTTTTAGTGAATTTTCAACGTTTTTGATGTCTTTTTTGATTTTTGTGGCTGTAGTTCTAGCAAAAGTGTATTTATGATTATTATCAATTTCCTTTTTTAGTATATCGTGGTATAGATTTTTACAAATTATAGATAAGTTATTGGAACATTTATCTATAGGAGTGATAATAAAGTCCTTCTGTAAATTAATTATATTTTCTTTAAAAGAAGGAATATCTGAATTAGGTTTTGTGTATTTAAGTGTATTATTATAATAATTTATAATTTCCTTTTTAATATTATGTTTCCATTCCAGAAAAGTAAATTCTGGAATACTGTATTTTATACTAGTTTTATTTATGAAAATATCTATATCTTTTAATATAGATTTAATTGTATTATTATAATTGTGTTTAATTTGAGGTATATGCACTGCGTGACATTGAAAATGGAACACCAAGAAATAGTGGCCAGAAAGTTATGCAAATTTCAGGGTAGACGCTCCTAACCGAGTTATGCAAATGATGTAAAATGCGCAGCTCTCGTGCGCACATGGAGTAAGATATAAGGGAAGGAACTTGCAGAAAGGACAGTATTCGTGTCTTTATTTCTTCAAGGAAAATCATTGTAAAATTTTTTTTCTTGTGTCAAAAGACACGTGTAATAACAGAGAATGCCAGGTCATCGTAAACGGAGGCAGTTCAAGCAGACAGACGCTTTTACGAGGGGCATGGCGATTGGACTGAAAAGGGCAGGTTGGTCCATACGTCAAATCGCAGCTGATACACACCTTGGTGCGTCCACGGTGCACCGACTGTGGAGAAGATGGTTGGAACAAGGAAATGTGGCAATTTATAGGAATTCCGGTGCAACCAGAGTAACGTCAGCACGTGTGGATCGGCGTATCCTTCGACAAGCAGTGGCGGCCCCACAAGCCACTTGTACCGCCATCCTGCAACATGTGCAAGACACCCTAGATCATTACATCTCGACCAGAACCATTTCCCGTCGATTGGTTGCTAATGGCTTGCACTCATGCCGTCCGCTAAGAAGACTGCCATTGACCCCAACGAATAGGCGCCAACGTTTGGAATGGTGCCGGGCTAGATCGACGTGGATGACGGAATGGCACAGGGTCGTGTTTTCAGATGAGTCGCGTTTCTGCTTGTCCAGTGATAGTCGCCGTGTACGCGTGTGGCGTCGACGTGGAGAAAGGTCCAATCCGGCAGCAATTGTGGAACGCCCCACCGTGCGACAACGTGGAATCATGGTTTGGGGCGCAATCGCGTATGATTTCAAGTCACCTTTACTTCGTATTCAGGGCACTATGACGGCCCAACGATACGTTGATGATGTGCTGCGACCGGTGACACTCCCCTACCTTCAGGGGGTACCCAATGCCCTTTATCAGCAGGATAACGCCCGAACACACACTGCTCGCATTAGCCAACAAGCTCTGCAAGATGTACAGATGCTTCCCTGGCCACCGTACTCTCCTGATCTCTCACCAATCGAGCACGTCTGGGACATCATTGGACGCCGTTTGCATGCCTTGCCACAGCCGCGTTCAGAAGACGAACTGTGGCAAATGGTTGAGAGGGAATGGAGAGCCATCCCTCAGGACGCCATCCGTACTCTGATTGACTCTCTACCTAGACGTGTTGCTGCGTGCATCGCCGTCCGCGGTGGTCCTACTTGCTACTAAGCCGACGCCGTTCTCGCTCTGTATTATGACTATCATTTTGAAATAAAGATCACTTATTGTTCGTCCCTGTCTCTCTCTGTCTGCCGAGTTTCATCACTTTCTGGCCACTATTTCTTGGTGTTCCATTTTCAATGTCACGCAGTGTATTTATACCCTTTATTTAAAATATCCTGATATTCTGGATTTAAAAAAGAAAAATTTCTAGCTAATATATGACCTGAAAACTTATATCTATCAATATAGTTGTTGCAATTACATTTAATTTTTTTTAAAATTTGCCAAATTATTAATAAATTGGTTATAATTGCAAACTAAATTACCTATATTTTTGTTGTATCTCCAGATAGTTTTGAAATTTAAATTTTTTATAGGGAAAAGATTATTAATGTTTTGGTTATTAAAAATATCATTAAACTTAATATGTTCAAATAAATTGTTATTAAATTTAATGATAATATTAATGTTATTAGTAGATTGTTTAATTTTTCTGTATTTAAAGATGTCGTGTGTGATATCTATTAATCTGTTAGTCAGATTATGAATTTTAATATATTCTATAAGTTTGATAAATTTATTATTATTTAGTTTAAATAATGTTTTAATAAATTTATCGACGAAGTTGTTAGTGTACATTTGTTTTGGGTCCAGTAATTCTTCAAATTCAATGTAACCTAATTTATTGGTAGTTTTACCTCTAGTTTTATTAGGTTTAGTTTTAAATTCATTTTTTTTTTGTATTTGCAGCTGATTTCATAAGTTGAAATTTCTTCTGTTTGTGGTTTGTATGTGTAGTTTAATTCGTCATTAAGTCCATAAGGGAATAATGTGTTGTGTTTATAAATGTAGTTGTTTTCTAATAATAGTCGTTGTTTTTTGTTTTGACATATGTCTAGTATTTCTATCATAAAGTTGTTAAAAGTATGTAATTGATTGTGTTCTTTCATATATATATTACCAATTGATTTTTTAGCGTGGTTTCTATGTAGGTTTATTCGTATATTTAATGGATTACACGTTTGTCCTATATATGATAATTGACAAATTTGGCATGTTAATTTATAAATAGTATTTACTAATTTACAACTAGTCGTTTGAAATGTTTCATGGTTCTTAAGAGATGGACAAGTTTGACAATTCTTTCTTAGGCAATTCTTAGAGAGTTTAAATTAACATAAAAGAGGTGCTAACCCTAATATGCTGGTAGTTTTTTTAGTTTTTTAGTTTGTTATTCTATTGAGAATATTTTTTTTAAAATATATTTATCTTAATTGTTTTTGTGGTGATTAAATTTGTAATAAAATGAATAATTAATCTATAAAAATATAGATATTACTGTTTGTTATCTGTTATATTTTTAAGAATAACTAATAAAAAACATATTTAAACTATCTAAACACTGAAAAAAACAAAAGTTCTGAAGTTATTTTTTCTAAAATTACTTTTATAATTTACTTTTTCATAATCAAACAATAAAAGATAATTATAATCTGTATGGAGTTTTATTTATATTAGAATATCTAATATATAATTAAATTTGTATATTATATTATATATAAAAATATATCATAGAGCAAGCTCATATGAATTAATATAGTGTAAAAACTATATAATAAAAATATAGCAGTGATTCTACATTTAAAACTTAAGGAGCAAACTGATAAGAATGATAAATCATATCAAGTAGATTTGGTTAGATTAGCAAGCTAAATCTAAATTAATTATAAAATATATATTTGTATATTTTTATAGTTAAGTATTCTATTAAAATTATCTTCATTATTTTGATTATTTAAATTCAAATTATAAAATTTGTAAATTGTTATTATTTAGTATAGATAGAGAGAAAAAAAAATCCTTTACTTCTAAAACATCATCTAGTTAATTATATATTTATAATTAATAACAATAAAATTTAACAACGTAACGTCTTTTGCATCGGCTTTTACACGTCATTTAGACATACTCTAATCCTATATATAGAATAATAGAAGTGAGAATATATATGATAGTTAGAAAAAAAAGAGAAAGACAGAACCATGCACTTTTAATCAAACTAATAATAAGAAAACAAAAAGTTTTGTAAAGAAGGTAGATAAGATTGTTAGTATATATATATTTTTTTTTATAATTTTATATTTTATCCTTTTTTTTTAAATGATTTTTTAATTTTTTTTATTTTAAAATATGAATATAAATAGTTGTATTTAGTAATATATCTATACTATGAATTAACTTTTGTTATAAGTTTGGTTATTATGTTTTGAAACCCTAATGGTAGACCAGACATATACAAAAAACTTAAATTGGAGTAATTATTGAAAAAAGAGGTCTGCTGAACCGGGAATTCTCAAATAGAAATTCGGTTAGCACCTCTTTTATGTTAATTTAAACTCGCTAAGAATTGCCTAAGAAAGAATTGTCAAACTGTCCATCTCTTAAGAACCATGACACATTTCAAACGACTAGTTGTAAATTAGTAAATACTATTTATAAATTAACATGCCAAATTTGTCGAAAATCATATATAGGACAAACGTTTAATCCATTAAATATACGAATAAACCTACATAGAAACCACGCTAAAAAATCAATTGGTAATATATATATGAAAGAACACAATCAATTACATACTTTTAACAACTTTAAGATAGAAATACTAGACATATGTCAAAACAAAAAACAACGACTATTATTAGAAAACAACTACATTTATAAACACAACACATTATTCCCTTATGGACTTAATGACGAATTAAACTACACATACAAACCACAAACAGAAGAAATTTCAACTTATGAAATCAGCTGCAAATACAAAAAAAAAATGAATTTAAAACTAAACCTAATAAAACTAGAGGTAAAACTACCAATAAATTAGGTTACATTGAATTTGAAGAATTACTGGACCCAAAACAAATGTACACTAACAACTTCGTAGATAAATTTATTAAAACATTATTTAAACTAAATAATAATAAATTTATCAAACTTATAGAATATATTAAAATTCATAATCTGACTAACAGATTAATAGATATCACACGACATCTTTAAATACAGAAAAATTAAACAATCTACTAATAACATTAATATTATCATTAAATTTAATAACAATTTATTTGAACATATTAAGTTTAATGATATTTTTAATAACCAAAACATTAATAATCTTTCCCTATAAAAAATTTAAATTTCAAAACAATCTGGAGATACAACCAAAATATAGGTAATTTAGTTTGCAATTATAACCAATTTATTAATAATTTGGCAAATTTAAAAAAATAAATGTAATTGCAACAACTATATTGATGGATATAAGTTTTCAGGTCATATATTAACTAGCAATTTTTCTTTTTTAAATCCAGAATATCAGGATATTTTAAATAAAGGGTATAAATATATAGCTCAAATTAAACACAATTATAATAATAAAATTAAATCTGACATGATAAGCCACGTTTGGAATATAAAAAGAGAGATTAAGAGGAACGTGGTAAGTTTCTTTATTAAGCAGTATACGAGCTTTCGGACGTCAGCCGTCCTTCATCAGGTATTGACATGAATGAGAAGGAGATGCTATATTTATAAGCGACAGTTTAGCATAAAAAATATTAAACAAGAAATAAAAGATTAAAAAGATTTGAGATTTGCATGCCAGTAATAAAAGTGTACAATATATAGATTTAAGAAAATCTGCCTACCTAGGTAGGCCTTCCCTTCATCCTAGGTAGGCAGATTTTCTTAAATCTATATATTGTACACTTTTATTACTGGCATGCAAATCTCAAATCTTTTTAATCTTTTATTTCTTGTTTAATATTTTTTATGCTAAACTGTCGCTTATAAATATAGCATCTCCTTCTCATTCATGTCAATACCTGATGAAGGACGGCTGACGTCCGAAAGCTCGTATACTGCTTAATAAAGAAACTTACCACGTTCCTCTTAATCTCTCTTTTTACAATTAAATCTATATTAAAAGATATAGATATTTTCATAAATAAAACTAGTATAAAATACAGTATTCCAGAATTTACTTTTTTGGAATGGAAACATAATATTAAAAAGGAAATTATAAATTATTATAATAATACACTTAAATACACAAAACCTAATTCAGATATTCCTTCTTTTAAAGAAAATACAGGGTGATCCAAAAGTCCCGCACTATTTTAAAAATTAATAACTCCGCGAATATTTGCGCTAGAGCAATGCGGTAAACACCATTGTGTTCAGGATGCAATGGGATTTTTTATGGCAAATAATGAAAAATTCGAAATTGATTTTAGTTACAATTTTATTCGCCAGATGGCGCACTACCAAAATCAGAGATTCAGCGGCCAAATTGTTTGATAAATTGAAAAATATAACTGATCGACAAGTATTTTTCCTTTTTGAATACCAGGAAAGAACCCTAATAATATAAAATAACAAATTGATAAAACACCACTTCGCCAAAAGTATGAAGAATTGGTTAACAATTTTTAAATACAATCAGAGATATGTAAAATAGGTAAATGCAAATTAAAACATGTAGCAAAAAAAATTGATATTTTAGATACGGTTTGTGTTTCCGAAGATAATAAATTTCTAATATTTTTAATTCAACTCTCTCTCATACTGTACCCAATTTTAAAAATGTGTCCCCTCAAATAAAAATATTTTTCAAATCGACCTTTTGCGTTGAAAAACGTGGTAGTAAAATCATTTTGTATTATTTTTTTGCACAAAATTTCTAAAGTTTTTGGTGTACAGAAAATATTCCTTATGCTATTTCTTCTAATGAGCGAAAAGCGAAAAACTAAACATAAGGGGGAAAATTGTGTGCACCAGTGTTATTCGAGAAGTTATAACACTCTGGTTTGCACGAAATAATATGTGAGCAAATGAGAAACAAAATATTACTGTTCACAAAAAAAAAAGAGTCAAGATGTGAGGACAGCATTTATTATCCCATATCCCAACACAAAGAGCAGCAAAATATTGGTAGATAATATAATACATGGCAGCTTATATAACACATGAGGTAACTGCCTTCTCTCTTGTATTAGGTCACAATCCTTGCTCAATGTGGCACCCTTCATTCTCAATCACCGCCTGCAGACGATAAATGACAGAATGGACAGCATTAAATAAAATATCTGTTGAAATTGATAAAACGTGCCATCTGATAGAAGCCTTTAACATGGCCAATGTGGTAGGCCAGCATCGATAAACACACGATTTGTGTTTCCGAAGATAATAAATTTCTAATATTTTTAATTCAACTCTCTCTCATACTGTACCCAATTTTAAAAATGTGTCCCCTCAAATAAAAATATTTTTCAAATCGACCTTTTGCGTTGAAAAACGTGGTAGTAAAATCATTTTGTATTATTTTTTTGCACAAAATTTCTAAAGTTTTTGGTGTACAGAAAATATTCCTTATGCTATTTCTTCTAATGAGCGAAAAGCGAAAAACTAAACATAAGGGGGAAAATTGTGTGCACCAGTGTTATTCGAGAAGTTATAACACTCTGGTTTGCACGAAATAATATGTGAGCAAATGAGAAACAAAATATTACTGTTCACAAAAAAAAACCCAACCCCCCTCTGTATCATGAACTCTGCGATCACGATTTCAATATGTATTCCTGAGTTTCCAAGATATGCCATATTATTTGCCCTATTCATATCAGTACATATTTTACACATGCAAATTCTCTCTATATTTATAAATAGCAAATTCTAGTTTATTGTGTTCGTCACTATGTAAATCCGTTTTTGCATAACTGTCATTTCCTGCGCATATATATGTATATATATAGATTAGATCCGAAAACTTTAGTAGCTAATATATTGTTTCCTGTCGAAGGGCGGTTGTGCCCGAAAGCTTGAAATAAATTTATTTGAAAGAGACTTATCCCTCAAGCTTATTGATTCGAACACACGATTTAATGTACCCCCATAAACAAAAATCGCAAGGCGTCAAGTCTGGTGATCTTGGAGGCCACTGGTATATAAAGTGGCGACTTATCACACGATTTTCAACGAACGTATTCTTCAGCAATTGTTTGGCACCTCGGGAGATATGAGGAGGTCCTCCAACTTTCATGAATGTTATTTCGCTTAGTGCTTTTTCCCTGCAATATGGGAATACCCCATATGAACATAACGTTCACCAGTTACAAAAAACGGTTTTAAAAGTTCTTCCATTGATTTTTCAAAGAAAAATGGCCCAATAATAAAAGAAGTGAACCCACACAAAACTGTAACTCTAGGCTGATAAAGTGGCATTTCTGTAAAAATACTAGGGTTTTCTGTTGCCCAAAAGCGGCTGTTTTGAATGTTAGATTCTCCGTTTAGAGAAAAGTGAGCATCATCTGTCCACAGAACATTCGACAGCCAGTTTTCATCAATATCAATTTTCCGGAAAACCCATGCAGCGAATTCTTGACGCATCTCAAAATCGCCAACTTTCAGCTCGTGAAATCTTTGAATTTTGTATGGGTACACACAAAGAGACATTAAGTGAAGCCTCTTCACTCTAACCGATATGAATAGAACAGCGAGAACGTGAACAAACAGATGGCTAACATAATTGCTGAATATCTTTCAAGCACTTCCATACTCAAATATACGATTGAAGACAGGAATCTAAAAATAATATAAACCAGTTAGTTAAACAAGCAAGAAACTTCCATCAACAAGATATTTTCTCGAGAGACTTCACACTGAATGAGCTAAACTCATCAATAAAAATATCTAAGAGATCACCAAGAGATAATCTAATCTTTGGTCAAATGATTAAACACTTTGAAGACAAAGCTAATAAACAACTCCTACGAATACTGAACATTTCATGGTAAACTGGTGAACTACCAAAGAATTGAAAGATATCAATTACTGTGCCAATACTGAAACCAAACAAAGATTCCAAGGAATCCAAGAACTATCGGCCAATTGCTCTCACCAGCATACTTTGTGAAATAACAGAACGAATTATCCACTCTAGGCTCATAGTCTGGCTCACTAACAATAATAAAATAAACTTCTACCAAACTGCCTATAGATCCCAGCACTGTACGACTGATCAACTGTTCTATTTCTGTCAATCAATAATAGATTCTTTCCAGGAAAAACCGCTAAAGAAGTCCACGGCTATATTCCTTGATATGACCGCAGCTTTTGATAGAGTGTGGAGGGAGAAATTACGTGAAAAGCTGCACAACATCGGAGTAAGAGGAGAAACCTTAACCTGGATTGCAGACTTCTTAAGGGGAAGAAGGTTAAAGGTTTGGGTCAATGGATAATTTTCCAAGGAAGGAAGAACGTGTGATCCTGCAGTCCTGGATCTTTCCAGTTGGTCTCGAGGACCGCGCCATCACCATCTCCTAAGCGGCGAAGTACGCGATCTAGGTATTCATCGTAGATCGCAAAATGCGTGGTGTCGCTGGAGACCCACTGGCGATTCTCCACCAAACTCTGCAGCGCTGGCAGAGGCGCCATATTCATTGTACATAGTGTATGTGATGATTTAAGACCATGGAATTGTTGTAAATAGTCCAGATAGCTACTACCACATGTTCCACCACGTAATTGTATATAACTTCTTATTTACTGCAAATAGAAAGCCTCAACTAACATCAATCTGTACCGCGTAAGACTCTAATAAAGTATAGCAACTGTACAGATAGAAGGAATAGAGACTAACAGGAGAAAATTAAGGTTAAAACTAATCAGGCTTAGGTGAAAATAGGAGAGAAGGCCTAGCAAACCCAGTCCAACTTTTACGAGGTCGTGGCCCTCCTGGATAATAAAACTTCCCCCCCTGTTTACGTCAGAAAAGAGCAGGGACCTGTTCGGACCCAGCTCAGCTATAAAAGGAGGCCCCGATCCTCAGTTAGTCAGTCCTTAGTTAGTCTTCGTTCCAGTCCCTGTCCACCGGACGCTCCGATAAAAGGTAAACCCTTTCCTGCCAGAAATCTCCTCGTCCCATTCCTTCTTGACGTTCAGACGCTTCTAAGTGGAATCTCTATTTGCTTATTTCACCTTTGGCCCAGCTGTGTCGCCTTCCACCACGACTGCACGGTAGAGTTGACATCGAGGTTCGTCTAGCATCAGGTAACACTGGTCCCAGAGGTCCCAAGATATCACATGTATATAATGCATATTATCTTTTTTTTTAAATAGTGCAGACTGTGCACTTTGTATGTATTGACAAGATGTCAATAAAATTATTTTAACTGTCATTGATGAGGAATTGGAAATTTCAAAACACATAATTAGCACCTCAAATAGAGCTACCAGAAAACTAAACATTCTGAGATGGCTATGTGGAACAAATTGGGGAGAAAACCCAGAATTCTCAGAACAACATATATCACCTTAATAAGGCCGATAATGGAATATGCAACACCGGTCTGGGCTCCCTCAAGCTCATCACTAAAAGTAAGACTAGACAGTGTTCAAGCAAAAGCGGCCAAAATAATCACCGGTGCTGTTTCATCCACCAACAATGAGAAAATTCAGAGAGAATGTGTTCTAGACCTACTCGCTCGAAAGCAGAAGATAAAATAAAAACAACTTGGATGGGCACTTCGGAAACGAGGAACCAGAGGACGAGATCTCTCTGACCACTTGTGGTTTGGTGGATCCGCCCTTTTCTGAGATTGAGGTGAAACTGACGGCTTTCAAGTTCGGGAAAAGGAAATCTCCTGGTCCCTAAGGGATCGATAACACGGTCGTGAAAGCCCTGTTAAGAATGCACCCATCACTTCTTGCCAGGTTTTTCAATAGGTGCCTGGACACTGGTACTTTTCCTGAGGCATGGAAGGTTGCCCGAGTAGTGCTTCTCGAAAGGTCTGGTAAAAAGGGTAATTCTCCTAATGATTATCGTCCGCTTTCTTTAATAGTGTGTCTAGGTATGGTCCTGGATAGCCTACTAGCTCAGCGACTGAAGCACTGGCTAGAGAGTAATGAGCTCCTTTCCTCCTTCCAACATGGTTTTAGGGAAGGGAACTCCACAACCACGGCTCTGAAAGAGGTGTTAGAGGGGGTTGAGATGGGCTTAAATAAGGGTGCTTGGGTTCTTCTCGTGGCCCTGGACATTGATGGCGCGTTCAACTCCATGAGCTGGAACAAACTGATGAAATTTGATGGACATGGGTTGTCCTGATAATTTGTGCAGCTTGGTTCGTGACTTCCTGAGGGATAGACGGATTAGCCTCAGTTTTGGTGGGCGGAATTTGGAAAGAAACTGTGCTAGGGGTTGCACCCAGGGCTCTTGCTGCGGACCTATTATGTGGAATATCCTGGTAAACACCGTTTTCCAGGAGGAGTTACCTGAGGGAGCCTGGCTGGTTCTCTATGCTGACGACCAGTTTCTCATCATTGAGGCTGCTTTGAGAGCAAGGGCTGAGAAGTGTGTTGAAGCTTCTCTCCAAATCCTCTCGAACTGGGCCCATGACTCTGGCCTTAAGTTCAATGTATCCAAAACTAAAGCCCTCAGCTTTAAGCCTAGGGACATAAGAACTAAAAGGAAAGGGATCAAATGGGAGCACAAGCCGGCTATCCGGATGAAAGGACGGAGGGTAGCGTTGGTCAATAGCACGACCATCCTGGGGGTGGTCATTGATGACAAGATGGGTTGGCAATACCAGGCGGAGGAGATGGTGACGAGAGGCAGGGAGGCGTTGTGCAGGCCTGTCCTGGAACCTTTTTAGGAACCTCTGCCTCTCCTGTGTCGAGCCAATCCTGCTATAACAGGGATCAGAAGGTAGCAAAAACTCTAGAGAGCGTGCAGAGGACAGCGGCACTCAGAATCACAGGGGGATATCGCACTACCAGCAGTGAGGCCTTTTTGGTCATCGCTGGGCTTATTCCCCTGAGATTGAAACTAGAGGAGGAGACCATCAGACAGAAGATCTGGGAGAACAGGGAAGATGCCCTGGGACTTGAAGCGGGTGCCCTGGAATGGAAGAGGGACCCAAGGAAGCCTCCGCAGTGGTTGCCAAAGTGGAATTGGAGTCCTGGAGGGCCGACAGGGATTGACACGGAGGTTTTCACTGATGGTAGTAAGTCTGGAACCAATACTGGAGCTGGAGTAGTGATTTTCACTCATGGAGAGCTGATCTTCCAAGAAAGCTTAACACTCAGAGTGGACGAATTGGTCTTTTCAGCCGAGCTGGTTGCGATCAGGGTAGCCCTCAGAGTGTGTGCCGAGAAGAACTTCAGCCCGGACCGCCTCTATTCAGATTGTATGTCGGCCCTCGTCGCCATCAATCTGGTGAAAGGGCAACTCGCGCATCAAATAATCCAGGAGCTGGAGATGATAACGCGGGCTCCGGAGGGTTAGGGGACACAGCCTCATCGAAGGTAATGAGTTCGCAGACAGGCTCGCTAAGGCAGGATGCTTTAGAGGTAGATTACTGAGGAGCCCAGTGATCAAGAAAGAAGTTTATAGGAGAATCAGGGGGCACGTCCAGGACTTATGGTTGGACAGATGGAGGAAAAGTGTGAAGGGAGAGAGGTATTCAATTGGGTAACAACACCCAAGTACCTCTGTAAGGTAATGTCCCACAAATTCATTAGGGTAGTTCGGGACATTGGCTCTTCCCCAAGTCTCCACAGATTTAAAATTAAGAGAAACCCTGATTGCGTCTATGAAGAAAGGGATGTGGATGCACGCCACTACGTCTTGGATTGTCCAAGGGTAGTGGGTGTGCAGGAAGAGAGAAGGAGGGCAGGGGCGCGATCGAGAGTAAGCTGCTGAGAAACCACAGCAAGCTTCTTGAGAAAGCCCACGACGTGGCATCTGAGCTTTTTCTCAACTGTGAGTGAACAGAGTCGACCGGGGGCCGCCTCCCCGCCGTCCCTGCTGGACACAGTAAATAGTTTCCTCTTTTAAAAACCTAAATAATTGCAATCAGTAATTTAATGAATGAAAGGAAGAAAAAAAAAAGTTTCCTCTTTTGCTGTGTTTGAAGGCCACCAGTATAGAAATCCTTCCAGACACGTTGTCTGGGAGGTGGTGTTTCCAGGTACAATGTCCAAGCTCTAGCTTGGATACCGTTACTTGGGTTATGAGTTGAACAGAATAGCAGCGAAGGGCATGCTTCGGATGCCGGCTTGTGGACCGAAAGGTCTGGGTTGCCATCTGCTTCTAGGGTGTACCAACTGTGCTTAGGTGGGATCCTCCAGTTCTTGTTTATTTTTGTTTTGGCTACTGTTTCTATTTCTTTAAAAGTAAGTTTATTTTTCTGCAGTAAGGATTATTTTGTGCCCCTTTTCGCTAGCGCATCAGCAGCTTCATTGCCTTCAATGCTAACATGTAAGGGTATCCATTGAAGGTGAATTTTTGAGGTATTGAGAGTTTTTGGAGATAACCAATTATTTTCCTGCTTACTTTGTCTCTAAGTTCCCTTGTGTGACTCAAGTGTTGTATGGCACTTCTACTATCAGTAAGAATCCATATATCGTGATGTTTAGTGTTTCTGACGGATTTTAAGGCTTCATAGATAGCTATAAGTTCGGATCTGAAGACTGAGCAAAAATCTGGGTTTCTTCTGTTTATTTTCTCATTGTCATTTGTGGTTTTAATGAGAGAAGCACTGTCAGTGTGTCCCAACTCGTCTCTGCTACCATCGATATAGATAGTTATTACATTTTTAGGAATTTTATATTAATTATTTCTAATGATAATTGTTTTAAGTATTCTGGATTTTGGTATTGTTTGTTGGTGGGTTCATTTAAAGTGGCATTAAAAATAACATTCTGTTAGTGATTCGCATGGAGATATTTTTTTCTGCTAAATAATATTTTTCCACTTTATATTTTAAAAATCCATTTCTTTTGGCCAGGTGGAGAGGACCTTCTTTTTTGAGTCTTATATTGGATTCCCAATTAATTATGTAATTGAAAGTTCTGTGTTTTTTTTTCATAACTCTTGATTTTGTTTATATATTTTGACAGATTGTAGCTTCTTCTATCCTTTAAGGGCATAATGTCTGCCTCGTAAAGTACAATATTATTAGGGAAGGTATTTCGAAGACCTGTAATAATTCTAGCTGCATTTAGTTGTATCCTTTCCAGTGTTTTTAGATCTGTTTCAGATGCTGTACCATAGATTTGATATCCATATTCCAAGATAGGTCTCATTAGAGATGTGTAAGTTAATTTTAGTGTTGTTGCTTCAGCTCCCCACTCTTCCTGAAATATATTTCAAGATTTTTAGTCGGTCTCTTCCTTTTCTAATAACTCCCACAGTATGTTTACTGGAGTTAAATGTCTGGATCCAGGGTGTAGCCGAGATATTTAGGATATTTATTATATTGCAATTGTTGTTCTTTCAAAATAATATTTGGTCTTATTTTGTATAGTTTCTTATCGGTAGTAAAAAGACAGGTTTCAGATTTTTTGGGGTTAAATTTTAATTTATGTTTATCAGCAAATTTTTCTAGGTGGAGAAGAGTCTTGTTTAAAATCTCTTTCAGCTTTTTTCCAGTTAGTGTTGCTGCTCCATAGAATAATGTCATCAGCGAAAAGTCCAATATTGGTTTTATGTGAAAATTTTTCTTCTATGCCTGCAATAAATAGGGTGAAGGGATTTGGGCTAAGGACTGATCCTTGTGGTAATCCTTGATACAATTTGAAGGTTTTAGATAGATTGCCATTATATTTGACCCTGATGTATCTATTTTTAAGGGAATCATTTATCCAAGTGATAGCTTTTCCATCAATTTTGAAATGTTTGTATAATTTTGTAATTAACTTGTTTTTCCATACCTTATCAAAAGCTTGTGTAAGGTCTAAAAAAAGCAGCTATTGAGTGGTTAGTTGGTTTCTGTTTTGTGCATCTTTTACCTTTTGTGTGAAAAATAAGAGTTGGTCTATTGTCCCATGTCCTTTCCTAAATCCATATTGTTCTTCTGGTAAGAGATTTCTTGTGTCGGGGTGGTAGGTGAGTCGTCTGAGTATAATTTTTTCCATTAATTTTCAGCAAATACTTGTGAGGGAGATAGGTCGGTAGTTTTTTGGGTCATCAGCAGATTTGTCAAGTTTTTAAATGGGAATTATTGTTGCATTTTACAGTCTTGAGGCAATTTTCCAGTTTTCCAGGAGTTATTGAAAATATTAAGAAGTCTTTCTTTGCCAATTTTGCCCAAGTTTGATATCATTCGGCCATGGATTCCATCTGGCCCAGGAGTCTTGTTTAGGTCAGTGTTTTCTAATGCATAAGCTAGCTCTTTCATATTGATTTTTCTCATGGAAAATATTATGAGTGCTGGTGACATTTTTACAGTCATGAATAATCCTTCGGGCCTTCGTTTCAACCTTGATTTTACTACTTATTTGATATGAATTACCTAAAAGATTGGCAGCAATTTTGTCATTAGTTGCTGGTGTACCATCTGTATTCTTAGTCATATTAGTTTTTTCGGTTTGTGACTGGGATCTGTCAATTTTTTTTGCCAAATTCCAAAGTTTTGTATTTGGGTTTCTTGGGTTCAGGTTTTCACAAGTTTGTTTCCATTTTTCCTTTTTCACATTTACGTATAATCTTTTTATTTTTGCATTCACAATGTTCAGTTCAGTTCTATAATTTGTTTGGTTTTGGGTGCTCTTTTTTGTAGTTCATTTCCTTTAGTTATAAGTGTTTGAATATTTTTTGCCTGGTGTGTATAATTTGGAATCCATTTCTTAATATTACCTCTTGGTATTGAAACTGTGGCTGCTTTAATAATGGTGTTTTCGAAAGATATCCAATTAGCCTTTTTGAAGTTCCAGAATTTTTCTTAATTGAGCTGGTTTTGGTCTTGGTGCTAATTTCTATAAAATTAGGCAAATTATCACTTACAATACTTTTTAATATTTGCTATTTGGATTTGTGGAAAATGTCAGGATAGTAAAAACTTATATCAAGGGCTTGTGCAGTATTATAGCTGTATGAATGATGGGTAGGATTCCCATCATTTAAGCACTTGATGGCATTGTCGTCAAATATGTTTGAAAGTATTTTGCCTCTTGGGTTTGGCGTGGAACATCCCCATAGTTGATGTTTGGCATTAAGGTCACCTACAAAAAGAGTTGTCTGTAAGAAATTGAGCCATTGTTCCATCGTCAATAAGTGTATTGTTTGGAGGGTGATAAATATTGTATATGTTGATGGCTTTGTTTTGATTGAGGTAGACTTTGATATCTTGGGCTTCGAGGTCTAATGTGTTTGAAATATTAACGGCTATGTCCTCATAGTACAAATTCTTGATTAAAAATGCTAGGCCACCCCCTTTAACAGCATATACAGATGGATCTTCAGACCTTACCCTGAGTTATGGAAGGGCCGGAATTAACATAATACTGCAAGATGGAACGCACATCAAAATCAAAGAAGGAGCAGGACAGATTTCGTCAAACTTCACTTGTGAACTGACGGCTATCTGGAAAGCCCTTGATGTATGCCTTAACCAACCATCCCTGCATCAAGCAGAAGGAAATTTAATATACAGCGACTCCATGTCCGCTCTAGAAGCAATTCAGAAGGGCAATACTAAAATCACACGGAAAATACACTCGTTACTTACCCAACTGGAACCATTGGAGAATAACTGCATTCTACAATGGATCCCTGCCCATGCTGGGATCGGGGGTAATGAAATGGCATCTGAATTGGCAAAGGAAGCCAGAAAGTTGAGCCAAAGGAAAGAACAAATGTCATTATTTGACGCTGATTCTTTGTCAAAATACAAGATAATTAAACAATAAATAAGAAACGATCAAAATGCGAAATAAACTCTGAGAGAAAAATGACAAAAACTATAACAAGACTTAGAACAAAACACTATAAAGGAATGACAATACATCCAGATGGCACAATAACCTATAGGGCATGCAACAATTGTCCTGGTGTGGAACTTACACCTATCCACATATTCCCATAGCCAGTAATGGCCGCAGCCTTGCAGGAATTTGACATAGACCCAGAGCAGCAGCTTTACACACCCAAGATAGTGGACATTGCTGCTGCTGTGATGGAGATGCATGGATACATCTGAGGCTCTTTATTGGACACGACAACGACAACGGCATACCAGAGTAAAATAAATTATCAGAGATAGATACATATTTTTCAAATGAATTAAAATAAATATAATCGATACTGAGAGAGAGTTGAATTAAAAAAATATTAGAAATTTATTATCTTCGGAAACACAAACCGTATACATATCTCTGATTGTATTTAAAAATTGTTAACCAATTCTTCATACTTTTGGCGAAGTGGTGTTTTATTAATTTGTTATTTGATGTTATTAGGGTTCTTTCCTGGTATTCAAAAAGGAAAAATACATGTCGATCAGTTATATTTTTCAATTTATCAAGCAATTTGGCCGCTGAATCTCTGATTCTGGTAGTGCGCCATCTGGCGAATAAAATTGTAACTAAAATCAATTTCGAATTTTTCATTATTTGCCATAAAAAAATCCCATTGCATCCTGAACACAATGGTGTTTTCCGCATTGCTCTAGCGCAAATATTCGCGGAGTTATTAATTTTTAAAATAGTGCGGGACTTTTGGATCACCCTGTATAATTAATTTACAGAAGGACTTTATTATCACTCCTATAGATAAATGTTCCAATATATTATCTATAATTTGTAAAAATCTATACCACGATATACTAAAAAAGGAAATTGATAATAATCATAAATACACTTTTGCTAGAACTACAGCCACAAAAATCAAAAAAGACATCAAAAACGTTGAAAATTCACTAAAAATTTATAATCACTACAAAAATCCAAACATACCAAAGTTCTATATAATTCCTAAACTACACAAAAAACCTATTTCTTTCAGAACAATCACATCTGGTATAAATTCAGTTATAAAAAACATTGATATACAATTAGCTTCAACACTACAATTTATTATAAATAAATTAACTAATAAATATAATTATAAATTTATCGACTCAAATAAAAAAATCATTAACTATTTAATGAACAATTGGACAAACATGGAAACAGTACACACATTTGACTTTGAGGACCTATATTCAAAAATAAATTTAAGAGATCTAAATAATAAAATAACCAATTTATTTAACGAAATCATTAATGACAAAACTTTCCACATTAAAATTATTCATAACAGATATAAAACAATTAAATTAGATCTTAAAACAGCAAAAACTCTACAGGAAACATTTTTAAATTTTAACTATATAGAATTTAAAAATAAAATATATATTCAATCAGAAGGCGTTCCCATGGGAACTTCATCAAGTCCGTTATTAGCAAACTTAATATTATTCTGGTACGAAAGAGAATACTTTCTACAAAATAATGTTAACTGGCAAATGTTCCGTTATGTAGATGACATCATAATATTTAATAATCCACAGTTCAAAAATTTAATACCTAAAATTTATCCTAAATACTTGAAACTTAAGAACAATGAAAAAATTTATAGAAACAAAAAAGTTAACTTTTTAGACCTAAATATAGACCTTACAAATAATGCTATTAAAATTTATAATAAAAAAGTAATTATAATTTCAATATTATAAAATACTGTAATATGAATTCTAATATTTCATTAAATTGTTGTAAAGGTATATATTTTGGTCAGTTTCTAAGATTTTATAGAATAAATAATATATTAGAAAATTTCATAGAAGATGTTAAAAATTTAAACATGGAATTTATTAAAAACAAATTTAGTATCAGACAAGTAAAATATTTCAACAGTATATCAATTATAAAATACTTTAAAAAAAATAAATGGAAGTATCCATTTATTAAATCCACTTTCTATAATTTCTTTCAATAATAACTACTACAAATTTATAATCTTTAACAATTAGTTAAACTTAAATTAAATAGCTGATTTGAAGATTTTTTCACAAGATTTTTAAAGTAATATTGTATAGAATTCATTTTGTTTAATCTCCAATTTATGGGGAGTAAAATGGAAATTAAATAAAAGTGAATTTTCACAATTAATAGCTTTATTAAACTCTAATAATTTGCCTTTTTAGAGGAATATTGAAAGATGAATAAGTGTTGAATCAATTATTTTAATTTAACTGGCTGTAAAGATTATAAAATTTGGATTTCTTCCCTTAACTATATTTTCTTTCTTCTTTGAATGTCTTGTTTTTCTACAACTTCAAAATAAACGGTCTAATTTTGTCCCCCCCCCCCACAACATGTGTCATCCAGAAATAGATGTTTACAGTTGAAGGCGTCGCGGACAAGGTAGGTTCACATTATATCTGTTCATATAAATGTTTCACTGAAGTAACTTTATATTAACACATAGAATCCGGTTGAAAGGAGGTCTATGATATAATAGAGAAGGGATGAAATGTTGTCGCTGAATTTCTATTTGAGAATTCCCGGTTCAGCAGACCTCTTTTTTCAATAATTACTCCAATTTAAGTTTTTTGTATATGTCTGGTCTACCATTAGGGTTTCAAAACATAATAACCAAACTTATAACAAAAGTTAATTCATAGTATAGATATATTACTAAATACAACTATTTATATTCATATTTTAAAATAAAAAAATTTAAAGAATCATTTAAAAAAAAGGATAAAATATAAAATTATAAATATATATATATATATATATACTAACAATCTTATCTACCTTCTTTACAAAACTTTTTGTTTTCTTATTATTAGTTTGATTAAAAGTGCATGGTTCTGTCTTTCTCTCTTTTTTCTAACTATCATATATATTCTCACTCCTATTATTCTATATATAGGATTAGAGTATGTCTAAATGACGTGTAAAAGCCGATGCAAAAGACGTTACGTTGTTAAATTTTATTGTTATTAATTATAAATATATAATTAACTAGATGATGTTTTAGAAGTAAAGGATTTTTTTTCTCTCTATCTATACTAAATAATAACAATTTACAAATTTTATAATTTGAATTTAAATACTCAAAATAATGAAGATAATTTTAATAGAATACTTAACTATAAAACTATACAACTATTTATTTTTATAATTAATTTAGATTTAGCTTGCTAATCTAACCAAATCTACTTGATATGATTTATCATTCTTATCAGTTTGCTCCTTAAGTTTTAAATGTAGAATCACTGTTATATTTTTATTATATAGTTTTACACTATATATATATAATAAAATGATTTAAAAGCGCGAATGTTTCTTTTATACATAAAACGAACTTCTACTGTCCTTACTGCGATGAAAAAAATATATTGGGAGGGCTTGGCTCATCAATGGTGAACCCTTCCACCGGTTTCGCCAATCTAATCCACCAGACCGCTTCTCAGAGCTCTAATACTGTATTGGATCATTCTGCTTTTATATGCTACACTGAAGGATGGAATCTTAGAAATGGTTTTCAAGTAAACTATGGACATAAGCTTATAGGACAGTAGAATTACATTCAAATATTTGCTTCGAGCAATGCTCTTCAGCAAACTATAAAGACAAGGCCAGTTAGGCATAAATTAACACAAAGCAATAACGCGCCATATATATATCTATAATAATAAAATGGAAATTTCATAAGTGGACATCACTAAAAACTTTCGTTACAATGCATCAATTTCAACCAAATTTTCAACATTTATGTAAAACGAGATGCGGCAGGTTTTGCTTAACATCAAAATATATTTCCTAACATTAACATGCGTAACTTCGCTGTTATCGATTAAATACAAAAAAATCAACAGAGTTAATTTTATTTATATATAAATACAAAATTAAATTTAAAAAGAGTTAATTTTTTACATACTAGCTAATAATCTCAATCTAAAAAATATTCAAAACAAGCAATTTTATGATAACACCATATGTAAAACAGTCGGCCAAGAAAACAACAACGATATTACATCTTTCTCAAATATTCACACACAATCATTGATTAATAATTAAAACTAATCTTTAACATTGTTTATTATACTTCAAATTTTATTTCTACATTTATTTTTAAATACCCAATTGTTTTATCATGTTTCTAATTTCGCCTAACAAATATACAAATTCATAGTGACCAATATATGCAAATTTTATCTTTGTTTTTATTTAACTTGATATCGTAAACATAACATCCATTGTAAGCATTTTTCTGTTCACCTTCCGTGGTTTCTCTTTTCTCTGATAGTTTTTAGGTGTAGTATATTTTCTTATTACTAGACTACAAACATTCCCTCGAGAAAAACCTGGGCGAATCCGGGTACATCCGCTAGTATAAAATAAAAGGATTTAAAAGCGCGAATGTTTATTTTATACATAAAACGAACTTCTACTGTCCTTACTGCGATGAAAAAATATATTGGGAGGGCTTGGCTAATCAGTGGTGAACCCTCCCAGCGGTTTCGCCAATTTAATCCACCAGACCGCTTCTCAGAGCTCTAATACTGTATTGGATCATTCTGCTTTTATATGCTACACTGAAGGATGGAATCTTAGAGATGGTTTTCAAGTAAACTATGGACATAAGCTTATAGGAGAGTAGAATTACATTCAAATATTTGCTTCGAGCAATGCTCTTCAGCAAACTATAAAAGACAAGGCCAGTTAGGAATAAATTAACACAAAGCAATAACGAGCCATCTATACATACAAAATAAAAGGATTTAAAAGCGCGAATGTTTCTTTTATACATAAAACGAACTTCTACTGTCCTTACTGCGATTTACTTGAAAACCATTTCTAAGATTCCATCCTTCAGTGTAGCATATAAAAGCAGAATGATCCAATGCAGTATTAGAGATCTGAGAAGCGGTCTGGTGTATTAAATTGGCGAAACCGCTGGGAGGGTTCACCACTGATGAGCCAAGCCCTCCCAATATATTTTTCATCGCAGTAAGGGCAGTAGAAGTTCGTTTTATGTATAAAAGAAACATTAGCGCTTTTAAATCCTTTTATTTTGTATGTATAGATGGCGCGTTATTGCTTTGTGTTAATTTATTCCTAACTGGCCTTGTCTTTTATAGTTTGCTGAAGAGCATTGATCGAAGCAAATATTTGAATGTAATTCTACTGTCCTATAAGCTTATGTCCATAGTTTACTTGAAAACCATTTCTAAGATTCCATCCTTCAGTGTAGCATATAAAAGCAGAATGATCCTATACAGTATTAGAGCTCTGAGGAGCGGTCTGGTGGATTAAATTGGCGAAACCGCTGGGAGGGTTCACCACTGATGAGCCAAGCCCTCCAAATATATTTTTTCATCGCAGTAAGGACAGTAGAAGTTCGTTTTATGTATAAAAGAAACATTCGCGCTTTTAAATCCTTTTATTTCATTTATTTTTAAGTTTAGAACTTTTTTGTTAACCCTTTCAATTTAGAACTAGGGTTATTTCGCTACCTTTATTTATTTTAGATTTTAAACTTCTGACACCATGTAAAATCTTTGTTTACGTTATATTAATAACAGGCATATTACAAGGTATATTTGTTAGGGTATTAGATGATTTATTTACGTACAGGTTGTTGTTAGTGATAGCGTAAGTTCTATTGGCGCAGCCGACAGGATTCAGATTTAAGAATTGCTGATTATACAACAGTGCAACTGTGAACCAGTGATTAATAAGTAAGATGGCTGACCAACCAGTCAGTAGTGCGGAACTCAAGAATCTTTGGACGCCAGTGCGTGCGATGTTCACCAAGGCGTTCAAGGAGCTTGAAACGGAGACCGAGAAGGAAGTCAAGAAAGCAGATTTAGAGAAAATCCTCGGCCGATTCCAGACCCACCATCAAAAACTTTTGTTATTGAACATGAGATGGAAGAATCCCTACTACAAGAATCGGTGTCTGAGGACACTTTCACTGCCGAATATGAATCCGTTTGTGAGTACGAAGAAAATATCAGTAACATTATGACTGATTACGAAGCTCTTGTAAATAAGGATGACGTTGTTACAATCAGCGGCGCAGCAACAATGAACTATCGACTACCAAAGCTGGAGTTCAAGAAGTTCGGGGGAGAACCAAGATAATGGATTACGTTCTGGAGTCGGTTCAACACGATTGACCGGGATCCTCAGATGCCTCCAGAAACAAAGTTCCAGTATCTCTTTCAGGACACCGCCGAGAACTCCGAAGCAAGAGAAGCGGTCGAAAGTTTTCCACCGAATGCCGATAACTACCTTAAAGTCATCGATTATATCAAATACATTTTGGAGAGGACGAAATGCTTGTTGAGATTTATGTACGTTACCTGCTCCAGAACGTGCTTCAGAACGTGAGAGCCGAAGGCAAGACGTCTGTAGTGAAGCTTTACGTCGCGATACCTTTTGAACACTCCTCGTATACCAATATTTTGAAACTCTTTGTGTTGGGTTAAGGGGATAATAAATGCTGTCCTCACATTTTGGCTCTTTAATTAATATTATTTTTTGTGAACAGTAATTTATTTGTTTGTCATTTGCTCATATATTATATTATTTCGTGCAGACCAAAGTGTTATAACTTCTCGAATAACACTGGTATGGTTCACACAATTTCACCCCTTATGTTTAGTTTATCGCTTTTCGCTCATTAGAAGAAATGGCATAAGGCATATTCTCTGTTTACCACCAATTTTAGAAATTTTGCGCAAAAAAATAATACAAAATGATTTTACTACCACGTTATTCAACGCAAAAGGTCTATCTAAAAATTTATTTGAAGGGACACATTTTAAAAATGGTGTACAGTATAATAAGCAATGATAACATTTGACAAGCCCATAGGATATTTGAAATAAAGTACGACAAATATATTTTGCCACTTCCCTCTATATTTCATTTGTTGGATCATGACAAATATCCAGTTAAATAGTCAAGTGTCGCCAATTAGTCAAGAAACTACACATTCCTTATAGCAAGAAATCCTATTAGAAGTGTCAACATAAATTTTGGTACTATATTAACATTTCAAAAAAACCGTGTATTGATATTAGCAGTGTTTTTCAAACATTCAATCTATTTCACAAAACTCCATCTAAAATATAAATATTTTTGTTACATGTTTTAATTTTCATATACCTATTTTACATGTCTCAGAAGGTATTTAAAAATCGTCAACCAATTCTTCTACTTTTGGAGAAATGGTGTTTTATTAATTTATAATTTTATAATATTAGGGTTCTTTCCTGTTATTCAAAAAGGAAAAAATACATGTCGATCAGTTATATTTTTCGATTTATCAAACAATTTGGCCGCTGAATCTCTGATTCTGGTAGAGCGCCATCGAGCGAATAAAATTATAACTAGAATCAATATAGAATTTTTCATTATTTGTCATAAAGAAATACCATTTCATACTGAACACAATGGTGTTTACCGCATTGCTCTAGCGCAAATATTCGCGGAGTTATTAATATTTAAAGTTGTGCGGGACTTTTGGATCACCCTGTATATACAGTAAAACTTGGATAATTCGTAGGTCTTTAATTCGGATATTATTCTTGGTCCCTAGACTTTTGAACCTTTTATTCAAAACGTTTTTAATATGAATTTTTGGTAAATTCCAATTATTTTGGGTCCCTTGGGCTTTTTGTGGAATTATCCAAGTATATATATATATTAAAATAAAGAAGGCATATCCTGAGCAAAAGCACGTGTGCTTTTTTTCTATTGTTTTTTCAAATATTTATATATATATATATATATATATATATATATGTAATATCCTATGCGGGGAAATATTTTTCTTGGGGTTGATGATTGTTGAGGTGGTGGCGCAGTCGTGGTGGCTGAGTGCTAAGGTTTACACAACAGGGAAAATAAACCAGGATACTTGATGGATTGAAATAAGGCAATTAATCGGAGGAAAGAAAGGCTTTGGAGAAGGTGGAGCGGGTTGACTATTGTCTATCTATTCACATGGCGGTGATTGACTTAGCTGAAAAGGATGAACGGGGGAGGTCTCTAGAGCAGGTGTTACATCGGTGGGAGCTAGCTAACTACTCGATGGTGTCCAGCCGATGACTCTAGGTCCGAACTCGGTGGGATCCAAATGAAGACTATAGGTGCTATATCGGTGGGATCGAAAGAACAACTGACAATTCTTGGTTCTCGATTTAACCCGAGAACCCTTCTTACTTCTCATTGGTTGAAAGGTGTGACGTGGAGGTTCCCTATTGGTTCTCCACAAAATGTGCTACTCTCTGGTTGGCCTACGTTACTTCTTTTGTCTTTAGACATGTTCCAGCTTGACCCGGAAGTGATAGTTTGTTGAACTCAACTTTTATTAGTTCCGCGATAATTAAACTGGGTATAACTTTACTAATGATCGTGCTAACTTGTAAGCCTCTTTCCTAGGCCTTTCTTCTAGGCCTTTCTGTCCTCCAATGTTACCTTGTTTTTTTATTGAAAGAAATCATACATTTTCATATATATATTGGATTAGGTTGGCATCTAATTGTACAAATTATGACATATATATAAATAAATAGTTGTTTAGTTTTTAGTTTAGTTTTGTATTAAAATTATCTTTATTACTTTGATTATTTAAATTCAAATTATAAAATTTGTGAATTGTTATTATTTAATAGAGAGAGAAAAAAAAATCCTTACTTCTTACACATCTTCAATATATATTTATAATTAATAACAATAAAATTTAACAACGTAACGTCTTTTGCAATCGGCTGTTACCCGTCATTTAGACATACTCTAATTAATATATAGAATAATAGAAGTGAGAATATATTTAATAGTATAAATTTTAGTAGTTATATAGAGAAAAGAGAGAAAGACAGAACCATGCACTTTATTCAAACTAATAATAAGAAAAAAAATTGTAAAGAAGGTAGATAAGATTGTTAGTATTTATATATATATATATATATATATATATATATATATATATATATATATTTTTTATAATTTTATATTTTATCCTTTTTTTATATTTTTTATATTTTTTTATTTTATATAATATGATTAAATCTAGTTGTATTTAGTAGTATATCTATAATATGAATTAACTTTTGTTATAAATTTGGTTATTATGTTTTGAAACCCTAATGGTAGACCAGACATATACAAAAAAAAATAAAATGAATTAATTAGTGGAAAGAGAAATCTGCTGGACCGGAGATTTTCAAATAGAAATCCAGCGACATTTCACTCCTGCTCTATGATGCCATAGATTTCTCTTCGACCGGATTTTATGTGTTAATATTAAGTTGTTTTAGTGAAACATTTATATGCATATATTTAACAAATACAAGTGTTAATAAATTTTAACTATCACCTACCTCATCTGTGACGCCTGCTTCTGTAAACAGCTATTTCTGGTTAACATCTGTTGCGGGGGGGACACATGTTCGTCCCTTCAAAATTAGACTGCTTTCTCAGAAATTTCAGATCAATAAGACAACTGAAGAAGAAAGAAAATATATAAGGGAAGAAAATTAATCTTTATAATCTTTACAGTTAGTTATATTAATATAACTGATATAATTATTATTTATCTTTTAATTTCCCTTTAAAAAGGTAAATTATTAGATGATTAATAAAGCTATTAATTTTGAAAATTCATTTTTATTTATTTTCCATTTTTCTCCTCAGAAATTGGAGATTAAATAAAATTAATTCTATATAATATAACTTCAAAATTCTTGTGAAAAATATTTTAAATTAGTTATATAATTTAAGTTTAATTAACTGTTAAAGATTATAAATTTGTATTAGTTATTATTGAGAGAAATTATAAAAGTTGATTTAATAAATGGATATTTCCATTTTTTTAAAAGTATTTTATAATTGATATACTGTTGAAATATTTTACTTGTTTAATACTAAATTTGTTTTTAATAAATTCCATGTTTAAATTTTTAACATCTTCTATGAAATTTTTTAATATATTATTTATTCTATAAAATCTTAGAAACTGACCAAAATATATACCTTTGCAGCAATTTAATGATATATTAGAATTTATATTGCAATATTTTATAATATTGAAATTATAATTACTTTTTTATTATAAATTTTAATAGCATTATTTGTAAGGTTTATATTTAGGTCTAAAAAGTTAACTTTTTTGTTTCTATTAATTTTTTCATTGTTCTTAAGTTTCAAGTATTTAGGATATATTTCAGGTATTCGTCTTTAATTAAAAAATATAGCTATTCAATAAAATAAAAAAAATGATACATATTTATCATTTTTTATTTTATTGAATAGCTATGAAGAGAAGCATTTTACCTAACATTTAGCTAATTTAGTTACGTGAAGCATTCTGCCTTCGAACAATAGAAGCGTTCAAACAAGAACAGAGAGCTGCACATACGTTTTTGTTTGCCTAACTAGCCAAACTTCAACAATTCTAATCGTCTGAGAGCTACATATTGTGTAAACATGCAAGGATGTTTTATTGGACCAATTTGTTTTCCAAAGACGATTCCCTAATAACGAATTGTGGGCCAAACAATAATCATCACCATGTTGACGTTAATCAGAATATATTGCAAAAGAAAACTATATTCTTTCGGTCGACCAATGCATCTAGACTACATGTTTAGATAAGAACCGCACTTATTGTTCTGGCCTGCGAAGAGGAAAGGGCCCAGTGAGTTTCTCATGACCTCGCTGCTGAACAGCAAACTGATAAAATCATTCAGGGTAACCTACTTCGACAATTCGCAGCCAATCGGTGGATCATAATGGTCATGTTTATGTGAAAATTATTTTTTTCGTGACTTGGTGTATTTTAACTCTGTAATATTGCATACCTTTGTTCTTGTTTGAACGCCTCCATTGTTCTAATTATAGAGTTCAACCGCCTGTTACTCGGGAATGCAGCATGCCTCAAATGATTAATTTAGCTAAATGTTATGTAAATTGTTTCTCTTTATATCTGTATCGCTATAATTTCTAACTTCTCAATTAAAGATAAATTTTATCGTTCCATTATATACAACCCTAATATACAATATTTTATTAAAAAATTGCAGTTTTTTTATATTTTTTCTTTTCATATACACACAGCCTTAGAAAAAGGTCAATCAAAGCAATTACACACATTAAAACCGAAATAAGAACATTAGTCAAATAGGTTTTTGTAGTGTAATATTTACCTCACCATCCAGCAGGATTCTCTAGCTCTTGAATGAAAAAAATAAATATTATAAATAAAGAAAATCAATTATGTAATAATCCATTGAATGAACCAAATGGACAGGTTTTCACTCCGCCAAGGCCACAATATGGTCAATACTTCATTAATCTAATAGTTTCATGGTTGAAAAACGAATTTCTGCTCCATTTCAAAATGTCTTTTTTATGTGTTTTTATTAAAGGTGTTTTATTTTATTTGAGACATATACAATTGTTTATTTTTATAAATATGGTTTGTGTGGTTTGCCCGTTGTGAACATATACAAGGGGGATCAATAAATAAGGTGATTATCTTATTTCTTAAAAATTGAAAAAGTAAAAATAATTTACACCACAGAATATTAAAATATAACATCGAGAGACTATTTAAGGTGTTCTGTTCTTTTTTCCCACGCGCGGCGCGAGACTTATAAATAAACTAAAATGGAAGCTCCCTTGAAGGATTGCACCACGCTTGCACAACGTGCAGTTATTCGTTTCCTGAATGCAGAAAGTATTCAAACATCTCAAATATGCCAAAGAATGAAAAATATCTATGGTAAGTCTTGTTTGTCTCAAAAAACATTTATAAATGGGTTAACGAGTTCAAAAATGGACGAATTACATTGACCAAAAAAATCAGGTCTCAACGTTTGGCCGGAAAAGTTTTGTTAACAATTTTTTGGGATGTTGATGGACCAATCTGTCTTGATTTTTCATCCTCAAGGCAACGTATGAACATCGACCTTTATTGTGACATTCTTGTAAATAAGCTAAAGCCCGGTATAAGAAACAAAAGAAGAGGGAAGTTTAGTAAAGGTGTTCTCTTCCTTCATGATAATGCAAGGCCGCATACATCATGTAAAACTGTATCTACAATCATTAAATTAGGGTTTGAAATTTTATAAAATCCTGCATATAGTCCAGACCTAGCCCCCTCTGACTATTTCCTTTTTGGACTACTGAAAAAGGAGTTAGAGGGAAAGCAATTTGACTCGGATGAAGATGTCCAGAAAGTGGTGCAAGATTTTTTTCACACGCTTCCTAGGAGTGCCTATAAAGAGGGTATTTACAAGTTGTCAGAACGATGGAGACGATGCATAGAAAGCCAAGGATATTATTTTGAATAAATCAAGTCCTAATTTTTTAAATCGTTCTTATTTTTTTTAATACATTATAATTCACCTTATTTATTGATTCCACCTTGTATGTATAAAACTGAATTAAAATGTATTTTAATAGAATGAAAATTGAAACATTTTGGTGTAACTTTATTAATATATTACAAAATCGTCATTCCTGTGGTTGTAATAGTTCTAGTGGCTATAGTAGGATTAGAGCTGATCTACATGGGCTACGTGATTCAGGCAAACTCTGGACGGCTCCTGAGCTGCTACGCCTAGAGAACCCCCCACCTGAAGGCACCCAGAAAGGCGACGTCTACTCATTCGGCATCATAGTGCACGAGATCGTGCTGAGGCAGGGAGTCTTCTACCTGGGAGAGGTGGAGCCAAGCCCTAAGGGTAAGTTGGAGTGTTCTTGATCTTACTTTTCGAATTTGGGGGCTATTTTGAAATCATAAATTATGTATATTTTACATTTATTTTTTATAGATATAATATATTATCAAAATATTATAATAACTATTTATATATAATGTAGAATTACAAGAAAATTATATTAACATGTGCTTCTCTTTATAAGTGTACAACTACCGTTAAAATGCTTTAAAAGAATATAATTTTCCATCTTCTTTGCATTTAACCGTTCAAAATCAAATCGGCGAACATGCTACAAAGCCAATTCCGAACTGATGATAGCCATAGCCCGTAACCATGAAAAACAGGTTAAATTTCCCAGAGCCTAGGTTGTGGTGTATTCACCGATATTAATCTGCGCACTTCTCGCAAAAAATATTGAGAAAATGCATTTGTTTGAATGTTAATATTAAGGATATATTACTTTTAAGTGAATATATAGATATAATATTTAGTTGCTGGAGGATGGTATTCCTGTACCAAAAGTGCCACCTCTCCCTTTAAAAATGCAGCAAAATAATGCATTTTATCCATATTTATAGTACAAAACGTGATAATAATTGAGCCACAACATCAGTTTTAGCTAATTCAGTCAAAAGGCCAACTTGTTTACCATTGTTTCGGGCTTAGGCCATTACCAGTAGAGAAAGGACTTTGATTTGATAGTATTCAACGAGAAGAGTTCTAAAATCGGTCGAAATATCCAAAAGGGTCTTAATTTGGTGAAGCAACAAGGCCAAATTTTAGAGAACTTGAAATCCACCAGCTCAAATATATTTTTGGCAAATTCGAACATTTTCGTAACTCTTTTACTAGGATATTATCAAATCGAAGCCGTTCTGTACTGATGAGAGCCAAATCTCGGAACCATGGTACACCAGGTTGTATTTTTGCCTGAACATTTCAAAACTAGCATTGTAGCTCATTCTTTATTACCTAATTACGCTTTGTACTGGAGCCGATAAACAAAATACATTCTTTTAATGTAATAGGTTTCTCTTTTGGAACATAGATATGTGTAGAATGGCAGGACACATGTTTTAATAGAAGACTCTTGAGAAAGAAAAAAAAAAAAAGTTAAATAAGTCTGTTTAAAAAAACAAAATTTGGAGGTAGCGATAGGCAGGTGGTGAACCGGAAGAAATGAACAAACGTTTCTAATCATGAATATGATATTTATTTATATATGAAGATTGACTTTGAATAGAGGTTACCTTTACCTTGTTGGGAAACAGCTTCCTAGGCCACTTGTCTTTGGGAGATAGCTTCCTTGGCCACTTGTTACTTTGGGAGACAACTTCCTTTGCCACTTGTTACTTGGGAGACAGCTTCCTTGACCACTTGTTACTTGGGAGACAGCTTCCTTGGCCACTTGTTACTTGGGATACAGCGTCCTTGACCACTTGTTACTTGGGAGACAGCTTCCTTGACCACTTGTTACTTGGGAGACAGCTTCCTTGGCCACTTGTTACTTTGGGAGACAACTTCCTTGGCCACTTGTTACTTGGGAGACAGCTTCCTTGACCACTTGTTACTTGGGAGACAGCTTCCTTGGCCACTTGTTACTTGGGAGACAGCTTCCTTGACCACTTGTTACTTGGGAGACAGCTTCCTTGGCCACTTGTTACTTGGGAGACAGCTTCCTTGACCACTCGTTACTTGGGAGACAACTCTACAAGGTCTCCCTACCACCAGCTACCACACTCTCCTTTTTTCCTCTGGCTGCGCCTTTCTTTTTATAGGGTCCCAAGCACGTGACCAAACCACATAAAATCTACAAAAAAATCAAACCTAAACAAATGAATCTTTCCAAAAAGAAAAACATGCAAAAAATTATGCAAACTAGTTTCAACATCCTCCTACCAAATTTCGACAATAATAATTGTCAAAATTAATTTTATACAATGGTTACATTATCCAGAGATATATATAATATTTTTCAGATCTCTTAATCTCTCTACCATATCTGTTTTTATAAACTTAGGGAACTATCCCTGGCTCTCTCCTCGATGTACCAACAGAAATGGGCTTAAGACTCAAATGGTCAGATTGGTTTCCCCCCACATTAGATGTAATTTCTAGCGGATATAAACGCTGTATTGCTCTGACCAAGGTACCTGTGGAAGTTCTAATATAAGTTTTACAATGCGTCCTTTGGGCCAAAACATTCTTTTAACATTTTCTAAACCAATCAACACAATATCTCCTATTTTTAGTTGTCTTCTATCAAAATTTTCCAATTTTTGAACTAAAGTGCCTAAATATTCCTTTAAAAACCTTTGTTTTAATTCTTTCTTTAGTTGCCCTAATCTTTTATATTTAGCATGTAGCATTTCTGGTTTTAAGTTTTCCAGTTCCGGGAAGCTAAGTTCTGGACCATTTTGAAGAAATTCATTGGGTGTTAAGGGCTTTAGATCGTTGTCGTCTTCAGAGACATAGGTGAGAGGACGATTATTGATGAGATGTTCTATCTCACATAAAACAGTTTGCAATTCCACATAGTTCAGCTTCTGATGACCCAACATTTTAATCATCATTTATTTTATCGTCCGCACCATACGCTCCCAAAATCCTCCCCACCAAGGCGCAGCAGGAGGAATAAAAACCCAATGGATTATTTTATTTGAAGATTCTTTTTCAATTTTAGACCAATTTAAATCTTTGAACACTCTATTAAGCTTTGAGAAATTGGTGCCATTGTCACTAAATATTTTCTCGGGACGTCCTCTTCGACAAATAAATCTATGCAGGGCCATCATCAAAGTTCCTGCCTCTAAATTCCTGACCAATTCCAAATGTATGGCGCGCTAGAACGCGCAGGTAAAGGCGGCTACCCATACCTTACCACCATCCTTCATATAAAGAGGACCCAACAAATCAACCCCCGTAGTTTGGAATGGTTTCCCAAGTCCTATTCTGCTCTCCGGTAAAGCTGCCATTGGTCTTTGTAGAGACTTTTCCTTAAATCCTTTACAAATAATGCACCTGTTAATGATTTTCCCTATTGTTTTCCTTCCCCTAATTATCCAAAATTTTTCTTTTAAGAGTGACAAAATGAATTGCACCCCTGCATGACCATTCTTCCGATGCATTTCCCAAATTAGTTGTTCTACAAAGGGATGATCTCCTGGTAGAACGGCTGGAGTCTTGAATTCTTCGGGGACTTGTCCATGTAAAAGTTTACTTTCCACACACCACAGACCCTCAGAGTTTTTAAAGATCTTCAAGCTTTTGATGGAACTCGATTTCTCAATAGAAACTATTCCTTGAATCATTGATACAAGCTTCTTTTCTGCAAAATTCAATTCTGCAACTTTTAGAGGACCTGCTTCCGTAGAGTGTCTTTTAAGTTTCCCTATTAATCTTATAAAATAGGCCATAATTCTGATGTTAAGAGAGTAATCCGATCTTCTAGTCAACAACCAATCATTACAATCTACATTCAAATTAATATTGACTTCCACTATTTCCTCCTCGGAACCCAGTTCGCGCTGACTTGTAGAGGTCTCCGATATAGGCCATATCTCTTTTGGTTCTTTAAGCCATTCAGGGCCCTCCCACCATCTACTCCGCACCAATTGGTATGGAGAACACCCTCGCGACAAAAGATCGGCCGGGTTTAAATGTCCTGGCACAAACCTCCAATCGTTCAAATTGGTAGTGGATTGAATTTCTCTGACTCTGTTTCTCACGAAAACCCGCCATTCAATCTCTTTCTTTATCCAGCTCAAGGCCGTAGAAGAATCAGACCAAAGAGTAATTTCTCATTTTCTCTTCAAAGCAGCTTGAATAGAGTTGGCCAATCTAGCGCCTAGCACCATAGCCATCAATTCTAGGCGAGGGATTGTCATGCTTTTTGTAGGAGCTAATCTTGCCTTACTCCATATTAAAGTTAAAACAATTTTCCCTTGTACCTCGCTCCTTAAATTAGCCACTGCTCCGTAAGCTATCTGACTGGCATCACAAAAAATGTGAACTCCTGTTGGGAAAACATGATCGTTCCACATATGCCTGGGTATCTTTATTAATTCAATAAATTTTATTTGGTCATACCATGTTTGAAACTCGCGAGCCATCCCCACCGGTAATGGGGCATCCCAGCCTATTTTCAACCCCCATGATCGCTGCAACAATAATTTTGGTCCCACGAACACAGGAGCACAAAAGCCAAGTGGGTCAAATATCCGCTGGACTATTGACAGCACCAGACGCTTTGTCAATCTTGAAGGGAGGCTCAGATCTTTGGGGAAATCACACTTCAATATATCTTCCCTTTTGTTCCAAACGACACCCAGTATTTTTGTAATAGCCTCTTCTCTCGGGTTATCCTCAAATGAATACTCCCACTCTCTCAAACTCATTCTAGCCCTTTCCATAATTTCAATGGCCGTCCTCTGAAACTCCTGAACCTCTAGCTTAGTTTCCAGAGAGGCAACACAATTATCCATGTAGAAAGACTGAGCCAACATCTTTGCCACCTTTTCTTGAGGACCCCTTACAGTTTGAAGATGGTATTCAATTACGGCACTTAGTACAAACGGACTACAATTTAAGCCGAATACAAGTCTTTTATGCCTAATGGCCATCAGTACTCCATCATTTGCCTCTTTCCATCAAAGAAATCTGAGGTAATCTCTATCTGACTCTCTAATGGCTATCATTTGAAAAGCTCTCCTTATGTCTGCTGACACCCCAAATTTATCTTCCCTAAATCTTATCATTATTTCCGGGATTCTTTCCAATAGATTCGGCCCTTTCTCTAAACATTGATTTAAAGAGAGTCCATTGCTTCCTTGACAGGAAGCGTCGAACACCGGTCGTATTGGCGTCGTCTTGGACTCAATCTTAAATACAGGGCGATGGGGCAAATAATATCCTTTCACTTTAGGTGGACTTTCATCAACTTGTTCAATAAGTCCTTCATCCAACCAATCTCTAAAGATCTGATCATATTCAAACAATTTATTTTGCAGAGTAACTCTCCTGGTGCTATCTCCAACCTTCTTTTCGCTAGATGATTATTATCTGGGATTGTCACTTCTTTCCTCCAAGGCAATCCCACAGAATATCTTCGATCTTTCTGTCTCTGAATTTGGTCAATAAACTTTTCTTTTACCTCTTGATATTTCGTCTCTTTGGAACAAGTTTCTATCGGATCTCTTATGCCTAATACCTCCACGTCCCATAGCTCTTTTATATCATTATGGATTGTGAGCAAATTCAACGCTTGTTGTACCTGTCCCCCTCTGCCAATGATCGGCGAATTGCCCATCAGCGTCCATCCTAATCTGGTTAGCACAGCGGTCAAGCTTGTATCCAGTTGCTCAATTCTTCCCGTCAGAAGCAAGATCAAATAGTTAGCACCGATCAGGACATCAATATCTTTTCTTCTAAAATTATCAGAAGGAATGCCTATACCCCTCTTACTCAGCTCCTTATACCAATCACCTCTCGGCAAAGGAGGTATATTCTCGCAAATTTTATGCTGGCCCAGAGCCTCAATCTGTATCCGTTCTCCTCTATTTCTTAATTCCTCCAAGGCCAGGATATACCTTCCATGCTTTTCTTCTGCTATTCTTGTACCGCCAAACAGACCTTTAGCAATCGTTGTTTCTCCCAGTTTTTCTAGTCCCAAATACTTAACTAGAGATTGCTTCACATAAGAGTATTGGCTTCCACTGTCAAAAATAACTCTTACATTTTTCGAAGCATTTTTACCTCTCAATAGAGCCACAGTTGTCATAAACAAAACTTGATCCGTACAGACTTGATTTGAAAGAGACGCTACCGGCTCTGGCATATCTTCCCTTAAGTTTTCTCTCCTATCCTGGTCAACTATCCCTCGTGAAGAATTCCCTTTACAGAAAATGTCCAAGTGGTCTTTACCACAATTTCTACACTGAAGGCTCACTCTACATTGCCTTTTAAAGTGTCCTCTTCGTAAACATTTGAAGCAAAGCCGTGCATTCCTAATTTTTTCATTCCTTTCACTTGATGACATTCCCATAATAAAGCGGCATTGATGACCCTCATGATTGCTTCTATCGCAAAAACAACATTTCATTGTAGTCTGGCCACCAAACAAACCAGACACTGTGGTAGGTTTAAACTTGTTCCATCTCTTTGGCTCTACATTATATGATTTCCTAAGAGGCTCTTCGAATTTAAACCCTTTCTCTATAAATTTTAATCTCTGAGCACTCTTAACCTCTGCTCTCAGAAAATCCATCAACGCCTCCAACCTCTCTGGTATCGCCCTAGTCCTATCCAGTGTATTTTCCATCTTACTCTTCTCTTGGCCATAACCTGCAGCAGGATGTCGCTGCCATATTTTCAAAATATCCGATGGCAAAGATGATTCCACCAGAGGGTACAAAAAATACCAGAGGTCTGAGGATCTATCCCAAGGGTTTCCAAAGATCTTAAGTGACTTGTTAGTTCGTCATATAAAATATTTAAATTTCTATTTTTCCTTCTGACGTTAGCAATAACCAAATTCAAAAGCTGTCTAACATAGAGTTCTATTAATATATTTGCATCGCCAAACCGTTCCTGGAGGGACTGTATAGCCAAATTATAATTCTCCCCTGTAACTGGATAACCCACTACTACTCGGTAGGCTTCTGTATTAGGCACAAGTGCTTGTCTTAGATACAAATATTTTTCGCTGTTAGTCAAGTTTTCATTATCATGTACCTTAGAAAATTGCGCCCACCAAGATAACCAGTTCTCCAGAGCGCCATCATATGCCTTCAATTGCAATTCTGGTAGCTTATATTCAATTTAGCTTCTCCACTAACGGTTGAGATAGCATCACATTTTGCTTGCTCACGCAAAGCATTAACTTTCTGCTCCATAGTAAATCTCTCCTGAATGTATTTTTCACATTCCTGAAATTCCTTATCGATCTCTTCGTCAGTAACCTCATCTTTGGCTAATATGACTGACTGGCATAGCTCGTTTAGATTCGTAAGTTATATATGGAGAGCCTCTAGCCTATTGAATTTTGCATACACCCTTATACTATCAATTGAAGGCTCTTTCAGTTCGATATTTAAATCATTAATTAATTTTGTAAAGGTACCTCTCAACGCCCTACGACGTCATTTGTTCACCTCTTCCATTCCACCACCAAACCTATCGCGTCCGGCTCACCACAAATTTAATAAAAGACTCTTGAGAAAGAAAAAAAAATAATTTTAAATAAATCTGTTTAAGAAATCAAAATTTGGAGGTAGCGATAGGCAGGTGGTGAACCGGAAGAAATGAACAAACGTTTCTAATCATGAATATGATATTTATTCACATATGAAGATTGACTTTGAATAGAGGTTACCTTTACCTTGTTGGGAAACAGCTTCCTAGGCCACTTGTCTTTGTGAGATAGCTTCCTTGGCCACTTGTTACTTGGGAGACAGCTTCCTTGACCACTTGTTACTTGGGAGACAGCTTCCTTGGCCACTTGTTACTTTGGGAGACAACTTCCTTGGCCACTTGTTACTTGGGAGACAGCTTCCATGACCACTTGTTACTTGGGAGACAGCTTCCTTGACCACTTGTTACTTGGGAGACAGCTTCCTTGGCCACTTGTTACTTGGGAGACAGCTTCCTTGACCACTCGTTACTTGGGACACAACTCTACAAGGTCTCCCTACCACCAGCTACCACACTCTCCTTTTTTCCTCTGGCTGCGCCTTTCTTTTTATAGGGTCCCAAGCACGTAACCAAACCACATAAAAAAAAAACAACAAAAAATCAAACCTAAACAAATGAATCTTTCTAAAAAGAAAAACATGCAAAAAACTTATGCAAAAAAACTATGTAAAAAACTATGCAAACTAGTTTCAACACATATAGAGAAGAATATAAAGTGATAACATATTAAAAATATATTCTGTTTATGCAAATGAAGGTTACTGATGACTTACCCTACATTTTTCGGAATTCATAAAAACTACCCATTCAACTTTTTAAATTTCATAATGTTGGCCAAATAGGCTTTAATTGAACACTCCAAACAACGCTGATGAATTTCATCAAAATGAGACGCTCACGGGATTTCCATCTCAGTATTTATCAAGAAAAGGCATTAGCCAAAGTTCGATCATAATAAAATATCATTTTTCTTATAGATTACGGTCAACCATCCGGAAAATTAAACTGTATTAGTTTTAAAGAAACATTCTCCCTAATATTAAAAGACAAGAACCCCAACGACAAACAACAATAGAGATAGTTTTAGCGTATTTACTTCTCAAATCTTTCCTTTTTTCAACTTTATTAGACCTACTAATTCGATAAAATAATCCCTTGAATTAATATTAAAATAAAAACATAAAGCCTCAAGGGAAAAGTTTCTTTTAAAAATATGTTTTTATTTAAAAAATATCTCGAATTTCGGGCAAGTACGCCCTTCTAGGTAGAAAATGCTTTTTATGAATAATACGCCAATAAAATATGATTTAAAATTAATTCTTCTGTTAATGCTATTGTTCTTTCTGGATATGATGGATTATATTATAAGTCTCTGTAGTCTATTGGGGGTGTTGAAGTAATGGGTCTTTGGTTCTGATAGGGAGAAGGAATGGCCTGTTTCTCTTATATGTTGCTATACTAAAGATCTACTGTCTTGATTATCGATTTTTCGTTTATGTTCTGATACTCTTATATTTAAATGTCTGCCAGTTTCGCCGACATACTTGGTTTTGCATTCGTTGCATTCTATGGAGTATATGGCATTCTTAATATTGGAAGGATAATCAATGGTATTGTTCTTTGTTATGGGGTTTCTTAGTAACGAATTTAAATTAGGTGAGTTTCTGAAAAAGGTTTTGATTCCAAATTTCTTCAGATGACGGGCTATAGAAACAGATACTGGGGAATAGAGAATTTTGATAAAAGATTTATAGATTAGGGAATTCCGAATTTCAGAGGGGTTATAGAAATGTCTTAGAAAAAATGATAAAGGATATTGACAAGTCTTTAAATTTCTTATAATATTCTGAGTTTCTTCTGTTTTAAAGGCTTGAAGTGAGCAATGGCTATGGATACGTTCAGTTAAGGTCTTTACGGTATTGATTTTATGGCTGAGTGGGCAGTAGGAGGAAAAACGGATATAGTCGGGGTTGAAGGATGGCTTATAATAAACAGTTGTTTGGAATTGATTCTGTAGGCGAATAATTTTTATATCTAGAAAAGGCAGGCTATTGTTTGTTTCTTTTTCAAATCTGAAATTCATTTAAACCAGATTCACAAAAAATCATTGCAACTAGCGAAGTGGATATGTCATCTGGGTTTCAATCGTTTCTGTGAAGAGGTGAACTTTGTCCCCCCCCATCCTTAAGAATAAAAGATCCTGTCAAAACCCCTTCCTCAGCTAAAGTAATAAAGGAAACTCAATATAGGTTGTTGAGGACCAGAACACAGGGCTGCTATTCCAACATTCGATTGTTATCGAAAACATTCAAAGAACTCTTATGCATCACTTCCCGTATTGTACCAGAAAAACAAATGTACGAACTAATAGTCCGAGCCACGTCTGAAATCACGAAAGTGAGAACAGAAATAGAGAGAAGGCAGAGTAAAAAACTGGAATATTGGGCTCTGAAATTTAATAATCCAAATCTAAATAGAAACAATAACCTCAATAAGATAGTCAACCTGTCAAAAGCTACCTTAACCCAAGAAGAATCAGCTTTCTTATCCAAAGGTATGAAATTCAGGAATATGCAAAAGCCAGATCCCATCAGAATAGTAAGTGGAGTCGAAGCAGCCATATCAAAACTTAACCGCCAAGAAAAGAATATCATTAGACATCATGTAGACATGACACCATTCTCTCACCTCTCAGTTAACCTCTCCCGTTTCCTCAAACCCTTCGGCATCTGTACCTTTTTTGCTAACACACCTAACCTCCACTCACTCCTTAGGCATCCCATCACAAAAACCGACTCCTCCACTGATCCTCTAACATCTTCTGGGGCAGTCTACTCGGTCTCGTGCCAACAGTGTCCTGCCACCTATGTGGGAGAGACCGGTAGAACCATCGCCATCAGAATGTCCGAACACACACGCAACATCACCAACCGAGATACCCGTTCCCTTATTTTCCAACACATTGCATCTTCTGGCCATTCCTTTGACACTGCTAACCCAACCATTCACTACAAAAATATCTCCAACCTACACCAGAGATTGGTTCTGGAATCCATAGTTTCATCCAGGCTACACAGCATAAATAGAAAAATTGACATCCCCGCAGCCTACACAAACTACATTTAAACCTCCCACATGTTTATTTCAATAGCCCAAACCACGCGCCGTCTCGTGGTTTCGGACTGCAGATTTAATATTTACTTTTCTCAAAAAACGGTCTTCTGTTAAGATTAACATATATAAATCGTTATCTTTCTTAGTATAGTTATATTTTTGCCTGTCGAAGGGCTTTTGCCCGAAAGCTCGTAGCATTCATACAATAAAAGAAACTCATCTTCTGATCCTTCTTAATTGATAGACATCATGTAACTAATCTTCTAAGTGAATCAATAACCCTTCCCCCAAGCAACCCCCATGAGAACCGATTGATTAAAGACTTAAGAAACAAAAAAAGAAATAATTATCACCCAATCAGATAAAGGCGGCCAAACAGTGATTCTCGACAAAACTGATTACCATAGTAAAATCCTGAGCATCCTTGAAGATCAAACTACCTTCAAACACATTTCCAAAGAAGAAAAAACCAGAACATACTCTTATTTCAAAAAAGAACTCAGAAAAATGCATGAAGACCGTAATATTTCGAATGAAGAATTGAAAGACTTCTAGTCTAATATGCAAACAGATGCCATCATATATGGTCTCCCTAAAATACATAAACCAAATGTCCCTTTAAGACCCATAGTGACTTTCTACCATTTCCCAACAGCACCTCTCTCCAAGTTCATCTCAACTTTTCTCAAACCCATAATCAAGCAGCAAAACTCCCCGTTCTCCATTTCCAACACCACCACCTTCATAGATGAACTACTCAAGTACCAACTTCAACCAAACAAGATCATGATCTCATTCGACGTAGAATCCATTTACCCAAGTCTCCCACACCAGCTGATACTAAGCAGCACCGAAGATTTCTTGAGAGAAAATCAGGTTGATCAGATCACTGTCAGGAAAATAACTAAACTTATAGCCCTATGCCTCGAAACAAATATTCTAACATACGATTCCAAAACTTACGAACAGATTAAAGGCTCTCCCATGGGGAGCTCTCTTCCAACCTCAGTAGCCGAAATAGTCATGCGTCGCATAGATAATTGGATAACATCCCTATTCCCGTCAGATATAGTTTTATAGCGTCGTTATATTGACGACATATTCTGTATATGCCCCGAAAATCAAACCAAGAACATTCTAGAAAGATTCAACAGTTACCACCCTAACCTGAATTTCACATTTGAAAAAGAAACAAACAATAGCCTGCCTTTTATAGATATAAAAATTATTCGCATACTGAATCAATTCCTAACAACTGTTTATTATAAGCCATCCTTCAACCCCAACTATATCCGTTTTTCCTCCTACTGCCCACTCAGCCATAATATCAATACGGTAAAGACCTTAACTAAACGTATCCATAGCCATTGCTCACTTCAAACCTTTAAAACAGAAGAACCTCAGAATATTATAAGAAATTTAAAGACTTGTCAATATCCTTTATCATTTATTCTAAGACATTTCTATAACCCCTCTGAAATTCGGAATTCCCCAATCTATAAATCTATTAGCAGTATTCCCTATTCCCCATTATGTGTTTCTATAGCCCGTCATCTGAAGAAATTGGGAATCAAAACCTTTTCAGAAACTCACCTAATTTAAATTCGTTACAAAGAAACCTCATAACAAAGAACAATACCATTGATTATCCTTCCAATATTAAGAATGCCATATACTCCATAGAATGCAACGAATGCAAAACCAAGTATGCCGGCGAAACTGACAGACATTTGAATATAAGAGTATCAGAACACATAAACGAAATATCGATAATCAAGACAGTAGATCTTTAGTATACCAACATATAAGAGAAACAGGCCATTCCTTCTCTCTATCAGAACCAAAGACCCATTACTCCAACATCCCCAATAGACTACAGAGACTTATAATAGAATCCATCATATCCAGAAAGAACAATAGCATTAACAGAAGAATAGATATTCCGGAAATGTATAACATTATATTCCCTGAGCCCAGCCCATAACCCTCAAGCGAAGCACGCGCAACAGAAGCCCGCGTTGATCATGCCTTAAAACAAATGTAAACAGTGAATGGACTTTATTTAATTTTAAATCATATTTTATAGGCGTATTATTAATAAAAAAGCATTTTCTCCCGTAGAAGGGCATACTCGCCCGAAAGCTCGAGATATTTTCTAAATAAAAAAATATTTTTAAAAGAAACTTTTCCCTGGAGGCTTTATGTCTTTATTTTAAAAAGACCTACTAATAACGCAGGGAAATAAGAGAGATAAATTTATCTAATCCCACACTTTTAAGTTAATCATTTCATTACTTTTTCTCTCTCTCTCTCATCTTATATATGTACACCAAAAATACTGAGATCTATTCAACATTAAAATTAGTAAAAACTCATGCTTGAGGAATATGATGAAGTATAGAATATATTTTACACCATTTTTAAAGTTATTATTATATTATTGTAAAATATGGTGTGCTATATTAATTATTTCCACTAATATATATATTTCAACAATGTATTTTATTTTTATTGATATTTGGAAGCGATGCTATTTATCACATCATTTGGAAGGAGAGAGCGAAAGCGAACAACTCTGGACTAGATTACACCCCCTTCTCAACAAAGGAAATAGATGAACTATTTTGAAAGGCATTCTCGCTTGCTTATTATTTCAATTTCCTTTGTATTTATTATGTAAAATCTTTTGGAAAATCTCTTTGATACGAGTGAAAATCTTTGATGTGTGAAAAGGTGTGTGATGAACATATGTATCATAAACCAGTGTAACAATAGCGGCATGCTTTGTTGCGACAAATATATCATTTGATATTTTCCTTTATGATGTCAGGGGTTACATGTTGATATTGATTAAGATTTCAATAATTACAATCAAATAAGTATTAATATCTGAGAGCTTGATGCGGGGGCGTGAAGAGGAAAAAAATAAATTCGCCTGGAGTTCTAACCACGAAGTAAAGCAAGGTTTCATATTCTAATTGAGATCTATATATCAACACTCTTAATTGCTAATCAGACTATATCCCTGTCCTCCCTTAGCAGAACCCAAATTAAATGGAAAAAAATATTCATAAAAACCCTCTGAACATTTTGGAATAAACACGCCCTCTCTTTTAGTATGTAATATTCCTTGAATAATTTATAAAAAAGAGGTAATCAAAGGAATAAAATATATAAACAAAAGTCCTCAATCAAAAGCATCTTATACATTTTTGCTTTAAAACAATTGGTCACGAAACTAAAAATAAAATTGAATTTAAAAGATACCTTGAAATATGTATGGAAGAAAGAAGGAAATCGAGGCACCTTTCCCTATTAATATCCATTAGAACAATGCCATATGTTTATCACCCCTGGAAAAAAAACTTAATGCGGTAATAAAGAATTAGACACAACACCAGTTTCGGCTAATCAAACAAAATTCAATCTGTAAACCATGGTTTCGGGGTATGGATCTCATCATGGATGGTTAACAATTCATTATTATAATGCATATATAAAAGGAGAGGTGCCCCTTTTGATACATAAATATCATCCTGCGCAACCTTATATCATATTATAGCTTGAAAATCTTAGCCCTACATATCGCCAGCTCAAACCCCTTTTTTGGCAAATTCCACTGATATCAATGCTCCTCTCGAAGTAAGATATGGAATCGAAGCCGCCCATATAATGATAAGAGAAAAAAACCCGTAACGATATGGTATGCAGGTTGTCTTCAGTATAAATTTTAAAATACTGGCGGTACCTTATGGTGTTATGGTTTACAACAAAAATTATTGACCAATATATATATATATATATTATATAATCTAAAATACAAATATTTTATATTTTTTTAAAAACATATATTTTATTTTTTCATTCATTGACTGTTCTGCATTTTTGACCATATATTCAAAAAAATATCACTTTTAATTATTGTTGTTGTAAATAATGTATATTTAACCCTACCTATCTTTTATCCACACACGATTATAGAATTCATTATATAAATTCAAGAGATTCAAAATAAAAATCTGCTTGAAAGGTAAAAATATACATATAATTATTTATATCACAGGAATATAGAATTTATATAATGAATTCTATAATCGTGGATAAAATATAGGTAGGGTTAAATATATATTATTTACAACAACAATAACTGTTTTCTTTCCTCTTTTCGCTCTCCACTTCTCCCATCCATATTTCCAAAAAAATATATTTTTTTAATTTTTTTTATTCTTCTTATTTTTTATTCTTTCTTATAATCTGTATATATTTACCATATATATATAATCTTTCTCGATTTTTTATTTCCCACTTTCATAGGTTTCTCCGTCTTGTAACCCCAAGAAGAATCCTCTGTAGACCTGTGTGTCTTAATAAAGGCTTTTGTGTGTGTGAATATATAAATGTAAATTTTCACATGGATACTTGAAAATTGTATTTTTTTGATTTTTTATATAAATAATTTTAAATTTGATATATATATATATATATATATATATATATAAAATGATTTCATGCCCCTATGCCATGATTACGTCGCTCTTGTGAAAGGTCCCGCTTCACCAATCCCCGTCGCCCCACGTGGTCAATCCTTCCTCAACTTTACTTCTCGAAATTACCGCAGGGAGACGCTGGTTTCGAGTGAAATAGGAAAATCTGTTTATACCTTCAAGGATATTCGTGATAGAAGCCTGAAATTTTGCCTATAAGTTTTTCCAGATTCAACTCTATATACTGATATAATTTCAGCCAGATTAACTACGTGTTGTGGACGTGTATAGCCGACATACATACACTTTTATACTATAAGTATACTAGCCGAATGACCCGGGCAACGCCCGGGGTTTACCCGATTAAATGTTTTTATTCAAATACTATTCGTTACAAAATATAAATTGGCGCCGAGGATGTCACTCTCGTGAAACGTCCCGCTCCAAACTTTGTGTCTTAGAAGCGATATTTTTATAGAAATATGATCTGGCTTTGTATCTTCTGCTCGAAAGAATGTTTTTCTTTTAGAATTTTGTTCTTGCATACTAAAAATGAACTGGCTTTACCCGTGGTCTCTTCTTTTCGAAAATTTTCCGGTATAATTTTGTATCTAATAATCAAACATTATACAGCAATATTATCATGATCATTTTCTGAATAAAATACAGCTATTTTGTCCAGAACCTTTCAATTTCAAATTTTCATGGCTGAAAATCCGATAAATATCTCTTCCAGATTTTTCTCTATGTCCTGTTGAAACACGTTTTACATGTACATTAGGTCAGCTGATATTACCTCCCATTTTCACCGCTAGAGGCGCTGCTTGTGAGCTAAAGGGCAAATTCGCAACGCAATTTGCAAATAAATCGAAAAATATTCGGGATAGAGACCGGAAATTTTCACTATAAGGCACGTTTTCTTTGATGTTTCTTCTAGAAAGAACGAGCTGACTCAATTCGATTCAATTCGATTTATTTCACACAACAAAAGAGAATTACACTACGATTTAATGCGATTTAGTTGTATTTATACCACAAAAGGAAAGACAAATAGGTCGCGAATTTAAACAAGCTTCTATTTGAGTTGTCAGAGTACTCAGCTCTTCAAATGTGAGTATTTGAAACTTTAAGCATCTGAGAAGATGAAATTTGAAGGATTTTATTCCAGCCTCCCAGATACCTCCGAAATTTGAGGCGGAAGGAGGTATAAAATGCCAGTTGATTCGTTCATTAGATATGAATTTTTGAATTGTTGAAGCTTTCAATATTTCAAACTGCTCTCGGAGAATGTTGTTAGCTCCCCCAAAGTTGGTCCCGTTATCACTAAATATATCAGAAAGTTTTCCTCGACGAGAAATAAACCGCTTGAGAGCTGCGAGGAAAGCCGCTGAAGATAGGTCTGATACAATTTCTATATGAATTGCTTTTGTGCATAAACATACAAATAAAGCAACATATGATTTTAATTTTACTTTGGATCTTTTGATGTTTGGTTTCATCAAAAACGGTCCTGCAAAGTCGATTCCAGATTTAGTGAACGGATTTGATTTCACAATTCGGTGCATAGGCAGATTTCCCATGATTTGCTTGGTAACTTGGCGTTTAGCCCTGAAACACACCATGCATTGGTGGATTATTTTCTTGACCAAACTTCTGCTTGCAGGAATCCAATATCGTAATCGTAGCGCTGACATTGTCAGTTGAAAACCAGAATGTAAATGATCCAGATGACACTGTCGCACTATTACTTCCTTGATAAAATGATCTCTTGGCAATATTATTGGATGCTTTTCATCAAATTGCAGATTTGAATGACATAATCTTCCTCCAACCCGTAATAATCTAGATTCATCAATGAAAGGATTCAAAGATAAAAGCCTTGAGTTAGTTGGTAAAGATTTATTTTGTTTGCAACAGGTAATTTCTGATTGAAATTCAGAACTTTGAATGAAACGAATGATATTGTGAATTGAACTTGTTAATTCGCTTGAAGATAGATGTCCTTTCTTTCTTTCATTGTAAGAATATTGAACATTGAATACAAATCTATAAATCCATGCTGTAATTCTAACAAGTTCGTTGATATTTGAGTATTTGAAAATGAAGTCTGGGAAAAGAAGATTAGTGGAATGAAAAACAGAGAAAGTGTTTTGTCTTTCACCTGAAATTTCTTTCGGAAAATCATATTGAGTTTGAATTGGATCTTCAAATTTCACATCCGAGAGCCAAGTTGGTCCTCGCCACCAAAGAGAATGATCCACCAGCTCTGAAGGAGTTATGCCTCTGGAAGCGCAGTCTGCAGGATTATCTTTCGAAATGACATAATGCCAGGAAGAATGTAAAGTCAATCTTTGAACTTCATCAATCCTATTTCCGACAAATGGTTTCCAATGTCTAAATTCAGATTTAATCCAACTGAGAACAATTTTGGAATCAGTCCATAAAAATACTCTATCAATTTGTAAGCATAAAGAATTGCGAATAGTATAATATAAAGTTGCGAGAAGAGGAGCAGCGCACAGCTCCAGCCGTGGTATGGAAATCATTTTCAGAGGAGCTACTCTCGTCTTGGAAGCAATTAGAGAAACTTTCACTTGGCCCGATTTGAAATGAGATCTTATATAAAATACTGCCGCATATTCAACTTCTGAAGAGTAAAAAAAAACCATGAAGTTCAACAGAAAGTAAAGCTCCCCTGCACGAGAAGTATCTAGGAATTTGAATTTTATTTAATACGGATAATTCCTTTTCGATTTTCTTTCATTGAGAGCACAAAGTATCCGGCAAGGGAACATCCCAATTCAACTTCTGTTTCCAAAGTGATTGAAGCAATATTTTAAGACGAATAATAACTGGTGACAGCCAGCCTATAGGATCAAAGATTCTGGAGATGTGGGACAACAAATGTCTTTTAGAATTCGTTTGTTCTGGAATGTCATTAAAAAGAATCTGAAAAATGTCCAAGGAAGGATTCCAACAAATACCAAGTATTTTGACACATGAATCACTCTCAAAACCCCAAAGATTATGCCTATCTTCAACCTTTTCTGACAATCTAGAAAGGACCTCCGGGTCGTTTGATCTCCATTTTCTTAGAGAAAATCCGGCTGAAGAAAGAAGATTATTGACTTCACGAATATGACATGTGGCTCTTCAATTGTGTCTGCACCAGAAAGCAAGTCATCAACATAAAAATCGGTTTGTACTATTTTTGAGGCCACTGGGAAAGTTGACACCTTGTCCCTTGCAAGTTGATGTAGGGTACGCATGGCGAGATATGGCGCCAAAGACAATCCATATTTCACAGTCAGTAGTCTATAATCCAATAATGGTTCTGATGGGTTTTTTCTCCATAAAATTCTCTGGAAATAACAATCCCTAGAATCGATTCTTACTTGGCGATACATTTTCTCTATATCTCCTGAAAAAGCTATTGGACGTGTTCGAAATCTTATCAGAATGTTGAAGATATCCTGTTGTAGTTTTGGTCCTACATGAAGAAAGTCATTTAGAGATTTGCCATTGCTAGTTTTGCAAGATGCATCAAAAACAACTCTCAATTTAGTGGTTGTGCTTTGCTCCTTAAAAACACAATGATGAGGTATATAATAACATTGTCCTGAAGGTGTATCCAGCTCATAAATGGGAATAAGCTCCATATGATTGATTAAAATATATTCGTCCATGAAATCACAATATTGTTTTAGGATACTTGGAGATTTTTGTAATTTTCTTCCAAGTGAAAGAAATCGTTTCAGAGCATTGATCCTAGATTCGCCAAGAGTTGGCAATGTTCTAAATGGCAACCCAACAGTGTACCTTCCATCTTCCAGAATTTTGAGGTTATTAATATATATTTCTTCACACGAAATTTCTTCTCTGGTTAAAGATTTGGCAGAGGGTACCGACTCCAGCTCCAACAATTTTTTTAGAAAATCATTTTGTTCCTCCGACGCGAACATAGTTATATCTTGATTGGAATTTTCACCTGACAGTAATATTTTACCTGTAAGTAACCATCCCAATTTGGATCCGCAAGCAGTGGGTCCAGATAAATTTTGGAATCTAACCTTCCCGTTAAATAAACATGGAGCAAGCTCTGCTCCTATCACTAAATCAATCTGGTTAGATTTGTCAAAATTGGGGTCAGTCAGCAGAAGATTTTTCAAATAAGGCCAATTTTCCTTTTCTCTAAAGAAATTGGGCAATTCTGATGTGATCTTATCAATGACTATAGGATTGGCGTTGAATATTAGGTTTGAGAAATGTGGGCTAAACTGGAGAGAGACCTCACCCATTGATTGTTCTACAAGTTTGTTTCCCAAACAAAAAACTGTAGTTTTACATTCAACAAGAGGAAGATTTAATTTCTTTCGACAACTATTTGTTATTAGACACCTTTGAGAGCCTGTATCTATGAGGGCTCTACATGTTTGAAGAACCCCATTTTCCGATTTGACCTTTATAAAAGCCGTAGAGAGTAATATCCGATCATGACTTTAGTTGTCTGCAAAACACGAGACACTGGCATGGGCCAATGGAGATATGTCCGAAACAGGACCTAACATTTCCGGTTTGAACTGATGCAAAAGAGTATGATGTCTATTATTACATGATTTGCAATTTTTCGTGAAGACGCATGACGATACTCTATGGTTAGATCTTAGACAGTTGTAACATAGACGATTATCTTTTACAAATGTCCATCTTTCAGGTAACATCATACCATTAAACTTAGGACATTTCAACAAAAAATGTTCACCTTTACATAAGACGCATGACTTGACTCTGCTATCTATACTCGAGCCAGAGGCAAATGTTGCTGAATGAGAATGAGTGGATTTATTAATTTTGTAGAATAGTTTTGAATTTTCTTTATTCTGAAAACTCCCGAGACAATCATATCTGATAAATTATTACGTTCCAATCCGAGGATAGAGAGATTCTGAATGCTTTCGTTACAAGTGTCCAGGAGATCAAGTAAATCTTTAATCGATTCTTGTTTTACATTTTTTAGATCATACAAATTTTGAATTTGTTTAAAAGCCAATTCACTTTTTTGTCGAATTTATTGAACAAGGTTTGCCAGGCAATAGGATAATTTTCATCAGAAATATTGAACGCCCTAATAAGTTTAGCGGCATTTCATTTTATTTCAGAATTTAAATATTGAAGTTTTTGAAAATTTCCCAGTGTTGGATTTTGATCAATAGATCTAATAAAAATTTCCTTAAAACTCAGCCAATCAGAAATATCACCACTAAAGGTGGGCAATTGAAATTTGGGAAGTTCTAAATTGGTTCCACCAGAAAATGTATTTTTATTTAAATTTCCAAGCGATCTATTTATTTTTATCAAAAAAGAATTGATTTTAGACTTTGCCTCAAAGGATACCTTAAATTTTTCTTCAGCATTAATGCCTTTATATTTTACTAATTTCACATATTGATTATCAAAGCTAGCTTTTAAATTAAACAAGTCTTCTTTATTTTGCATATGTGCGTATTTATCATTGCCTTCTAAATTATATTCTACATCTGCTTTTATAAATTCTAAACTTTTAATCAGAGATTCAAAAATTAAGATTTCCGTTT